>CM077086.1:66451339-67111339 GCA_039513925.1 Platanthera zijinensis | reverse complement strand
TTTTGTGTGTGGCATATCGGGATCATGAACCATAGTCTGAGAGCAACTCCACGATACATTGATCTGTGACATATTTGACATTGGAGCTAGCCACAAGTTCCTCTCACCGGAACTTGTAACACGTTTGCAGTTGCCAACAATTCAATCATAGGGTTTCAAAATCTACCTTGGTGAAAATTTTCGTAACCCCACAGAAGGCATATGTTGCGGCCACCATCTACAGTAGGGCTATGTAGAGTCATCAAACCGAAAAACGTTGGGAGATATGAAGGTCAGTTGGGCACATAGGACTATGTCATTTGACCTCAAGGGGCAGTGGAGACAGGTCTCTGCTTTGCAAAACAACCACTTTTAAAGCCATCTTACATTGTAACTTGACTAAATACCACTCACTGGCACACTCCGAGCTATCCTCAGCTGCTGAACATTCTCTTTCCCATCCCGAGCATTTAAAGCCATCTTGCTCGTTGTTGGGGTTCAGTCTATGCCGGTTCGCCCATACCAACGGACAGATTCACCCACAGAAAGTTGGAAAGCAAGCCTACAACTCAACCAAACACAAGAAACATGAGAGCAAGCCACGTCCCATCGGTCAAACTCAAAAGAAGGAGAAAAAACCTAGAGCATCATTTTCTTCGATAACAGCTTCTAAATTAGTAGTAACGTAAGGAGAAACAGCATACAAATCGTAGATTTAATGTAGCATGGAAAACAAGGAGGATCTGAGGATTCATGGCAAAGAATGGCTCGAAGAACTTACAGCAGCATCCTATCGAGCGAGCATGCTTGCGTCGGTGATGAATGAGACGAGGGTTAGAGGATTGATCTTCTCCCGTCCGGAAACTAGATCCCTTCTGCAATCACTACTCTTCGTGCCTTCGTGGCTCCCTGTAACTTGACCTGGAAAACGATCGATCGATGCGCTTCTCTCCTACAAAACATGCTCTAATTCGAAAGAGACGAGATCAAGTTTTGTGGAATTTAACGTACTGTCATTAACATTAGTTTTAATTAATTCCTTGATGACTTTTCTTTTCAGCGTAAATAAAATCTACCATTATTGTAATCTTGGTTGTGAGAACCGGTCCGGACATTAAACCGGATGATGGAAAGGTTCAAGATTCAACCGGTCTAACCGGTTCAACTAGGATTGAACCTCGAATATATATATAATATTGTAGTAAGACACATATAAATAAATTTAAATATGTATTGTATAAATTTTAAATATAATATGTGTATTTTTATTTTTTAACATCTTGAAAGATTATGTATAAATTTATTCATACATTTTAACAACAAATGACTAAGTCTTGGAGTGATTGGTCACTCTATTTCTATAAAAAAGGCCCAAGTTCGAATCCCTTTCAACTCAAAAATTTCAATTTTTATATAAATTACTCAAACCGGTTCCAACAAAACCGGCCGGTTTAGCGGTTTTCGGGTTCAACCGGGCAGTTCGCCGGTTCGATAGCTGTTCTTAGCTAGGCCAGTTTTCATTGGTGGACCGGACCGGCCAGTGAACCGGGTCACGGTCCGACCGGTTGAACCGGCCGGTCCGGTCTGGTTTTCAAAACGCTGGGTATTAGAATTCGATTGAATTATATACGAAATTATTTTCGCCTAGGAACTCTCTCCGGTCCGGCCTCACTTCTGTCCAACTGAATTGGATTGAAATTTCGCTCTTCCGGAAAACCCTCCCGCCTCATCACAAGAAAATAAATTGTGCAACCTCTCCAGCTTCGCTCACTGTCAATTCTGGTGAGTCCTCCCTCGTACCACTGTCATCTGCATCTCCGTCGAGATTGTCTTCTTCTCCTTGTGAGGAATCGACTTCATTTCTCCTACTCCTGCCTTATCACCGTCGTTGGAGTCCACCTAGGGTTCTCCTTGCTCTCCGGTGACTTCATTTCTCCTACTCCTGCCTCGCCGTCGCCGCCGGAGTCCATCTAGGGTTTCGGCGACCTCAGCTCTGCTAGTCTTTGTTGTTCTGACGAGCTCTATCCCGGCGTCTGCTGATTTTGTCCTATGCAGGTGAAGCCAACGACTGTAGTCCTTTCCAAACCTGTTGTCATCATTTTTGACAAGCGGCGCCTCCAGGTGTTCGAAGACGACGCAGATGACGAGAGTCTAACAAGAAGAAATTGTGGATTTATATGGGTAGATTTTGTTGTTTCAGGGGTTGTTGCTCTCAGGTGAGAAATCGTCCTTCGTTTTTTTCTCGGTTTACTTCACAAAAATGTTGTATTTGATTTGTATTTTTTTTTCTTTTGCTCATTCTTTCTTCTCTGTGTATAGTATCATCATTGGCAACATATATTGATATGAATTTCTACAGCAAATTATCATTTTGCATGGGGGTAATAGAGTGTTGTGAGGCTAGATTAGGGGTTTTACAAGGTGAATTTTTTGTTAAAACTCAAACATATAACCCAAAATCAATTGTCCATGGGTGGACGTTGTGATTTTTTCTTCGTTTCTTTACTCGCATGAGCGAAAATATTAAGCACCATGTTGTGATTTTTGGCGTGTATCACAGGTTCATCCTTAGATGTTGTTCTTGCTATTATTTCTGGTAAAAATTTTAAGCCATGGTCTAAAGTTTGCATCAGGTTTTAATACCTTCATCTGCATTGGAAACTGCATCAATTTTTAATACCTTCATCTGTTATGCTGCCATTGGAGCCGAGCTCTCTGCCTCTGATCTAGAACGGAGATATTGGAGAAGGATGAAGGGTTGAGACATTACAGCAGTTCTTGCATTTCTACTGGTGTAGAGAGAGAAAGAAAGAAAAGAGAGATTTCTTATCACTTAAGCCGAAAAAGATTGATATGCTGGTACTTGTTGATGCTATGTTTTTATAGAAGTCAAGTAATGAGGACAACATGTTTCTGAACACAATGTTTCTGAACACAATATTGTTATCTTAGCGGGGTTTTGAGAAGTCAAGTAATGAGGACCCAAAGTTTTTGAACATTACAACGGGGATCTGATAAGTCAAAAATATGTTTGTGGTTGTGATTATTCCGCACAACATTGGATGATCATTTAAATTATTACTTCTTTTAAGGCACAAAAATTGCATGTTATACACAATATGACATGTTACCGCTCTAAAGTGGGAATCTGAAAACAAAATTAAGAGAGAGGTAGGTGCTAAAACAAATTTTTGTAAATGTACATTAGATGGTTAAAATTAATAAGGTTAACCAAACTGCTTTGTTCAATCTATCATTTCAGAATATATCGTCCGAGTCCAGAATTTGGTAAACTTGAGTTATTCAGTTCAATTTTGTGATATAATTTCTTAACTGAATTTATCTAGATGATTTAAATTAATTTAGTTTTATCAGTGTTCAAAATTTGTTACACATGGTTATCTAAATTTACATTAGTTTTTTTTAATTGTTTGTATGCATTTCTTCCATCTTTTTCCACCATTTGGTTTGGAAGAACAAAAGTTATAGTCAAAATCTTGTTATTTAACTAATAAACTATCATAATCTTTTGCACAGATCATTCTATTGAGGATGGTGATTGTATACGTTCTAATTTGATTTCTAAGCTTTTGACAGCTTAACTTTAAAATAAGGCAGTGTACATGTAATCTGAGTTGTGCTGATATTATTTTTAACTGACCTTGAGGTCAACATTTAGGCTTAAATGACCTCTTGAGCATTAACTCACCTTGACGTGACATCACGACGCGTATTTTCTCTTACTCTGATAATACTTTTAAACCTTGAGAAAATGCGGATTGTGATAGTTGGTATTAGAGCCAGGTTGGTTTGGTTTGTTTAGCAAGTTAGCTGAACGGTCATTTCCTTTTAGTTAAGGTTTTCGGTTATTTCATTTTATCGCATACACACACCAATGTGTCATCAGTTGGTCTTGGCGGAATCATGAACACTACAATCATAAGCATGACATAAGTATATGGGGTATATTATGTAGTATAAGATGCATAATATAGATTTGTATATGGATTCTCATAGGCATAACAATAAGTGACTATTAAGTTGAGATGAGCAACTTAACAATCATTACCTGGATGCTCATTATATTTTACTTTTTGCTACATGCGATATTATATAGTCTGAGATGCATAATATTTCATATGTACGTCGGGTTTTCACATTCACATAAGATAAATGAATATAGTAAAATAGAGGTTTTTCGCTGCAATTATATTGTTCTTATTTGTTGACTAGTTGATCCATTAAATCGAGGGACACAGTCTTTTATAAAGTTGATTAGAAGTTTGTCCTTGTCTGAGCATCTGCAGTTGTCCCCTGCATGGCGTGGCATCACAGTGTGTATTTTCTCTTAATCTGATAATACTTCAAACTTTGAGAAAATGCAGGTTGTGACATTTCTCCTCAAGGTACCCATTAAAAATGTAAAATAGTGGAATGTAATTTTTGATGGGATGAGCTAATTCTTATCCATCTTTCATTCATGTGACTCACCTTCTGATGAAAGGAAATTTAAGGTAAAATAATCACATGTCCCATAAAATATTGTGACTCACCTTCTAATGTAAGGGAATTTATGAGACATGTGAGTACTTATTTAATCATGAACTATTATGATACATGTGAGTACTTATCTTCTAATGATTTTACTATGTTGTTTCAGATGCAACTCCTCCATGCAAATCCCTAATGATTTCAAGATTTTTGATTTGTTGTGTTGTTCGGATTTTAGATTGGAATGCTCTCAGATTTTCTATGTTCTCAGATTTTTTTGTGTTCGGTTCTTCACTTCTTTGGTTTGTACTTTATCCTTGATTTCATAATATGTTGATTTCAGAATATGTGGCTACAAAAATGTGTCTACTCTGAATATGTGAATATGTTTTCAGCTTTTTCGATTCTCTAATTTTTTGTCCAAAGTTATAGTAGAGGAATTTTGAAGTTACCATAACTTTAGAAAAACCTTCTTCGATTTTCAGAATATGTGATTTAATGATTTCTGAGTATTTAATTATTTCCAAGTGGTTAGTTGAATACTCACATTCCACTTCCTACCAAAAATATTATGCATCTACACTTGTAATTTAGTTGGAATTTGCATTTTTTGTTCTTTGTGTTCTCTGATTTTATGTTATTTTTGTTTTGGTCCAGATTATTTAGGCTCATTTTCTCAACAATGGAAACATCATAGTTGGCTTAGGTATGCTTAAGGGTAAATTTCATTGGTTGACTCATCTGGTTTTGCTTGCGTGATTTTAGCCTCAGATGACATTGTTGCAGTAAGGTTCTGCTCCTCGTCCTCCAAGAAATAGATACTCTAGCTTCAAAGTTGGATTATGCTTTGGCATTGTGTTTTGATTAATTTATATACTAAGTTTGGAGCAATCAAAATCTCCAATAGGACATCTTAAAAAATCCTTCCTACTCCCTCCTGCTCTCAATCATGTGATTCTCATGTTGTTCTTCACACTAAGCTCCAGGTATATCCTCCATCTCCAATATACATTTCATGTTTTTTTATTTTATTTGAATGTATTCTATGTTTTATGAACTTCTCTCCAATGCAGAATAATTTATATCTCTGTTTCAATTTGCATGTTAAGATTGTCCGTAAAATTTTGCAAGTTATCCGGCCTTAACGACTTTCATCATGTCACTCAATATTGTTATCTCACTTAATTTTGAATTCCGACCATATTGAAGGATCATTTAATTTTCTTAAATATCTAAAACAGCGATAGTGTTAACAAGTTTTCCTAACCTTCTTATTCTCTATTTATAGAAACTCAACTGAGAACGTCTGCGATTATTAAAGCAGATGTGTATTTTGGCGTGCTTATAGGACCTTAGTATGATTTTTTCTAACCTTCTTATTCTCCATCCTTTTAAATCTTTGGACTTAAGATATTTTTCTACCCAAATTATTTCCTATTTCTTGCAATTCTTTTTTCAATATTGTCACATGTACACATAAGTTGTTTTATACATATGATGTTTTAGTAACCAAAAAATATGTGCTTCAGTTTATATGTGTTAACACATGTGGTTGCTTTTCTCTACAAAATGAGAGGCGTAAACACTCAATGGACTTATTGTATGTTATGAAATTATTTTATACACGTATCTAAACAATAAATGCAGGTCTTCCCGTCTTTCTCATATAGCTACAATATCCATCAACGCTCTTTCAAAAAGGATCATTCTATGGAGAGCATGATATCTCCCTGACTTGAAGATATCTCATTTTGTGGTAATACTCTTCCTCGATTAATTATTGCAAATATTTGACTTGGATAGACACTTTCTTAGTCGTTTTCCAAGTAAAAACATCTTGTTTCTTTGGATGGAATCATGAACTAGGGTACGCCCCCACACTCAAGTGCACGCCACCGCACTCTGCTCTCTAGTGCATGCTCTCGCACTCTACTCTCTTCTATGATCACCACTCTCCATATCGCGCACAAGCATTCGGCTCTCCAAAAGATGTTATACACACTTAGTTCCTCAAAGTGTGTCCCTGACATGCATAATAATTAGAAGACTTTTTGCTATCATTTTAAAGAAAACAGTGACATGTCACCCTTGCTAAAATAGTTGTGTACTTTGAAAAGATTTCTAATAGATTTATATTGTATTAGACTCCTTGGTTTTTCTCTTTTACGATTTTTCATGTAAAAACTATAATGCCGACTCTAATTTGATCGTGCATGTATTTATTTGACTCTCGAGATGAGACGAACCTTACATACTGAATCTAAGGACAATCGTAAATATATAAATGTAATCATGCATCAAATTGTAGGCAGTATATTCATTATATATACAAATTTAATCATGCATCAAATTTGTACACGTTATATTCATTATAATTCCCCCCTTTACAAAAACAAGTATTATATTTTATATTTTCTTTCAAAAAGACGTTAAGGAATAAAAAGTGCTTAATTATAATAAAACATCATCTTAATTAATATCATAAAATAGCAAAAAAGTGTTGTTAATTGATAAAGCAGACTTCCAGGACTTAATTCTAATGGCAAAAGGGTTTGAAGTATTTTAGAAAATTTAGTTCGAGATGCTTGGAATTATAGAAATTATGAAATGATCGAAAGTAAATCAGAATGCCAACATTAAATGATCTTAATATTTTTCGGTAAGCGAAGAGTATAATTATGGGGATGCACGTATCAATAGGTATCGATCAAGGTAGCTTGGCTGATGTAATCATTGTACCGTTGTTTCCTCTCTCCCTCCCTTCCTTTTTTCTTCCTTTCCCTCTTTTCTCTTTCTCCCTCTCTCCCTTTCCTTCTCTCCCCCTCCTTTTCTTTCTCTTCCCTCCTCCCCCCTTTTTTCCACCTCATACCAGAGAGGAACCCTGCGGTCTGGCCACACTTCAGTCTGACAGAATCAAACAAAAATTTTGATCTTCTGGAAATACCCTCACGCCTCATCACAGGAAAATAAATTTCGCAACCTCTCCGGCTTCTCTCACTGTCAATTCTGGTGAGTCCTCCCTCGTACCAATGTCATTCACATCTTTTCCTGAGATTGTGCCTTATCCTTGTGAGGAATCGACTTCATTTCTCTTACTCCTGCCTTTTTGTTACCACCGGAGTCCACCTAACATTCTCCTTGCTCTCCGACAACTTCATTTCTCCTACTCCTGCCTCGCTGCCATCGTCGGAGTCCACCTAGGGTTCCAGTGACCTCAGCTCCGTGAGTCTTCGTTGGTTTCGACGAGCTCTATCCCTACGTCTGCTAATTTTCTCCTTTGCGGGTGAATCCAACGATTGTAGTCCTTTCCAAACCTGTTGTCATCATTTTTGATAGTCGGTGCCTCCAGGGGTTTAAAGATGACGCAGATGATGAGAGTCTAGCAAGAAGAAATTGTGGATTTATATGGCTAGATTTTGCTATTTCAGGGGATGTTTCTCTCAGGTGAGAAATCCTCCTTCATTTTTTTCTCAGTTTACTTCACAAAAATACTGTATTTGATTTGTGTTTTTTTTATTTTGCTCATTCTTTCTTCTCTGTGTATAGTATCATCATTGGCAACATATATTGATATAAATTTCTACAACAAATTATCATTTTCTATGGGGTAATAAAGTGTTGTGAGGCTAGATTAGGGGTTTTACAAGGTGAAATTTTTGTTAAAACCTAAGCATGTAACCTAAAATCAATTGTCCATATGTGGACGGCGCGCTTTTTTGTTCATTTCTTTACTCCGATTAGCGAAAATATTAAGCACCATGCTATGATTTTTGGCATGTATTATAGGTTCATCCTTAGATGTTGTTCTTGCTATTATTTCTGGTAAATATTTTAAGCCTTGGTCTGAAATTTTGCATCTAATTTTAATACCTTCATCTGTATTGGGCTTTGCATTAGATTTTAATACCTTCATCTGCTATGCTGCCATTGGAGACGGGCGCTCTGCCTCAGATCTAGAACAGTGAGATTGGAGAGGGATGATGGGTTGAGACATTGTAGCAGTTCTTGCATTTCTACTAGTGTAAAGAGAGAGAGAGAGAAAAGAGAGAGAGAGAGATTTCTTATCACTTAAGCCGATAAAGGTTGATATTTTGCTACTTGCTGATGTTATGTTTTTTATAGAAGTCAAGTAATGAGGACAACATGTTTTTGAACACAATTTTGTTATCTTAGCGGGGATCTAAGAAGTCAAGTAATGGGGAGACAATGTTTCTGAACATTACAGCGGGGATCTGAGAAGTCAAAAATATGTTTGTGGTTGTGATTATTCCGCACAACATTGGATGGTCATTTAAATTATTACTTCTTTTAAGGCACATAAATTGCATGTTGTACACAATATGACATGTTACCACTCTAAAGTGGGAATCTGAAAACAAAATTAAGTGAGAGGTAGGTGCTATAACATTTTTTTGTAAATGTACATTAGATGGTTAAAACCAACAAGTTGAACCAAACTGCTTTGTTCAATCTATCATTTCAGATTATATCGTTAGAGTCCAAAATTTGGTAAACTTGAGTTATTCAGTTAAATTTTGTTATAGAATTTTCTAACTGAATTTATCTGGATGATTTAAATTAATTTAGTTTTATCAGTGTTCAAAAATTTGTTACACATGATTATCTAAATTTACATTATTATTTTTAATTATTTGTATGCATTTCTTCCATCTTTTTCCACCATTTGGTTTGGACGAACAAAAGCTATAGTCAAAATCTTGTTATTTAACTAATAAACTATCACAATCTTCTGCACACATCATTCTATTGATGACAGTGATTGTATATGTTCTAATTTGATTTCTAAGCTCTTGACAGCTTAACTTAAAAATAAGGCAATGTACATGTAATCTGTGTTCGACTGATGTTATTTTTGACCGACCTTGAGGTGTAGGCTTAAATGACCTCTTGAGCATTAAAACAAATGGGATGTTGAATGACAATTCAAGAGGCTGCAGAGCTCCCTAAAATATTTTGTACGGTTATTTTATAAAATATTTTCATTTTCTATTAGTCTTTCTATGGCAATTCATTTGACATTGTCAAGATGTAGGTGAAAAGGTCAGTTGCATTTGCACCAGTTATTGAAGATACTTGTTTCATAAGTACGTACTTAAATAATTTAATGTTAACTTGCATTTCAGAACTTCATGTGAGGACAAAAATGGATGATGAGTCCTACATTCCTACTATCTTGGTCAGCTTTATATATTCTTTTCCTCCATTTATTTCTCTACCAGAAAAAATAGCTTGCAATTGCTTCTTCTTCTCGAGCACCTGCGTCCTCGCAGGTATTCGATTCGATCTCTTCCACTCTCACTTCATTTGCCCGCTTCATTTAATTTTGAACATAGTAGTACATGCCGACGCGCAGGGTTCTGAATCATGTGATGCTGGTCAGGGATGTCGTCGGGTATGTGACCAAATGCTCCAACATGGGCATCTATATTTTGCGGTGAAGAGGGGGTGAATGTGCGCTGAGGTGATTGCGGAGGGATTGGCTAAGAGCACGCGGATGATCGACGAGGTTGACCTCCAAAACTACTTGAAAAACTTCAACGAGACCTACTGCCCCACCTACAAGGTGCTCGACATATTGCAGAAGGTGTTCTACCGCTCCAATTCTGTAGGAGAGGCCTTTGTGGAGATGTGCAACGACGACTATATGCAGAAGATAACTTTTGACAGCTACCTCTACAAGCGGGTGTGCCCGGTAACCCTCTGTATGATCCGAAGTTTGCCATTAATATTGTTGGGAGCTTGGTCAGGGCTAGCACGCTCAAGAGGGAGATGGCCAAGATTGTTTCCTGAGAGGTATTGGGCTTTTTGCTCATCTTTGTGGCTCGAGAGCTAGCCATGTAGAGTTCTAGTCACCTCAGATCAAGCTTGTGAGAATTGAATGGATGTTTTAATTTGTAGCACTATTTATCCAAATAAATAGGTTAAAATGTATGAACATGATTGATTCAGTTAAAAATAAAGTTGTTAAATATTGATGGATTTGATGATACATGAAAATCAGTGCCAAAAGTTTAGCCGATATATCCAAACATTTTTTTCAATCTCTTGGATCAAAATTTATATACTCTCTTCAAATGCATACATGTATGCACACACTAAATACTATATTTTTTGCATTCATTAACATGCTTATATAATTATGGAGACATGCATGAACAATTTGATCAAATGTGAAATGGTATCTTTAATCGTATTGCTTTAGTTTGAGCTTGTTCACTGCTAAAAGACTCCAAATTTTTGAATGATCTTTATATCACCAGTCTACAACACCATCAACTTTCTTGGCTTTCAACCCACTCATACACGGGTTGACAACATATATCACCGTGACTCGACCACTTCCTGCCCAATTCGACACTAATTATATAATAATAATTGCAATAAATTATAGCTCCTCCTTGAATGTATTTCGAAATAATGGAGTTTGGATGGTTGCATCATTATGTAGAAATTATACAAAATTCATGTTCTTCATAAATTTACTACGCTTATTTAATACAAGTGCGAAAGATTGGCTCCTTAAAAAACACATTACATCGTTATTGTACAATACTTTCCATTATTAGCAACTATATATTTTTCAGGAAATATATATAATATGTATACATACTTGATGAGTTGTAAATATTCATATTTTCAGTACTTTATTTAGGTCGTTTTAGTTTAATTTTTGTTATTTTTAGTTACTTTTGTTCAATAAAATGTTCCTTTTTTGTATATACTCTTCTAACTTAGCTTTATTTTGTTTTCTGAAATTTTGCAGAAAAAAGTCGAAAAATTAAAGTACACGCCCGTGTCCCACCCGACACGCCCGTGTTACGCCATGTACTCGACGCCAAAAAGCCAACCACTCAATGCTTCCAGTCAAGGACTCAACGCCCCAAACACGCTCGTGACCTTTCCGCCATGCCCATGTCGGTCCTGTAGTTTTCAACCCGGTTCAAATAGTTGTTGTCGACATCAAATTTCTACCAGGTGTCCAATCACACCCCCTACACGCCCGTGACCGTAGGACACGCCCGTGACCGTAGGACACGCTCGTGACCGTCGGACAAGCCCGTGACTGCCACGTGGATTTTCTAGAAGATTCTAGAATTTCACCAGTCACTAGGTTTTCAGCTTCGTCAACATGCCAACATTACACGCCCCCAGTCATACTCGTGACCAGGGCGTGTAATCCGAATTTTTTGCCTATAAATAGAACTTTGTTGTAAGAGCCAAGGGTTCAATTTTTTGGATCCATTTTGCTTTAGGTGGGCTGCTTGGGTGCCTTTTGTGCTATGTAAGGATATTTCCCCCCTTTATTTGTGTTTGTTTTAGCTTTTGTTATCAAACTTTTTATATAAATATGTTAGTTTTTTCATCCTTATATTACTATAGATTGCATCTGAGTGCCCCACTTTCAGTGATCTTTTATCTATTGCCCTTTTTTATTTATGAAGAGTGCGTGCGTGCGTGTATGAGAATAGTTTTGTTCTTAATGTTTTTTTTACTTTCTTCTTACCTTGTTTTGCTCTTATGTTCTTTTTATGTGCTTTTATTTCATTCTTATGGATTTATAAAAGTGGATTCAAAGTGTTTTTAATTCTTCTTTAACTTAGTTTTATTTTTTTATTTCGTAAACTTTTTCTTCCGTTAATTTTATTTTCACTTTTTATGCACTTTTATAAAGTTATAAGAATGAAAAAGTTATTATTTTAATTTTTCGAAGACTTTGGTTTTTGCTTTTATTTGAAAATATTTTTCCTTCTTTAATTTTTATTTCATCTTTTTATGCATTTTTAGCATATTCTAGGAGTAGAAATGTAATCGTTTTAATTTTTCGATCACTTTGTTTTTTCTCTTTAATTTGTGTGTGTGAGTGTATGAGGTTAATTTTTATTGCTTTCCTTTAATGCTTTCCTCAATTTATGCAGAGTGTGTGCGTGTATGAGTTAGATTTTATTACTTTCATTTCTCGCCTACTCGTTCGAGTAGGACTTGCTCTTTGTCGCTTTCATTTCCAGCCTACTCTTTTTAATATGACTCGCATTTTACTGCTTTCTTACTGCTTTTATTTCCCGCCTACTCGTTTGAGTAGGACTTGCAATTTACCGCTTTCATTTCCCGCCTACTCGTTCTAGTAGGACTTGTATTTTCAATTATGCAATTTTTCATAAGCCGTCCCCATTCCGATGAGTGACAATTCGCTCTTAGCCCTTAGTATCGAAGAGCATTGGGACAGATAAAATATCTTTAAATAATTAAAGGTCTTCTTTTTCACTCTAATTAAAGAACTTAAGGTTTACCCCGGGTATATGATGCGTAGGACCACAAATCGATGTGTGGGCACTATTTCCGTTTTCCATATACTAGCTAGCCTAGAGGTCATGCGCATGGACCGATCACCTTTGGGTAAAAAGAATTGCGCACTAAAACTCGAGAGAGGAGGAGCAGAATTCTACCAGATTGGGTTCCACCTCAATAGAGGGGTTCTTAGCATAATGCAGGCATTAAGAGGAATCCTTCGTCGAACGAGAGCTCGGTCAAATAGTCTTAGAATTCAGGTGAGCGATAACCCTAGAGATAGGTGAGCTCATGCTTGTAGAACCTCCACGGCCAAGTTGCCTTTAATTAATTTGAAATTTTAGATCTCTAGTTATCTAATTAAAATTATTTGTCTTAAATCGATTCGATACCGAGCGTTAATCCTTCATCGATTTTCTAGTCCTTTTTTACAGCTTTTTTATAACCGCTTTAGTTAATTAAAAATCCGACACCTTATTTTAGATTAAATAATAGTCCCTCCTAGAGGAGTAGAATAATCAACATGACCTGAGAAATGTACGACCTCGATATTCCCCCCGAATATCCTGTACTGCTCACGATAGGTGCACTTGCCTCCTTTCGTTAAAACTCGATTTTAACTCCCTTCGCGACATTCGACCCCCACACCACTAATTAAATAAAAGGATGGGCGTCGCGAAGATTATCCATCAAGTTTTTGGTGCCATTGTCGGGGAATCTGTGTTGTTATTTTGAATCTAGGAAACTATTACTTTTATCTTTTTTTATATATAATAAAAAAAATGGCCAACCAATAATAATAATAATAATAATAATAAAAACCTACTTAAAAACTAAAAAAAACTTCCCCCTTTGTCTTAACTTTTTTATTTTAATTCTGAAAATCAAAAAATTTCTATAGTAAAAAAAATTATTATTCTATCGCTTCAGCATCGCCTCGCGCTATTGTGAGCGATATGAGAACGCATTTCTATAATGCCCAAAATGCTAAGACGTTAATTAAATGTGGATTTACACACATACTTGCCCCCTACCACCCACAAATATGTCGCCGAGTTTATCTTTTTCACTTTTCTGTTATATTTTTTTGCTATTTGTTCTTAATAATGCTGGGTTTCTAAATGGGCCTCCCCGAACACGTTACAGGGAAGTTTCTACCCTCCCTCTTTATTTTTGTAAATAGTGTATTTTCATCTCTTTTCGTTCCTCATACTTATCTTGCAACATTGGGGAATTAAGTATGTGGGTGTTTTTTTATTTTCCTTTATTGCACTTCTATATTCTACACTCATTAAAAATACAAAAAATATATATATACAAGAAATTAATACTCCAAAAATATTGTTTGTTTTTTCATCAAAAATTTTAAAAAAAATTTATAAATAAAAAATTTCAAAAAAAAATTTAAATTAAATTATAGAACAATAATTCAAAAAATATTTAGTTTTACTTTTTAAATATTTTTCTTTTGTAATTTTTTTGTAAATATTCTATTCTCTTTCCTCTCTTCTCTTTCTCTCTCCTCTCTCGTAAATATTTTTGTAGATATTCTCTTTCCTCTCTTCATTTCTCTCTCATCTTTGTAAATACTTTCTCTTTCCTCTCTTGTAGATATTTGCTTAAAAATCTTGAAAATACAAAAAAATATAGAAAAAAAAGAGTTCAAGAAAAAATATATGTATCTTTTTCGCATTTTTAGTATGTATATATTAAGAAATAAACTTCTAAATCCAAAAAAAAGATATTACCTGTAAAAATTCCCAAAAAAGAGAGAAATAAACGAAAAAAATGATAATAAATTTAAAATACAAAAAAAGATGATAACTCTAAAAATCCCCAAAAAAACTCTTATGAAACAAATAAGTCGAATATACCATTCTTAGTTTTTTTGCTCTCCAAAAATCTTGTTGCGAGTTTATTTATAAGCGAATTTTATTAATTTTTTATTTACTATTCGTTTATTAAATTGAGATTGATAGATTTAAATATCCGGGGTTAAGTTTTAAATAATTTCTTATGTCTTTTTTCTTATGATAGGAGACTTGTTTTCAACGCTACTTCTAATTAGAGGCACATATATTATGTTAGAAAATAACAACTTTGGAATTCAATTAGGTTTACTTCTAGCCTTTTGAAACATAGGAACGTTCAATTTATCAAGGTTTCTCTCAAATTTTTTTTATTAAAATCTAGTTTTTTTCTTGAAAAAAGAAGAAGAAGAAAAAACCCTATCTCCCCATATTTATCATATCTTACTTGGCATGAAAAATTTTTTATCCTTAAACATAAACATCCAATATTTCGTTCCGTAAAACATATACATCCAATATTTTTTTATTAAAATCTAGTTTTCTTCTTTAAAAAAAGAAGAAGAAGAAAAAACCTATGTCAATGAGACTAAGATTTAGTTCCGTAAACCTAGACATTCAATATTTAAAAGATTATATGTTACGGAGTAAGAGGATAAAATTCATTACTCCTATACATATACATTGGGTTAATATGAAGTTGTTCCAAAATTTCCATGTTATGGAAAATAAGATTTCATTTTCCAAAACATCCACTTTCAAACAAAAAAATTTCATTAGAGATTTGAGAAAAAAATACCTCGCCTCTAAAACTAAAGCCCTCTTCATAAACCATAAACAACCCCCTTAGCCATATTCAATGATTATAGACTTAATTTAAAATTTTTTTGAGAGCATAATTCTTAAATTGCATTATTTCCTTTAAATTCTCACAAGCTAAAAGTTTCTATAATTCCAATCTATTTTTGTTAAAATATTAATTACAATTTTCGCTTTCTATTCGCTCACACAAAGAAGTCTTTTTGGCTGAAACTCTTCCTCTATTTAAAACATTTTCATAATTTAGGATTTAACTCTTTATACCCCCAATATTTATTTTGATCTCTCTTTCAATTAATTTAAGCGGTAGCTAAATTAAGGATTTCTTTTAATTCCTTATAAGTATTTCACCAACTTTTGCTCTAAAATAGCAAAAGCTTAAGTATGAGGGTATTTGATCAATTGTAAATATTCGTATTTTTCAGTACTTTATTTAGGTCATTTTAGTTTAATTTTCATTATTTTTAGTCACTTTTGTTCAATAAAATATTCCTTTTTATATATACTCTTCTAACTTGGCTTTATTTTGTTTTTTGAAATTTTGTAGAAAAAAGTTGAAAAATCAAAGTACACGCCCGTGTCCCACCTGACACACCCGTGTCACGCCATGTACTCAACGACAATAAGCCAACCACTCAATGCTTCCAGTCAAGGACTCAACACCCCAGACATACCCGTGACCTTTTCGACACGCCCGTGTCAGTCCTGTAGTTTTCAACCTGGTTCAAATAGTTGCTGCCGACATCAAACTTCTGCCAGGTGTCCAGTCACGCCCCCTACATGCCCGTGACAGTCAAACATGCTCGTGACCGCCACGTGGATTTTCCAGAAGCTTCCAGAATTTTGCCAGTAACCAGGTTTTTGGCTTCACAACCACGCCAACATTACACGCCCCCCAGTCATGCCCGTGACTAGGGTGTGTAATCCAAAATTTTTGCCTATAAATAGAACTTTTTGGAACCATTTTGCTTTAGGTGGGCTGCTTGGGTGCCTTTTGTGCTATGTAAGGATATTTCCCCCCTTTCTTTGTGTTTGTTTTAGCTTTTGTAATCAAACTTTTTACTTAAATATGTTCATCTTTTCATCCTTATATTATTATGGATTACATCTGAGTGCCCCACTTTCAGTGATCTTTTATCTATTGCTCTTTTTTATTTATGAAGAGTGCGTGCGTGTATGAGAATAGTTTTGTTCATAATGTTTTTTTCTTTCTTCTTACCTTGTTTTGCTCTTGTGTTCTTTTTATGTGCTTTTTTGTTTCATTCTTATGGATTTATAAAAATGGATTCAAAATGTTTTTAATTTTTCTTTAACTTAGTTTTAATTTTTTATTTTGTAAACTTTCTGTTCCGTTAATTTTTATTTCCACTTTTTATGCACTTTTATAAAGTATAAGAATGAAAAAGTTGTTATTTTAATTTTTTGAAGACTTTGATTTTTGCTTTTATTTGAAAACACTTTTCCTTCTTTAATTTTAATTTCATCTTTTTATGCATTTTTAGCATATTCTAGGAGTAGAAATGTAATCGTTTTAATTTTTCGATCACTTTGTTTTTTCTCTTTAATTTGTGTGTGTGAGTGTATGAGGTTAATTTTTATTGCTTTCCTTTAATGCTTTCCTTAATTAATGTAGAGTGCGTGCGTGTATGTGTTAGATTTTATTGCTTTCATTTCCAGCCTACTCGTTCGAGTAGGACTTGCTCTTTGTCGCTTTCATTCCCCGCATACACGTTTGAGTAGGACTCGCATTTTACTTCTTTCATTTCCCGCCTACCCGTTTGAGTAGGACTTGCAACTTACCACTTTCATTTCCCGCCTACTCGTTTGAGTAGGACTTGTATTTTCAATTATGCAATTTTTCATAAGCTGTCCCCATTTCGATGAGTGGCAAATCGCTCTTAGCCCTTAGTATCGAAGAGCATTGGGACAGATAAAATCTCATTAAATAATTAAAGGTCCTCTTTATAACTCTAATTAAAGAACTTAAGGTTTACCCTTGGTATACGATGCGTAGGACCACAAATCGATGTGTGGGCTCTATTTCCGTTATCCATACGCTAGCTAGCCGAGAGGCCGTGTACATGGATCGATCATCCTTGGGTAAACAGAATTGCGCACTAAACCTTGAGAGAGGAGGAGCCGAATTCTACTGGATTGGGTTCCCCCCAATAGAGGGGTTCTTATCATAATGCGAGCATTAAGAGGAATCCTTAGTCGAACGAGAGCATGGTCGAATAGTCTTAATGTTCAGGTGAGCGATAGCCTTAGAGATAGGTGAGCTCATGTTTGTGAAACTCCACGGCCAAGTTTTCTTTAATTTATTTGAAATTTTAGATCTCTAGTTATCTAAAATTATTTTAGTCTTAAATCAATTCGATACCGAGCATTAATCCTTCATCGATTTTCTAGTCCTTTTTTATAGCTTTTATATAACCGCTTTAGTTAATTAAAAATCCGACACCTTATTTTCGATAAAATAATAGTCCCTCCTAGAGGAGTAGAAATAATCAACACGACCCAAGAAATATACGACCTCGATATTCCCCCTGAATATCCTGTACTACTCGCGATAAGTGCACTTGCCTCCTTTCGTTAAAACTATGTTTTAACTCCCTCCGCGACATTCGACCCCCGCACCACTAATTAAATAAAAGGCTGGGCATCGCAGAAATTATCCATCAATATTATTATTATTGAGCATCACCATACATGGAGTGATCAATAACCTAATACTATGAATGAGACAATAACAATAAATCACTATTATTATAGACCTGTAAAGCACTATATTAAAAATCTAATTTTATTCAATCTATATGCTTTGAACACTTCAATTAAAAAATTATAGAAAAATCTTTATATTTTCATTTTCAATTATCCTTGGACAATTTCTATGGTAATAATCACAACATAAAAAGGAAATGAGTTAATGACTATCATCAAATTTTACAACAACATTTAAGAAATATGTCGCACATGTGAATTTGATTCATTTGAAATTAAAGATTACCACAAAAACTAATCAACATGCTACATGCGACATTTTTATTTGTTATTTTATGATTATTATAAAAACAAACTATCCAAGAAATTGTAATTCTGTGAAAGGCCAATATGACTGTTTAGAAATAAGTTGATGTAGAACATATGGATACGTTAATGTTCAAACACACTACACCCTGGATCATTTTTGGCATTTTAAATTTTTTTTGGCTTATTTGTATTTTTTATATTTTTGGCATGTTGTGCTTGCTCTTTGCTTCCTCTGCGACAACAAGAGATCATCTTCCTTCGAGCTCTACAGATCCATAGGTTCTTCCTCCTTCAAGCTTGTTATTTTCTTTGCTTTTTATTTGAGGTGGAGGAACAACTGTGCAAAGAGATGATATTTTCTGTTTTTTTTTCATATCAAGATTGCAATTTCTGCTTTTTATTTTCTTATATTATGTTTTTTGTTTAGAATTTGAATCATGAAAATAGAGTAGCTATATAATTGAGATGATATTTGTGTTGTCATGTATCATTGAAATAATATTTTTTGATCCCCATGATGTATTTTCTTTGGATCTTCATATTTGTGGACTTTATTTATGATATAAAGTAATGGAGGAATGTTTGTTTAAGGAGAGTGATGCGGTAGTAAAACATCTGTATGTTTGAGGAGTGATGCAGAAAGTGATTCCAATCACCACCACAGTTTCATACCACAAAATAAATAAAACTATGTTTATGTTGTAACAACACCAAAAATTTAATTTCACCAAATAGAACAATTGCGTTAATTACCACAATTTTCAACCACTGTCCGTCACCACCAGACCCCTGTATTTCTAATTACAATCACAAAACCCATAATTTAAACACATCCAAAAAAACTGTGGATAAGAATGATGCACTGATATCTATGGATTTATAAGGTAATTAGTCTATTTTTACTGAGAAATACCAACCGCACTTAAATAATCACACTCTCCTTCTCGCTTCCACCTCTCCCGTTACTAAGCTATAAGGTTTTCCTCGCCCTCTTTTTCTCCCTCTCTCCCTCTCTCTTTCTCCATCTCTCCTTCTTTCCTTCTCCTCACCATCTTTTTCTTTTCTTCCCTCCCCCTTATTTCCCCATCATACTAGAGAGGAACCCGACAACCCCCCAGTCGGGCCTCACTTCAGTCCGACTGAATCAGACTGAAATTTTGCTCTTCTGAAAATACCCTCCCACCTCATTACAAGAAAATAAATTGTGAAACCTCCCCGACTTCTCTCACCATCAATTCCGGTGATTCCTCCCTCATACAACTGTCATTCGCATCTCCGTCTGAGATCGTGCCTTCTCCTTTTGAGGAATCGACTTCATTTCTCCTACTCCTGCCTTGTCGCCATCGCCGGAGTCCACCTAGCATTCTACTTGATCTCCGTCGACTTCATTTCTCCTACTCTTACCTTGCCGTCGCCACCGGAGTCCACCTAGGGTTCCGGTGACCTCAGCTCCGTGTGTCTTCATTTGTTCCGATGAGCTCTATCCCGACGTCTGCTGATTTTCTACTCTACGGGTGAAGCCAATGACTATAGTACTTTTCAAACCTACTGTCATCATTTTTGACAGCCAGCGCCTCCAGGGGTTCGAATACAATGCATATGATGAGAGTCTAGCATGAAGTAATTATGGATTTATATGGCTAGATTTTGCTATTTCAGGGGCTGTTGCTCTTAGGTGAGAAATCGGCCTTCATTTTTTTCTCGGTTTACTTCACAAAAATTTTGTATTTGATTTGTGTTTTTTCTTCTTCTGCTCATTCTTATTTCTCTGTGTATAGTATCATCATTGGCAACATATATTGATATGAATTTCTACAACAAATTATCATTTTGTATGAGGTAATAGAGTGTTGCGAGGCTAGATTAGGGGTTTTATATGGTGAAATTTTTGTTAAAACCCAAGCATCAAAACCAAAATCAATTATCCATAGGTGGACGATGTGATTTTTTGTTCTTTTTTTTTCTCTGCTGAGCGAAAATATTAAGCACCTTGTTGTGAATTTTGGTGTGTATCATAGGTTCATCCTTAAATGTAGTTCTTGCTATTATTTCTGGTAAAAATTTTAAGCCCTGGTCTGAAATTTTGCTTTCGATTTTAATACTTCCATCTGCATTGGGCTCTGTATCAGATTTTAATACCTTTATCTGCTATGCTGCCATTGGAGTCGAGTGCTCTGTCTCTGATCTAGAACGGAGAGATTGGAGAAGGATGAAGGGCTGAGACATTACAGTAGTTCTTGCATTTCTACTGGTGTAGAGAGAGAGAGAGAGAAAAGATAAAAAGAGATTTATTATCACTTAAGCCGATAAAGGTTGATATGTTGCTACTTGATGATGCTATGTTTTTATAGAATTCAAGTAATGAGGACAACATGTTTCTGAAAACAATGTTTTTGAACACAATGTTGTTATCTTAGTAGGGATCTGAGAAGTCAAGTAATGAGGACACAATTTTTCTGAACATTACAACGAGGATCTGAGAAGTCAAAAATATGTTTGTGTTTGTGATTATTCTGCACAACATTGGATGATCATTTAAATTATTACTTCTTTTAAGGCACAAAAATTGCATGTTGTACACAATATGACATGTTACCACTCTAAAGTGGGAATCTGAATACAAAATTAAGAGAGAGGTAGGTGCTAAAACAAATGTTTGTAAATGTACATTAGATGTTTAAAACTAACAAGTTGAACTAAACTGTTTTGTTCAATCTATCATTTCAGATTATATCGTTAGAGTCCAGAATTTGGTAAACTTGAGTTATTTAGTTCAATTTTGTTATAGAATTTCTTAACTAAATTTATCTGGTTGATTTAAATTAATTTAGTTTTATCAGTGTTCAAAAATTTGTTACACATGGTTATCTAAATTTACATTATTTTTTTTAATTGTTTGTATGCATTTCTTCACTCTTTTTCCACCATTTGGTTTGGACGAACAAAAGCTATTGTAAAATCTTGTTGTTTAACTAATAAACTACCACAATCTTCTGCACGCATCATTCTATTGTGGATGGTGATTTTATACATTCTAATTTGATTTCTAAACATTTGATAGCTTAACATTAAAATTGGCAGTGTATATGCAATCTGTCTTCTATTGTTATTATTTTTGACTGACCTTGAGGTCAACATTTAGGCATAAATGACCTCTTTAGCATTAAAATGAATGGGATGTCGAATGACAAATCAATAGGATACAGAGCTCCCTAAAATATTTTGTGTTGTTATTTTATAAAATATTTTCATTGTCTGTCAGTCTTTCTGGGGCAATTCATTTGACATTGTCAAGATGAAGGTGAAAAGGTTAGTTTTTTTAATTATCCGTATTTTAGATTTTTTTTGTTCTCTCCCACTTAAGCAACCTCATATTCTTATCCGGTCTTCTTCAGTATGAACTCCGATATTGCCCTCAAGGTACCCATTAAAAATGTAAAATAGTGGAATGGGATTTTTGATGAGATGAGCTAATTCTTATCCATCTTTCTTTTATGTGACTCACCTTCTGATGAAAGGGAATTTAAGGTAAAATACTCACATGTCCCATAAAATATTGTGACTCACCTTCTGATGTAAGGGGATTTATGAGACATGTGAATACTTATTTCGTCATGAACTATTTGAGACATGTGAGTACTTATCTTCTAATGATTTTACTGTATTATTTCAAATGCAACTCCTCCAAGTAAATCCCTAATGATTTCAAGACTTTTGATTTTATTGTGTTGTTTTGATTTTAGATTGGAATGCTCTCAGATTTTCTATGGTCTCAGATTTTAAGATTTTTTGGTGTTTGGTTCTTCACTTCTTTGGTTTGTACTTTATTCTTGATTTTAGAATATGTTGATTTCAGAATATGTGTCTACAAAAACGCGTCTACTTTGAATATATGAATATGTTTTCAGCTTTTTTGGTTCTCTAATTTTCTATCCAATGTTATAGTAGAGGAATTTTAAAGTTACCATAAATTTAGAAAAGCCTTCTCCAATTTCCAAAATATGTGATTTAATCATTTCTGAGTATTTAATTATTTCCAAGTGGTTAGTTGAATATTCACATTCCACCTCCTACCAAGAATATTATGCATCTACATTTGGAATTTAGTTGGAATTTGCTTTTTTTGTTCTTTGTGTTCTCCGATTTTATGTTATTTTTGTTTTGGTCCAGATTCTTTATGATCATTTTCTCAACAACAAAAACATTATAGTTGGCTTAGGTATTCTTAAGGGTAAATTCCATTGATTGGCTCATCTGGGTTTGCTTGCGTGATTTCAGCCTCGGATGACGTTGTTGCAGTAAGGTTCTGCTCCTCCTCCTCCTCCAAGAAAGAGGTACTCTAGCTTCAATGTTGGATTCTACTTTGGCTTTTCATTTTGATTAATTTATATACTTATTTTGGAGCAATCAAAATCTCCAATATGAAATCTTAGAAAAATCCTTCCTGCTCCCTGCTGCACTCAATCATGTGATTCTCCTGTCGTTCTCCACACTAAGCTCCATGTATCTCCTCCATCTCTAATATGCATTTCATGTTTTTATTTTCTTTGAATGTACTTTATGTTTTTGTTGGGTCCATTGATCCCAATGTCCCAGATTTGTAAGAAGTCAAATAAGTCAATGATAAACACATAGTTGTATTCTATGTATGTTCAAGTTCATGCATGCAGGTTGCTCTTTGTCACATTGATTGGACAGGTGGCTCAAGTGACAATGACAGGTGGACATAAAGGAGTTGGCTGGAAAGGCATGAATTTGCCTAAGTCCACTGGCGTTGAGTGTAGCAAGCTCACTCAATGCCAGATAATGATATTCGACAAAGTAAACAAACATTGAGTGAGGCTAGCTCACTCAACGCCAGATGTCTAGAAGAGCAGTTGACAAAGGAAAAATTCTGGTTGAGTCTAGAGGCATTGATTGAGGACAGCTCACTCAATGCCAAATGAGCTGAAGTGTCGAGTAAAGACTAGTCAGTCAAAGCTTTTGCTTTGACAGTGAAGAAAAATGACTTAAGTCCAGAAGCGTTGAGTAATGTTAACGCACTCAATGCCAAGACCAAAAAGCATTGAGTCATGCTGCTGCAGTCAGAGCCTAAGAAGATTGAGGAAAAAAATCGACCAAGTCCAGAAGCATTAAGTGATGTCAACGCACTCAATACCAAGACCAAAAAGCATTGAGTCATGCTATTGCAGTCAAATACTAAGAAGATTGAAGACAGAAATAGACTAAGTCCAGAAGCATTGAGTGTAACCACATCACTCAACGCCTAATAAAGAATAGAGGAAAAGGCAGTAAGCATTGAGTGAGGCCAACACACTCGACGCCTTCGGACAGGTGAGGAATTGACTAAGTCCAGAGGTGTTAAGTGAAGCCAGTTAACTCAACGCACTCAATGTTTAACAAGTGGAGAAAGTACTGAGGCATTGAGTGAAGCCAGTTCACTCAACAAACTCAACGCCTAATCGTGCAGAGAATGTTGGACTACGAAAGTCAGAATTTGGCTAAGTCCAGAGGCGTTGAGTGGGGAAGGCTCACTGAACGCTCTCAATGCCTAGAGGCAGAATGATGAGTTAAGTCAGAAAGCATTGAGTGATGAAGGCTCAATCAATGCTCTTAACGCCTAAGATGAAGAATGGTTCAGAAAGTTAACTAAGGGTTTTGGCATTGAGTGAAGCTTGTTCACTCAACGCACACAACGCCTGAGGAAGCAAAAGATTAGCTAAGTCTAGAATCATTGAGTGAAGCTTATTCACTCAACGCACTCAACACCTAGGATGGAAGTTTGGCTAAGTCCACAGATGTTGATGTCAGCCAAAGTCAACAAAAGTCAACATAATTCAAATTCAGTGCGGGAAGGCTGGAATCCACCGCTAATGGCGCCGACGGCCAGCTGTATAATATATTCTGTACAAGGAAGGCTTTATACCGACAATTAAATCTAGGCCCACATGTCATATAGCCGTTAATCCTTGGTAGATAAAAGGAAGAAAATCAAAAGACGGAATCACAAACTTTTAGGGCTTTCTCTTTTCAAAAAGTGGAAGATTGTCATCATCTTACTCGCCATTGTTGTTGAGAAAAGAAGAAAAAAGCTCAAATCGATCGACCCGAAAGTTCTTCTAGTTAGCTATTGTCGTGCTCATCATCAACAAGCTGAGCAATTCCTGAAGATAATTTCTGGAGCTGTGAAGAAGAAGTATGAAGCAATTCCTTAGCTTGGGCCACTTCACAGCCCAAGCTGAGCAATTCCTGAAGATAACTTTTAGAGCTGTGAATAAGAAATTTGGACTGATTTTCTCAGGATAGAAGGAGTAAGACATAGAGATAATTTCTCTGGTGTCAAATTAACACCAACTCCTTTTCTCTCTGTAAGATCCTTTTGGATCTGAGCTATAAGCATGTATTATAAATGCTGAGTTTGTAGGGCCTGTTATAGATCTAAGTGGTAAGGCTTTGGCTTGAGTTGTAGGATCCTCTAGATCTGAGTTGTAGGGCTTTCCTCCCAGCCTGAGTGGTAGGGCCTTTTGGCTCGAGGTATGTGGTATTTTGGCCACTGAGTTGTAGGGATTTGTGCCCGAGTTATAAGTCTCGGAGGAGACTGAGTGTTCCTACAGAATCGTGTTGTAAGCTCTTAGGATCTAAGATATTAGAGTAGTGCCTTGTCTAACACACTATTAGAAAGGCAGGAGGGACGGTGGACATACCCATAATCTGGGGAACCACTATAAATTGCTGTGTCATCTGGGTGAATATCTTAAAAGCACTAGGAAGTAGATCACCTGTCACATCCTAAAATTATATAAGTTAAAAGACACACAAAAACCTAGAAACCTATTCACCCCCCTCTAGGTGGTTTAGCTACCCTTGCAAACAAAGACTTTCAAGTTGTATCAGAGGGAGGTTGCTCAAGAAAGGCTTAACAGTCTGAGTAGATCTCCAAGGGTAGTATTCAAAGTATACTTATGGGTTCAGGAGAGAACCATAAGGAGCTTGGTTCCATAAAGCTTCCTATCTGCAGAAAGGAATGCTTTGGAATCTGAAAGGAGAGGGTCAGACTCTTCATGGCGGCATCTGACCCAAGGATCTTTATGATAGTCAAAGGGGGACCCTTCATGCCTATGAAGGTCTCTGCTCTGGATGTAAGTGTCAAGACACCTAAGACTTATTCATAAATAACCAAGGATGAGGTCATTCTAATCACCATGGACAAGAGGGCACAAAACATTATTGTTAGTGCCATATATGACTCCACTTTTCAGAATCTCGTGCACTGCAAGACAACCAAAGAGATATAAGACACTTTGGTAGTCTACATGGAGGGCACTAAAAAGGTCAGAGATGACAGAAAGTCCATGCTCAATCAAGATTATGAGGCTTTCAGGCAGTCCAAGGAAGAGAGCATAGCCAACTACTATGTAAGATTCTTTAGGATAGTCAATGAGCTAAGGACCTATGGTCGGGTCTTTAGTAATTATGAGCTTAATGATAAGTTTCATAGGTCTCTAACTATAGACTGAGACACCAAGATTTGTGCCATTAGGGAAGTGGCAAAGCTGGCAGATACTCCTCCACCAACTCTGTTTGGGAAGCTACTATCTTATGAAATGCAGCTGACTGCCAGGAAGGAGGAGGAGAAAAACAGCAAGTCTTAGGGCAGAAAAAAGACTGTGTCCTTCAAAGCTAAAGGCACAAGAAGGAGCAGGGGAAAGAATCCTTCTCCACCAAGGAGGGTTGCTGAGTCTGACTCAAAAAGTTCAGAGACATGCACATCAGACTAACACATGTCTGATGAGGAGTTTGCTGCCTTCTCTAGGTAGTTTATGAAGCTGATGAAGAAGAAGGGGTGGAGGAGCAGACCCTCCTACTCCTCTCATCACCAGGAGGACTACTATAGGGAAAAGAAGAAATCCTCCAAGGAGGACAGGTATGGCTCTAAATTGGTAAATAGATTTCCACTAAAGTGGTTTGCTATTGCTGCAACAAACCTGGGCATATGATTGCTGACAGACCAGTCAAAAGATAGGAGGGTGGTGAGAAGAAACACCACCACCAAAAGAGCATGAAGGAGAAGTCCTTCATGGAAAAGAAGGAGAAGAGATGGTCTGACTCCTCCTCATCAGAATATGAAGAAAAAGAAGCCTACATTAGGCTGATGGCAAGGTTTGAGGAAGAATCCTGCCAGGATCAACCTGGTCCAGAAAAGGTATAATCTCTATCTAGTTCTTCTTTTGAGTCAGAATATGAGAAAAGTCCCAACTCTAGTGCTTCTTCATCAAGTGATAAAAATGGTTCAGAATCTGATGAGGATATAAATCAATTGATTGATAAGTATGGTGAAATTCTGCATGCATTAAAGAGAAGTAAGCTGCTGGCTAAAAAGCAAGCTCAGGAGATTGCTTCTCTACAACTTGCTTCTTCCCAGCATTCTGAGTCAGCAACCCAGTTGGAGCAAAAAACTAAGGAAGTTAGCTAGCTAAAGAACATTACTATCATCCAGATAGACACCATAAAATACAAGGATAGTCTCATTAGAGATCTGGAAGAGAAACTCTAGATAAAAAAGAGGATTGTGGTTAGTTACTCTAAGCCCAATTCAGTGTTGCCCATCATTGACTCCTCCTCTTAGAGAAATAAAGACTTTCAAGTGGTATCTGAGGGAGGTTTAAGTTTCAAGGGAAAAACAAGGGCTGCCCCTCTCAAAAGAAAGGGAAAGCTCCAGTTTAGCCACTCATTGCCTTTGAAAGGGTAATACTCCCTTCTAACATGTATGACCAGGACTTAATGTATGGTCACTAGAAGAATAGGAATTCTTCTTGGAAGAATACAAGTGTATCTTCCAATAGAAGAAGAAGAGGAATGGGGATGAGTGCATTCAATACAGCCCATGAAGAAATACAAATGGACCATCATGGACCATTTGGCTTTGGTGCTCCATGATAACTTCTAAAAATAAGTTATTTATGCCGTTATTTCCAATAACTTATTCAGTTAAATCAATTAAAATAAGTTTAAATGATATGAAAATGGAAGTAAACTCTTATTTATTTGAATTGTGGCTAATTTGGTCTTTTTCCGATTTATTTGGACCAGATGCGCCGAAGGAATTTGCCTGGAGAAGGAAATCTACCAAAACTTCATAGCCTAAAAAAAGGGTTGCAACGTCCAAAAATAATTAGTTGCAACGACTAAGTTTCGGTTTGGCAAAGCAGGCGCAGGCGCAGAGGTTGCAACACGCAGAAAAACAAGGTTGCAATAACCTGGGGCGAAATTGAAATCCGAAATTTGAATTTTGGCGCTGAACGAAAACATGGAAGGGTGCGTCTCTTGGGGATTATCAGAGGGAATTTAGACATCTGTTATGGCAAGTAATAAAAGGGGGGAGAAGCAGATTTTAAAGGTAGATTATTATTGAGGAAGAAAAGGAGGATATAGAGGGGAGCGGAATTGGTCATTTCACCGTATCTGAAGTAAGAAGAAGCCGCGCAGCAAATTCAGTTCCGTAAAAGGGAGGCGAACACATCCTTTGTAGGGGCATTCGTAGATATCAATTTGTTGGCTTGTTCTAACTCTTATTCATCATGTTTGTTAAATCATCGCTCCGCTTTCTCGTACTTTTGACTACGATGAACTAATCCGCTTGCGAGTCTTATATGTTGTGAACTATTCGACGTTTGCTTTGATGTTTACTTGAACAATCGAATTAAATTTGGTTTGTATCTTAAATTTCATTCTCTTCTTCAGTGATAAAGTTAAGATATTACCATCTAGTGCTTCATACTGCGTTTTATATGCGAGAGCTGCGTTCGTAAGTCTCGAGAATTTAATTTGGCTACATATGATTTAGCGTATCGCTATCATTCTAGTTGTGGAGTTAAGATCCATAATTTTATATGTATGTTTACTTGTGTAGTCTTGATTTAAAGCTACTCACTAAATATGCATAGTGCGGTGATGAAATCGAGAGATGCTCATCGCGAGTTTAGGATTTCCACAAGATAAAAACTGAGTTGAATTCAATTGTATTTTTCTTCACAAAAAGGCAAACTAAGATTATGGATCAACATATGAGACTCGTACTTCTCATCATTATATTCTCATCTTAATTTAGTTTCATTATTTAGTTTACTTACTCTTAAAACCTCGTGATTTTGCTTGGCTTATAAGAAAAGATCATTACTAGTACTCATAAGCTGAGGAAAAACATTGTCTCTGTGGGTTCGACACTCTACTTCCATTTTGTTACTTAACGCGACACGTACACTTGCGTAGCATTTATATATTCACACGACAAAGCGTGCATCAAGTTTTTTGGCGCTGTTGTCGGGGACAAGTTTTCTTCTAAGTATTATCTTGTGATATTAGTAATCTTGAGTAATCTGAGTTCAAGTATTGTTGTCATTTTTACTCGTTAATTATTGGACATCGGTGTATGTCCATATATCGAAACACTGAAATATTACCATTGAATTCTGAAATCGAGAGAACTTGTAGGCTGAATAGAAGGAATCTGTGAAATAATAATACTATTATTCTTGAGATGGAGGTTAACGAGCATAATAATGTTGTTAATAATGAGGAGCAAGTAGAACCTAATGGGTAAGTTGACCAGAATGTTCAACCAAATGTTCCTAGAATGACTTGTAGAGACTATAACACACCCTTGCGAGGAGGGTTGCATTTTAGCATAGCCCGACCTACCATAGCCGCTAATAATTTTAAAATTGACTCCACTATTATGCAACTAATTCAACATAACAAGTTTGGGGGTCTCAACAACGAAGATGCTCATTCTCATCTAAGGTCATTCTTAGAAATTTGTGATATGTATAAAGTAAATGGGGCCTCAAGTGAAGCAATTCAGCTAATGTTTTTCCCATTCTCTTAGAAGGAAAAGCTAAAGATTGGATTAACTCGTTACCACATGTTTCTATAACCACTTGGGAGCAGTTAGTAGATAAATTTTTAAACAAATATTTCCCTCCCTCTAAAACCGCTAAGTTAATTAGAGACATCACCACTTTTATGCAAAATCATGGAGAAACTCTTTACGATGCTTGGGAGCGTTTTAAGGAGTTGTTGAGAAGATGTCCACATCATGGGTTACAACAACACCAACAGGTATCCACATTCTATAATGGTTTACAAATGGCCACCATGATCTTAGTAGATGGTGCTGCGGGGGGGGGGGGGGGGGGGTCATTGATGAAAAAGTATCCCGAGGATGCTTATGCTATCCTTGAAGATCTTACTTCTAACAACTACCAATCTTTTGAGAGACAAGGGAGTAACAATCCAACTGGAGTCCATCATGTTGATCAAATCACTTCGTTAGCCGCACAGATGGCTTCACAGTTTAATATAATAAACAAGCGTTTAGATTCCTTGAGTCAAAATATAGTAATGCCATCAATTAATATAATTCAATTGCCTAATCCTAACACCTCCTTCACCATAGAACACTTGAATAAAGTTTTTGAAGAAGCCAACTATATAGGTGGCCAAAGACAACATATTCTTCCAAATCATTACAATCCTGAGTGGCGGAACCACCCTAACTTCTCATGGAGAAATAATCAAAATGTTAATCACCCACCCGGATTTAATCATATTCCACATAACAATCATGGGAATTCAAGAAAATTTACAGATAAAGTAATCTTAGAAATGTTCCAAAAGAATGATGCAAGGGTAGTAGGGATGGAATCATCTCTTAGATCACTATAGAATTCCATTGGACAGATTGCTAATGCATTAAACCTAAGGCCGGCTGGAACATTACCCACCGATACCACTCCTAATCCAAAAAGAGATGACCCATCTAGCCAATGCAACTCTGTTACTTTAAGAAGTGGGAATAAGATTCCAGGTGGGGACTTGTTATTAGAAAAATTTAAGAATGATGAAAAGAGAGAACATGAAGATAAGATGAAAAAGGTAGAGGACCCTAGGGCTAAAGAAGAAGTAGAAATTGTAGATTTAGAAGAGAAAAGAAAAGTCTATCCACCTCCGCCTTTTCCATCTAGCCACACTAAGACAAGGCTTGATACACAATTTCAAAAATTCATGGAAATTTTTAAGAAGTTGACGATAAATATCCCTTTTGCTGAAGCAATAGAGCAGATGCCGAGTTATGCAAAATTTATGAAGGATATTCTTTCTAAAAAGAGAAAATTTGCTAAAAAGGAAATAGTGGCATTAACTGAGGAATGTAGTGCTATTCTACATAAGAAACTACCCCCTAAATTAAAAGACCCAGGAAGCTTTACCATACCCTGTTCCATAGGTGTTAAATTTATGGGTAGGGCTTTATGCGACTTAGGGGCTAGTATCAATCTCATGCCGCTCTCTATTTATAATACATTAGGCCTTGGAGAGATAGCTCCTACTTCTCTAACCCTTCAGTTAGCTGATAGGACGTTAGCATTCCCTAAAGGCATAGTTGAAGATGTTTTAGTAAAGGTCGAGAAATTTATTTTTCCTGCAGACTTCGTGGTTCTGGATATGGAAGAGGATAGGGATGCACCTATCATTCTTGGTAGACCTTTCCTGGCTACATGAAGGACTCTTATTGACGTTCAAAAAGGAGAGCTTACCATGAGAGTTAATGAGGAAGAGGTAACGTTCAATATTATTAAGGCAAATAAATACCCGACGATAAAGAGGAATGTCATTCTATTGATAACATAGATATTCCAAATAAGGTTTTTAAACAGAATGATCATTAGGAGAAAACATTGCTAGCAATCTTTAATAATGAAGAGTGGAACAAGGAAGAAGAATATAGTAAATTAGCTAAGGTTTTTAATGTTAGTGAAAGGTGGAGAACATATAGGAATGTTGAAGCACTTGAGAGATCAAGTGAAACTAAAATTCTAAAACCATCTATTATGAAACCACCTCAATTGGAATTAAAACCTTTACCCAATAATCTAAAGTATGCATTCTTAGGAGAAGATAATACCTTGCCGGTAATAATTGATGCATCCTTAGAGCAGAGTAAGGAAGATGAATTGTTAGAAGTCCTTAAGAAATACAAAGGGGCTATGGGGTGGACTATTGCCGACATACAAGGCATTAGTCCCACTATATGTATGCATAAGATATTATTGGAGGATGATTCGAAGACCTCCATTGAGCATCAAAGAATACTTAACCCTCCGATGATGGAGGTAGTTAAAAAAGAAATTATTAAATGGTTAGACGCTGGAATTATTTATCCCATTTCTGATAGTAAATGGGTCAGTCCGGTCAAATGCGTGCCAAAGAAGGGTGGGATGACCGTAGTGAAAAATGAGAATAACGAATTGATTCCTACTAGGACAGTGACCGGATGGCGTATATGCATGGATTATAGAAAGTTAAATCAATCGACTAGGAAGGATCACTTCCCTCTTCCATTCATAGATCAAGTGTTAGATAAGTTGGCAGGGAATGAATATTTCTGTTTCTTAGACAGGTATTCAAGTTATAATCAAATAATGGTTGCCCCTGAAGACCAAGAAAAGACCACTTTTACTTGCCCTTATGGTACATTTGCGTTCCGCAAAATGCCCTTTGGGTTATGTAATGCTCCTGCTATGTTTCAGCGCTGTATGATTTCTATTTTTTCTGGCCTGATGGATGAGGGAATTGAAATTTTATGGATGATTTTTCAGTATTTGGCAAGTCTTTTAATGAGTGTTTGGAGTCTCTAAAAAAGGTTTTGGAAAGGTGTATGCAAACCAATTTAGTCTTAAATTGGGAAAAGTGTCACTTCATGGCAAGAGAAGGCATAGTCCTCGGTCATAAAATCTCCAATAGGGGTCTAGAAGTAGATCGTTCAAAAATAGAAGTAATTGAGAAACTTCCACCCCCTACAAATATTAAAGGTATTAGAAGCTTTCTAGGGCATGCAGGTTTCTATAGGAGGTTTATAAAGTTTTTTTTCTGCAATATCTAAGCCTCTTAGCCATCTCCTTGAAAAAGACACGCCTTTTCATTTTGATCAACCATGTCTCAAGTCTTTCAACACATTCAAGAAAAGGCTTATTTCATCACCTATTATAATAGCTCCTGATTGGAATCTACCATTCATTCTGATGTGTGAAGCTAGTAATTATGCTCTAGGGGCTGTTCTAGGGCAAGCGCATAATAAAATCTTTCATACCATTTACTATGCAAGTAAGACTTTAAACGGAGCCCAAATAATCTATACAACCACGGAGAAGGAATTATTATCGGTAGTATTAGCGTTTGATAAATTCCGCTCGTATTTGATTAACTCGAAAGTTATTGTTTACACGGATCACGCTGCAATAAGGTATTTGGTCGATAAGAAAGAAGCCAAACCTAGGCTCATAAGATGTGTTGGAGTAATTTGCCGCAGGACACGTGTGTGTGGGACCGACCCCGTGGCTTTCCCCATCGCGTTCCTGGTCTGGGTGTTGACCCCAGTGGGCCCCTTGTGGCGGAATATCCCCGCGGTCCTGTGGTTGGGATTAGTCCCACATCGCTCGTAGCGCTCGCTCCTCCATGTTTATGTACCCCGTCACCCTTCATCTCAACACCTGGGTTTTGAGATGCGATATGGGTGGGCGAGTTCTCACATGGTATCAGGGGAAAGTTGTCCTGCTACGGGGGTGTGTTGGAGTAATTTGACAGCAGGACACGTGTGTGTGGGACCGACCTCGTGGCTTTCCCCATCACGTTCCTGGTCTGGGTGTTGACCCCGGTGGGCCCCCTGTGGCGGAATATCCCCGCGGTCCTGTGGTTGGGATTAGTCCCACATCGCTTGCAGAACCCGATGGATTTTGATATTACAAGAATTTGATCTTGAAATTGAAGATAGGAAAGGGGCAGAAAATCCAGTAGCAGACCATCTGTCTAGGTTAGAGCAAATTGAGGAGAAATATAAAGAAATAGGAATTAAGGAAAATTTTCCTAATGAAAGTATCTTAGCAGTATCAGAAAACAGTCCACCATGGCATGCAGACATAGTAAATTATATTGTGAGTAGAGTATTACCACCGGAGATGAGTTATCAACAAAGGAAGAGGTTTTTACAACAAGTTAGGACATACTTTTGGGATACGCCTTATTTATTTAAACATTGTGCTGACCAAATCATAAGACGTTGTATCCCAGAGGTGGAAGTACCTAAAATTCTAGAAAGGTGTCATGCTTCTCCATATGGAGGACATTTTATGGAAATAAGACTACATTGAAAGTATTAGAAGTGGGATTTTATTGGCCAACATTATTCAAAGATGCGCATAACTTTGTAAAATGTTGTGATGCATGTCAATGAATTGGAAATATAGGCCAACGAGATAGTATTCCTCTACATAATTTATTAGAGATAGAGATATTTGATATGTGGGGAATAGACTTTATGGGTCCATTCGTAAATTCAAACAGAAACTTATACATTCTAGTAGCCGTGGACTACGTATCAAAATGGATAGAAGCCATTGCGACCAAAAATAATGATGCCCAAACTGTACTTAAATTTTTAAAGAACATTTTTGAAAGTATCTAGTGTCAACTAAATCCACCTGGGGGGGGAATAGGTGAAGTGCAGTCTTTTGCGGAATTTTAAATACCTGCACAAATAAACAAACACAATACAGAAAAGCACACAAGCAATTATAGTGGTTCCCCGATTTGGGTACGTCCACTCTCCCCCTTCGACCTATCTCCCACCAAGGGACGACTCGGTCACTTCACCAACCAGATTGAAATCCAATCCTCACACTACGGAAGGAACCCTTCCAACCAAAGGAGTCGCTACTCCTCCACCACGGGTTGTACTCAACCCTTACAACTAGGAATAACAATTCCTTTACAACAAAAATAAAATTGAATGTACAAGAAATACAAACAAACTTGTGGAGAATCCGATGTCGCTCTTCGTTCGTTGTTGCTTTCTTGAAAGAGACGAAGAGTCCACGACCGGAGTACTCTCTTGGAGAGGATCTTGACAAGATCGGCGGCGACAAGTGAATGCGGCGGCGATGCTTAGTAGATCCAAACTTCTTGACGAAGCAAGCAAGGTATACCAACGATCTCAATCGGATTAGCCGTCTCAATCGATTCAGAATGAAGAACTATCCTCATTCAACAAATCGAGAGACAAGAGATCTCGAGAGAGAAGCGTGAGACGCTAGGCCTGCCTCGGTACTGTCGTCGGAAGATCAAAGAATCTCTGAGATCAGCGGCGACGACTAACTTGCGAGCGACGACGGCGATCGGCGAAGTTCCGCGATCGGCTAGGGCACGCTCGGCCTCAGTTTTTTTCTTCCGTTGTTCGATATCTGGTATGTTCAAAAATGCGAGTATATATACTGGAAGCCAACCCTAAATGACCGTTGTGGGGCCCACAAGGAGAAGCCCTAGTCCCGGTCAAAACAGCACACAACAAACTGGGTTCGGGCCAGCGAACGGGAAATTTGCCTAAGGCAAAATCGGCGAGAATCGCTGGCGATTCCCGTCGAAGTCGGCGGGAATCACTCACGATTCTCGTCGAATTTGCCTTAGCCGAATTCCAGTAGGGAACCTTGTCAGCCGGAGAGAATCGGCGGGAATGCAAGGTGATTCTCGACGAATCGGCGAGAATCACTTGGTGATTCCCGTCGATTCTTCCTTAGCAGAATTCTTGTTGGAGGACAGTCAGCCGAATGAATTTGGTGGGAATCACTGACTGATTCTCGACGATTCGGCAAGATTCACTAATGATTCCCGTCGAATCGGCGAGAATCACTTAGTGATTCCCGTCGATTTTGACTTAGGCGATTATTCTCTTCCTTCCTATGAACTTGGTCTTTGACCCATCATTGCTCCTTCTTCTGCTCTTGATCTGCCTCGACCCTGTACTTGAAAATAAGTACACTCCAATAGAGAGAGCACACGTAAGTCAACACACTGATCTGCTCAATGAGGGATTACGTTGCGCAGACCCGTGTATATTGATCCACTGTACCCTGACATTGGTGTGTACTTAGCATAGAATAACTGCAAGCACAACTTAATAGAAGATTGTCAAATACATTGTGAATCCATCTTAGCTTGACTGGAGACTTCTTCAAATCCAGGTAATTGTGGATACAATACCCAACAATTTTTAACAGATTTGGCACTCCTAGGGCCATCATCAGTGATGGAGGGTCACATTTCTACAATTGGCAATTTAAATCATTGTTGAAGAAATATGGTGTGAACCATAAGATTGCTCTGGCATATCATCCACAAACCAATGGATTGGCCGAGGTGTCTAATAGAGAAATTAAAATAATCTTGGATAAAACAGTAAACACTAATAGAAAAGATTGGGCTCACAAACTCAATGATGCTCTTTGGGCATATAGAACTGCATACAAAACACCTCTAGGATTGACTCCATATAAATTAATTTATGAGAAAGCTTGTCGGTTACCCGTAGAGCTAAAGCACAAGGCATATTGGGCGGTTAAAAAACTGAACTTCGATTTTCAAAATGCCGGTAAGCAAAGACTTTTTCAACTAAATGAACTAAAGGAAATTTAGATGAATGCCTATGATAATTCTGAAATTTATAAAGAGAGAACTAAAAGATGGCATGACTCAAAATTAAGGAAGAAGGATTTTAAACCGGGGAAATTAGTTTTATTATACAACTCAAGATTGAGATTGTTCCCGGGTAAACTTAAATCTAGATGGTCAGGACCATTTGTGATTAAGGAAGTTCACCCTTATGGAGCAGTAATAATTTATAATGAAGTAAATGGATCGGAGTTCAAAGTTAATGGTCAAAGACTAAAAATTTATATGAGTAATAACGGGGATTTAAAGAAATCCTTATTTATTTTCGAAAACTAAGTGGAAAGGGAAGTCCTGCCGGGACTGAAAATTAGGCGCTAGGCGGGAGGCAACCCACCATTTCATATTTATTTTAATCTTAAGATAATTCTATTTCAGTTAGTTCTTCAAGTTGTGTGTCATGTAGTTGAGAGAAATCGCGAGGGGAAAAAGTTCAACAGTGCAGTTCTTGAAGTTGCAACGTGCGAGAAAAAAATAGTTGCAACATCTAAGTGTCGAGTTCGCGGGGTAAGACTGGAATGGCGCGGGTGTTGCAACGATCAGAAAAAAAATAGTTGCAACCTTTTCTTTTCGGGATTCATAAGGTGTTATTTGAGGCACCGGTTTAGCTGAACCGTTCCGCCTTTTCACATGCAAGTTGGGCTTAGGTTGACACGTGGTGTCGGTTTAAGTGAACCGATCTATCCTTTAATTCAAGCAAGGTGGGACCTATCGAAATGATATTCTCCTCTCGGCCCTAAACCCTAATATCGCGATCGGGAAGAGATCCTTGCCAAGCAGACGACTCTCGATGGGCTGGCGTTTGATCGGCGGCGGAAGGCCGACGAATCGATAGGAAGGATCCATCTAAAGACACATCAGCAAGATTGAGAAGAAGCTACAAGCAGTGCTTCTGCCCGATACCCTGCGGCCCTATGACTCCAGAATCGGTAAGTTATTGTGCACCTCCCTCTGCATTTTACACCAAGATTCGAATAGTAGAAGGTGAAAATTACCCCTTTCTAAACCTAGCCTCCCATTTTCCCCTAATGTAGACTGTCATCTAAGAAGAAAGGGAAGACCGTGGCAAGGAAGGCCCTAAAATTTATAAATGAGGCCGCTAAGGAGCGATTTGAGATGTTAAAGTCTATCCCCATGATTTTTGAGTAGGGTTTTAAGATGGAAAAGAGAGAATGGAGTTTAAGCTACATTCTACAAATCCATACTCTACAGTGGGAAACTTTCTGCCACCCGCGAGCTGAAGCCATCCTCCCATGGGTGTACGAGTTCTATTCAAATGCAAGGTTTTCCGAAAATGAATCAGTGGCTGTAAGAGGAAAGGTAATCGACTTTTCTTCGAAATCCATTAACGGGTTGTATGATTTGGGATGTGAAGAAGATTTCTATAGTCTGAACCATGTGATTGACTCTTCTGAAGTAGCTACATTGGTATGTAACTCACCTGACCCTGCATGGTCCAATGCATCGACAGGAGCGCTTAAGTCTACATCTCTATTAAGGGAGGCTAAGGTTTGGTTGTTATTTATTAATGCCAGTATTATGCCGACCTGACACTTGAACAATGTGAAATTAGACCGAGCAACTCTAATTTATCATATCTTGAAGGGAAACCGGTTTAATGTGGGGGAGGTGATTAGTACTCATCTGAAAATGAAGATCAAGGAGAACAAGGTCAGGCAATTGTGGTTCCCGGTGCTAATCACTGAGTTATGTCGAAGTGTGGGGGTGGTACAGAGCATGGAGGACTTGGTGACACATGTAGGCCGGGAGATAACTGAGCGAGTCGTGGAGATAAACATTAAGGTAGGGAATAAGTTTGATGATGGGAGCAACAAGCCTAGAAAGAGGAGCATGGGGATCCCTTCTTCTTCGGGCGGCAAACCAGATGATGTTTTGATTCCAGGTGGAGAGGGAGCAACACTAGAAGAAATTCTACGTAATATTGAATATATAAAAGTCTACCACCGATGCAAGCACCGCTACTTTAGATCTAGACTGGATTATCTGCAGAATAGTCTAGATAATTTATCACGGAAAGCAAAACAACCAATTGAGGAAGCCCAGTTCGAATATCAATGGTTGTTTGACGATCAGGGGAACCTGGTGGACATGGATGGTATTATCCTTGACCCGACTGAATTGATTGAAGAAAAGGATGACGAAGCAGAAGACGATGATGAAGGCTAACAGTCACATGCTTATAGCATACGACTGTTTCAACCGCATAAACAATCTTTTGCATATGCTTAAGTATATGACAGTTTCAATTTGTCTTTACAAACTATATTTTGCATATTTTTGTGCTGGGTCAAATTTTGGATTGCGCTGCTAATTCTATATGTTTGGGTATATGATATGTGTGCTGGATTTCATTGATATCTGTGATCTACAAATGACTAATTATATATGCTTGGGTATATGTTATATATATTTTTTGTCCATATATGTGCATGCTCACCAGCAACATGACATCATTTTGGAGTTGGGAGTCACAGAAAGACTTATACAAGCAAGGGCCCTGAGGATAGAAAGACAACAACTTCCCCAGATGGTCAACTTGAGAAACTCTAGGGGATTACTTCCGTTTCAACTATATTTCCTGAAATGTTTTCATATGAACTAACCTTGCTAGAGTCTAGTAACGTTTTAAGTATGGATTGATCGTGATTTTGGTGATTCAGAATTCTTGCATTAATTAATGAGTAAGTTATTCTAGAGATCCAATGATAACTAATTGGTATGGATAAACAATCGTAAGAGCTCGGATTTTCAAATTGAAGTTAGTATGAATTTTTTTGGTAAAGCACTCTTAAGCGTCCGTATCATGCACAACTTTTTTTTAATTCATTTTTAATCCTGGTAATATTTTAATATTGACTTCTAAAAATTGGGAGGGGTAAGAAGAACTGAGTTGATGATGTAAGCTAAGATAAGTGCTTTAGTGGCTAATTCATTTTGATCACCCATGAAATCCTTTGAGCTTGTCCCTTATCATTTTGCTAGACACTAGTGAATCCCTAAATTCCCTATATTCCAGCTAGTTGTATCTTAATGCACTATTCAATTATGGGTGTTCGACTCAACATTTTGATGATAAGATTATAAGCCATAATGATATGCGCCCTGAGTATGTACGCGCCTACTTGGAATGATCCCAATTATGACCTTAAACAAAAGAAAAAAAGAAGAAAAAAGAGAGAAATAAAAGAAAAGGAAGAAATAATGTTTTCATAATGATATGTGGCCCAGGTATGCAAATACGTACTTGGAATGATCCCAATTATGAGCATTATATTTATATTTATTTTTATTACTTATGAGTTGAACTCCATAAGATGAGGGAGTATTAAGATTATTAACTAGGGAATTACCTCTCCATTATGAATACATATCCATGAATAGGTAATCTAATTAAGCCAAAGCCAACCTTACTTTCACGTGTGCTACTAACGCTTGTCAAAGTCAAATCAAAAACTTAGCTTATTCTTATCCTTACAAATTAGTGCGGAGGTTCAATAAGAAAAATTTTGCGTGGGAGTGAATAATTTTGAAGAAAGCACACACAACACCGAAATTCTTAATTTCGCTTTATCTTTCATCAACTAACGAATTTGTGATGTTTGAGCTCTCACTGATTGATAAGCTTATCAGTTGGATAAAGCTGATTTCTTGAATATGCTTTGATCAACTTCTGTTAAGATAAAGGATCATCGAAATCTCATCTTGGTAATTATTCTTTCACCTAATTCACTATTAAGAATTGACTTGCTAGGGACTAGCAAGGGTTAAAGTGTGGGGGTGTGATAACTTCTAAAAAGAAGTTATTTATGCCGTTATTTCCAACAACTTACTAAGTTAAATCAATTAAAATAAGTTTAAATGATATGAAAATGGAAGTAAACTCTTATTTATTTGAATTGTGGCTAATTTGGTCTTTTTCTGATTTATTTTGACCAGATGCGCCGAAGGAATTTGCCTGGAGAAGGAAATATGCCAAAACTTCATAGCCTAAAAAAAAGGTTGCAACGTCCAAAATAATTAGTTGCAACGACTAAGTTTCAGTTTGGCAAAGCAGGCGCAGGCGCAGAGGTTGCAACGTCCACAAATAATTAGTTGCAACGACCAAGTTTCGGGCTGGCAAGGCAGGCGCCGGCGCAGAGGTTGCAACACGCAGAAAAACAAGGTTGCAACAACCTGGAGCGAAATTGAAATCCGAAATTGAAATTTTGGCGCTGAACGAAAACATGGAAGGGTGCGTCTCTTGGGTATTTTCAGAGGGAATTTAGACAGCAGTTATGACAAGTAATAAAAGGGGGGGGGGGAGAAGCAGATTTTAAAGGGAGATTATTATTGAGGAAGCAAAGGAGGATATAGAGGGGAGCAGAATCGGTCATTTCACCGTATCTGAAGGAAGAAGAAGCCGCGCAGCAAATCCAGTTCCGTGCAAGGGAGGCGACAACATCCTTTGTAGGGGCATTCGTAGAGATCAATTGGTTGGCTTGTTCTAACTCTTATTCATCATGTTTGTTGAATCATCGCTCCGATTTCTCGTACTTTTGACTACGATGAACTAATCCGCTTGCGAGTCTTATATGTTGTGAACTATTCGATGTTTGTTTTGATGTTTACTTGAACAATCAAATTAAATTTGGTTTGTATCTTAAATTTCATTCTCTTCTTCAGTGATGATGTTAAGAGATTACAATCTAGTGCTTCATACTGCATTCTATATGCGAGAGCTGCGTTCGTAAGTATCGAGAATTTAATTTGGCTACATATGATTTAGCGTATCGCTATCATTCTAGTTGTGGAGTTAAGATCCATAATTTTATACGTATGTTTACTTGTGTAGTCTTGATTTAAAGCTACTCACTAAATATGCATAGTGCGATGATGAAATCGAGAGATGCTCATCGCGAGTTTAGGATTTCCACAAGATAAAAACTGAGTTGAATTCAATTGTATTTTTCTTCACAAAAAGGCAAACTAAGATTAGAGATCAACATATGAGACTCGTACTTCTCATCATATATTCTCATCTTAATTTAGTTTCATTATTTAGTTTACTTACTCTTAAAACTCGTGATTTTGCTTGACTAATAAGAAAAGATCATTACTAGTACTCATAAGATGAGGAAAAATATTGTCTCTGTGGGTTTGACACTCTACTTTCCATTTTGTTACTTGATGCGACACATACACTTGCGTAGCATTTATATATTCACACGACAAAGCGTGCATCACTCCATCCCCCACTCTTAAGAATGCGGCTGCAACCAAAGTTCAGGGCCATCAAGCTAAGGCTCTGACCAATGGTCAGTCAATAAGCAAGCCTGATTTGGCTATTTCTAATGCTATCAAGAGCTTATATTTTGCAAAGAAGACTACTGCTGATGGCACTCAGAGCAGGCCAAATAAGTATACTGAAAGACTAACCTTCAGCCAGATTCTAGCTGAAAGGAAACTGAGAAAGGCTACTGCTATTCCTTCTGGTCAGGGAGCTGCTATCAGCACAACTAGCAGACCAGCTCAGAAAATAAGGTATAAGATTCATGAGTGCTGGTGTTGTGGCAAAGTGGGCCACTATGCCATTGATTGCTGACATAATCCCAGTGTGGCCAGAGCTAAAGTCAGTCTACAAGTTAGAAAAACTGATGGTGGACATGTTCATTTTCAGAATGACATGAACCAAGGACCCTATAAATATTGGGGAGGTAAAGTAAACATGTTTTGCAGGTTAGTCCAAGTGCCCATACTCCTATATGGTACTTAGACAGTGGTTGTTTCAGGCACACGCTTGGAACAAGGAGTTATCTAAAGGAGTATACTCTAGTGAAGGATGGACCCAAAGTTATCTTTGGTGGTTCAGACAGAGGAGTCACCAGAGGGTATTGTAGGATCACTAATGGCATAGTCACTATCACCAAAGGGCTTATATGGAAGGTCTGCAACATAACTTAATAAGCATAAGCCAGTTATGTAATCTAGGCTATGTCACCTCATTCCATAAGGATGAGTGCTAGATTGTGCGAACAAGAAAGGATAGACCGAAAATTAGAATAACAGAATTTTTATTATCCAAAAAAGTAAGAATTACAAAGGTATAGCCTCCCTTTTATAGAATGGAGGAGAGGGGAGATATTACAAATAAGCAATGTGGGACAAACAATTATAGGTACAAGCAGCTATACACAAAATTAGATCGCACAAGTCACGTGGTTAGACGAATAGGCAAACCGCCCGGTAACTACTATAAAGAGAAGACAAGACGCTAGGGGAGACCGCTAGACTGCACGGTCTTCAAGTCACCTGTATCAAACCACCAGACCGCTCATTTTCCAATCAACAACATCTCGACTACCAAGCTGCTGGAGAGAAGCCGCCAGACCGCCGGACTACCAAGCCATCAGAGTGAAACTGCCAGACCGCCCAGTCTCCTAACCACCAGACTCAAGCCGCTAGACTGCCCGGTCTCCATACTACAACACTCCCCCTCAATCTGGAGAATATATATCAATCGTGCCCAGCTTATCGCAAATGTGAAAAAAGGAAGCGGATACAGGCTTGGTGAAGATATCTGCCAACTCGTTGTCTGAAGTAATGAACGGAGTGCAAATATGTTTCTTCAAGATCTCTTTTCTAATGAAATGATAGTCAACTTTGATGTACTTTATTCTCTCATGGAAAACCAAATTTTTGGAGATATAGAGCAGCCTTATTGTCGCAGAACATAGGTAGAGGATGGTTGTAGCCCTCTCCTAAGTCAAGCATGAGAGCCTGTAAACACTTTAATTCACACGTGGTCGACGCCATACTTCAATATTCAACCTCTGCACTAGACCTGGATACGACATACTGTTTCTTGCTCTTCCAGCTCACAAGGTTTCCCCCCACAAATGTGCAAAATCCCGATGTGGACTTGCAATCTCCTTTATATCAGCATAACTAGAATCCGAGTACGCTTCAACCTTTAAATGACCATTCTTCTATAATAGTAGTCCTTTACCTGGCACCGCTTTAATATATTCTAATATCCTTAGGGAAGCCTGTAGATGACACTCCCTAGGAGCTTGCATGAACTGGCTAACCTTGCCTACAACATAGGAGATGTCGGGTCGTGTTATCGTGAGATAAATGAGTTTGCCGACCAGACACCTGTACCTCATAACACGTGATAGAGGAGGCGAGTCATCTATCCAGGTTTTATCTTCTCTAGTGGCCATGGGGCATCAGACAGGTTTATCCCCAGTCAGCCCTGTCTCCTTGAGAAGATCAAGAGCATACTTACATTGGGAGAGGACTAAGGAGTTGGGCTTTCAAGAGATTTCTATCCTCAGAAAGTATTTTGGGGAGCCCATATCCTTCGTGACCAGGTGCTGACAGAGATGTTTCTTTGTCAAGTCTACCCCAACCTGGTCATCTCTAGTGAGAAGAATATCATCCACATATATGACAAGAACCAGCAGACCTAGGGAGGTTTTGCGAATGAATAATGAGTGATCGACAGAACTTCTTGGAAAACCCATGACTGCCACAATGCCGCTAAACTTGTCAAACCAAGCTCGAGGGCTTTGCTTTAGGCCATAGATGGCCTTCTTCAACCTGCATACCTGTGTCTCCCCCTGAGCAACATACCCAGGAGGTTGATCCATGTAGACATCCTCCTGAAGATCACCATAGAGAAAGGCATTCATGACATCCAGTTGGGAAATGGGCCAATCCCTGTTGAAGGCCATAAAGAGGAGTACCCGAATAGTGTTGAGACGAGCAACGGGAGAGAAGGTGTCAAAATAATCAACACCATAGTCTGGGAGAAGCCTTTGGCAATAAGGCGTGCATTGTAATGATCCACACTACCGTCCAGACTGAAATTCACAACAAAGACACAGGGACAACCAACAACATCGGTGCCCAATGGAGGAGGAATAAGGGTCCATGTACCCCGCTCAGTGAGGGTGGAAATTTCCTCATCCATGGAAACCTTCCAATGAGGAACAATAAGGGCTTCCTGGTAGGTACGTGGAGTGGTGATGGCAGAGATAGCCAACGCAAAAATCCTGCGAGAAGGAGTAAGACGAGCATAGGAAACAACAACAACAAGTTAATGTTGGGTACATGTCCGCACCCCTTTGTGAAGAGCAATTGGAAGATCCAGGTCGGCGAGTTCCTCAGTATTCGGTGCATCCGTGGCAGAGAGAGCTGGAGCGAGAGTAGAGAGAGACGACCACAGAGAAAAGGAAGACAGCGGAGGCGGAGAGAGGAGGATACAATGGACACATTAGAGGAGGAGATATCTCGGTAGGTGTAGACGAGACAAAGGGGACGGTAGGAGAAGCAGGAACATCAGGAAGAAAGGAGAAGTCGTGAGAGAAATATGACACATTTTCGAAGAAGGTTAAGTCTATGGAGACGAAATCCTTGCGGTGAACAGGTTCAAAATAACAATAACCTTTATGAGTGGCAGAGTAACCCAGAAAGACACATTTGGTGACACGTGGGGAGAGTTTGTCACGGGTGGCGGAGGGAGCGTGCACAAAAGTCGTGCACTCAAAGATACATAGAGGGAGAGGAAACAGATCCTTGCCCTGATAGAGAATGGAGAATGGGGTTTGAAAATGGAGAACCATGGAGGGAATGATATTGATGAGATAGTAGGAGATGAGAATGGCATAGCCCTAGTAGGAGCGAGGAACCTACATCTGTGCCATCAAAGTGCGATCGACATCAAAGAGGTGATGGTTTTTGCGTTCCGCCATGCCATTTTGCTGTGAGGAATAAATACAGCTAGTTTGATGAACAATCCAATTTTGCATACAGAAAGAAGAAAAATCATGACTAAGATATTCTTTGGCATTATCAGAGTGAAAGATTTTAATAGAGACTTCAAACTGAGGTTTAATCATAAAATAAAAAGATGTCCATATAGAAAATAACTCAGAGCGATCTTTTAAGAGATACACCCACGTACAGCGAGAGAAATCATCAATAAAAGTTACAAAATTTGAACTGCCCTGATCTATGGTGAGGGTAGGAGCAGGACCCCAGAAATCAGAGTGAATGAGATCAAACAGACTTGAAGATCCACATCTTGGCTTTGGTAGGAAGGAGGAGCGGTGATGCTTGCCAAGCTGACATGCGTCATAGTTGAGAGGGGGACTATGCGGAGGGAGGTGGGGCAAAAGCTAACAAAGAAGTCATGGAGGAGGATGACCAATGCGAAGATGCCATTACAGAAGGTCTGTAGAAGAGGAGGAGAAGGTGGACTGAGCGAAGACATTGTCGAGGAATTAGATGCTGCTGCTCTCAGTCCCAATAGCAATCGTCCGTTGGGAGCCCGGATCCTGAAAAGAACAAGAAGTAGGAGTGAATGTGGCAGAACACTGTAGTTTCTTGAATAGATAAGTTACAAATAATAAATTGCAAGGAAACTTAGGCACATAGAGAGTATCCTCCAAGCGAAGAGACAGAGTGACTTGAACCACTCCCGTCCCATTGACCGGTGAGGGAGAACCGTCCGCAATAAAGATGGCAACCAATCATGTGTTTATAGGAGAGAAAAACACTGAGGATTGCCATTCCTATGATTGGTAGCACCAGAGTCGATCAACCATTTACCATGAGTAACGAAGTGGGCACTACCTGAATACATGACCACCGAGGCGGACTACTTTGAAGAGGATGTGGAAGCATCCCCAGAGGGGCGAAGATGTGGATGTTTCATCTAGAAGCGATCAACTGTATTGCTAGTACGACCACAATGAGAGCAGATAAAGCGGGAAGTACCATGCCCGCCGGATTGGTGGATACGGCCACCAGAGCCACTCCGCTGAGTCTGGTAAGCATAGTTGTCCGGTTGAGGAGGGGAGGATAACGAAGGACATTGAAGCAGAGAGGTAACCGCGACGATGTGGGAAGCAGAATCATCCGTGGTGGGAGAGTCCTCTTCTCCAATGATCTATTGACGGATCATGTCATAAGACTCAGGAAGTCGTAGAAGATAGCACACAACCAGAAGCTCCTGGAATTGCTTGTGTTGCTCAGCCAGATCTGCAGAGAAGGAGCGATTCTGGAGAATCTCGGCTCTGAGAGCCTGAACCTGTTAGTAAGCAACAATAAGAGACATGAAGGGACAGGAAAGGAGGTCCGCATACAGAGTATATGAAAGATCTTATTTTCAAGGTAGTTAGCAACCTAAAGGGGGGGGGGGGTGAATAGGTCTACTTAGGTCTTTTGAGAGTCTTTTTAAATCACTTGATTGTTTCTATAGGCTTTCATCTTATAGTGATCTAGAGCATGTCCTTAGCACCTGCAATTAAGAAAATAAAAGGAAACACAAAAAAGCACACAAGTATTTTATAGTGGTTCCCCAAAATTATGGGTACATCCACTCTCCTCCCACCTTGCTAACTTCCTGTTAGTCAAGGCACTTCTCCAAACCAATGCTCCAAGGAGCTTACACCTCAGATCCCTCAGGATCTCTCAGTCTCCTCCAAGAATTACACCTCAGCTACAAAGGCCTACACTTAGTGATACAAGTATCACCTACCTCCGACACTTAAGCCTTACCACTCAGGCTATGGTGGATAGCCCTACCTCAGAGCAAGCTTTCTCCTACACCTCAGAGAGATACACTCTCCTACAGTTCAGGCAAAACTGCTCTACTTCTCAGTGAGTAAAACACACCTACCTTAGAGAGAAGCACTCTCTTACAGCTTAGGCAAATTTTCCCTACCTCATACCCAAAGGTCCTACAGCTCAGATCCAAAAGGATTCTATAAAAAGAAATGGTTTAATTAACTTTAACACAGAGAAATTTCTCTGTGTCAACCACTTGAGCAGAAAACTTTCTGCTCCAACCCTCCTCACAGCAAGAAAAGGATTTGCTGGAGGAACTCAGAAGATAACTTCTGAACTTGCTGCTGAAGGCTAAAGATCTTTTGATCTTGAGTCTTCAAATAGCTCACTGAACCTGCCAAAGGATGAAGATTCTTCTTTCTTCAGAATAGATTTTGAATCTGCTGTGGCAGATGAAGACTTGCACAGCTAACTGAACTTTTCTTGCTGGAGAGCTTCAAGCTTTTCACATGCAATAATGGCGAAGAAGATGAAGACGGCTGCTCTCCTTTTTGAATAATGTATGCCCTAAAATTTGTCTTTGTCTTGGCCCTATCTCATCCTTTTGTAGTTCGCCGATAAACGACTCTTAGAGATCGGGGGGCCCCACCTGCATCTTCCAACTGTGTCTTGCTTTAACGAAAGGAGACGTACAGTAGCTTCACAACAAGTTTTGTTGTGTAGTGTAGCTTCCCCATCTCTGATTTGACCTTAGTTAACTTTGTCAATTTTGCTGACGTCAGCACCTGTGGACTTAGCCAAAATTGAGCATCAGAGAATAGGTGTTGAGTGAGTAAGCATCACTCAATGCCAAAATACTTAGATAGATTCACTATCTCTTGGCGTTGAGTGAGTCACCTTCACTCAACGCCAAACTGCTTAGCATATTAAGTCTATTTCTAGGCGTTGAGTGATTCAGCTCCACTCAACGCCAATCTTGTTTTATCTGCTTTCAGCTGCTTGGCGTTGAGTAAGTAAGCATCACTCAACGCCAAACCCCTTAGACAAAATTCTATCTTCACTAGGCGTTGACAGCGTATAGTCAGTAACCTCCACTCAACGCTTTTTGACTTAACCATATTTCTGCTTATTCAGCAACATAAGCGTTGAGAGCGTTGAGTGAACATGCCTCACCCAACGCTTTCTGCCTTAGCCAATTTTCTGTATTTAGTAGCATGGCGTTGAGTGAGTTGACTTCACTCAACGCCTGTGGACTTAGCCACATTTTAGCTCATCCAACTTAGGCTCTGACAGTATTGGCTACACTCAACGTTATAAGTCATCTAGCGTTGAGTGATGTTCCTTCACTCAACGCCTGTGGACTTAGACAGATTTTTGTCATCCCACACCTTAGGTAAGTGTTTACCTGACTTAGCCACTTAAGCTACTTGACCTATCATAGTCATCTATAGGCATGTGTATATCATTGATAATATTGACTTCACTCAAATCCAGGACATTGTGGGCAATGGACCCAACAATCTCCCCCTATTTGAGGAAGTCAAAAACTCTTAAGCAAAGACAATGACATACACAGAACCATGCTGCACAAGGCATAATAAAAGAAAACTAAATAATTGAGAAGTGATCTATAGTTACCACACTTCCCTTCTTGTAGAATACATTACTGTATCTGCCATCTGCTTCCCCTGAATTGTTGCTGCCTTGCTGCTGCCTTGCTTATATGATCATCTGATCATCTTATCCTCTCCCCCTTTTTGACTGCAGCAAATAGCTGGTAGGATGCACCTGATAAACTGATAATCTTATCACCTACTCCCCCTCAATTAGGCAACATTGCTTTACTTGCTCCCCCTCAATTTGAGAGTCTTCATTTCTTTAAAGGACCATCCTATCTGCATAAAGCCAAATAGTTTGCAACTAGATGAGGAGAAACTCAAGCTATACTAAGTTTAACATACCCAACTAAAATTTGGAGGTGTTAAACTTAGCTTCATTTAGTGGCTTAGTGAAGATGTTAGCCACTTGCTTGTCTGTTGGGACAAACTCAAGGGTGATATCTTCACATTCCATATGCTCCCTAATGAAATGATATCTAATCTCTATGTGCTTAGTCCTGCTATGGGAGATAGGATTCCTAGCAATTGAGATTGCACTAGTAGAATCACACAATAAAGGAGTTATACTTATCTTGAGGTTGTAGTCTTGAAGCTGGTGCTGGATCCACAGCAACTGAGCACAATAGCTTCCTGTTGAGATGTACTCTGACTCTACAATTGATATTGCCATACTGGTTTGTTTCTTGCTGCTCCAAGATACCAGTCTCCCTCCGAAGAACTGATAGGTGCCAGATATGCTCTTCCTATCCTCTTTGCAGCCTGCAAAATCTGCATCTGAATAGCCAGTTAGTTAAAACTCCCCATTCCTAGGGTACCAAAGGCCAAGATCTGGAGTGCCCATAAGATACCTCAAGATTATCTTAGCTACAGAGTAGTGTGATTCTTTAGGGCAAGCCTGATACTTAGCACAAACACATGTAACATACATGATGTCTTGCCTACTTGCAGTCAGATATAGAAGGGAGCCAATTATCCCTCTATACAAAGTTTCATCAACAGGTTTCCCTGCTTCATCTTTGCCTACATGCATACTTGACCCCATGGGAGTTCTCATGGTGGAGGAATTCTCCATGCCAAATTTCTTGATTAACTTCCTAGTGAACTTAGACTGGGATATGGACAAGCCATAATAAGTCTGTCTTTCTTAGAGGCCCAAGAAGAACTTAAGTTCACTCATACTGCTTATCTCAAACTTCCCCTGCATGAGTTTAGCAAACTTTTTGCAGAGGTTGTCATCAGTAGATCCGAAGATGATGTCATCTACATATATCTGGACTAGGATGATCTTACCCTTAGATTCCCTTAGGAATATGGGCTTGTCTATTTCCCCCCTTGAGAATTTGTTCTCAATGAGGAAACTAGACAATGTCTCATACCATGCTCTCGGGGCTTGCTTTAGCCCATATAGAGCTTTCCTAAGTCTATAAACAAAATCAGGTGAGTTAAGAACTACAAAACCTGGAGGCTGCTCAACATAGACTTCTTCTTTTAAGTCACCATTTAGGAAGGTAGACTTCATATTCATTTGGTAGACCTTGAATCCCTTATGTGCTGCATATTCAAGGAATAACCTGATTGCCTCCAATCTTGCTACATGGGCAAAGGTTTGATCAAAATCAATCCCTTCTTCTTGCCTGTACCCCTTAGCTACTAGTCTTGCCTTGTTCTTAATTATAATGCAATTTTCATCAAGCTTATTTTTGTAGATCCACTTGACTCCAATGACATTATGACCATGAGGTATGGGAACCAGCTTCCAGACCCTGCACCTCTTGAACTGGTTCAGTTCCTCCTACATAGCTCTAATCCAATGCTGGTCTATGTTGTCCTCTTAATACTTCTTGGGCTCCACTTGGGATAAAAAGCTTGAATACATGGCTGTGTTCTGACTTCTGCTCCTTGTCATTACTCCATGACTTGCCTCACCAATGATCTAGTGTGCTGGATGATCTCTTATATGTCTGACTATAGGTGGCAGTCTTCTTTTAGCAGCAGGGGCATCTTCTTGTTGATCTTTATCTATTCCCAGAGTGCCAGGTAGATCTTATGGAGTATCCATATCATCTTGGATGACTGGTAATGTTTTCTTGATGGTCAGCTTGTCCATCATCTGTTCTGTACCTGTAATACTATAAGAGGAACTAGGCAGTCCATTGTTAATCATGGTAGACTCATCAAAGACTACATGAACTGATTCTTCTACAACTTGGCTTTTTCAAATTGTAGATCCTATAGGCTTTGCTATGATTATTGTACCCAACAAATATTCCATCATAGGATTTGGCAGCAAACTTAGTCACATAGGACTTGCCATTGTGAAGCACAAAACATTTACTACCAAAGATTCTGAGATAGCCTAGATTTGGTTTTTTGCCCTTCAAGATCTCATAGGGAGTCTTCTTGTAGCCTTTGGTGATATAGGCTCTATTGAGGACATGACATGTAGTATTTACTGCCTCAGACAAGAAATATTCTGGGAGAGATGTGTCACTCAATAGTGTTCTACCAGCCTCTATGAGAGTCCTATTTTTCCTCTCAACTATCCCATTTTGCTGGGGTGTTCTAGGAGAAGAGAATTCTTGATGAATCCCTTGCTCTTCACAGAACTTTGTCATGTTATCAGACTAGAATTCTATCCCATGGTCACTTCTGATTTTGACCACAGAACAGCCAAGCTCATTCTGAATTTACTTGACAAACCTTATAAAGACATCAAGGGTTTCATCCTTCTTCTTAAGAAAGAACACCCATGTAAACTTGGAATAGTCATCAACTACCACAAGGGTGTAGAATTTCCTACCAAGACTGTGAATTGGCATTGGACCAAATCGGTCCAAGTCCAAGAGGTATAAGCACTTCACAGAGTCTTTGGTCCCAATACCCTTGAAGGAGACTTTTGTCTGCTTACCCTTTTGGCAAGAAGAGCAAATGCCCTCCTTAGAGTACTTCACATTGGGGCCATTCCTAGCTAGCTCTTGACTGAAGAGCTTGCCAATAGTCTTGTAATACAAATGGGCTAGTATCTTGTACCACTGGACACAGTAGGAGACTTTCTCATTTGCCACCAAACAGATAGGAGAATCTGTGTCTAGACATAGAAAGTTCAAGCAATAAACATTTCCACTCCTAGTGCCTGTCAAGATAACCTCTTGGTCACTTGACCTCCTAATTAGACACTCATCCTTGTGGAAGACAATTACATAGTCAAGATCAGAAAGCTGGCTTATACTTATAAGGTTGTGCTGCAACCCTTCAACATAAGCCACCTTTATGATGGTGACTATGCCATTTGTGATCTTACCATACCCTCGGGTTACACCTCTATCTGAACCTCAAAAGATGACTTTGGTTCCATCTTTTACTGGAGTAAATCCTTCAAGTTGCTCCTTGTTCTCGTCATGTGTCTGGAACAACCACTGTCCAAGTACCATATAGGGGTATGACACCTTGAACTATCCTGCAATATATAAATTACTTAATCTTAGGACCCCAATATCTATTGGGTCCTAGGTGCATGTTAGCATGAAACTGAAAATGTCCACTAGCAGAATTTCTGACTGGTGGACTGACCCTAGCTTTGGCCATATTGGGATTGTGCCAGCAGTCAATGGAAAAATGCCCTATCTTACCACAACACCAACAATCATGTATGTTATATCTTCTTTTCTATGAAGGCCCTACAGCTTGATGAGCAATAACCTTGACAGGAGGAAGATGTGTTGCATCCTTTTTCTGATTTCTTTCAGCCAGAATTTGACTGAAGGTAAGTCTTATAGCTTGCTAATTTGGTCTGCCCTGAGTGCCAGCAATAGCTAGCTTCTTTTCAGAAAGCATGCTTCTGATGGCTTCAGATATGCCCAAATCAGCCTGATTCCTAGACTTGCCCTTAGTCAGAACCCTTTTTATCAGATTCTGAGCCTTGGCTGCAGCAACATTCTTGAGAGTTAGTGCAGAAGAACCAAAGACAAATGATCCAGATTGCTCCATTTGAAATTTCTCATTGGCAGCCTTGACTACACACACCCTGCCAAAACTTTCATCATGACAGTGAACATCTTTGTTCACTCAAGATGAACAACCCCTCTCCCAGTGACCATAAGAACTTTCTTGGTTATACCTGTTAGAAGGTATCAAAACTTTTCTGAAAATAATGGGAGGCTTAGAAGCAATAGGATAAGGTGGAACTGGAGCTTTTCCCTTCCTTTTAGAAGGAGCAACTCTTATGCTTCCCTTGAATCCCCACCCCCTCTTGCCCTTTTGAGAGGAGAAGGAGTCTATCAAGGGGAGGATAGTACTTGGCTTAGAATAGTGAGCCACTAATATTTTCTCCTTCTCAAGCTTATCTTCAACTCCCTGATGAGATAATTCTTATTCTTGATGGAGGCTACCTGAATGTCCAAGAGGGACTTCAATTGGCTAATTTCCCTAGCTTTCTGGTCCAGCAGATTTGCTGTTACAGTCTGCTAGGAAATTGTAAGCTTAAGAGATGAAATCTCTTTAGCTTGCTCCTTAGATAACTTCTTGACCTTCTTGAAGGCATTCATATACTTGTCAATCAGTTGATTGACATATCCTTTAGATCCAGAATCTTCTTCACCACAGGGTGAAGAGGCTTCTGAGTAAGGACTAGTCTCAAACCAATACAGATAAGCAGAGTTAGGTGATAGATGTACCTTGCTCTGACCAGGCTGATCCTGGTTGCCTTCCTCATCTGTCATTGCCATCAGCCCTATGTAGCTGTGGACATCTTCATCCATCTCTAACTCACTGTCTGACAGTGTTAGAGGGGTTTTGATTCCTATCCTCGCTAGAGGATTGACTTCTCCTGCTGCAATAGCTTTATTTGTAACAGTATCAGCAACTAGCCCAATATAGGCTTCCTCTTTTTCAGACTCAGAAGATGATGAGTCTGTCCAACTCTTTTCCTTCTTGGCCATGAAGGACTTTTCCTTCTTTCCTTTGTGCTGGTGTTGCTTCTTCTCCTCAGTCTCCTTCCTCTTCTCTGGGCAGTCAGCTATCACATGCCCATGATTGCTACAGTAGTAACAAATTACTTTAGAGGAGTTATATTTATTATGTTTAGAACATTACCTGTCAATCTTGGACTGGTTCTTTCTGTGATGGGTGGAATTGGAAGGTCATTTCTTCCAATGCTTCTTCTTCATTAACCTCTGGAGTTGTCTGGAAAAGGCTGCAAAATCTTCATCAGACATGCTACTGTCTGATGCCTCTGAGTCAGAGCTGTCTGACTCAGCTTGTCTCCTTGGTGGAGAAGGAATCCTTTACTTGTCTTTCCTTGAGATTTCAGCTTTGAAGGCCAAGAAATTTTCTTTGGCTAGTGATTTGTTGGAGGCATCCCCCTCCTTCCTGGTAGCCAGCTGCATCTCATAGGAGAGTAGCTTCCTAAACAATATTTGGGGAGGAGTGTCAGCAAGCTTGGCCATCTCTCTTATGACACAGATCTTAGTATCCCAGTACCTAGTGAGAGATATGACAAACTTATCATTAATTTCATAATTATTGAAGACCATTCCATAGGTCTTCAACTCATTTATGATCCTAAAGAATCTTTCATAATAGGTAGTTATGTTCTCCTTCAGGATTTACATGAAAGCCTCATACTCTTGGTTGAGCAGAGACTTTCTATCATCTCTTACGTCATTAGTAACCTATATGTAGACCACTAGGGTGTCCCACATCTCCTTGGAGGTCTAGCAGTGAACCAAGTTCAGGAAGGTTGAGTCATCTACGACACTGACTATGATGTTCTATGCTCTCTTGTCCAGGCCAGCTAGTATGACCTCATACTTGGTAATTTCAGAGAGTGTCTTTGGTGTCTAGATGTTGGCATCCAAAGCAGAGACCTTCATGGGAATGACAGGCCCCTCCCTAACAGTTGCAAAAATTATTGGATCATAGGCTTCCATGAATAGCCTCACCCTCTCCTTCCATATTCCAAACTACTCCTTTCTGCATATGGGGAGTTTCATTGAACTCAGCTCACTTTGGATCTCTCTTGAGCCCATGACCACTTAGCAGCAGCTACCTTGGAGGATCACTCAGATTGTTAAATCCTTTTTAAGTAACCTCCCTCTGATACCACTTGAAAGATCTTATTTTCAAGGTAGCTAGCAACCTAGAGGGGGGGGGGGGTGAATAGGTCTGCTTAGGTCTTGTGAGAGTCTTTTTAAATCACTTGATTATTTCTTTAGGCTTTCTGCTTCTAGTGATCTAGAGCTTGTCCTTAGCACCTGCAATTAAGAAAATAAAAGCAAACACAAAAAATCATACAAGTATTTTATAGTGGTTCCCCAAAATTATGGGTACATCCACTCTCCTCCCACCTTGCTAACTTTCTGTTAATCAAGGCACTTCTCCAAACCAATGCTCCAAGGAGCTTACACCTCAGATCCCTCAGGATCTCTCAGTCTCCTCCAAGACTTACACCTCAACCACAAAGGCCTACACTCAGTGATACACGTATCACCTACCTCAGGCACTTAAGCCTTACCACTCAGGCTATGGATGATAGCCCTACCTCAGAGCAAGCTTGCTCCTACACCTCAGAGAGATAAACTCTCCTACAGTTCAGGAAAAACTGTCCTACTTCTCAGTGAGTAAAACTCACCTACCTCAGAGAGCAGCACTCTCCTTATGCTCGGGCAAATTTACCCTACCTCAGACCCAAAGGTCCTACAGCTCAGATCCAAAAGGATCCTACAAAAAGAAATAGTTTAATTAACTTTGACACAGAAATTTCTCTGTGTTAACCACTTGAGCAGAAAAATTTCTGCTCCAACCCTCCTCACAGTAGGGAAAGGATTTACTGGTGGAACTCAGAAGATAACTTCTGAACTTATTGCTTAAGGCTAAAGATCTTTTGATCTTGAGACTTCAAACAACTCACTGAAACTGCCAAAGGATGAAGGTTCTTCTTTCTTCAGAATAGATTCTGAATCTACTGTGGCAGATGGAGACTTGCATAACTAACTGAACAATTCTTGCTGGAGAGCTTCAAGCTTTTCACATGTAGCAATGGCGAAGAAGATGAAGACAGATGCTCTCCTTTTTGAATAATGTATGCCCTAAAAGTTGTCTTTGTCTTGGCCCTATCTCATCCTTTTGTAGTTCGTCGATCAACGGCTCTTAGAGATCGGAGGGCCCCACCTGCAGCTTCTAGCTGCGCCTTGCTTTAACGGAAGAAGACGTACAGTAGCTTTACAGCAAGTTTTGTCGTGTAGTATAGCTTCCCCGTGCTTGATTTAACCTTAGTTGATTTTGTCGATTTTTCCGACGTCAGCGCCCGCGGACTTAGCCAAAATCGAGCATCATAAAATAGGCATTAAGTGAGTAAGCATCACTCAATGCCAAAACACTTAGAAAGATTCACTGTCTCTTGGCATTGAGTGAGTCACCTTCACTCAATACCAAACTACTTAGAATATTAAGTCTGATTCTAGGCGTTGAGTGATTCAGCTCCACTCAACGCCAATCTTGCTTTATCAGCTTTAAGCTGCTTGGCGTTGTGTGAGTAAGCATAACTCAACACCAAACCCCTTAGACAAAATTCTGTCTTCACTAGGAGTTGACAACATTGAGTCAGTAACCTCCACTTAATGCTTTTGCCTTAACCATATTTTTGCTTATTCAGCAACATAAGCGTTGAGAGCGTTGAGTGAACACGCCTTACTCAATGCTTTCTGCCTTAGACAATTTTTTGTATTTAGTAGCATGGCGTTGAGTGAGTTGACTTCACTCAACGCCTGTGGACTTAGCCACATTTTGCTCATTCCAACTTAGGCTCTTACAGTATAAACTACACTCAGCGTTATAAGTCATCTGGCATTGAGTGATGCTTCACTCAATGCCTGTGGACTTAGATAGATTTTTGTCATCCCACACCTTAGGTAAGTGTTTACCTTTGACCTATCATAGTCATCTACAGACATGTGTATATCATTGATAATATTGACTTCATTCAAATCCAGGACATTGTGGGAAATGGACCCAACAGTATAGATGCGAGACATCTGATCCCCTTTCAGTAGAGAGCGGCAAGATTAAGCCACTAAGCCTTGACCATTTCATCATGACAATTGACTGGGAGGCACTCATCAGAAAGGCTATTAGCCAGCCAAGTGTGAACAAGAGCATTGCTAGCATCCCAACCATCAAAGAGATCATACTCTGGAGGAGGAGAGTCATCAGTGAGATGATGGCATTTGCATTGTGAGTGAAGAAGAAAGGTGAAGGAGACACTCCAGTCGGGTAGTTAGAACTAATGAGTTTGGAAACGGTGCCAAGGTTTCTCGAAGGAGTAGTAGGAGGAGGAGGGTGGGACATAGGAGTAGTAGTTGTAGAGGTATCAGAGAGAACAATAGAAGAGAAGTGAGAGCAGAAAAAAGGCCACGTGAACATAAGAGACAAGCCCACGAAGATAGGTCGCGCGAACGGAAGGGATAAGACCATTAAGGAAGGTCGCGCGAACAAGGAGGAGAGACCACGCAAACAGAAGAGACAAGGCCGCAAAAATTGGCCGTGAAGACAAGCCACGCGAACAAAGAGAAGAGACCAGACCATGCGAACAGAATCAGGTTGAAAAGATCGAGTCCTATGATACCATGTGCGAACAAGAAAGGATAGACTGAAAATTGGAATAACAGAATTTTTATTATCCAAAGAAGTAAGTATTACAAAGGTATAACCTCCTTTTTATAGAATGGAGGAGAATGAAGAGATTACAAATAAGCAATGTGAGACAAATATTTACAGGTACAAAAGGCTATACACAAAATCAGACCGCACAAGCCGCATGGTTACACGAAAAGGCAAACCACCCGACAACTGCTATAAAGAGAAGGCAAGCCATTAGGGGAGACCGCTAGACCGCACGGTCTTCAAGTCGTCTGCATCAAACCGCCAGACTGCTCGGTCTCCAATCAACATCTCGGCTACCAAGCTGCTGGAGAGAATCCGCCAAACCGGTCGGCTACCAAGCCACCAGAGTGAAACCGCCAGACTTCCCGATCTCCAAACTGCCAGACTCAAGCCGCTAGACCACCCGGTCTACATACTACAACACAGATTAAGAGATTAAGTTACCAAGAGGTCATCTTTATAGGCACTAGGAGTGGGATCATCTATTGTTTGAAATTTTATGTTTAGATATACACTCCCCTGTATGCCTAGTTGTAGATGAGAAAATCTCATACTATGTCCAGTAGCATAAGAGGCTAGTGAAAGTCCACCTAGTGCCAACAACCTTCACTTAGGGGGGGGGGGGAATAGGTGTCTTGCAGCATTTTTGCGGAATTAAAACTATACCTGCACAAATAAACAAAACAACACAACACAGAAAGACACAGGCAATTTATAGTGGTTCCCCGATTTGGGTACGTCCACTTTCCCCCTTCGACCTATCTCCCAACAAGGGATGACTCGGTCACTTCACCAACCGGATTGAAATCCAATCCACACACTAACGGAAGGAATCCTTCCAAGCGAAGGAGTCACCACTCCTCCACCACGGGTTGCACCCAACCCTTACAACGAGGAACCTACGTTCCCTTACAACAAAAATAAAATGGAATGTATAAAATATACAAACTTCTTATGGAGGCTAGGTGTCCCTCTTCGTTCGATGACGCGTTCTTGACGAAGATGAAGAGTCCACGACCTTAGCTCTCACTTAGAATGAATCTCCACAAAACCGGCGGCGGCAAGAAGAGCGGTGGCTTGGCGTTCGGGATCGGCGGCGGCAAGAAGTGCGGCGGCTGAGCTTTAGAGATCCAACCTTCGTAGCTATGCTAGCAAGGTCTACCAACGGTCTTCCTTGGATCAATCGTCTCGATCGATTCGGAAAGGGAAGGTATTCCCAGTCTACAAACCAAGAGACAAAGGATCTCAAGAAGGACACGTGAGACGCATTGCTTGGCAAAGCTTTTGTCGCCGGAAGATCAAGAGGTATCCACGATCAATGGCGGCGACTAACTTCCCGAGCGGCGACGGCGACGACGGAAGAGAGATCCGCGATCTAGGTCACGTCGGCGGCTCGGTTTTCTTGTTTCTGTATTCGTTGTATTCGGTATTTGTAAAGATCGAAATACAACAGTATTTATACTGTAGGTCATACATTATGACTGTTGTGGGCCCCACCAAAAGAAACCCTAGCTCCAGTTTCAAAACAGCGCCTGGAACTTGGTCCGGTCCAGCGAGCAACAGAATTTCGCCCAAGGAAAATTCGGCGAGAATCAAAGGTGATTCTCGACGAATCGGCGAGAATCACTTATGATTCTCGCCGAATTCTACTTGGCAGAATTCTGGCTGAAGATCTTGCCATCCGGAGAGAATCGGCAAGAATCAATATTCTTTCTCGATGGATCGGCGAGAATGCAATGTCATTCTCGTCGATTCGGCGAGAATCAACTAGTGATTCTCGACGATTCTGCCTTGAGCAGAAATCAAGACGGCGTTGAGACAGCCGACCGCAATCGGCAAGAATCAGCGAGTGATTCTCGACGATTCGACGAGAATCATTATATATAGAGAAGAAAAGAGAGGAACAATAAATGCAATCGGCGAGAATCACTCCAATAGAGAGAGTACACGTAGACCAACACACTGATCTGCTCAACGAGGGATTACGTTGCGCAGACCCGTGTATTGACCCACTGCACCCTGACATTGGTGTGTACTTAGCGTGGAATAACTGCAAGCACAACTTGAAACATATCATCAAATACATTGTGGATTCATCTTAGCTAGACAGGAGGCTTCCTCAAATCCAGGTAATTGTGGATACAATACCCAACAATCTCCCCCTATTTGAGGAAGCCAAAATCCTACTAGCTAAGATGAATTTCACCAATCCAGATAATACATACAACAAATCAAGAGAAGAAAAGAGAGGAACAATAAATGCAAGCAGAGCAATACTAGAGTCAATCATGACATCACATATATTTATAGATATCCACAATAATTATTCATATGTTAACATGATAATAATGATAAACAATAAGGAGTACATTAGCTGAAATCCTAGGTCTCTTTCTCCTTAGCTATTTCGTCTTTTAGTTGCTGTGCCAAGTGTCTCTTGCTTTGTCTTTCGAAGTATTCCTTTGGCTTTGGGTAGTATCTGGGAGGAGGAGCTTTATTTGCCACAGTGTTGGACTTGAAGAAAATGTTTCGTTTTTCTTCAAAGGTCTTATGCAGCTCCCACTCGTACTAACTGTAGACATCGTTCCTATTTATCTCCCCCCTCTGTTGCAGCGCAAATGTGTCCAAAATGATGCTTCTTGATACTGGGCTCCACCTTTCATTCCTCACCTCATCCTCCTTCAGTCTGATTCTCTTTTCAGTTGGCGTTTCCTTTGATGACCTTTCTTGGATCTTCCTCTTGCCTCTTGCTTTTGCTAGGGCTTCTTGATCAAACATGCTACTGCGTGCAACTCTTATAGCAGCCCTAGCAGCCTTCTTGGCTTCAGCCTTACTCAGTATAACTTCTTCAACACTTACCTCTTCCTCAGCAGCAACAGCAGTATAATCCTCTTGCTCAGGAGGAGTAACAGGAACGTGTATGCCCGAGGCTTGTTGAACTAACCAGTGGGCCGTTTCAAAAACATACCTATTCGATTGATCGAAGTTGTCAAGTATTATCTGTTAGATTGATCAAAGTTTAGTTGTCAATTAGTATCTGTTAGATTTAAAAACATACCTATTAGTTTGATCGAAGTTGTCGAGTATTACTTGTTGAAGCCTTGCCATCTTAGCTTTATAATCTTCCTCCCCCTTTTTGGCTTCCATAGCAATTGAGTTTGCGTAAGCGTGCAAGGACACATCAATGTGCTTTACTGTCTTTGAAAATTCATTCAGCAGGGTCTTTTGATCCGCGTTCAGAATCACCATGTTGGCATCAAATTTTTGGATGCTATTAGCCACAACATGTGCATTCTGATTGACCACTCCCAGATCATCCGTGTTCTTCTTAAGTCCTTGCATAAGAAGAGAAACAGTTGTGCCGGCTGCTGTGTACTTTTCCTCGAACTTCTGTTCCATTACATCCAGCTTGTGATTAATTTCAACTACATTCTTTAGAATCAGATCCTCAGATTCCTTAATTTTTTTAGCACTTTGTCTTGTGCTTTCTCAAAAGTACCTTTGAGTTCATCCAGAATTCCTTGAATAATGTTCACGGTATGATTAGCTAGATTAGCTTGCAGTGGATGACCCTGAGGCATACCTTTGCCTTCTCCTTCCACAGATTCACTGGATGTGCTAGAGACATGCACAGTCTCCACAGGGGGAATGTTGGCATCCTCTGTATGTTTCTCAGGAATACACACCAGCCTTTGCTGAGAGAACTCCCCCTCCACAGTTGCACTAGTGTTCTCAGGAACTACCTCATGAGCGTGTTTTTCAGATGGAACTGCAGTGTCATCCTGAGGCTCCATTACTTCCAGCCTATCATTTCCATCTTCCTCCTAATCATCCATGTTCTCATTCTCAACTGCAGCATCATCCACATCCTGTTCATCATCCTCAAGATCAACACCTCCATCTCCTATATCATGAATGTCCAGGGCTGCCTCATCTTTCTCCACATCCTCACTTCCTTTTTCAAGATTCTCAACTGCATCCCTTGCAATCAGAGAGATGTCAGATCTAACATCAGCAGGAGGGGGTAGAGACTCCCCCTCAGTTCCTGCAGTTAGCATATCAAGAACTTCACCGGGGTCAGCCACGAGATCTGCTGGAGTCCTATTGTCCTCAGCCCCATGGGACATAGCCGGGTATTTATCTCGTTCTTCACCTACGCCAGCTTTCCCTATCCGTCTCTCCCATCTATCAAATACACTAGAGTCCATTTTCTTTAGATAGTAGAGGGGAACTCCTTTACTCATATCAAACTTATCTCCATCCAGTTGGTTAAGATAAAGACTGATAATCCGTCCAAAGCTGGGGGTTCGTAGAGTATCCTTTATTTTCTCAAACAGCATGGCCCCCCAGTTGTATCGCTTCCTACAGATGATGACCACTAGGATCTTGAACATCTCCCCTGAGATATGATCGTGGGAGCCTGGTTTACAGATCAGGACTTTCCTAACGATGTCAGACAGAAGCTTCCCTTCCTCGTTCATCTCCTTCCTCTTGATGGATTTGATTCCTCTAGGTAGACCACAGAATAGAAGAGTCCCGTCTCGATCCTGTTCTTCCAGATAATCCTCTTGATCAGAGCTGAAGAACTGCAAGTATTGAGTCAGTTTCCTTGCAGACATTTTGATCCTTGCACCGACAATCTTACACTTGATGACAGTATCTTCACGCCGAAGTTTTGCAGTTGCAAATAAGTTTTGCAGTTTTGCATGGGTGCTCCAGGATGAATGTGAGTCCAGCCTCTTCAAGCATAAGAATGATGTTCCTGAACTCATCTAAGGCATGAGAAAAGCCGGTTCGAACCAGTTCGCATCCAGTGACCAGGCCGACGGTGGTTCTTGGAGCCATTTTTAACCTAAGGAGGAAATACCCAAGTCTAAGCCTTGTCAGTAACTCTAGTAGGAAGCTACACTAACAACAAGCCATTGCAAGGAGGAAGAAGCCGTTACCCTAATGCCAAGGATCTGGTGGGACGAAGGCGACGGAGTCGACGAGATTGATGGGAATCAACCGGATTGCTTGAATCTCTTGCATCCTTGTGACTATGTCGACGGGGAATCCTGGATGCGCTCGGGAAGGAGTCGTCGGAAGTCAATTGGCGAGAAGCCTAGGCTTGGACGACGGAACTCTGGAACTCAATCGGCGGGACACGGAGTTCAACCTTCTTGCTGTTACGGGAAGTAAAGGGATGAGAGAAAGAGGCAGATCGACGGGATATGAAGGGTCGGCGGAATAGGCGCGATATGTACTGTTCTGAGCCGGGTGGTTTTGACGGGATTTTGACTGAATTTTCTAAAAGTTTTCTAACCGTGGATTTCGACGGAATTTTCTAAACAACTTTAAGTGACTTATTAATTTTGTTATACCCTAGTCAATAACCGAGGCATGCAAATTTGCCTTCAAGTTATTTCTTGATCGAGATGAACACAATATTCTGATATCAATTGTAATCTTTTGTAACACCCATTGACGTACCTTCCTTAATTTTAAATGGGCTGACATGAGCCTATTGAGGTTAATTTTCAAATGTATCAATGTGTAATTACCAAGAATTCTGTAAAATTGTATCTAAAGATCATTTTACAATTTTAATCTATCCTTAGTTGTAAAGGCATATATGTGTATATATACACATAACCACTTACCTTAGAGAAGGAATTCACAAATTTGTGTGAATATATAAGTATATATATTTATATATATATATGTGAATATCAATATAATTTGGCTCAAATATTGAATCCGAACGCAGGTACCTGGGATCATAAGATTTATCATTTAGGTCTTTTGTTTAAGGCACACCTGGTGTTCAATTTGAGTATGCCATTGTAGATAGCACTGCTTTTATTCCAGATACTTGTTCCAAGCCATTCTTGGAACGTCTCCTATCTAGTTCCCATCATGTGTACAGGAACCTAGACTACCCTGCAAAAAGGAATTACACTACCTTAGGAACCCAATATGTATTGGGTCCTAGGTTCTTGTCAGCATAAAAACTCGAATGCCTTCCCACAGGAATCCTGTTAGGAAGGCTAACTCTGCCTAGAGGAGGTGGATATGCCCTTTCCCTTGACACAGAGGGGTTGTGCCAACAATCTATGGCAAAGTGACCCACCTTGCCACAACACCAACACTCGTGAATGTTGTATCGCCGTTTCAGACCTGACCTACTGACTGAGGTAGTCATGATCTCAGGTCTAAACAGGATAGAGCCGGTTCTTCTCACAAAATTGCCTTTTCCACCATGACACGTGGGAGGGTGGAAAGAATGCATGTGGTGAGTGTCATGAGGCCTGGGAGGTGGTGCTTTCCTTTCAGTCAGCACACTTCCAAAGGCCCCATGGATACTTACCACATGTTTCCTGACCCCCCTTTCATGTGTCCCAGGGTGGGAAGTACTGCAGTGAGAGCTGGTTCCTGCATATTCATGATGTGTTGGGGCTGAGGCTGAGAATACAAAGGGTTCAGAATTAGCCTTGGGTATTCTCTCATGGGTAGCCATGACGGCTCTAGCACTGTGGGTATTTCCACCTGAGGGCTGATCATTCTTACAGTGACCAACGTTGTTTCTGTGGTCATACCTGAAGGCATGATGAGTGCCCTTCCTACTCTGGGTGGGGGGTCTGAACACAGTTTCCCCATTTCTCCACGAATTAATAATTCGGGAGATCCACCCATTTTCTTCTTTTCTCTTGATAGCATCTATTGTGGAAAAGTTAGAAACTATTCTCTTCTCAGTCTCTAAACGACTTTCTAGATCCTAGATCTTTGAGTCCTTGACCTTGATGGATTCCACTTGGATATTCATCAAGGTCTTCAGCTGAGCAATCTCCTTAGCTTGCTCCTCAACAAGTAAGTTGCTCTTCTGAAGAGCACACTGAAGGGATTCAAGATTTTAAATCATCTGATTGGAGCTATCCATTTCCCTTGCATCACTAGAGGGGCAATCCTATGAACTATTCCTGTCTTCAGGAACTGCGAGAGGAAAGGGGCATGATGAAGAAGTTACCTGCTCCTGGCTTTGCTGTTCAGGGTTACCGTCAAGATCGGCAGAGACTGTTGAGTCAGCTTCATCAGAACTGCTTTCCTCAACTTCTTCTTCAGTCTCTGACAAGGACACAAGAGCCCTGATACTAACATATTGATCATTCCCTTCATCTTATGAAATGAGGACCCCCACATAGGCTTCATCTTCTTGCTGATAACTGGTCCCTGCTTTCTCTGATCCCATCGTGAGGTCTGAGATGGTTTTCCACATGGACTTGACCGTCCTACACTTGTCCACTCTTGAACGAGATACACCAGACAAGACGTCAGTGATGATCTGACGTATTAACTTGTCCAAGTTGAACAGTGAGAGCTCGGTCTCAAACATCTCTTCGGGACACTTGGGGATTTGGATATCCTTTCCTGAACCGGAAGCCTTCATGGGAATGAAGGGACCCTCTTCCAAGATGAGTGACGCCCGAGGGTCAATGGCCTCCAGATGAAATATAACTCTCATATTCTAGATGGGGTAGTACTCCTTTGTACATGAGGGGAGTCTTAGAGGAGGGACATCATAATCCAACTCCATGTTTGAGTCTGATCTTCTTGTTGACACTAGAGGCAGGAACTTACTCGAGGTGTTAACCCCTTTGATGAGTAACCTCCCTCTGATACCACTTGAAAGTCCACCTAGTGCCAACAACCTTCACCTAGAGGGGGGGGGGGGGAATAGGTGTCTTGCAGTGTTTTTGCGGAATTAAAACTATACCTGCACAAATAAACAAAACAACACAGCACAAAAAGACACAGGCAATTTATAGTGGTTCCCCGATTTGGGTACGTCCACTTTCCCCCTTCGACCTATCTCCCAACAAGGGACGACTCGGTCACTTCACCAACCGGATTGAAATCCAATCCACACACTAACGGAAGGAACCCTTCCAAGCGAAGGAGTCACCACTCCTCCACCACGGGTTGCACCCAACCCTTACAACGAGGAACCTACGTTCCCTTACAACAAAAATAAAATGGAATGTATAAAATATACAAACTTCTAATGGAGGCTAGGTGTCCCTCTTCGTTCGATGATGCGTTCTTGACGAAGACGAAGAGTCCATGACCTTTGCTCTCACTTAGAATAAATCTCCACGAAACCGGCAGCCGCAAGAAGAGCGGCGGCTTGGCGTTCGGGATCAGAGGCGGCAAGAAGTGCGGCGGCTGAGCTTTAGAGATCCAACCTTCATAGCTATGATAGTAAGGTCTACCAACGGTCTTCCTTGGATCAATCGTCTCGATCGATTCGGAAAGAGAAGGTATTCCCGATCTACAAACCAAGAGACAAAGGATCTCAAGAAGGACACGTGAGACGCGTTGCTTGGCAAAGCTTCTGTCGCCGGAAGATCAGGAGGTATCAACGATCAATGGCGGCGACTAACTTCCCGAGCGGCGACGGCGGCGGCGGAAGAGAGATCCGCGATCTAGGTCACGTCGGCGACTCGGTTTTCTTGTTTCTATATTCGTTGTATTCAGTATTTGTAAAGATCGAAATACAACAGTATTTATACTATTGGTCATACATTATGACCGTTGTGGGCCCCACCAAAAGAAACCCTAGCTCCGGTTTCAAAACAGCGCCTGGAACTTGCTCCGGTCCAGCGAGCACAAGAATTTTGCCCAAGGAAATTCGGCGAGAATCAAAGGTGATTCTCGACGAATCGGCGAGAATCACTTATGATTCTCGCCGAATTCTACTTGGCAGAATTCTGGCTTAAGATCTTGCCATCCGGAGAGAATCGGCAAGAATCAATATTCATTCTCGACGGATCGGCAAGAATGCAAAGTCATTCTCGTCGATTCGACGAGAATCAACTAGTGATTCTCGACGATTCTGCCTTGAGCAGAAATCAAGACGGCGTTGAGACAGCCGACCGCAATCGGCAAGAATCAGCGAGTGATTTTCGATGATTCGGCGAGAATCACTATATATAGAGAAGAAAAGAGAGGAACAATAAATGCAATCGGCGAGAATCACTCCAATAGAGAGAGTACACGTAGGCCAACACACTGATCTGCTGAACGAGGGATTACGTTGCGCAGACCCGTGTATATTGACCCACTGCACCCTGACATTGGTGTGTACTTAGCGTGGAATAACTGCAATCACAACTTGAAACATATCATCAAATACATTGTGGATTCATCTTAGCTAGACAGGAGGCTTCCTCAAATCCAGGTAATTGTGGATACAATACCCAACAACTAGCTCATCTGAATTATAAAACCATAGACATGCTCTTTAGTGAAGAGCTAGTTAGGAATGGTCCTAAGAAGAAGTGATCTAAGGAGGGTACCTGCTCTGCATGCCAAAATGGAAAACAGACCAAGACCTCCTTCAAGAGCATTGGGACCAAAGACTCAGTGAGGTGTTTATACCTCATGCATATGGACTTGCTTGGTCCTTTGCCAGTTCAAAGTCCTAGTCGGATAGTCTACACCCTTGTGGTTGTTGATGACTTTTCTAGATTTGCTTGGGTTTTATGTCTTAGGAAGAAGTCTGAAACCCCTAATGTCTTCAAGACATTTGTCATGCAAATTCAGAATGAATTTGACAGGACTGTGGTCAAAATCAGAAGTTACCATGGGATTGAATTTCAGTTTAAATGTATGATAAGGTTCTGTGAAGAGCATAAGATTCACCAAGAATTCTCCTCTCCTAGAACGCCCCAGCAAAATGGGATTGCTGAGAGAAAAAAAGGACTCTCATAGATGCTGGAAGGACCTTGTTGAGTGACACATCTCTCCCAGAATACTTCTGGGTTGAGGCAGTTAATACTGCATGTCATGTCCTTAATAGGGCTTCTATCACCAAGAGCCATAAGAAGCCTATGAGATCTTGAAGGGCAGAAAACCAAACCTGAGCTATTTCAAGATATTAAGTAGTAAGTTCTATGTGCTAAACAATGGAAAGTTTTATGTGACGAAGTTTGCTGCCAAGTCCCATGAAGGGATTTTTGTTAGGTATAACAATCACAGTAAGGCCTATATGATCTACAACTTGAAAAGTCAAGTTATAGAAGAGTCTGTTAATGTAGTTTTTGATGAGTCTATAATGATTAACAGTGAGCTACCAAGCTCCTCTTCTAGTCCTACAAATACTGAACTGATGATGGACAAGCTGACTATCAAGGAGGCTGCTCCATTAGTTCAAGATGAATCTGACAGAGTGTGCATTCTAGAGGAAGCACAAGGTACACAGGTTGTGGAAGATGATCAACCAAGTGAAGTCAATGAAGATCAGGAAGATGAAGCAAGATTTCCTCCAACAGTTAGGCATCTATGGGATCATCCAAGACACTAGATAATTAGTGATGCTAGCTAAGGAGTAGTGACAAGGAGTAAAAGTCTGAATACAACCTTGTATTCTAGTTTCCTGTCACAGGTTGAGCCCAAGAGATTTGAAGAGGCGTAAAGTCTAGAAGCTGGTTCTTAGACTACACGGACATAATGTCATTGGAGTCAAGTGGAACTGCAGGAACAAACTTGATAAAAATGGCATTATAGTTAAGAACAAGGCTAGATTGGTGTCTAAAGGATACATACAAGAAGATGGTATTGATTTTGATCAAACCTTTTCCCCAGTAGCAAGATTGGAAGCCATCATACTTTTCCTTGCATATGCTGCATACCAAGGATTCAAAGTCTACCAGATGGATGTGAAGTCAGCCTTTCTGAATGGTGACTTAAAGGAAGAGGTTTATGTTGAACAGCCTCCAGGTTTTATTGTTCCTAACTCACCTGATTCTATTTATAGACTTAGGAAAGCTCTATATATGCTGAAGCAAGCTCCTAGAGCTTGGTATGAGATATTTTCCAGCTTCCTCATTGATAACAAATTCTCAAGGGGGAAAATTGACAAGACCTTATTCCTAAGGGAATCTAAGGACAAGATCATCCTAGTCCAAATTTATGTTGATGACATAATCTTTGGATCTACTGATGATAACCTTTATAGGAAGTTTGCTAAACTTATGCAAGGGAAGTTTGAGATGAGCAGTATGGGTGAGCTCAAGTTCTTCTTGGGCCTCCAAGAAATACAGACAGATGATGGTTTGTCCATATCCCAGTCTAAGTTCACCAGGGAGTTGATCAAGAAGTTTGGTATGGAGAATGCCTCAACCATGAAAACTCCCATGGGGTTAAGTATGCCAATAGACAAAGATGAAACAGGGAAACCTGTTGATGAAACTTTGTATAGAGGGATTATTGGCTCCCTTTTATACCTTACTGCAAGTAGGCCAGACATAATGTATGCTACATGTGTTTGTGCTAGGTATCTTAAGGGCACACCAGATCTTGGCCTATGGTACCCTAGAAATGGTGATTTTAATCTAACATGCTATTCAGATGCAGACTTTGTAGGCTGTAAAGAAGACAGGAAGAGTACATCAGGCACCTGTCAGTTCCTGGGAGGAAGACTTGTGTCTTGGAGCAGCAAGAATGAAACAAGTGTTGCAATCACAACTGCAGAATCAAATTATATTTCTGTTGGGAGCTGCTGTGCACAGTTATTGTGGATACAAAATCAGCTCCATGACTATAACCTCGAGATAAGTAGAAGTCCTTTATTTTATGATTCAACTAGTGCCATCTCAATTGCTAGGAATCCTGTCTTATACAGCAGGACTAAGCATATTGAGATAAGATATCATTTTATTAGAGAGCATGTGGAATGTGAAGACATCAGTCTTGAGTTTGTCCCTACAGACAATGAAGTGACTGACATCTTCACTAAGCTACTAGATGAAGCAAAGTTCAACACCTTCAAATTTGAGTTGGGTATGTTGAACTCGGTATAGCTTTAGGTTCTCGTTATGTTGTTTTTGTTGCATGTTGTACTACTTCTTGCAGGTGGAAAAGACCTTCAGTGGTATCAAGCCTTTCAAGTGGTTCAAGTGCTATCATGACTGGATGCTCCTGTTGAGGGGGAGAAAGTCAAACACTTGTAGGAACTAATTCTATTTACTGTAGAGAAGGTGCAAGAAACTGATTATCTATAATCAGATAGGGGGAGAAGATGTTCAAAGGCAGATAAGGCCAGCACCTCCCTGACTATTCAATAGAAGTCAAAAAGGGGGAGGACAATGTGATCAAGGAAATGATCAAGGCTATACAACAAAATAGGGGGAGTAGAAAGTGATGATGATAGGGGGAGAAGCAAGTGATGATGATCACTTTGCATGATAAGCAACAAAGTATGGGGAGCAACAAGTGATGATGATCACCTTGCAGGCAAGGAAAGTATGGTAACCTATATCTTATTACGAGTCATTTCACTCGGAATCGAGTCATTTCAATCGACTCGACTCGAAATCAATTTCGATTTCAAGTTGAAAATTTCGATTTCAAGCCGTGCCAAAATCGCTCGAACTCGACTCGATATCAGCCCTAGCGTTGAGTGAGGAAAGCTCACTCGACGCTCTCAAATCCTAGAGGTAGAATGATGAGCTAAGTCAGAAAGCATTTAGTGATGAAGGCTCACTCAATGCTCTCATTGCCTAAGATGCAGAATGGTTCAGAAAGTTGACTAAGGGAATGGAGTTGAGTGAAGCTTGTTCACTCAACACACTCAATGCCTGAGGAAGCAAAAGATTAGCTAAGTCCAGAATCATTGAGTGAATCTTGTTCACTCAATGCCTGGGATGGAAGTGAAGATTTGGCTAAGTACACAGATGCTGACGTCAGCCAAAGTCAACAAAAGTCAACAGAATTCAAATTCAGTATGGGAAAGCTGGAATCCACCGCTAATAGCGCCGACGACTAGCTGTATAATATATTCTGTACAAGGAAGGCTTTATACTAGCAATTAAATCTCACCCACACGTCATATAACAGTTAATCTACGGAAGATAAAAGGAAGAAAATTAGAAGGTGGAATCACGAACTTTTTGGGCTTTCTCTTTTCGAAAAGCAGAAGATTGTCATCGTCTTCCTCGCCATTGTTACTGAGACAAGAAACAAAAAGTTCAATTCGATCGACCCGAAAGTTCTTCCAGTTAGCTGTTGTCGTTCTCATCATCAACAACATGAAACAAGGAGCAGCAAGGCTAACCCTAGCTGCGACCACATCACAACCCATGCTGTGCAATTTCTGAAGATAATTTCTAGAGCTGTGAAGAAGAAATTTGGACTGATTTTTCTAAGGACAAAAGGAGTAAGACAGAGAGATAATTTCTCTAGTATCAAATTAACACCAAATCTTTTTCTCTCTGTAAGATCCTTCTGGATCTGAGCTGTAAGCCTGTGTTATAAAAGCTGAGTTTATAGGATTTATTATAGATCTGAGTGGTAGGGCTTTAGCCTGAGTTGTAGGATCCTCTAGATCTGAGTTGTAGGGCTGTCCTCCAGCCTGAGTGGTAGGGAATTTGGCCTGAGGTAGGTGGTATATATTCTAACCACCGAGTTGTAGGGCTCTGTGCCTGAGTTATAAGTCTTAGAGGAGACTGAGTGGTCCTACGGGATCGTGTTGTAAGCTCTTAGGAGCCGAGATATTGGAGTAGTGCCTTGCCTAACATACTGTTAGAATGGCCGGAGGGACAATGGATGTACCCATAATCTGGGGAACTACTATAAACTGCTGTGTCATCTGGGTGAATATCTTGAAAGCACTAGGAAGTAGATCACCTCTCACAACCTAAAATTATAAAAGTTAAAATTCACACTAAAAACCTAGAAACCTATTCACCCCCTCTAGGTGGTTTAGCTACCATTACAAACAAAGACTTTTACGTGCTATCAGAGGGAGGTTGCTCAAGAAAGGCTTAATAGTCTGAGTAGATCTCCAAGGGTAGCAGTCAAAGTATACTTATGGGTTCAGGAGAGAACCATAAGGAGCTTGGTTCCATGAAGTTTCCTATCTATAGAAATGAATACTTTGGAATATAGAAGGAGAGGGTCAGACTATTAATTGAGGCATCTGACCCAAGGATCTTTGTGACAGTCAAAGAGGGACCCTTCATTCCTATGAAGGTCTCCGCTCTGGATGCAAGTGTCAAGACACCTTAGACTTATTCAGAAATGACCAAGGATGAGGTCATTATTGCCACCATGGACAAGAGGGCACAAAAGTTGTTATATATATATGATGTTTTAGTTATATATGAGGTCATCCTTTTAATTCTTTGGACTTAAGGTATTTTTCTACCCAAATTATTTCCTATTTCTTGCACTTCTTTTTTCAATATTATCACATGTACACAAAGTTGTTATATACATATGATGTTTTAGTAACCAAAAAAATTGTGCTTCATTTTATATGTGTTAACACATGTGGTTACTTTTGCTCTACAAATAGAAGAGGTGTGAATACTTAATGGAATTATTGTATGTTTTTTGCAAATAAAATTATTTTATACATGTAGCTAAACAATAAATGTAGGTCTTCCTGTCTTTCTCAGATAACTACAACATTCATCAATGCTCTTTGAAAAAGGATCATTTTATGGAGAGCATGATATCTTCCTGACTTGAAGATATCTCATTTTGTGATTATACTCTTCCTTGATCAATTATTATAAATATTTGACTTGGGCAAAGACTTTTTTTAGTCATTTTCTTAGGAAAAACATCTTGTTTCCTTGGCAGGAATCTTGAACTAGGGTACACACCCACACTCTGCTCTCAAGTGGATGCTCGCGAGCTCTGCTCTCTACTATGATCACCACTCTCCGTACCATGTCCTAACACTCGACTCTCCAAAAGATGTTATGCACACGTAGTTCCCCAAAGTGTGTCTCTGACATTCATAACAATCAAAAGACTCTTTGCTAACATTGTAAAGCAAACAATGACATGTCACCCTTGCTAAAATAGTTGTGTACTTTGAAAATATTGCTAATAGATTTATATTGTATCAGACTCCATGGTTTTTCTCTTTTACAATTTTCATGTAAAAATAATGGTGTCGACTCTAATTTGATCGTGCATGTATTTATTTGATTCTCGAGATGAGACGAACCTTACATACTGAATCTAAGGACAATAATATATATATAAATTTAATCACACATCAAATTATAAACGTTATATTCATTATATATACATATTTAATCATGCATCAAATTTTTACACATTATATTCATTATAATTTCCCCCTGTACAAAAACAAGTATTATATTTTATATTTCTTTCAAAAAGACGCCAAGGAATAAAAAAGAGCTTAATTATAATAAAACATCATCTTAATTAATTCTTTCATAAAATAGCAAAAAATGTTGTTAAATAATAAAGCAGACTTCCGGGACTTAATTCTAATAGCAAAAGGGTTTGAAATATTTTAGAAAATTTTGTTTGAGATGCTCAGAATTATAGAAATTATGAAATGATCGAAAGCAAATCAAAGTGCCATCATTAGACAATCTCAATATTTTTTGGTTAGCGAAGAGTATAATTATGGGGGTGCTTTTATTAATAGGTATTGATCAAGACAACTAGGCTGATGTAATCATCATATCGTTGTTTCCTCTCCCCTCCCTTCCTTTTTTTCTTCTTTTCCCTCTTCTCTCTTTCTCCCTCTCTCCCCCTTTCCTTCTCTCCCCCTATTTTTCTTTCTCTTCCCTCCTCATCCCTTCTTTATCCCTCATACCAAAGAGGAACCTGGCGGCCCCCTCATGATGTAAGAATTCACGATTCTAACACGTGTTTAAGAAAGCGCTCTCAACCTGACATATAAGAAGGCACGCCTCAAAAGTTTTGATTATGATACTCATTTGAATGTGTTATGGGAGGGGCGACTTGGAGGCCAGCAGGCCATCGAGCATTTCGTTGGGCACATATTGGTACACTAGGAGGAGCTCGCGACTGTGCCAGGAGGTACATCCATAGAGACTAACAAGATTATGGTGGAGCTAGAGGACCTACCTATAGTTATTCTCATACATGCACTTTACTGTGACTACTTGACCATCTTGGTGCTTGCATGCGATGTTACTAAGTGGAGCAGTTTAGGATGGAAGTGCGGCTTAAAGTTAGTTGAGTTTGTGACAATGAAATACCTTTTGTTGATTATGCTGAAGCCTCAATCGTCAAGTACAATGGAGTCATCAAAACTATTTGTGGCCAACATAAAGCTCTTTGTATTTGAAGATGGGGGCTTTAGAGAGGAGAAAAGCTCTCATTTTTATTTGGATGATGCTGAAATGAAATAATTCATCTATAAGAGCTGAGCCAGAGCACTTTTTTTCTCTTCCACTTTGTATGCAAGATAAAGCATAAGAAACAAAACATGGCAGTGTTTTGTAAGATCTGATTTAATATGCGTCTTCTTAGAATTGAGTGTGAAGATGTTTTTGGAGGAAAGTAGATTGAAAGCAAGTGTTAGTTAGAGAGATATGATAACACTTCTAATTGTCACCACATAGTAGCCTCTCATTCAATATGCTTCCACCAAATTCTAACGTATAGTTAAACAACAAAATTACTAATTCTAGTGATAAAATTTCTGCTTTCAGCCGAACAACATAATTGAAATTGAATTCAATTCAATTCATACTGGAATTAAAATTGGGTCAATTCCAATTAATACATCTAATTTCATGAAAACGAACAGAACCAAAAAGAATTTGGTTCATTACTAATTTCATTTCTACTTTTAGATCTAGAAAACAACAACATTAGAAAAATGATCAAAACTTGCAAGCACGTCACATGGTTCTGCATGAATGAATAATTGTTACAAAAATGGTTCAGATAAAAATGTATAAAGAAGAGATGCAGAAGTGAGCACGTTGAGATGCATGCTATGACTTGATATTATAGATTAAATTATTTAAACTTAAAAATAATGATGCTTTAATAATTTATCATAATTCTCAGCATGCATATCCTCTCAAACCCTCCTTCCTCACCTATATAAGAATAGAACAACACATGTTCATCAATATTATGTAAGTATCTCCTCATTTATTTTGTCTAATAGTCTCATTACAAACATGTGTGACCCACTTAATGCATTCTGTGAAATAATAGTAAGCTCCATAGTTGAATTTGATATCTTCTTTCGCGCGTACAAAAGTATACACGTTAATCATTTTTGAAAGTTGTTCTAGTATAACTGATAATTTTAATCGATAAGTAAATATTGACATTGTTGTTAGTGTTTTTTTGGAGGATTGACCATAACATTTTTTTTATTGTGTGATCATATTTCTCCACAATTGGAGTACATATATTTTGAACCATATTATTTTAACACATATTTTTTCTTTTCTAACCCATTTGCTTCCTTCTTTCGGGCATGCTTTAACAGTTTCTAGGTTGGAATTTGGTCACTTTACTTGCCATTTTATTGGATTCAATATAAGTTCATATGCCCTCAAAAAATTACATCTCTTACCAATAATTAACATAATTTTCAGCATGATCTAATGTATAAGATGTACTCTATGATATAGATGTAAGAAATACCACTTAGATCTCATTTATTGCAGTTGTTACTTTTTGTGGCTATATCAATAATCTAATTATCATTAAGCCACCTTTTACGTCAAATTAATCATTACCATTTCATCCCCAAAAGTGTTTGCTATTCTTCAAGATTCTCTATATAGCAGGACAAATATATCCACTATATTCAATAACTTATTACTATTTATATAAACTTCCTTCATCAAAATTACCTTTATAATCTCAAGCATCATTCTTATATATTTGACTGTAGTCTTTATAATGATGTTATTGAAACTTTCACATAATTTGTTTAGCAATATTTTGCACTTTAGACAAATTTTAAAATGTGATCGTACCTATATTTTAGGATGTATTTCTCAAATCCAATCGTAAGCAACAATACTGGAGGCCTTTAACTTTTCAAATTCACAATTAAAATCAACAACTCTAATTATTGATGCAGCCTTCCATTACAAAGATTTTAGATTTAAGTCCTTATATTTGATTTTGAAATTATTATACATGTCTCAAAAACAAAAGTTATGCTCAGTGTTGGGCAATAACTTTTCAACTGCTCTAATAAGCCACTTTTGCTTATAAAATAATATGGTTCATGCATAGTTGTTCACAATATTCAAATATTAAATGACCGACAACCATTTAATGAACTTCCTATTTTCAAAACTATTGCATATGCAATTGGGAAAATACAATTACTACACTCAATTATAATTACACATAATAAAACTCCATAGTTTGAGGCATTTAGGCGAGTGTTATCAAAACATATAGCTAGTCTATAACCTGTAATAAACCCACTTTTTAATGTAAAACCCCATCCTCCCGATAGTTAAGCATGATCGATGGGATCCTTATGCCCAGAATAACTTCCTTGCAGTAGTGTCAATACTCGAGCCAACAACTACTATAAGAAGCCTATCCTACTAGATGTTAAATCTACTGGTCAATCTTAGAGGGGGTGGGAGTAAATAAAGTTTTCAGTAATCACTGTGAGTTCAAAATTTTTTTGAGTAAGAATACACTTTTTGGAATTTAGCATGGTGCGGTAGTGTTACCGCCAATGGTATCAATAGAAATTATATTCTTGATCAACAAATAATCATTTCAGTACATACTCAATTAAAAGGTCAGAGATGCAGGAGTATAAATATGTAATAACAGATCAAAATAAGAAAATTGATTACATTTAATATTACAATAAGGTTTACATTTATAAATCTAGATCTAAATGGCATAGGAGATTAGAGGGCGATGAATAGAATTTCCTTTTTGGTATTTATACCAACCCTCCCCTTGAGAACTAGTTGGCTCTCTCCAATCTCCCAGAAGGTCTTCGAGTTGTCTCTCTCCTTTCTCCCAGAAGGTCTTCGAGACCATTAGATCTTCCCAATCTAGACGTCCTCCCTAGATGATTTCTCACAGAATCCTCCTCGGATTTCGCCAACCACCCAGGTCAATTTCTACATACACTTTCCTGGAATCTAACGACCTTCCTGGTCGATTTTCCACATGATACAATATAAAAGAAGAAAGTAAATACAAGGTAGAAAGATATAATAGAAAATAATTACCCCCTTAAATATTCTCTACGTAATTGGTGAGTGATCAACGCATATGAATATCATTCTTTATGTGCATGGTTGTCCTCTGATTCTTGTTCCTTATTTACACTCATCGAAGATCTTTATTCTTGCTTGAGTGTAGGAGTTCTCCTCCTTGGGTGGTGGCTCCTTATTGTAGATATGAAATAACAACCTTCTGTTATTCTACAGTTAAGCAAACATGCTTCCAAAGAATAAAAGAATGCTTTTATACAAAGTTAAAGAAGCTACTACTGGCGACCTAGTTATCGCCACGCAGTAGGTTCATTTACGTGTTTTCCTACTAACAATCCTGCTCCAATTAAGGAAGGAGGCAAAGCATTCCTTGTATTCATCAGTTAGAGTAGAGTGATAATGCAAGCATGTCGAGGTAGTCATGCTTTATTAGGCACATGCACAGCTGGTATTCAACAAATAAGGAAGGTGCTGGTTCTTTCTTTGCAAACCTTAGTTATTGCCAAGCAGTAATGATATTTCCTTCTATGGTCGCCATCAAGTTCCCTCATTGAGCACATGGATCAATGAAGTGGACTCAAAAGGTAGCACGACACATTAGCAATAACACGCAGTGGTAGTCATTAAGCTTGGTCTAATCGATATCTCCATTAACTCAATACATTCTTTCAAGTTGATCCTTTCTTGTAGTTGACATGGCTAATGCTCGGTGGTAGGGTTAATGCTAGTGATAACTCTCATATCTAGTCAATGCATGCTATCTATTTGACCTACTCTTCAAGTTGATATCATCCTTCAAGCCTATATTTCTAGAGCTCAATATTAGGGCTAGCACCTGACAGTAGTCCATATATCCACTTGAATAAAACCATCTTGATGATATCTTCACTCTAGTCGATATAGGCTTTCTGGTCGACATGCACCTTCAAGTCGACACAGGCTATCTAGTTTATATTATTAGCGCTTGCGATATCTCTAATGCTAGTGATATCACTAATGCCTAATGGTAGTTTCTAGTCGATATGATCCTTCTAGTTGACACTCTAATCATCCAGTCGACATGAGCATTTTGGTCAATATTACTAGCGCTGGCATTATCTCTAATGCCCGACGGCAGTGCCTTCTTGTCTATATTGTCTAGTCAACATAAATAGTCTAGCTGATATTTGCCTTAGACTCAGCAAGTCCAACTAACATGTAAATTGAGCTAGAACCCGGTGGTATCTCTAGCGCCAACGGTAACTCACAAACATTGTAGTTCCTATACAACATGTCAAGATGAACTAAGTGATATTGATGTATCAAGTCATGCATAGCATGTTGTGCATAATATCACGAGTCATATCATGTAAGCCTTGAAATTTTTTACTCGTGTGCACTCTCTAAGGATGTGTGAATCATGAGTGGTTATTGTTCCACCTAAATCTCACACATATATACAGGCATATCAAACATAAATTTCATATCTAATAGTACTCAGTAGCTAAAACCTATATATTGAGACATTTCATGATGAAGTTCATACAATGTGAGCAATGATAACAATCTTAAATCAAAATATTTTATGTAATCTATATGACTTAAACTTTAGTCATGCGTGTCCTTAACTAATGATTTCATCAATTTTTTTAATTAAATGTAAATTTCAAAACAAAACAAAACAAGCATTTTAAGCAATTCAAGCACAAACATATTTTTGGTTTTTGAATTATTTTTGAAATTTTGTAGTTGATTTTGAAATAACTTTCTAGAAAAACACAGAAGTATTTAAAGACCATTAGAAATGATCTTCTATGCAAGATAAAAATATTGAAACAAAGAAAACAGAGAAAAATTAGTTCTATGATACTATCGACGATAGGTACTACTGCACGACATCAAAAAGTTGTTCTTTTGCATAGAGACCATATTTTTTGATAATTGTTCATTCTAATTTTATGATTAATGTTTTCTAATGTAGGGGCCATTAATTAATGCAAGGAGTTTTAAGAATCATTAAAGATATTGCAGATTTAAGATTTCTGGCCTAATTCCCCTAAAGTGTCAAAAATATCTATAAAGATTTCTTGTGTTTATCAACTATCATGGAAGCTCAAAAAAGATAAAATATCGATAACATAAGATAATCTTGTTCGAGCAAATATGCATGAAAAGTGTAATCATAAGTAGTGATATAATAGTCATATAGTAGATAAGATATAAGAATGCACAAGATTTAAACTACCCAAGTATATATCTACTCCCTAGCTCTGTACTAAGTGATTGATGGGTATGAAGAGCTACACACATACAGTAAGTTGGGGTTTTAATCCCATTTGCACACAAAAGAGCTCGCTTAACTCAACACTTTCCCCCAGTGCCTTGTTATGGCCCCACTGGAACCCTCCCCGGTTAAGGACGAGACATAGTTTACAAGTTAGTGTCTTTAATGCATACAACCCTAAGCCTCGACTATTATAAGACATAAATAAAGGGTCAATAATCATGGTCTTGGTTAAGCATTTAGTCCTAAAGAAACTTATAAATACTATGGTACTAATGAATGATTAATGTTTGGATTTATTATTATAATATTGATTAATGATTTTAAATCCATTTAAAATTTTGTATTCATGCAATCAGTTACATAGATATCGTAATTTTACAATTTTAATATTTTATTTTTTAATTTAGTATATCATGGTGGTATAAATGAAATAACTAGTAGTGTCAATAAACATGATTGGGAGATAATGCTAGAAATATGAGTTTTGGTGCAATGCTATGGTAGATACGATAAAGTTCACAATATACAATTGGTTTGCATGTATTCAATATAGAGTTTTGATTTTTTGATAGACCTTAAATTCAATCATTATGTTTTTGATTTCTTTTAATAAGTTTAAGGTTGACTTTAATTAAGGTCTATACAAGAATGAGATACATGGAAACACATGCGAAGCACATCACATACATAATGCATTGATACAAAAAAGTTTTGAATTCAATAAGATGTTTTCAATTATATTCATATAAAGAATTCTATATGATAATTTAACAATTTAAACCTAATAAAAACAAACTTTCTTTTTGTTCATCATATGAATTTGTTTACATATTCATCCTTCTTAATTAATTATGTGTTTAACTTTTAAGGTGAATATTAGATATTTGTTAATGTGAACATGTTTTGGTTATTTTGGAAAATTTTACAAACTTTTCTGTTTGATATCATTTTTGAGAAAATTTATCCAAAAGATATAAACAAATTTCTAAAAGCAGAAGATAATAATTATAGCATTAAGAATAATTTTCAAAAAAATATTATTTAAAGAATATCAAAATATTCAAGAAAATGAAGCTACCCGACGATAAGTTAGCGCTCGACTGTATCAAAGTAATTTTTGATATTTCATGCAAAAAACATGATTTCATGATTTTTCAATTCAATTTATCTTGATTATGTCTTAGCATATTAGGGGCTATTTAATGCAACAAAGAAATTAGTAAAACAATCAAAAAGTTGTTCATTAAATATTTGTAGCTTAAAGGCCCCTAATAACCCATTTAAATCCATTTTTGGAAATAATTTTATTAAGCTTGATAATGTCACTTAAAAGATTCAGTATTAAATTTATTATGATATTATAAAAAATTATAGGCAATATATTCTAAAAGGAAATAAACTATTAAATATGTTAATTTTGGCCATTTGTAAGAATATGACTTTTATTAAAATTCATAAAATTCATTTGTTAGTCAATAAGTTTAATATGTGTAAGTCATATCACAAGATTTATAAGGTGGCCATACTCGTGTTGGCTCAACAAATGACAAAAAAGGAAAAGGTATTAAGCAAATCATTAAGTAGATTATTGAGTAATTAATTTGGACATGTTTCTACTTCATGCAATTGGTGGATACTAATGGATAACAGATTTAGGTATCCAAATGGAGCCAAGTTTGTCAATTTCTTTGGCTACCCAAATACAACGTGATAATTCATGGGGAGATAAGGGTGAATGAGGTCTTTGAAGTGAGGTTAATATTTTGTTTCTCACTATTGGTCTCTATTCATACCTTGGATGTACATTATTCTTATATTTCAAGTTTCCCTTATCATTATATTTATTTTGAGAGTAGTATAAAATTTTGCTATGTAATTTGTGTTCATTCAATTTTAGTGGAGGTTGATAATCAAATGTGAAAGTATCTAGTTATCTACCTAAATCACCTAGAGGGGGTGAATATGTGAATTTTATGTCTTTAAGAGGAAATAAAATACTTTAAAAATGAGCGCACAGAATCAGAGAACCACACAACACAAACACAAGGATTTATAGTGGTTACCCAGAATGGGTATGTCAAATGTCCCGCCTCGCCTATCTAGCACTTCAGGCTAGACTCAGCTACTTTACCAATCTCAGATTATATCAAATCTGACACCTTTGTTTCTTCCACTTCTACAAGTTCAGAGACAACGTCCCCTACAACTCGGAGAACAAACTCTCCTACACTCGATCCATTAAACTAGGATCTACGAAGTTGGAAGAAAAACTTCCTACAAGAATTGTAAAAAGGTTTTTACAGCAACAATAGATTGAGAATAATCTTCTTAGATCTCTCAATGAGATTCAACTTCAGATCTAAGAAAGTGCTTCTTCTAACATGGTTAATAAAAAAACTTGCACTTGAAGGATTAAGAAGAACCACTTGAAACAATGAAAGCTTGATCTGAATCTTTTGAGTCGACTAGTTCTTGAAAAATTTCTCGTAGACATAAAGAGCAAAGATCTGGTCGAAACTATCTTCAGGAGGAATCGTGATATCGGGAAGTCGGCAATGAGAATAAACATGTGTGAAGGATTCGACCGACAGAAGAACTTGCGATGTTTCTGAATAGATTACGATTAGGGGTTTCTGAAATTAACCCTTGTATATATATATATTGATTCCTCTTCCAATTGCTAGAATGAAATTTTTGGACCGAGCTCCACGTGTATAGTACATGGCCGGTGCCCTAATGAAAAGTCATCATAAAATTCAAAATGAAAACTATTAAGTCCATTTTTTGAGTGTATACGTGACATCTCCAAAAGACTCGATGAATATCAAAACCACTCGACAAATTACACGAGTCCATTCAAAGAATTACTCGAGTCCATTCAACGAAAAGGACTTGGCTGAAAAATGAAACAGAATAAAATTCCTGTTCAATGTTCACATGATCTCTCGAGAGTACTCGATGAATTCGTCGAGTATTCATGAGAGATCAATAGATCACTCAACACATTTTACTTAGCCAAATCAGAACTATCTCTAAGACCTTCAGAAACTTCCCGAGTAAACTCGACGAATTACACGAGTCTTCACGTGAGCTCTTAACGAATTATATTAGCCTTCATGTGAGGACTCAACGAATTTTACTTAGGAAAATTTTGAAGTCCTGAACTCAGCTAGCATTCCTTCCTTAAATCTTCTATAACACTTGGAGATGAAGTACACCCCAATAGAGAGAATATACATGAGTCAACACTATGTCCTACATAATGAGAGATTACATTGCATAGTCCTATGTTGATAGATTTAACGTCAAGACAACCTAAACACCAAGAGGGGGGGGGGGTGAATAGGTTCTTATCCTTGTTTCAATCTAAGGCAGAATATAACTTCAGTTCTTTAATATAAATCTGAAAACTCTATAGCTAACACAACATATACAATCATAGAATCTATAATTACCCAAATCACAGATTGCGCACTGATTTATAGTGGTTCCCCAAGGTCTGGGTACATCCACTTCCCCCTTCGCCTATCCAGCAATATACTAGATTCAGCCTAACTTCTTCCTTTTTTTTCCCTCAGATCCACAGATCTTACAGCTCAGAATCCTGAAGGATTCCTACAACTCAGAATGTATCCACACTCCTACAGCTCAGGCTAATAAGCCCTACCTCAGCCTTGCCACAATGCCTACAACTCAGAGAACTGATTCTCCTACACTCAGGCTCAAATAGCCTTACCACTCAGAGATCTAAATCTCCTACACTCAGGCTCAAACAACCTTACCACTCTGAGATCTAAATCTCCTACACTCAGCCTTTATAACACAGGCATACAACTCAGATCTTTGAAAAGATCCTACAGAATTTGATTAGTATTTTTGATGGACTCTTACCCTTGCTGAGAGAGAAAGGATAAGAGGATTCTTGATAAGCTTCTTGATGAGACTGATGGCTGAAATCAACCTGTTCTTATCTTTCTTCAAAGCTTCTTGAATCTGAACTCAGTAGGGTTAATCTCCTTTGAAGTTGACTGACTAGCAGCTTCCTTCTTGGATTCTAGAAATAGATCTGGATCTACTTCTTGAGAGACTTGTGATAGTCTCCTTCTTGACTTCAAAACAGCTGGAGCTCTCTCTCCCCAAATCTTCTAAAGTTCCTTCTGAATTCCTTATTGAATTCTACTTAGACAAAATCTGAGTAGATAATCTCTTCAGAATGTCTTCTTAGATCTTCTCACGAAGATCTTCTTCTGTGTGACTTGCAATTTCTTGATCAAAGATCAATCTCTCAATAGTTGTGTTAGTTATGTGTGTGTATCCTCTTCTTTTTCATCAGAATCCATCTATATATATAGACTTCATCCATGGTAATCGGCTGATCCGGTTTCTAACCAACTTCTGACAAGTCTGACAGCTTCATTAAAGTTGTTGGAATGCACAGCTGTCAAGTCTCCAGTCAGTTCTTGAACCTTTGTCTTTGTCAGCAAAGCGTCGAGATTGACTGTCATTATGTGTCGAGACAACCTGTCAATATGTGTCGATACAGACTTTGGTGGTGTTGACATAGACTTTGGTGGTGTCGACATAGCTGCCTTGATGTCGACACTGCTTCTTGACACTACATCTTGAGAATGTGTCGACACAGATTATTTGTGTCGACACAATCACTTCTTCACTCCACAACAATCAACTATGTTGAAACTCTACTATGTGTCGACACAAGTCCTGTGTGTCGACATAGTTGATATAGACTAAGAATTCTGTGTGTCGACATTGCCTCCAGGTGCGACACAGTTGTTGTCGACTCTGCTTCTATGTGTCGACACAGCCTCCTGGTGTCGACACAGTTGATGTCGACTAACTATTCTGTGTGTCGACACAGCCTTTTCCAAGTGTCGACACAAACTTACTGAAGTGTCGACACAGCTTCCTCTAGTGTCGACACATGGACTTAGAATTTTTTTTCTACATTTTAGCATATTCTTAACCTGCACATTTAAACTAAAAATAACATCAAATACACCTTGATGTATATCATTGAGCAAAGTGAGGCTTCTCCAAATCAGGTACACATTTTCCAATGTACCCAACAATCCCCTCCTATTTGGAGAAGTCATAACCCTTTAGTCAATGATATACACCACTTATAATAAACAAACATTATGATGTATATAAACATTATATGACAGGGGAACTTATAAACAAAACATATATCAAAATCACAACACAGAATAAGAATGCAACTTGAATGAACATGAAACATTGTTTTGTTTATTATATCAAAAAGTTTATTAACACTGTTTATATAGACTTCTTTAAAAACTAAGAATTACATAGTTCTTAAAAAATCTAGTAAAACTAAACTAAGGCTGGACAGGCTCCTTGATGACTATTCCTTTCCCTGATCTAATCTGAGCCTGCACAGAAGGTTCTGTATCTTCAATGGGCTTCTTGCCTTTCAACTCAGCCTTCTTTTGTGCTTCAGCCTTAATCCTTTGCCTTTCAAAATAATGAAAAGGCTTAGGGAAATACTTGCTAGGCTCCTGAGCATCAGGAGGTAGCTTCCCACTCTTAGCCTTTCTTCTGTGTTGAACAATGGCTTTCTGCCTTGCCTCATACTTCTGCCATTCCTGCTCATTATACCATTTCCCCCTTTCATGAACTTGATCTTTTACAGCTTTCCAGGTAGTTAATATGATATTTCTAGAAGTGGGGATCCATTGCTCAAAATCAGGCTTTAACTCAGCCTGTTCTCTGAATCTTTTCTTTGAAAGTTGAGCTTCCTGCTGAGCTTTCAAGGCAGCTTTTGGCATTTCAACTTTCTCTATAATGACATTTTCAACATCCTGTGGAGGAATGTACATTGTTTGAACTTGTTTTTGAATCATATCAAAATCTGCTGGAGGGTAGATAATCTGAGCAACTTCAGGTTGATCACCTCCAGCATAAGTAGGTTGCACACCAGATTCTACAACATTGTCATCATCACAAAGGGGTGGATATCCCAGAGTGGCTCTGATGCTATTATATATCCATTTTACATGATCTGAGCCAGAATTGACTAACACTCTCTCCCCCTTTATGGCTTCTCTTACAATGTGATCTCTTAAATCATCTTTTTGAAATCTGATTTGCCCATCAAGAAAATTGACACCATCTTTAAAAAATGATTTTAACTTTTGAAGTTGATCAGAAATTATTTTCTGAGAAGTAGTAATGGCTGTCTTAAAGGAATCTAAGGCTTCCCGTATCTTCTGATCAAATTCCTCTTTCTCCTTAGTCCTTGCTTCAGTCACTGCAATTACTATTTTCTTTACTTCAGTGACTATCTCATTGTGAGATTCAGTCAGATTGTCATTCATTCTAATCTGATTTTCAAGGACATAGCCTTGTTTGACAGCAAAATCATCCACTTGTTTCTTGACTTCTACTTGTTGGTTAGCCAGGAATACTACAACATTGCCCCCCTTGTGGAAGCAATCTGTCATTTCTTTCTTATTCTGATTTACCTCAAATCTGATTGTTTTATATCTTGTGCTAGATCAAATTGAAGTGATTTATGGCTTTCATCAACATATTTCTTAAGAGCTATTCTCTGCTCATCCAATTTCACTTGTAAATCTACCAAAAATTTGCTGTAATCAGTCTTAGGAGCAGGTTGTGGAGGAGTAGGTTGTAGTGCCCTTTTATAACTTTGGCTCCTTCTCTTAAAGACCAAAAGATTTCTTTTCTTGGCATTCCTGACTTATTTAGTCTCTGAATCAGAAGTACTGGCTATCTCAACCCTTTCTGGTGGAGTAGAGGGTGTATCTTTTGCAGCCCCAATCTTCTCCCCCTCAAGATTAGCCTGCTCCCCCTCAAACCTCTTCAGTTCCTCCTCAACCCTGATATGCTCCTCCTTATCTGCTGCTCCCTCAATCTCAGGAAACAACTCTTCTAGAGTGAATTCCTGTTTAGTGTGAGGAGGTGATAGTTCTTTCTCAGCAGTAACAGCAACTCCAGAAGTATTAAGATCAGTTTGTGAATCTATTTCTTCTGATAAGTTGATTCTGACTTCCTCCTACGCCTGTGCAGAATGTGGCTCCCCCTGCAACTGTGCAATAACTGTCTCCTTATGGACTTGGGCATTTTCAGACAGGTCCTTGACCTATTCCCTAACTTGCTCCCCCTGCACTTGTGCACTTATTGTGTCCTCCTGCACATGGTCATGCTCAGTAATGTCATGTACTGGTGATTTTGCTGCAGTCTCTTGGTTATCCAAATCAGGTATGTCCTTTGAGAGGACCCTATCCCATCTAGATATTATTCTGATGTCCATCCTTCTCATATGATTTATTTTAGATCCTGGAATTTGATGCATTACCTCTAGAATTGCTCCAGCCAGGTATAAACTCATCAATCTAGCCAAATTAGGCTTTTTGATTCCTTCCTTTATCTTCTCAAACAGAACTGTAGACCAATCTGTGTTAATCTTATAGATTATCCTTATCATTAGACTGAACATAAAGGCAGAAAGCCTATCATGTCCTCCTGGTTTATACAAAATCACCTTCCCTACCACTTCAGATAGAAATTTTCCTTGTTGATTCATCCCTTTTCCTTTAATGGCTGCTCCAATATTCATGGTTGGATCCAATCCACACCACTGTAGTGCCTCCCTTGTCTTTGAGGCTGGGACCTCTTCTTCATCCTGAATTCTAGGAAGGTGAAGAATCTTTCTTAAACTTTTCAGAGTAAGTTTGACTTTATTTCCATGAACGGATGATTTAATATTGAGTCCAGTGGAGTCCACTATTGCAGCAGCATATAACTCAAACACTTCCTTCTTCCAGATCATGGTAGGTTCAGAAATAAGAAACTCTAATCCATTATCAATTACAAGGGTAATGACCCCTTTAATCTCCATCGCCGTATCATCAAAAGCATTGCACACCAGCTCGTAGCCTTTGATAATGTTGTCTTCAACCTTTGGCTCCATTAGAATAGAGAGAAAACTTGAATTGAGAGAAGAGAGTTTGTCGACACAAGGGTTTAGTCTCAAAAATCTGGAGAGCGTGTCGACAGAATATGTTCTCGACCTATTTATACCCTTCAAAATAAAGAAGGTCAAAAGGCGGGCTAAAATTATCTAAAAGTGTTGACACTGTTGAAAATTGTCGACACATACTTCTTTTGTCTCGACCACGGCGTTGATTACTATGTTTTGACACCAATTGATGATATGTCGACACTGGACATACTTAGTAGTTCATAAGAAATTCTGTGTCGACTCTTATTGTAAGTGTCGACATAATTTCTGGAAGTGTCGATAACATTACCCTGGTTGTGTCGACACCACTAACTGAAGTGTCGACACCACTACTCTGGATGTGTCGACACCACTTTCCTGGATGTGTCGACACTTTGTCCCTTAGGTGTCGACACTACGACACTGTGTCGACACAATTTCCCTGAATTGTCGACACAACTCCTCTGTGTCGACACTTTATTACTGAATGTGTCGACTCAATTTTACTTAGCCACTTTTGTTAATCTAACATATGGTCAACATTCCTAATTCAATTTCAAATCTATTGAATTTAGTTTCATCTAGAGGCTTAGTAAATACATCTGCAATTTGATAATCTGTCTTAACAAATTCTAATGAGATGTCCTCTTTCTCTACATGGTCTTTAAGAAAATGGTATCTTATTTCTATATGCTTAGTCCAACTATGTGAAACAGGATTATTAGCAATAGATATATCACTTTTAGAATCACAAAATAAGGGTGTTCTACTTACTTGAATACCATAGTCTCTTAGCTGATGATGAATCCATAACAGCTATGCACAACAACTTTTTGCTGCCACATATTCAGACTGAGCTATGAAAATTGCCACACTAGTCTGCTTCTTACTGCTCCAAGATATCAATCTTCCTCCCAAAAATTGACATGTACCTGTAGTGCTTTTCCTATCTTCTTTACAACCTGCAAAGTCTGCATCTGAATAGCCTGTTAGTAGAAAATCTCCATTCCTAGGGTACCAAAGGCCTAGATTAGGTGTGCCCTTTAGGTATCTCAAAATCATTTTTACTGCAGTGTAATAAGATTCTTTAGGAAATGATTGGTACCTAGCACAGACACATATTGCATACATAATGTCTGGTCTACTAGCAGTTAGATATAGAAGAGAGCCAATTATTCCTATATACAAAGACTCATCTACAAGTTTACCCGCATCATCTTTGCATATATGCATACTTGTTCCCATAGGAGTTCTCATGGTGGAGGATGATTCCATACCATACTTCTTAATTAACTCCTTGGTGAACTTAGACTGGGATATGGACAAGCCATCATCAGTCTGTCTTACTTGGAGTCCCAAGAAGAACTTAAGTTTCCCCATACTGCTCATTTCAAACTTCCCTTGCATAAGTTTAGCAAACTTCTTGCAAAGGTTGTTTTCAGTAGATCCAAAAATTATGTCATTTACATAAATCTGAACTAAGATTATCTTTCCTTTGGACTCCCTTAGGAATAGAGTTTTGTCTATTTTCCCTCTTGAGAATTTGTTCTCAATAAGGAAAGTAGACAGGGTTCATGATCTACTTCTTGAGAGACTTGTGATAGTCTCCTTCTTGACTTCAAAACAGCTGGAGCTCTCTCTCCCCAAATCTTCTGAAGTTCCTTCTGAATTCTTGATTCAATTCTACTTAGACAAAATATGAGTAGATAATCTCTTCAGAATGTCTTCTTAGATCTTCTCACGAAGATCTTCTTCTGTGTGACTTGCACTTTCTTGATCAAAGATCAATCTCTCAATAGTTGTGTTAATTATGTGTGTGTATCCTCTTCCTTTTCATCAGAATCCATATATATATATAGACTTCATCCATGATAACTGGCTGATCCGAATTCTAACCGACTTCTGATAAGTCTGACAGCTTCATTAAAGTTATTGGAATGCACAGCTGTCAAGTCTCCAGTCAGTTCTTGAACCTTTATCTTTGTCAGCAAAGCGTCGAGATTAACTGTCATTATGTGTCGAGACAACCTGTCAATATGTGTCGACACAAGTGACTTAAGTGTCGACATAGACTTTGGTGGTGTCGACATAGACTTTGGTGGTGTCGACATAGCTGACTTGATGTCGACACTGCTTCTTGACACTGTATCTTGAGAATGTGTCGACACAAATTATTTGTGTCGACACAATCACTTCTTCACTCCACAGCAATCAACTATGTTGAAACTCTGCTGTGTGTCGACACAAGTCCTGTGTGTCGACATAAGTCTTGTGTGTCGACATAGTTGATCTAGACTAAGAATTCTGTGTGTCGACACTGCCTCCAGGTGTCGACACCGTTGATGTCGACTCTGCTTCTGTGTGTCGACACAGACTCCTGGTGTCGACACAGTTGATGTCGACTAACTATTCTGTGTGTCGACACAGCCTTTTCCAAGTGTCGACACAAACTTACTGTAGTGTTGACACAGCTTCCTCTGGTGTCGACACATGGAATTAGAAACTTTTTTCTGCATTTTAGCATATTCTTAACCTGCACATTTAAACTAAAAATAACATCAAATACACCTTGATGTATATCATTGAGCTAAGTGAGGCTTCTCCAAATCAGGTACACATTTTCCAATGTACCCAATATGTGTTTTATGACCCATTATAATCTGATATTGATTTGTACATAGCAATTAAAGTCCTTCAAGTACATAACTAAAATACAGCATTAGATACAAAATCAATTCATCTTAATTAAATAGGGTCTTATTCAAATCAGGGTTATTGTGGATACAATACCCAACAATCTCCCCTATTTGAAGAAGCCAGAACCCTATATACAAAGGTGAATTGCATAGAGAATAATCATAAATAAAAGCGTAAAAAAGCACAGTAAATGCAAGCAGACATAAATGATCAAAACATTAAAATTTATATAAAACTATCTATTGGGCAATCACTGTTTTCATATATATAACATACTTAGAAATTCAGTCTCATCAATACTTCCCCTGGCTCTTTTCATGATGTATGTCAAAATACATGTGAGGCTTGGGATAGTACTTAAGAGGAGGAGGAGGAGCATCAGGATTATCCTTTCCATATTTTTTGAAGTGCGACCTCCTCTTCACATTAGAAACTTCGTGCTTGTCCCATTCTTCTATGCTATAATAGATCCTCGGCTCTTCATTGGTAAGATCAATAATACTGTGTGTGTCCAAGATAATTCCTTTAGAAATTAGACTCTATGCCTCAACATACTCTATGTTTTCCTTGTTTGGCTCAGATCTCCTGGCAGAGGGGCTTTCCCCACACCTTCTTCTTTTCTGGGGTGGATGAGAAGATTCTCCAATGATTCCCACCTCTTCCACAACAACATCTGACCAAACTGGTTGATAGACACCAAGAGGCACATAATCTTCCCCTACAGACCACTGCTCAAAAAAATTCTGCTCCTATAGTATTGAATTCTCCACCTCCATCATGATGTTCACTATCAATAGGTGGAGCTTAAGTTATAACTTTGCCTATTAATTTCTCATGCAACCACTTGATGTTCTAATGAGTGTAGGTATTGGTGCTGTGCATTTGCATGCGTGCTTTCTTAGAGAGCTCACTCATTCTCCCATACAGCCTTACCTCCCCCTTTCTGACTTCTGAAACGAGGGTCTGTATGATGTCAGCTTTGTAGCTTCCCATATTCCGATCAATGTGATGCATGCTCGCATCATGAGAGTGGATCATGACATCATGAGATTTGGAAAGATGAGTAATTTAATCGAAGATTGTACCAATGCTTTTGATTTAATGGTCGATTGCCTTACCCCCTGGGGTTATCCATTAAATAAGAGACATTTGTATCTTGCCCATGTTATGATTTACCTGAGTTAGGCCATAGGGTAAGTCTTTCTCGATTTCTGTTACCCTGTCCACAACTTGTTTCATAGAGAAGTTGAAGTGATCTCTTTGCATGGCTAGCAATTCCTCTATGGAATTCAGTAGTGAATTATCAGCACGAGGGGCACATTCACCCTCAGATCTTTGAACTTCTACTCTGGCATTTGTTTCTTTGTCACTGGAGGCAACTCCCCCTAAAATCAGTAGGTCTTGGGCAAGAGGCATATCCACATCCTCTGTAAGATCCGCCTTTTCCCCTTTTCGAAGGCATCCTGGATCTTATGCCCAGAACCGCCGCCTTACGGTGACACTAACTCCTGAGTTAGTCGACACCGTAAGACGCCGATTCTGCCGGCTATTACGATCATTTTTCACTAGAGATGCGGAAGTAAAAGTGTATAAACAAGCTAATACACATGTCCACAGAAATCACAGAGCATATCATATATATGAAAATGAAAGTGCTACTATAGTCCATAATGAGTACTAAAGAGAAAGTAGGGCTTATGCCCATATACATCAATTGAAATCAGACTCTCTCTCACAAAATAGAAAGCTGTAAACTAAGCTATCCACTACATCTCCTCCCACCTGAGGACGTGCGGTAGTAGTGTCTGGTGGTGGTGGTAGCTGCTCCTCATGCCCTGCCTCCTCGTCCCGCTGGACGTGCTGGTCCACCTCCTCGAACTCCTAAAAAGGGGGAGTCAACGTATGTTAGTCAAAAAGACTAAGTCGTATCCTCAACACCTCCTCCTGTCGCTCTTAGGCACCGGATGGAAGGAGGATGCGGAGGACAACAAGGGGTAGCAAAGTGGAAGCAGGTGACATTTCTATCTAGCAGGAGTAAGTAAAATCTAGCAGTTCTATATATAATCTAGCAGTTCTATATAAAGTGCAAGTAAGTAAAGACAGTGCAGAAAGAAAAGGACTGCAGTAAGAAGATAGAACTGTAAGTAAATGCAGTACAGAAAGGAAAGTACGCTACTGCTACTCCTACTCCTATCAATATCACATAAGTACCCTAACTTATATGAACGCCCATACGAACTTATAAGTTAGGGTTTCCAAAAGTAACTTATCATATAAACCGCCCATACAATTTATATGATAAGGATCTATGAAGCGTATGTCCTAATGAATGAATGTATGTTATGATGAGTATGTTAAACATGCAAGTGCAACACACACACACGACTCCGTGATCACAGACCTTTAGTTCCCTCTTTTTGAGAGCTTGCATCACTCTCGGGTACTACCGTTGTGGCTACGGCAACAGTGGAGCGGGCTCTCCACTTCTAGGTAGGTATAAGCACTACCAGACCTAGACCCCTCTCATACGCCTCTGTACACGTCCTAGGTGCACTCTAGAGTTTTGCGTACGTATTTTGCTGACTACCCGTCAGTCTTGTAGGTCGAGTGTACGTCTTCGGGGATTCCGCAGTGTTATATATTTAGCATACTGGCCCCTCCACCCGTACTCCTCGCCCGAGTCATCGTACTGCCATCGGTGCATCGACTGGCCAGTCCCGCGTGACTCGCCACTAATTTTATGCACATGCAAGGTATTAATCTGAGCTTCCTGCTCGTACTGATATTGTCAACACATTCCCTCCAATCCAATTTGGGTGAGCAAGTGCTTGTATCCCTCCAACCTTAAGACACAGGTGAGCAAGCCACTCATATCCCTCCAACCCGGTTAGGATGAGTTCATTACTTGTATCCCTCCAACCTTGTGAAACAGGTGAGCAAGTAACCCATATGATGTTTCCGACCTTATTTAACCGGCGAACCTATCGCGTAGAACTCCAAGCCTATTAGACTACTCTCGTCTAAGGTTTATTATACATAGTGATTTAGAGTGAATCCCAGGACTGCCCAAGGCATGCCCCGTGAGGGGGTCTCGAGGGCACTAGGAACCAAGACGGGCATGAAACCCGAAGTTCCCTTTCGCAAGGATAATTACTTTTTGTTGATGTCTACCCAAGATCCACAACCAACTCTCATTGTTACTTTAGGATTATTCTGATGACTTAAGGTATCATTATCGGAAAGGCGACGGTCTTCCGTCGGACTCCGTTATGCCTATTGTAAAGTGATTTGCACTCTATCACTCGTTACTATGCTTATGATGCTATCCACACCACCCGGGTTTATTCCCAATTTCCACAACTATCCCATTTTATTCTATCTCCCGGTGGTCCTAGTAGGGTAAACCTACTTATGCTAAATATAGCCCCAGACCTAATACCACCCTGCCATTTCCAAATTACACTACCAACCCCACCGTTTTGTTCATTAATCTAGGGTGGTATTATCTAGATAGGTATTTACGTACGACACTTCTATCGAGACTGAGCGACTAGGGTAAGACGACCTAACTAATGATCACTTGAATGAACTTCCAAATGCAATGTATTGTGTTTAATCACATGAGATTATTATAGATATGATACATCGATTTATTCATTGTTTTATCTCCACCAGAATCAGTCAATTATTGTTAAGGGTAAAATTGTCATTTTCTCGTATACTTATAAATTAAATCTTCAATTTATCAAGTCAAATCTCAAGGGCTCGAATATGTCTCCCATGAGTTTAAATAATATCATTAGGGTTTTGTAAATCTTCTAAACCTTAGTTTGATTCATTTTAGAAAATTCTTAAGTGTTCATCAAATTCTCAACAATTGTCAAATTCACTAAATGTGGGATTTTTGCTCCCAAAAATCCCAACTAATTTAGGGTTTTAAGTTATACCCTACTGGTCTACTAAATCAGGGGGTGTGCATTCTAAATGCACCCCTTTAGGCAAATATCATAAACAAGTTTTACATTTGCTATTTGCACCCCGAGCCTAAGTAGTTCAATTCTTGCAGGTGGGTCTTTCCCAACATGACTTGTTCCAATTTCAGAGAAATTTCTACCACTGGTCTATATGGTCCCTAATGGCCAGCCACCAAAATTTGGGGCCATTTGGAGTTAGCTAACTCCAAGAATCACCTAGTTAAGCCCTAGGGTATTTTGGTAATTTCCCCATATTTTATTTTCCAATCAAGCCCATTTTTGGGCAGGGCCTGAATATGCCCTAATTATACCTCTGACCAAAATCTCAGGTCAAGGGGGCTTCTGGTTTGGCTTGGGCAGCCATTTGAAATTCTGCAAAATTGCTATTTGCAGCCCAAGCCAAATATTATATCTCAAACATGCAAGTGAGATTCCTCATCATGCAGTGCATCAATTTATCCCATATTTTAACCATGGGTCTAATATACCCATGAGAGGGTGCCACCAAAATTTGGGGCCCATTGGAGTTGGAGAACTCCAAAAATCACATTTATTTACTTTTGGGTATTTTTGTAAAAACTATAGCAAAATATTTTACAAAAATTCCAAATTTTTGGCAGGGCCTAAACATGCCCTAAATACACACATGACCAAAATTTCAGGTCTTGATGAAACTTGGTTTGGCTTGGGCATCAATTTTACTTTCTGCCCTAGTCTAGGAGCAGTCCTAGAAAAACAGCTCTACAGCACAAAATACTGGACCAAAACTTGAATTTAGGGTGGCAAATTAAAGTTAACACCTTTAGCTACAAATTTCATGTTGGACAAAAATTCATCAGGTGGCCATAAGGGCCTTAATATCAACATGCAAAGTGACTGCCAAAATGTCACAACTTAATCCACTATTCATTCAATTAAATAGTAACAGATTTAATAATAATAACTTAAAATGATTTAATCAATCTTGCACGAATTTTAAAGACAGATCGGACGGCATCTGTGTTTCTTCTCCATGCACATGCATGACCAAAACCCGACGCAGGCCATGTTTGCGGGGTGATTTCCGGCCATCGCCGGCGGCGGGGCCTCCGGCCAAGGCCTCCCCCGGCCTCACGGTGGTCGGGGCTAGAGCTGGCCGGCGACTGGGCGGCGGAGAGCGGCGGACGGCGGCAGCGCAACCAAACCGAAAAGCTCCCAGGCCGCCATTTTTAACCCGATTTTTGAGCTTTTTGATTCCTAACGTCGAGCTCGTTTGAGCTCGACCTCTAGCCTAGTGGATCTAGGATTCTAGTACACTTGGAGGAGAAGGGATACAGACCTGTGGCGGCGGTTGTGGTCGAGGGTGGCGGCGATTTCCCATGGGGTGAATATTCCGGCGAACTCCTCTTTGGTTAGCCATGGCTGCAGGTGATCTCTCTTTCTCTCTCTCTCTGGGGTAGGGTTGAAGTGGGAATGAGGGAGGGAGTTTGGTTTTGGGTTGAGATAAGAGAGGGGGGGCGATTTCACCAATGTGGCGATTTCACCAAGGTGGGGGGACTCGGGTTGGTGTGTGTGGGTTGGCTGGCTGCTTGGGAGTGGGCCCCACTACTCCAGCTGGGTTAATTAGACCCTAATGGGTCGGGTTCCAAGGTTAGGGGCTGAGTTGGTGAGTGGAGAGAGGGGGTTTGGCTCACATATTGAGATAGGAGAGAGAGAGGCTCGGTTTTGGGTTTGGGTTTGACCCAATGTGGCATGGTGGGTCCCCTCTCCTCCTAATACCCCTACATGGTCAGCCAACCCATTGTGGGTTGGTGGGGTGAGCCCAAGTGGCCCAAAATGACTCCTTAGCATTTTCTCTCTCCTATTCCTCCTCTTTTCTCTCTCCTGGGTAATTTCCAAAATTGCCATTGCATGCCCCTATTTTTCTCTTCCATAGGGGGTATAGGGTCACTTTAGACCCACCTAGTGATTTTGGGTTGGTTTGGGTGGACCCAACCTAGTGAAATGGGCTAGGGCACCATTTTCACTATTTAGGTCAACATGTTGACTTGACCCAACATGGGTCAACTAGTTGACCCCATGGCCTACCCTAGGGTCCACTTAGATTGTATTTAGGGTTAGGGCAATGTGGTGGGGTCATGGTATGGCTAGGGTTTGTATTTAGCCTAGTTTGACCTAGGTTGACTTGGGCCCCATAGTGGGCCCCACATGGTCTAAATCCTCCTCCTAGGGTCAAACCCAGCTAAACCCTAGCATCCATCATATGCCTAACCCAAATCTAAGTTATTTGAAGTTTGGGATGTTACAAACCCTATAAACAAAAAAAATAATTTCGTCCCCGAAATTTAAGTTCGGGCTACGGGGTTTCTACGACAAGCTTATAAAAGATTCGAAACGTAACTAAAAGGAAAATATAAAACTAAGTTGTACCTGAGAAGAATAGCTCCGGGTGTCGCTCCATCATGAGATCCCTCGGCTCCCAGGTGTGCTCCTCCCGTCCGTGGTTGGACCACAACACCTTCACGAGAGGGACCTTCTTTTTCCGCAACACTCGGACGGCGGTATCGTCGATCCGGACCGGCTCTAAATGAACTGATCGATCTGATGCTACTGGCCCGTCGGTAGTAGAAATATGCTGCTCAGGGCGAAGGAGTGCTCGTCGTAGGGAGGAGACGTGAAAGACGTCGTGCAGAGCTCCCAGCTCTATCGGTAGCTGCAGTCGGTAAGCCAAGGGGCCGATCCGCTCCAGGATCAAGTAAGGCCCCATATATCTCGGACTGAGCTTCTTGTGCCTCCGCACCCGGGAAACACCGTGCACTGGACGTATCTTCAAGAAAACCCTGTCTCCCACCTGGAACTCCACCTTACGATGCCGCGCATCGTAATACTTCGCCTGTCTGCTCTGGGCCTCCAACATCCGATCTCTGACCAGACGTATCTGAGCCTCCGTGTCCTCGACATACTCTGAACCGTGAGCTCGTGTATCCTCATCTTGTACCCATGATAGAGGTGTCCGACACCTCCTCCCATATAGTGCCTCGTAAGGAGCCATCCCAATGCTCGCCTGGTGGCTGTTGTTATAAGAAAACTCAATCAATGGCAACAGTCGCTCCCAGGGCTTCCCCGTATCCAAAATACAAAGACGCAGTAGATCCTCCATAGTCCTGTTGGTCCGCTCTGTCTGACCGTCGGTCTGTGGATGGAAGGCAGTGCTGAAAGAGAGCTGCGAACCTAAGTAAGCATGCACTGCCCTCCACTCCCTAGAAGTGAATCGACCGTCACGATCCGAGACAATTGTCCTGGGGACGCCGTGGTATCTAACGAACTGCTCCACAAACAATCTCACCAATACGGCAACTGGGGCGTCCTTCCGGATCGGTATGAATCTGGCTACCTTGGTCAATCTGTCGACGATGACCCAAATGGAATCGTGCCCAGAGTGGGAGCGAGGCAACCCATGCACAAAATCCATAGCAATATCCTCAAACTTCCACTCTGGCACCGGTAATGGCTGTAATAACCCTCCTGGGCTCTTGCATTCAGCTTTCACTAGCTGACATGCCTCGCAGTGTGTAACATAATGTATGATCTCCCTCTTCATCCCGGGCCAGTACATGCTCTTCCGCAAATCAGCCGTCATCTTGGTGATACCGGGGTGCACTGAGTACCGTGATTGGTGCGACTCCCTGAGTATGTCCTCCCGGATACCACCTCCTGCGGGTATATATATACGGCCACGGAAATGAACGAGGTCGTCGCGTAGCGTGTAATCCTCTGCCTTGCCCTCAGCTAGGGCTCCGAATATCGGCTCTAAATCTGCATCCTGCCTCTGATGCGCTCAGATGCGCTCCCGAATGTCACAATCACTAATCAGGGAGTTCAGATACTCCCAGTACAGCTCTGGCTCAGTCTCTGACACCACAGTAATGTGCATGCCCTCCACCATCTGAGACAACGACATAGCTCCCACCCGAGGTTCCGGACCAGTAGTGCCGGCTCTCCTGCTCAAGGCATCCGCCACAGTGTTTGCCTTCCCCGGGTGGTAATGGATCTTGTACTGGTAGTCACATAGGAATTCTAGCCATCTCCTCTGGCGTAGATTCAGATCCTTCTGAGTGTCGATGTACCTGAGATTCTTGTGATCGGAGAAAATATCACAATGGATCCCGTACAGATAGTGCCTCCATATCTTTAATGCGAATACCACTGCCCCGAGTTCTAGGTCATGGACTGGGTAGTTGTGCTCGTGCTTCTTCAACTGTCTCGAAGCGTATGCTATCACATGACCGTGCTGCATTAGGACAGCACCCATCCCCTGATATGATGCGTCGGTGTAAATCTGGAATCCTTCCTTCCTAGCTGGAAGTGCAAGGATAGGGGATGAGGTGAGCCTGCTCTTCAATTCCTGGAACGCTGCCTCGCACTTCTCAGACCAATGAAATCCTGCCTCTTTCTTCGTCAACGATGTGAGGGGGAGAGCTATCCTGGAAAACCCCTCCACAAACTTGCGGTAGTAGCCTGCTAGCCCCAAGAAGCTGCGTATCTCCGTGGCTGATTTCGGCTGCGGCCAATCTCTAACTGCCTCGATCTTAGCTGGATCCACGGCTAGTCCAGCCCCACTGATGGTGTGTCCCAAGAATGTTACCTCCTCAAGCCAGAACTGGCACTTAGAGAACTTAGCATACATGCTATGCTCCCTCAGCTTCCCCAAAACCAACGATAGATGCTGCGCATGTTCCTCCTTGGTCTTGGAATAGACCAAAATGTCGTCGATGAAGACTATGACGAACCGATCCAAGTAAGGCTCGAATACACGGTTCATCAGACTCATGAATGCTGAGGGCGCATTCGTGAGCCCGAAGGGCATCACCGTGAACTCAAACAAGCCATACCGAGAACTGAACGCCGTCTTCGGTATGTCCTCCTCTTGGATCCGCAGCTGATAGTATCCAGATCTCAAGTCCAGCTTCGAAAACCAGAATGCTCCCTGAAGCTGATCGAACAGCTCATCAATCCGTGGCAGTGGGTAAGTGTTCCGGACCGTAAGCCGGTTCAATTCCCGGTAATCAATGCACATCCGGAGCGAACCGTCTTTCTTCTTCACGAATAAAACTGGTGCTCCCCAGGGTGAAGAACTAGGCCGGACAAATCCGGACTCCACTAGCTCCTGTAACTGCGTCCTGAACTCTGCCAGCTCCCTTGGAGCCATCCGGTACGGTGCCCGGGATACGGGCTTGGCATCCGGTATCAACTGGATATGGAAGTCGGTGTCTCTGGCCGGCGGTAGTCCGGGCAATTTCTCCGGGAATACGTCGGAGAAATCCCGAACCACGGGTATATCGGAAATGGCCGTCTCCGCCACTATCATCTCGAAGCATACAAGATACACCTCCTCGCCCTGCTCGTAGGCTTTGATAGCCTGTATGGAAGATAATGAAAGAGATGGGATAGGTCGGATACCTTCGATGGTGACGTAGGAGTCGCCATGCCTGAGGGTGATCCTCTTGGACAGACAGTCTATTTGGGCGTAGTTCCAATGTAACCACACCATGCCCAGAATAATGTCGAAGTCCTGCAGCATCAGGATCGTCCCCGGTATCTGGAATATCTTGCCAGCGATCTCGCCCTCCAAGTTGCAATGCTCCGTAGTCACTATCTCCGAGCCGTCGGGCAGACGCACCCTTCTCTCCGCGCCCGTGAATCTTTCCACGCCATCTAGCCCTTTGATGAAGGCTTCTGATATGAACGAGTGTGTAGCACCCGTGTCGTATAAGGTATGGGCAGGTTTGCCATTGACGAATGACTATGCCTGAGGTTTTGATTATTTTAACGAGTGTTATTCTACGAGGCTTAATGAGCTTATAAGATCAAGTAATTGGAAGGAAATAAAACTTTTAAGGTTTTAAATTACCTGTAATGACCTCCTCTGGGTTTCTTGGAACGGCAAGATCCAAGGCGTACATCTGATCACGACCCCTGCCTCGGCCGTGATGTCCTCATCCTCGGCCTCGGCCTCGTCCTCAACCTCGGCCCTGGTATGCTGGAGGGGCCACTGGAGGGGGTGGTGGAGGAGGAGGAAGCTGACGGAACTGCTGCGGACAATCAACTCTATAGTGTCCCGGCTGGTGGCACCCAAAACAAACCACTTGTCTCTGACCTTGATCTTCCTGCCCGATCGGTCCATGAATCTGAAGAGGTGGAGGAGCATACACTGGAGGAGGCCTCTGCTCCTGCCTGTAGTTCTCCTGTCTGTAATTCTCTTGCCTGTAGTTCTCCTGCCGGTAGTTGGGACGACGACGTCCCCCGCCTCGTTTGAACCCAATGACCTTGCCCCTCTGGGGGCCTCTACTACTCTCTCCGTGCCATGGCCCATCAAGTGGCCTCTTCCCTCTACTTTGTGTCATAAGCTGGTCCGCCTCGTGCTTCTTTGCCATCTCGATGATCTCTGTCGATGATCCATGAGAAATAAATAGCAGTGCCTGCCGCACTGAATCCCTAAGTCCTCGGTAGAACTTCTTTACATACCTCCGATCCTCTAGATCATGAAAGCCTGCAAATCTGGCCAGATGGGAGAATTCCCTCTGGTACTCAATCACTGAACGAGTCCCCTGCTTGAGGTTCAAAAACCTCTCCTCCAACTCGTCTCTGTCTGTATCTGTCACAAAATGTCCAAGGACGGACTCACTGAACTCCTCCCATGAGATCTCTGATGGGTCCCTATCAGCATATGTGGAATCCATCATGGATTTCCACCATCTCCAGGCATGTGAATCTAGAGCAGAAGTCGCCAAGGGTACTGCCTGTTGCACCGGGCAACTGATGCCTGCAAGCATCTCCTGTATGGCCTCCAGCCATTCCTCTGTCTTCACAGCATTCTCCGTCCCGTGGTACATGGGCGGGGACAGGCTCCTGAACACACTCAACCAGTTTGACCCCGGATTTGGCAGCTGTGCCGGGGCCTGCTGGGCTCTAAATGCGTCTAGGATCGCAGTAAGGGTCTGTCCCATCTCAGTCTGCATGAACGGAGTGGCAGCCGGAGGGGGAGGGACCACGTTCTGTGGCACGGCGACCTGTAGAGGTTACAAAAAGGTGATTCTTAAGTAAAAATTCTTCAAAATTTGGCCTAACTCATTGTTTAATGGACTATTTAGTGTGACTTTTTACACATGGGCACACCATTGCTTCCGCTGAATAGTTTGTCCGCAAACTACTCTCGAGCGGGGTGTTCCAGTGTTGTGGACTTCTTTCTCTAATGATCGTATTTTTCAAGTGATACCAGTTTGTAAGATCCGCCTTTTCCCCTTTTCGAAGGCATCCTGGATCTTATGCCCAGAACCGCCGCCTTACGGTGACACTAACTCCTGAGTTAGTCGACACCGTAAGACGCCGATTCTGCCGGCTATTACGATCATTTTTCACTAGAGATGCGGAAGTAAAAGTGTATAAACAAGCTAATACACATGTCCACAGAAATCACAGAGCATATCATATATATGAAAATGAAAGTGCTACTATAGTCCATAATGAGTACTAAAGAGAAAGTAGGGCTTATGCCCATATACATCAATAGAAATCAGACTCTCTCTCACAAAATAGAAAGCTGTAAACTAAGCTATCCACTACATCTCCTCCCACCTGAGGACGTGCGGTAGTAGTGTCTGGTGGTGGTGGTAGCTGCTCCTCATGCCCTGCCTCCTCGTCCCGCTGGACGCGCTGGTCCACCTCCTCGAACTCCTAAAAAGGGGGAGTCAACGTATGTTAGTCAAAAAGACTAAGTCGTATCCTCAACACCTCCTCCTGTCGCTCTTAGGCACCGGATGGAAGGAGGATGCGGAGGACAACAAGGGGTAGCAAAGTGGAAGCAGGTGACATTTCTATCTAGCAGGAGTAAGTAAAATCTAGCAGTTCTATATATAATCTAGCAGTTCTATATAAAGTGCAAGTAAGTAAAGACAGTGCAGAAAGAAAAGGACTGCAGTAAGAAGATAGAACTGTAAGAAAATGCAGTACAGAAAGGAAAGTACGCTACTGCTACTCCTACTCCTATCAATATCACATAAGTACCCTAACTTATATGAACGCCCATACGAACTTATAAGTTAGGGTTTCCAAAAGTAACTTATCATATAAACCGCCCATACAATTTATATGATAAGGATCTATGAAGCGTATGTCCTAATGAATGAATGTATGTTATGATGAGTATGTTAAACATGCAAGTGCAACACACACACACGACTCCATGATCACAGACCTTTAGTTCTCTCTTTTTGAGAGCTTGCATCACTCTCGGGTACTACCGTTGTGGCTACGGCAACAGTGGAGCGGGCTCTCCACTTCTAGGTAGGTATAAGCACTACCAGACCTAGACCCCTCTCATACGCCTCTGTACACGTCCTAGGTGCACTCTAGAGTTTTGCGTACGTATTTTGCTGACTACCCGTCAGTCTTGTAGGTCGAGTGTACGTCTTCGGGGATTCCGCAGTGTTATATATTTAGCATACTGGCCCCTCCACCCGTACTCCTCGCCCGAGTCATCGTACTGCCATCGATGCATCGACTGGCCAGTCCCGCGTGACTCGCCACTAATTTTATGCACATGCAAGGTATTAATCTGAGCTTCCTGCTCGAACTGATATTGTCAACACATTCCCTCCAATCCAATTTGGGTGAGCAAGTGCTTGTATCCCTCCAACCTTAAGAAACAGGTGAGCAAGCCACTCGTATCCCTCCAACCCGGTTAGGATGAGTTCATTACTTGTATCCCTCCAACCTTGTGAAACAGGTGAGCAAGTAACCCATATGATGTTTCCGACCTTATTTAACCGGCGAACCTATCGCGTAGAACTCCAAGCCTATTAGACTACTCTCGTCTAAGGTTTATTATACATAGTGATTTAGAGTGAATCCCAGGACTGCCCAAGGCATGCCCCGTGAGGGGGTCTCGAGGGCACTAGGAACCAAGACGGGCATGAAACCCGAAGTTCCCTTTCGCAAGGATAATTACTTTTTGTTGATGTCTACCCAAGATCCACAACCAACTCTCATTGTTACTTTAGGATTATTCTGATGACTTAAGGTATCATTATCGGAAAGGCGACGGTCTTCCGTCGGACTCCGTTATGCCTATTGTAAAGTGATTTGCACTCTATCACTCGTTACTATGCTTATGATGCTATCCACACCACCCGGGTTTATTCCCAATTTCCACAACTATCCCATTTTATTCTATCTCCCGGTGGTCCTAGTAGGGTAAACCTACTTATGCTAAATATAGCCCCAGACCTAATACCACCCTGCCATTTCCAAATTACACTACCAACCCCACCGTTTTGTTCATTAATCTAGGGTGGTATTATCTAGATAGGTATTTACGTACGACACTTCTATCGAGACTGAGCGACTAGGGTAAGACGACCTAACTAATGATCACTTGAATGAACTTCCAAATGCAATGTATTGTGTTTAATCACATGAGATTATTATAGATATGATACATCGATTTATTCATTGTTTTATCTCCACCAGAATCAGTCAATTATTGTTAAGGGTAAAATTGTCATTTTCTCGTATACTTATAAATTAAATCTTCAATTTATCAAGTCAAATCTCAAGGGCTCGAATATGTCTCCCATGAGTTTAAATAATATCATTAGGGTTTTGTAAATCTTCTAAACCTTAGTTTGATTCATTTTAGAAAATTCTTAAGTGTTCATCAAATTCTCAACAATTGTCAAATTCACTAAATGTGGGATTTTTGCTCCCAAAAATCCCAACTAATTTAGGGTTTTAAGTTATACCCTACTGGTCTACTAAATCAGGGGGTGTGCATTCTAAATGCACCCCTTTAGGCAAATATCATAAACAAGTTTTACATTTGCTATTTGCACCCCGAGCCTAAGTAGTTCAATTCTTGCAGGTGGGTCTTTCCCAACATGACTTGTTCCAATTTCAGAGAAATTTCTACCACTGGTCTATATGGTCCCTAATGGCCAGCCACCAAAATTTGGGGCCATTTGGAGTTAGCTAACTCCAAGAATCACCTAGTTAAGCCCTAGGGTATTTTGGTAATTTCCCCATATTTTATTTTCCAATCAAGCCCATTTTTGGGCAGGGCCTGAATATGCCCTAATTATACCTCTGACCAAAATCTCAGGTCAAGGGGGCTTCTGGTTTGGCTTGGGCAGCCATTTGAAATTCTGCAAAATTGCTATTTGCAGCCCAAGCCAAATATTATATCTCAAACATGCAAGTGAGATTCCTCATCATGCAGTGCATCAAGTTAGCCCAAATTTTAACCATGGGTCTAATATACCCATGAGAGGGTGCCACCAAAAGTTGGGGCCCATTGGAGTTGGAGAACTCTAATAATCACATTTATTTACTTTTGGGTATTTTTGTAAAAACTATAGCAAAATGTTTTACAAAAATTCCAAATTTTTGGCAGGGCCTAAACATGCCCTAAATACACACATGACCAAAATTTCAGGTCATGATGACACTTGGTTTGGCTTGGGCATCAATTTTACTTTCTGCCCTAGTCTAGGAGCAGTCCTAGAAAAACAGCCCTACAGCACAAAATACTGGACCAAAACTTGAATTTAGGGTGGCAAATTAAAGTTAACACCTTTAGCTACAAATTTCATGTTGGACAAAAATTCGTCAGGTGGCCATAAGGGGCTTAATATCAACATGCAAAGTGACTGCCAAAATGTCACAACTTAATCCACTATTCATTCAATTAAATAGTAACAGATTTAATAATAATAACTTAAAATGATTTAATCAATCTTGCACGAATTTTAAAGACAGATCGGACGGCATCTGTGTTTCTTCTCCATGCACATGCATGGCCAAAACCCGACGCAGGCCATGTTTGCGGGGTGATTTCCGGCCATCGCCGGCGGCGGGGCCTCCGGCCAAGGCCTCCCCCGGCCTCACGGTGGTCGGGGCTAGAGCTGGCCGGCGACTGGGCGGCGGAGAGCGGCGGACGGCGGCGGCGCAACCAAACCGAAAAGCTCCCAGGCCGCCATTTTTAACCCGATTTTTGAGCTTTTTGATTCCTAACGTCGAGCTCGTTTGAGCTCGACCTCTAGCCTAGTGGATCTAGGATTCTAGTACACTTGGAGGAGAAGGGATACGGACCTGTGGCGGCGGTTGTGGTCGAGGGTGGCGGCGGTTTCCCATGGGGTGAATATTCCGGCGAACACCTCTTTGGTTAGCCATGGCTGCAGGTGATCTCTCTTTCTCTCTCTCTCTGGGGTAGGGTTGAAGTGGGAATGAGGGAGGGAGTTTGGTTTTGGGCTGAGATAAGAGAGGGGGGGGGGGGGGGGGGCGATTTCACCAATGTGGCGATTTCACCAAGGTGGGGGGACTCGGGTTGGTGTGTGTGGGCTGGCTGGCTGCTTGGGAGTGGGCCCCACTACTCCAGCTGGGTTAATTAGACCCTAATGGGTCGGGTTCCAAGGTTAGGGGCTGAGTTGGTGAGTGGAGAGAGGGGGTTTGGCTCACATATTGAGATAGGAGAGAGAGAGGCTCGGTTTTGGGTTTGGGTTTGACCCAATGTGGCATGGTGGGTCCCCTCTCCTCCTAATACCCCTACATGGTCAGCCAACCCATTGTGGGTTGGTGGGGTGAGCCCAAGTGGCCCAAAATGACTCCTTAGCATTTTCTCTCTCCTATTCCTCCTCTTTTCTCTCTCCTGGGTAATTTCCAAAATTGCCATTGCATGCCCCTATTTTTCTCTTCCATAGGGGGTATAGGGTCACTTTAGACCCACCTAGTGATTTTGGGTTAGTTTGGGTGGACCCAACCTAGTGAAATGGGCTAGGGCACCATTTTCACTATTTAGGTCAACATGTTGACTTGACCCAACATGGGTCAACTAGTTGACCCCATGGCCTACCCTAGGGTCCACTTAGATTGTATTTAGGGTTAGGGCAATGTGGTGGGGTCATGGTGTGGCTAGGGTTTGTATTTAGCCTAGTTTGACCTAGGTTGACTTGGGCCCCATAGTGGGCCCCACATGGTCTAAATCCTCCTCCTAGGGTCAAACCCAGCTAAACCCTAGCATCCATCATATGCCTAACCCAAATCTAAGTTATTTGAAGTTTGGGATGTTACATCCTCCCCCTCACCAGAATCTCTTAAGGAGTTGAGGTCCTCTTGGACAAAAAGAATCCTTACAGCTTCTCTTCCTATGTTAGACAACATAATAACTTCTTCTCCTAGAACCTCCTCAGAAAGAACAACCTCAACATTAAGAACTTCTTCAGGGAGCACCTCTACCTTTTCCCCCTCAGCAAGAATTCTAGCTTCTCCTAGATTCTCTTGGGAAGAGTGTGCAAATTGCTCCCCCTCAGCCTCTGCAGAAGATCTCTCCTCACCAAGAACACTTTCATGAACAACAGCAACAACAATCACTTTTAGATCAGCACCAACAACTTCTACCACAACTATCTTTGCAAAATCTGCTATGATCGGAACTTGATTAGTAGTATCTGGCAGTCTTTCAACATCCACAAAGGTGAGGTTCTCCCCCCTCAGAAACTGCACCAAGGAACTCAGGTGCGTCATTGTGGTCTGGAGATGGTATTCTTTCCTCATCAAAGAATTCTTCCTCAATTTTAGCTTCTGTCATCTCACCAAGTTTGGGAATCCTTTTCTCCCATCTACTAAAGATAGATGAATTGATCTTATTCAGGTGATGTATAGGCATGCCAGAGGACATGTCAAATTCATCCCTATCAACTTGATTCAGATACAGTGTTAAGATCCTTCCAAAGTTCGGTATGTGTAGACTTTCCTTGATCTTCTCAAATAACACTACTCCCCAATCCAACATTTTTCTGCAAATTATAGCTGCTAGGATCTTGAATATGTCACTTGACAGGTAGTCATGTGACCCAACTTTGTAGAGAAGAACTTTTCTGATGATGTCAGACAAGAGTTTTCCTTCTTCGTTCATTACTTTCCTCCGGATAGATGTGGTACTTCTAGATAAACTACAGAGAGAGAGAGAGAGAGCTCTGTGAATATCTCGTTCTTCAAGCATATCTTCCTACTCACCTACTGGTAGCCGCAAGAATTTTTTGAGAAAACTATCCACGTCAGTGAAAGAGACTATACCATTAGTAATCATATTGTAGGCTTTTGTGATTCCCTGATCAGATCCGCCAAAAATAACTTTTGGACCGTCCTCTACTGGGGTATAATTCTGAAGTAGGCTTCTTCTTCCAGTCATGTGCCAGGAACTTACACTATTCAAATACCAGATAGGAGTTTTGTTAGCCTTTTGACATGTCTACATTTACAAATCAATTACCCTTAGGAACCCAAATAGATTTGGGTCCTTGGTTCCTAGTTAGATGAACACCACTAGGAGTGTTATCATTGTGAGTGGTCATTCTTGCAGTGTTAACTCGTGGATTATTATAATTTATTGAATTAAACCAACAATCGATAGTTAAGTGACCAATCTTGCCAAACCAATAGTTAAATCCATTGTATCTGAAAGTTTTTGATTACAAGGGTAACTAAACACTTAGAGGGGGGGGGGGTGAATAGGTTATTGAAGTCTTTTAAAGCTCTTTAAAATCTTCTATGACTTATTTCTTACTGTGTATACATAATTTAGCTTTCAAGAACACAATGCTCAGCACAGCAAAACACAATACACAACATACGAGATTTAATAGTGGTTCCCCAGTGTATGGGTACATCCACTGCACCTCTCCGCATTTCTAACAGTATGTTAGACAAGGCTCTTCTCCAAAATCTATGGCTCCTCAGAGATTACAATACGATCCCACCGAATCAGCCAGTCTCCACGGAGACTTACAATACAGTCTCACAGCCCTCCACACAGTAATCTCCTGACTACCAAACACAGGAATAAATTCCCTTAACACAGGCTGGGAGAAACAGCCCCACACAAATCTACACAAAGATCCAATCACATGCCTACGACCCTAACACAGATCTCACAGATCCTTCTAACAACCTTTATAATTTAGGCTTTACAATAAGATCACACATATATCTCACACAGCCTAATCAATCAAGGCCTCAACACAGATCTATCACAGATCCATAGGTTTTGAAAGAGGAATGTTGATTTGACTCAAGAGAAATTGCTCCCTGAGTCGATTTCTTCCTGGGCTAAGAAAATCTCAGCCCTATCTGCTTCCTAGCAACAAGAAAATTGATCTTCAATGGTTTGTGGCTTGTGCTGGAAATTCCTCAGAATCTTGATTTTGTTCTTACTGATGAAAGAGGGAAAGATGATCTTTAAACAACTAACCTGTAAGGCAGATTGCAATTCCTCTGACTTATTCTTCTGTCCAGTCAGAATCTAGAACAAATATCTTCTTCTTCTTTGATTCAGAAAATGATCTTCAGTTTTGGCTGAGATTGAATTGTGAAGCAATTTCAACTAGGGCTTGCCTAGACTGATTCATCTTCCTCAGTGATATCCTCTTTACTTGCTGTAGCAGATGTTGATTGCACCAGCAAACTCAGAAACCCTTCGGATTTATCAATTTGAAGTTCTTGGCTCTGTAATAATGGCGGATGAAGACGACGAACTCTTGCTTCTCGTTTTCAATATGAATTAATGTTAATCAGAAAAGTTAATTTGATATCGATATGAGCTGCTATTTATAATCCCGTCGATTTGCGGGATGATTGACACGTGTCCTAATTTTAATGGTGGTTAAAACCTCAGCTTAAAAAAATTGAGATTCACTGTAGACTGACGACGACGTTAATGTCGATTTGTAGCATTTAAATAACGAATCTGAAATTCGTTGACTTTTTGACTTTGCTGACGTCAGAGTCATTCTAGACTTAGCAAAATAAAGCATCATTCCAGAAATCCTCAGTTTGACGAACTCAAAACTCATTTCGACGAACCCAGAGCTCAGCTCAACAAAAAAATGGAAGCTGAGTTCGACGAACTCTGAATTCAGTTCGACTAACTCATAGCTCCGCTCGACGAAAAGTGGATAAGCAATACTCAACGATTCTGGACTTAGAATTTTCTTCAGCTCTGCTAGGCATTGAGTGGCGTTGAGTGAATAAGCCATACTCAATGAATTTGGACTTAGAAATATTTCAGCTCTGTTGAGAGCATTGAGTGTATATGGCTCACTTAACGCTTTTTGCCTTTGCCATATTCTTCTACCCTTTCTGCTTAAAAGCGTTGAGAGTGTTGAGTGTATAAGCTTCACTCAATGCTTTTATACTTAGCTTGATTTTCTGTAATCTTGCCTTCTTTCTGAAGTTTGGCGTTGAGTGTGTTGAGTGAACTGGCTTCACTCAACGATTCTAGACTTAAAACCAAATTCTTGTTTCTTCATAGGAAGACTAGACTCAAAGCCTTTTGACTTGGCATTGAGTGAATGAGCTTCACTCAATACTTTTGTACTTAGTCAAATTTTCTGTCTCCATATACTTTGGTGTTGACATAATATCCTTGACTCAACGATTCTGGCCATATGGCATTAAGTGAGTTGAGCTCACTCAATGCCTATGCACTTAACCACATTTCTACCTTTTCAATACTATAAGCTTTGACTGCCAGCCTTCTCTCAGCGTTATTAGCTATATGGCGTTGAGTGAGCTTGCCACACTCAACGCTTCTGGACTTAGGAATTTTTCTTAATTTCCAGCCTATCACTTTGAGTCCACCTGTCATTGTCTTTTGAACTATATGTCCAATTATTGTGACAAAGACCAACCTGAATGCATGAACATAAACATACATCAAATACAACTATGTGTATACCATTGACCTGTTTGACTTCTTACAAATCTAGGACATTGAGATCAATAGATCTAACAATCTCCCCCTATTTGAAGAAGTCAAAACACCACTTGAGAATTCTTTGTCAATGATATACACTAACATAAGCTGCAAAAATATTAATATTGTATTAATCTAAGAGCAGCAAGAATTACCACATTTTCCCTTGTTACTACATTTTCCCTTGTGCTCCCCTGGTTTGCTGCATCCTGCTGCTACAAGCTGCTTCACCTGTGAAGCCTTTCCTGTAGCTACTTCTTTATTGCTGTTACTTCCCCTTGCTACTGTTCTTCCTGTACCACTTCTCCACCTTTTTGACTTCTGTGAAATAGCTTAGGAGCAGCATGCTATCTACTCCCACTATTTGAGATTAGAGAAACACCTAGAGTTGAACATGCTCTCCCTCAATAAGAACAACTACTATTAATCCTCTTGATAGTTTCTTTAGTGCACACCAACCTGCATGATTAAATTTTCCTGCTACAAACAATCATAAAGAGCAACTGAAGCTATACCAAATTCAACATACCCAATTCAAATTTTAAGGTGTTGAACTTTGCTTCTTCTAGTGGATTGGTGAAAATATCAACCACTTGCTTGTTTGGGACAAACTCAAGACTAATATCCTCACATTCCACATGCTCTCTTATAAAATGATATTTAATCTCGATGTGCTTAGTCATGCTATGTGATACAGGAATCCTAGCTATAAAGATTGCACTTGTAGAATCATAAAACAAAGGGCATTTACTTATCTAGAGGTTATAATCCTGGAGTTGATGCTGAATCTATAACAACTATACATAATAGCTTCCTGCAACTATGTATTCTGATTCTGCAGTAGAAATAGATACACTAATATGCTTCTTGCTGATCTAGGACACTAACCTTCTACCCAAAAACTGACAGGAACCTGATGTACTTTTCCTGTCCTCTCTACAGCCTGCAAAGTCTGCATCTGAATAGCCAATTACCTCAAAATCCCTATTCCTAGGGTACCATAGGCCAAGATCTGGTATGCCCTTTAGATATCTCAAAATTCTCTTAGCAGTAGAGAAATGAGTCTCTTTGGGGCATGCTTGATATCTACAATAGACACAAATAGCATACATAATGTCTGGCCAACTAACAGTGAAGTATAAAAGAGAACTAATTATCCCTCTATACAAAGTTTGATCAATAGGTTTCCCTTCATCATCTTTGTCTAAAGACATATTTTATCCCATGGGAGTTTTCATGGTGGAAGCATTCTCCATCCCAAATTTCTTAATTAACTCCCTAGTAAACATAGACTGTGATATGGATATTCCATTGACAGTCTGTCTTACTTGGAGACCCAAGAAGAACTTAAGTTCACCCATGCTACTCATCTAAAACTTCACTTGCATAAGTTTGATAAACTTCCTGTAAAGGTTATCATCAATAGACCCAAAGATAATGTCATCAACATATATCTGGACTAGGATGATCTTGCCCTTAGATTCCCTAAAGAATAGGGTCTTGTCTATCTTATCCCTTAAAAATTTATTTTCAATGAGGAAGCTAGACAATGTTTCATACCAAGCTCTAGGGACATGCTTTATCCCGTATAGAGCTTTCCTTAGTCTATAAACAAAATCAGTATGATAAGGAACAACAAAACCTGGAGGTTGTTCCACATAGACTTCTTCTTTCAAATCTCCATTTAGAAATGCTGATTTCACATCCATCTGATAGACTCTGAATCCTTGGAATTCATTATATGAAAGGAATAACCTGATAGCTTCTAGTCTTGCTACAGGGGAAAAGGTTTGATCAAAGTCAATACCTTCCTCTTGTCTGAACCCCTAAGCCACCAGTCTAGCTTTATTCTTAACTATAATGCTATTTTCATCAAGTTTATTCCTGTAAATCGACTTGGTTCTAATGACATTATGTCCTTGAGGTCTAGGAACTAGCTTCAAGACCTTACATCTTTTAAACTGGTTCAATTCCTCTTGCATAACTCCATTCCAAAACTTATCTTGGTTATTCTCTTCAAAATTCTTAGGTTCTACCTTTGACAGGAAGCAAGAGTACATTACTGTGTTGAGACATCTGCTCCTTATCACTACTCCTTGTCTTGCATCACCAATAATCTAATAGTCTGGATGATCCCTTAGATGTCTTACTACTGGAGGCAGGATTGCTTCAACATCATATTCTTCATGATATTGATCTTCATCTACTTCCTATAATCTTTGTGCTTCCTCTAAAATGCACACACCCTCTACTTGGTCATGCATTGTTGGAGACCCTTCCTTGAGAGTGAGATTTTTCAACACTAGTTTAGTACCTATAGAACTAGAAGAAGAGTTTGACAGCTCATTGTTAATCATATTGGTTTCATCAATCACTATATTAACTGACTCCTCTACAACTTGACTTGTCAAGTGTAGATCCTATACGCCTTACTCTGATTGCTGTACCCAAAAAATATCCCCTCATAGGATTTGGCAGCAAACTTAGTTTTATAGGATTTCCCATTGTTGAGCACAAAGCACTTGCTCCCAAAAATTCTGAGATATGCAAGGTTTGGTTTCCTACCCTTCATAATCACATAAGGAGTCTTATTGTGGCTCTTGGTGATAAAAGCCCTGTTAAGGACATGACAAATTGTATTTACAGGCTCAACCCAGAAATATTTTGGGAGAGAAGTGTCATTTAGTAGAGTTCTACCATCCTCTATGAGAGTTCTATTCTTCCTCTCAACTATCCCAGTTTGCTGGGGTGTTCTTGGAGAGGAAAACTCTTGCTGAATCCCATGATGTTCACAGATTCTTGTCATGCATTCAGACTGAAACTCAGTCCTATGGTCACTTCTAATTTTGACTACAGTACTAATAAGCTCATTCTGTATTTGCATGACAAATGTCTTGAAGACATCTGGGGTTTCAGACTTTTTCTTCAAAAAGAATACCCAAACAAATCTGGAAAAGTCATCAACCACCACAAAGGTGTAGACCTTCCTACCTAGACCATGAACTAGAATTGGACAAAACAAGTCCATATGCAAGAGGTATAAACACCTCACAGAATATTTTGTCTCAATTCTTTTGAAGGAAGCTTTTGTCTGCTTACCCTTTTGGCATGCAGAGTAAATACCTTCTTTAGAGCATTTCATGATATAACCATTCCTAACAAACTCTTTACTATAGAGCTTTCCTATAGTCTTATAATTCAAATGAGCTAGGCTCTTGTGCCATTTTACACAATGTGAGGCTTTCTCATTTGTAATTAGACAAATGGGAGAGTCTGATGATAAACAAAGAAAATTAAGACAATAAACATTCCCACTCCTAGTACCAGTCAAAGTGACCTCTTGGTCACTTGATCTTCTTATATGACGCTTTTCCTTTTGGAAAGAAATGACATAGCCAAGATTACATAATTGGATTATGCTTATAAGCATGTGTTGCAACACTTCCCCATAAGCCACTTTTGTGAAAGTGACTAAGCCACTAGTGATCTTACACTAACCTTTGGTGATCCCTCTATCTGATCCACCAAATATCACCTTAGGTTCATCCTTTATTGGAATAAAATCCTTCAGGATGCACTTTGTTCTAGTTATGTGCCTAGAACAACCACTGTCCAAGTACCATATAGGGGTATAGAAACTTGGACTCACCTGCAAGAAATAAATCATTTAACCTTAGGACCCCAATTCTTATTAGGTCATAGGTGCATGTTAGGCTGAAAATGAATATGCTTGCCTGCAACTCTTCTGACAGGCAAGTCGACATTAGCTCTCTGGACACTATTATTGTCCCAACAATCAATGGCATAGTGGCCCACATTGCCACAACACCAACACTCTTAGATGTTGTACATTCTTTTAAGGGCTGGTTTAATAGCATTGCTGTCAGCAGCTCTTAGTCTAACAGGTACAACAATAGCCTTTTTCTTATGTCTTCCAGCCACAGCCTGATTTGGGATCTGTCTGGCAGTAGAAGTACTTGGGGTATCTTGAACCCTACCAGTTACTTCCTTCTTTTTAGAGAGCATGTTCCTGATGGATTCAGATATGCCCCAGTCTGGTTGGTTGATAGAATTTCCTTTGGTCTGATTGCGGGCTGACATATTTTGAGAATGGGATGGTACACCAAACATAAATGGTCCAGGATAGGCCATTTGAATTTATTCATGGGCTATCTTGTAGGCACTAACACCCTTGCCATTCCTACCACCATAGTGGTGAATTGCTTTGTTCTTATTGGTGGATCCACCATTCTCCCAGTGACCATAGATGCTCTCTTGGTCATACCTGTTAGATAGTTGCAACACTCTCCTGAAAGGAATAAGAGGCTTGGAGGCTAGTGGATGCACTGGAGCTTTGCCCTTCCTTTTATAATTGTCAGCTCTCGTGTTCCCTTTGAAGCCTAACCCCTTCTTATCCTTTTGGGAGGAGAAGGAATCTATCAAAGGCAATACAATACATGACTTTGAAAACTTAGCCACTAGATCCTTCTCTTAGAGTTTACCATCAAGATTCCTGATATAATCATTCTTAAAGGTTATGGTGCTTATCTAAATATTATTAATGTTCTTCAACTGGCTAACTTCCTTAGTTTTCTGCTCTAACAAAGTTGCTATTTTAGAATGCTAGGAAGAAGCAAGCTTTAGAGATGCAATCTCCTGAGCCAGCTATTTGGTCAGCAACTTACTCCTTCTGAATGCTTCAAGAACTTCACCATATCTTTCAATCATTTGATTTCTGTCTTCCTCAGATTTAGAGCCATCTTCATCTCTTGATGAAGAAGCACTTGAATCTGGACCAGTCATATACTTATACTTAGATGAAGAGCTGGATGAAGAGTGTACCTTAGATGGTCCAGGATGATCCTGGTAAGATTCCTTATATGATCTTGCCATCAACCCAATGTTGGTAAAAGATTAGGTTGATAGACCCTAAACACCTAGAGGGGGGGGGGGTGAATAGGTTCAAATCCTTTTAATGAACTTAGGCAATTAACAATGTTAAAACACAGTAAAATAATCACAGCACAAACAATCACATCAAGTTCACAACACAATACACAATGGTTTATAGTCGTTCCACAATTTATGGGTACATCCACTCTTCCCCTTCACCTATCTAGCAGAGTACTGGATTTGGCCAAACTTCCTTCCACTATCTCAGATCCACAGATCTTATAACTCAGAACCCAACTGGTTCCTACAGCTCATACTTTTTCAAGTCCTACAACTCAGAATCTTCTCAAGACTCCTACCTAAGGCAAAACCACTACCTCAGCCTTAACCACTAGGCCTACAACTCAGATCAACCAGATCCTACACCTCAGATTTTTCATAAGAATCCTACCTCAGGCAACAGCCCTACCTCAACCTTTATAAATTTAGGCTTACAACTCAAATCTATATAAGATCTTACAATGAAATATATGTTTTAAAACAATAAAATATTCACCCTGATAGAAAGAGATTAGTGTGAATGATTCTTGATTAGTTCTTGATAGAACTGATTACTTTAGATCCAACCTGTCTTAGCTTCTCCAAAGCTTCTTGAATTTGTACCAAGTAAGGTTGATCTTCAATTGGAGTTGGAGTTGATCTTCAATCCAGCTTCCTTCTTGAATTCAAAATAAGATCTGAATTTTTCTTGCAGACTCTTCAGGATCTGCCTTCTTCTGGGTTTGTCTCTTATTCCCCCTCACTTGTTCTATATCAGTACAGTTTGTTCTTTTGATTGTGATAGAATAGGTCTATATATAGAATCCATCCAAGGTTACCGACTGATTTGGTTTATAACAGCCTTCTAATAGCTCTGACAGATGTGTCAGCTTTGTTACTTATAATAACTGTCAGGTCTTCAGTCTTGACAACTGACTCCTCCTTGAACTTCTATCTCAGCAGAAAAGGGCATTGAGACAACTCCAAATGTGTCGACACAAATAGACCATGTGTCGACACAAGTCTTGAAGGTGTCGACACAACTCCCACATTGTCGACACAGTCATACTTTATCTTCTCGACATAGCTTCTGTTGGATGTATCGACACAAGTCCTGTGTGTCGACACAACTGCTTTTGGTCTCGACATAGCTGGTTTTAACAGATTCTTTGAGTATGTGCCAACACAAGTCCTGTGTGTCGACACAACTGCTTCTGTCTCAGTATAGCTGTTGTAGACGGATTTCTTTGAGTGTGTGTCGACACAAGTCCTGTGTGTCGACACAACTACTTCTAGTCTTCAACATAGTTGGTGTTGAGTGTGTGTCGACACAAGTCCTGTGTGTCAACACAATTGCTGCTGACAGAATTTCAGTGTGTCGACACAAGTCCTATGTGTTGACACAATCTTACTTCTGGTGTCGACACAAGTCCTCACCAGTGTCGACACTTGTACTTTGAATATTTTCCTGCATTTCTTTAACCTGTACATTCAAACTCAACATTCCATCAAATACACTATGATGTATATCATTGAGTTAGGTGAGGATTCTCCAAATCTGGTATACATTTTCAAATGTACCCAACAATCTCCCCGTATTTGGAGAAGTCATAACCCTTAGTCAATGATATACACCACTTATAATAAAACAAAGAAGATGTATATTATAATTTCACAGGTAGGGTAACTCATAAACATAAATAGCAAGGAATAATATTTATTATCATCACAAAATATGATAACATTCATTAATCAGGAATAAGTGTTTGATTTACAAGATTATTTAGAACAAAATTTACATAGTTCTAAGACTAGCCTATCTATCCATAAGATTGATCAGGCTCCTTGATCACAATTATTTTGCAAGATTTTATCTTTGCTTGCATATTGGTTTTTGAATCATCACCTGGTTTCTTCCCTTTCAAATCTTTCTTTTTGAGCTCTTCAGCCTTAATCTTCTGCCTTTCAAAATAATGATAAGGCTTTGGAAAGTACTTGCTAGGCTCCACAGAGTTAGCAGGTAACTTTCCAGCTTTGATATCCTTTCTGAGCTGATGTATGACATCTTGCCTCTTCTGATACTTGCTCCATTCTTATTCAGAGTACAATTTGCCTCTATCATGCATATTGTCTTTTACAGTTTCCAAGCAGTAAGAATGATATTTCTAGAGGTTGGAATCCATTGCTCAAAATTAGGCTTTAATTCTGCCTGTTCTCTGAATCTTTTCTTAGAAAGTTAAGCCTCTTTCTGAGCATCCTTAACAGCTTCAAACATTTCAACTTTTTCAATAATAACATTATGAGCCTCCTGTGGAGGGCTATACATATGCTGTACTGCTTGCTGTACATCTTCAAAATCAGTTGGAGGATAGATGACTTGTGCAACTTCCTGCTGAACCCCTTTAATGTTGGCAGGTTGAATACCAGATTCAGCAGTGTTATCATCATCACAAAGGGGTTGATATCTAAGAGTAGCTCTGATGGTATTAGATACCAATTTAGCATGATCAGAGCTAGCTTTGACTAACACTCTCTCCCCCTTTATGACTTCTCTGGCCACATGATCTCTTAGATCATTTTTCTGAAACCTTACTTGATCAGCCAGATAATCTATTCCCTCTTTATAGTACAGTCTGAATTTCTCCAATTGATCAGAAATAGTCTTCTGGGATGCCTGAATTGTAGTTTGAACAACAACTAAATCTTCTTGGATTTGCTTGGATACTTCAGTTTTTAAATCAGTAGCAATACTTCCCAGTTTTTTGAGAATTTTATCATGTGAGTCCTTGAGATTTTCATTTGATCTGAATTGATTTTCTAGAATATATCCTTGCTTGACTGCAATGTCTTCAATTTCAGTCTTTATCAGCCATTGTTGCACAGCCAAGTATACTACAGCAGTACCTCCCTTATTGAAGCAATCTGTCATCTCCTTTTTGTTCTAATTGACTTCAAATCTGATAGATTTAATATCTTGAGCTATCTGGAACTGCACCTCTTTATGGGACTCATCCATATACTTTTCCAAAGCAAGTCTTTTCTCATCCAATTTCACTTGCAGTTGCACTAGAAGAGAATTGTAGTCTATTCCTAGAGAAGATGCTTAAGGCACTGTTAGTAAGGCTTTCTTATAGCCTGTGCTTCTTTTCCTGAGAGCCACCAACTTTCTTTTCTTAGCCATGGAAGCTTCTTCATCATCAGAAGAATTTGAGAAACTTTCTACATCCACAGTATCCTTAGGGCTGGAGGCATGTAGTTGCTTCTCCCCCTCAATCCTTGGCAGCTCCCCCTCAGTCCTTGCATCTTGGAGGTCAGGAAATAATTCTTCCAAAGTTACCTCCTGCTGCATTTGAACAGGAGGTATAATTTTCTCTTGTCCAATAAATGGTTCTCCCTGGACATCAAGATCCTTATCCAGGGTTTTCTCAAAGCTGGAGGAGTGGAGGTGCTCATCTTGGTCTGGATCTGGCATATGAACATCCTGTGCTTCTGTCTCAGAGATGACTGTTGCTGCATTATTGATTTCTGATACTATATTCAGAACAGTATCAATTGTATACTCACTCTCTAGAGCAACTTCATCAATAACTCCCCCTTGGACAGGCAGTTGTGATTGTTCAGGGTCTTGAACAACTGAAGTTTCATTGTTTTCTCCCCTGGAGATGATACCACCTGAGTGTCATTAGTTTGGATGCCCTCCCCTTGGGCTTTAGCTTCTTTATCTGGTTGTGGTGTAGGTGATTTTCTTTGTTGTTCTTCATCTGATCTGAAGACAACCTGCTCTTCAGAATCACTGGAAGATTCTGCTTCCTGGGTGGTAGTTTTCTTTTTCTTATCTTTCTTCATTGGTTTCAGTGGAGTAGAAACATTTTTAGACAAAATTCTATCCCACCTAGATAGTATTCTCAAATCCATTCTTCTCATGTGATTTATCTTGGTTCCTGATGTTTGATTCATCACCTCTGGGATGGTGGAAGCCAGATACAAGCTCAATATCCTACCCAAATTAGGCTTCTTGGCACTTTCTTTGATTTTGTCAAAAATTACAGTGGACTAGTCTATTTTCACTTTGAAGACAACTCTGGTCATGATGTTGAACATGTAGGCAGAGATCCTATCATGTCCTCCAGTTTTGCAGAGAATAACATTGCCTATTATTTCTGACAGGAATTTACCTTGGGAATTCATTCCCTTTCTGGTCATTGAAGAACCAATCTTGGTATTGGGATCCAGCCCACACCATTGGAGTGCATCCCTTGTCATGGAAGATGTGATATCTTCTTCTTCCGTAATCTTTGGAAGCTGAAGTGACTTTCAGATATTCTTCTGGGAGAGGTTTACTGTAGAACCATTTACAGTGGACTTCAACTTCTTTCCTTGAGAATCCATTATTGCGGAAGAGTAATATTCAAGAACCTCTTTCTTCCATATCCTTGTAGGTTCAGAACCAAGTATTCCAATCCATTTTCTGCAATTAGGGTAATCAACCCCTTGATGTCTGGCAAGGCAGTCTTGAATGCCTTACGTACTAGTTCATATCCTTCATTGATCTTGTCTTCCTATTGTGGCGCCATTGGTGAAGGCCCTGCCATAGGTCTTCACTCCTCTTGAAGCTATCTGCCTTGAAGGCCATAATACTTTCTTTGGCCTGGCCTTTGCTAGTCTTCTCTTCCTCCTTCCTTGTTGTGAGCTACATCTTATATGAAAGCAGCTTACCAAACAGTGTGGATGGTGGAGTATCTGTAAGCTTTGCCACTTCTCTAATGACACATATCTTAGTGTCCCAGTCTCTAGTAAGAGACCTAAGAAACTTATCATTTAGCTCATAATTACTAAAGGCCCTGCCATAGGTCTTTAGCTCATTAACTGTACCGAAGAACCTTTCATAACAGCTAGTTATGGTCTCCTCCCTGATCTGCCTAAAAGCTTCATACTCTTGATTTAGCTTTGACTTTCTATCATCTCTCACTTCCTCAGTACCTTCCATGTAAACTATCAAGGTGTCCCACATTTCTTTTGAGGTCTTGCAGTGCACCAGGTTTTGAAAGGTGGAGTAATCTATGACACTAACAATAATGTTTTGTGCCCTCTTATCCATTATTGATAAGATGACTTCATCCTTAGTCATTTTAGTGTACTTCTTTGGAGTCTTAAGATTTGCATCAAGGACAGATATCTTCATTGGGATGAAGGGTCCTTCTTGAACTATGATATAGATCCTAGGATTAGATGCTTCCATGAACAATCTAACCTTTTCCTTCCATATGCCAAAAGTATCCTTCCTGTAGAGAGGAAGTTTCATGGATCCAAGCTCTTTTTGATTCTCTCCTGAACACATCTTAACCTTCTGGTAGCTCCCCTGGATATCTACTCAGACTTTTAAGTCTTTTCTTTAGTAACCTCCCTCTGATAACACTTGAAAGTCTTTGATTATAAGGGTAGATAATCATCTTGTGTGTGTGTGTGGGGGGGGGGGGTGAATAGGTTAATACAGTCTTTTATAGTTCTTTAAAATCTTCTATGACTTATGTACTACTGTGTATACATAATTCAGCTTTCAAGAACACAATACTCAGCACAGCAAAACACAAGACACAACACACAAGATTTTATAGTGGTTCCCTAGTGTATGGGTACATCCACTATCCCTCTTTGCCTTTCTAACAGTATATTAGACAAGGATCTTCTCCAAAAACTATGGCTCCTCAGAGATTATAGCACGATCCCACCAGATCAGTCAGTCTCCACTAAGACTTACAACACAGGCTCACAGCCCGCCACACAGTAATCTCCTGACTACCAAACACATGCATAACTCCCCTTAAAATAGGCTGGGAGAAACAGACCCACATAGATCCACATAAGGATCCAATCACAGGCCCGCGACCCTAACACAGATCTTACAGATCCTTCTCACAACCTTTATAATTTAGGCTTTACAATAAAATCACACAGATCTCTCACACAGCCTAATCAATCTAGGCCTCAACAAATATCTGTCACAGATCTACAGATTTTGAAAGAGGAATGTTGATTCAACTCAATAGAAATTGCTCCATGAGTCGATTTCTTCCTAGGCTAAGAAAATCTTAGCCCTATCTGCTTCCCAACAACAAGAAAATTGATCTTCAATGGTCTGCAGCTTGTGCTGGAAATTCCTCAGAATCTTGATTCTGTTCTTGCTGATGAAAGAAAGGAGGATGATCTTTAAACAGCCAACCAGTAAGGCAGATTGCAATTCCTCTGCCTTATTCTTCTGTCCAGTAATAATCTGGCACATATATCTTCTTCTTCTTGAATTAAGAAAATGATCTTCAGTTTTGGCTCAGATGAATCGTGAAGCAATTTCACATAGGGCTTACCTAGACTGATTTGTCTTCCTCAGAGATATCCTCTGTACTTACCGTAGTAGATGTTTATTGCACCAACAAACTAAAAAACCCTTCGGATTTCTCAATTTGAAGTTCTTGGCTCTGTAACAATGGCAGATGAAGACGACGAACTCTCGCTTCTCGTTTTCAGAATAAATTAATGTTAATCAGAAAAGTTAATTTGATATCGATCTCAGCTACTATTTATAATCTCGTTGATTTGCGGGATGATTGACACGTGTCCCATTTTTAATGGCGGTTAAAACCTCAGCTTAATCAAATTGAGATTCACTGTAGACTGGCATCGACGTTAATGTCAATTTGTAGCATTTAAATAACAAATTTGAAATTCGTTGACTTGTTGACTTTGCGTACATCAACATCATTTTTGACTTAGCAAAATCAAGCATCATTCCAGAAATCCTCAGTTCGACGAACTCAAAACTCAACACGATGAACTCAGAGCTCAGCTCAACGAAAAAATGAAAGCTGAGTTCGACGAACTCTGAACTCAGTTTGACGAACTCAGAGCTCAGCTCGACGAATAGTGGATACGCAATAGTAAACGATTCTGGACTTAGAATTTTCTTCAGATCTGCTAGGCATTGAGTGGCATTGAGTGAATTGGCCATACTCAATGAATTTGGAATTAGAAATATTTTAGCTCTGTTGAGAACATTGAGTGTATGTGCCTCATTCAACGCTTTTTTACCTTTGCCATATTGTTCTACCCTTTCTGCTTAAAAGCGTTGAGAGTGTTGAGTATATAAGATTCACTCAATGCTTTTATACACAGCCTGATTTTCTACAATCTTGCCTTCTTGTTGAAGTTTGGCGTTGAGTGCATTGAGTGAACTGGCTTCACTCAACGATTTTGGACTAGCCGAATTCTTGTTTCTTCACAGGAAGACTAGACTCAAATCCTTTTGACTTGGCGTTGAGTGAATGAGCTTCACTCAATGCTTCTGTACTTAGTCAAATTTTTTGTCTCCTTATACTTTGGCATTGACAGAATATCCTTGACTCAACGATTCTGTCCATATGGCGTTGAGTGAGTTTAGCTCACTCAATGCCTGTGGACTTAGCCACATTTATGCCTTTTCAATACTGTAAGCTTTGACTGTCAGCCTTCTCTCAACACTATTAGCTGTAGCCATTGGTGTCAATACAACATTGGTATCCATTGGTGTTTTCTTTGCTGAGGCATCAGCCATCCCAAACTTTTTGATAAGCTCTTTAGCATATTTCGCTTGGGAGATGAAGATGCCATCAGGCAGTTTCTTTACTTGGAGACCAAGGAAGTAGGTGAGCTCACCCATGCTACTCATTTCAAAATTTGAATGCATGATGTAAGAGAATCTCTCTCATAATTTGGAATTAGTAGACCCAAATATGATGTCATCCACATAAATTTTTACTAACAAAGTTTGGTCCTTATGATGTCTAGTGAATAATGTTTTATCTACTATGCCTCTAGTGAACTTATGCTCTATAAGAAAGCTAGCTAGGGTCTCATACCAAGCTCTTGGAGCTTGCTTTAAACCATAAAGAGCTTTATGGAATTTGAATACAAAAGAGGGATGAGTTGGAGAAACAAAACCTGGAGGTTGTTCAACATAAACCTTTTCTTTAAGTTCTCCATTTAAGAAAGCACTCTTGACATCCATTTGATATACTTTGAACTTCTTATAGGCAGCATAGGCAAGAAAGATTCTAATTGCCTCTAATCTTGCAACTGGTGCAAATATTTGGTCATAGTCTATCCCTTCTTCTTGCCTATAACCTTGAGCAACAAGCCTAGCCTTATTTCTCACAATTACACCTTGGGTATCTAGTTTGTTTCTATATACCCATTTGGTTCCAATGACTAGGTTGTCTTGGGGTCTTGGAATCAAATCCCAAACTCTATATCTCTCAAATTAGTTTAATTCCTCTTGCATTGCAGTTATCCAGTGGGGATCCTGCTCAGCATCAAGTATGGATAGAGGCTCAACCTGAGAGAGAAAACAGGCATGCCTCAAATCTTGGTTGAGTTGATGCCTTGTCTGTACACCTACTGAGATGTCTCAAATAACTTGGGATCTGGGGTGATCCCTTAGTGTGACAAAATCAGTGGGTGAAGTTGGTTCTGCAACAGCATTTGGAACTAATTCCTCTTATGGAATTGTTTGTGCTGTTGAGGGATTGTCAATTCCTTCAGTGCTTTCTTCTTCACTTTCTTCATTAACTTGTGGAGAAGGATGTGTTGGAGCCTCTTGGGTGAGGCTTAGTCCATCCAGATTCTTACACAAGTGAAGTAAAGGAATAGGCAACCTTCTTGAAAGTCACTGCTCCAATCTTGACTTTACCATAGCCTTTAGTCTGGGCACAGTTTGAATCACCAAAGATAACCTTTGGTCCCGGCTTGGACTTATAATCACTTAAGTTGTCCTTGCTACCTGTCATATGCTTGGAGCAACCACTGTCCAGATACCATTGTTGATTAAATGTTGGACAACTCTTTACCTGCAAGGATGATAGTTAGTTGTTTTTGACCCAGGTAACCTTGGGTCCTTGTTGATTTACATAACTGTAATTGAAAATGTAAGAATATTCTGGTTGATTCTTGTAGCCTTTAGGATGATATCTTATTGATGGTATTATCCATTGATTAAAAGGATTAAATGATTTTCTAGGATTACTAGAGTTTCTGTTATGGATATAATTTTGGTTAAGTTTTTCTGGGTTTGACGAATTGTTGTGAGTTTGTCGACCAGAGTTCGATGAATTGGGATGAGATCGTCGATATTTGCTTAGAAAATGAACAAGTTCATTTTCTGTGCCCCAAGTTCGTCGATCTCTGCTCGACGAACCATACATAGTTCGTCGGTCACAGTAAGACGAATGATTATTATTGAAATTTGCATTCAGAGATCGTCGTACTGAGGTCGACGATTTGTTCATATATCGTCGATCTGAGTTCGACGATAACTACTGAACATTGTTACTTTTATTATTCTTCTGGTTTTTAAGTTTGTTCTTAGTTTTAATATTTTTAAGAACTTCATTAACCTTATTAACCTGTTCAGTGTTTTTCTTTCCTTTATCAGAAACAAAATTTGCATGTTTAGAAATATGGTTCTTTTGGATTAGGATTGGTTCACTGGATGAAGCTCCTAACCCTAATCTACAGTTATTAGTTCTAGTATTTAATGTGCTGGTTATATCTAACAGTCTTAAACTTCTGCCATTCAATTATTCTTCTAATATCTTAGCTTTGCTAAGTTCAGATTTCAGAAAGATAATTTGTTCCTTTGCAGACTTTAGTTCATTAGATAGATTAGCATTTTCAGAGATGATTTTATCTTGATCTTTTAATTTTTCTTTGAGAAGTTTGATTTCTTTCTCAGAGTTTATCAAATTTAAGCATAAATTTTTAAATTCAAATTTAAATTCATCAGATTCAAAATCATATGATGTTAATACCTGGTCTTCAGCTGACAGGATTTCTTCATTATTAGATTCATCTGTATCTGATTTGCTACTGTTGGCATCAATTTCCATGAGGCAAACTTCCTTTGCCATTGCCTTCTCTTCTTCTTCACTGGAGCTGGAAGATGTGGATTCATCTTCTGTTTCACTCCAGGATTCTGCTACAAAGCATTTATCCTTCTTCTTATATTTGCTAGAAGAAGGCCTGCTGCTGTGCCGTCTTCTTGTGTCCTTCTCTCTTATCTTCTCCTTCTTCTGATTCTCTGGACACTCTGAGATGAAGTGTCCAGGTTTCATTCAGCCAAAGCAAACCACTTCCTTAGTAGGGGTTTTATCATACCTTGGCTTGTCATCCTGCCTGGATGACTTTCTCCTGAAGTCTTTCCTTTCCATCTTGTAGAATATTTTGGCAAATAGACTCATCAACTCTTCATTAACTGTTGGAGTCTCTGTCTCTTCAACAGCCTTGAATGCAATGCTGTGCTCCTTCCTTGCTGATGGAGGTGTTCTTTGCTCAGCTGCTTCTCTAGTTTTGATGAGTTGTTCATATGACTTTAACTTCCCAAAAGAGATTCAGTGGAAATCTCATTTAGGCTTCTGGCCTCCTTGATGGACCAGATCCTTGAATCCCATGATCTTGGGAAGCACATAAGGATCTTATCATTCACCACTGTGAGGGTGATGTCCTTGTCCAAGGTTTTCAGCTCATTTATGATTGAGCTCAACCTTTTGTACATGTCTGCCACTGACTCAGCTTCCTCCTTCTTAAAATTCTCATATTGGGATATGAGATTGGATCTCATATCCTTCCTTTCATCTGCAGATCCAACCACCATTTGATTTAGGGAATCCCATATGGCCTTAGCTGAGGTGCATTCAACCACTTTTTGAAAAATGTCATCTGACATTGTTTGGGACAGAATGTTCATGGCCTTGGCATCAACAATTTTTGCCCTCCTCTGGGCCTCAGTCCACTCAGGTGGTGGGACTGTATGTGTGTTGGAGGATGCTGCAGTTGTAAGTGCTACATGGGGACCTATCAAAATGGAATTATAGATATCTTCATCAATGGAGTTCATATATAATTTTATTTTTGCCTTCCAGATGACAAACTTGTTTAGGGTTTATACTTGAGGTCTAGTGCTTGTAAAATCTTTGTTCTGGGCCATGCTGTGTGAGTATAAATCTAATGGGAATAGAATGATAGATGTAACTCAGGATCTTTGGTTCAAGGGTTAGCATGTACAACCAAAAGAACTCCCCTCTGATACCAATTGAAAGTGAGGTGTTAGATCTGGAATACTCTAGAGGGGGGGGGGGGGTGGTGAATAGAGTATCCTTGAAAACTATTTGAACTTTTGCAGTAAATAAAAAATTGCAGAATGAAAACTAGTTAAATAGAAACAAAGCAATCCAAACTAGCACAGCCACAACAAGAACAAAAAGAAAAGGGCAAACAGACAACACAAGAACTTATAGTGGTTCCCCAACCGGGGTACATCCACTCTTCTACCACCCTGGTAGTAATCCACTCAGATTTTTGATCAGGTGCCTGACACCAATGAGCTTTTGATCAGGTGCTCAAAAACAAACCCAAGTCATTTGGAAGGAGACTTGTGAACCAGAATAATTTTGAAGGGAATTAAAACCCTGTATAGAGGTGGGGATGAGAGATGATTTTGTCTTCTCTTTCTCAAGTTTACAACTGAGAAGAATCAAGTGGACATGTGATGTTTGCAATCAGCTCCCCCTGAGATATAGAATAATTCTGGAAAAATGGAGCTTTTCTTCAGGGTGATAGGCCTTTAGTTTTTCAGCCTTGACCAGAAGATGTTCAGGAACTTCTTGACAGATAGATTCTTTGTAGTCCTTTGAAGTGTCTTGGAGGATTGAAGGAAGAAGACTATTGATATTGATTTGGTGTTCTTCTTCTTTAGATTGCTAATCTTCCTCTAGTCTGGAGCTTGTATGTATTGAATTTATCTTTCTATGTATATGAATACTGTCAAGAAAGAGATGCAGAGAAATCCTTGTTGTGAGCCGATGGTGTTCTTCACTTCATGACTTCTTTTCTGTGTCTATTTGTGTGTCTGTGTAAAAAGAGAGAAAATCTCTTTTATATTTTCCATATCATTTGCATTCGAAATTTGAATTTCTTCTGCATTAATTGTTGACAGCCTAGAGAATGATCTGCATTGATTTATTTTCCCAACTGTCCCACGGAAAAATGGCAAGCAATAATCCTAAGGAATACCATAATTAATGCTCCATCTAACAGTAATATTTAGAGAATATTTTATTATTAATTACTCAGGAATTATTTCATTATAATAGGGATAGAAGAATGAAAATAACCAAGTCTGGATTCATTGACCTGAGTCCACAGTTCGTTGAGCTTAGATCCAAGATCGTCAACCTTTGAACTGCTGACTGCTGCTTGACAGATCTTTCCAATTCTGTGCACCAAGATCATCGAGCTGAGAACCAAGTTCGTCGACTGGAGTTTGTTTCTGGACTTAGAAATATTGAGATGTTTTCTGGACTTGAGTGTTGAAGCAGATTATCCAGAAATAGTCGACCTGAGAACTGAGTTCGTCGAGCTCAGCTCAGAGAGTCTTTCTCTGATTTCGTCGAGCTGAGCATGACTTTCATCGACCTGAGTTTGACGAACGTCGAACTCATTTTATTGAGTCTTTGAAATCTCTAAGTCTTGAGTCTCTGTTAGTCTGTTGATGGCTGGTCCAAGTGATGTTGACTCTAAGGACTTGGCCTAGACTATAGGACACAACCATGACCCTGGCTATACATGTTGGGACATAAGATCCTAACTTAGTGAACCTAGCCCAAATCCTACTAGGGATCCAACATAAAGTCCAAATGACCATAACTCGAATCAACTCAGATTTCTATGAAATTTGGGAGATAGTGCATCAAGCTATTTGCTTGGGCAAACTTGATCCTCTTTCCTGGGGTTCCCTCATCTGGGAACCCTAGGAGAGCCGCCGACTCCAACTATCATCCATGTACGATCCATACTAGATCTAACAAACTGGCTAAATACCAATGCCAAAAAACCAATGGCGAAGTCAAAATTAGAATCTGATAACCCAAACTCAGGAAAACTCCCCGAAGTCAAAACACCAAATATCCCTAAAAGGCTCCACCGAGTTCCAAAATAAACTTGGTTCACAAGGGAAATTTCAAAACAAACTAGAAATTAGCCATGCTAATATTCTAAGTGAAAACCTCAGATACTAATGAGCTAAAGTCACGCTCCATCAATGATACTCATCAACTGTGCGTCAACATAAGGCACTGACGTCAAAAATACACCACTAAAGGAATTAAAATAAACATCAGAAAATAAGGGGCATTACACTCATGATGCAAGAATGCACCATATTGATACGCAAATGGTAATAAATAAGGAGGAGATTATCCAACCCCTTATTGTTGAAGTCAGAAAGGGGAGGGGAAATTACAGAGAAGAATGAATGAGCTGAATCGTGATGTGCGCAGCAAAATGCACAGTGTGAATTTTTTCTGTTATTAGAATATTAACTGGTTGCATGAAGAGCTAACGGGGTCTACACCAGCTTAGTTTCCATCTTTTTCACCTTTAGAGCACCTTATAGCAGGTTTAGAATATGCAAAGCAACCTGTTTAAAACTCAGATCCATATGACCCTCCCATGCAATACACTCAAGTATGTTCTGATGCTGTTGAGGAAGAATTAGATGTTGGGTTTCTTAGTGGGATGCACATCACATGTGCGCATCGGAATAAGGAATCAAGAAAACTCGAAGAGAAATGGATCTTTCAATGGACATTGATCAAGAAGTAAAACTACATTATATAAAATTATACCTTAGCGGGATTGAGTCACTACTTAACCAAGGTGCTCCAAGGAAATCTGACGAACACTTACAGCTAGAGTTCCGAGCATAGAAGTATATCCACACCTCTATGGGTATCCACACAAGCAAGAAGAACCCTTAGACTCTTGTCATACAAGATATAGGTTGGAAGAAGGAATGCCATCAACATCTCTATGGACTGTTAGATTCGTTAAAGGAGAGGGGACAATAATGAAGACGAGGCTTAGGAAACACTTTCCGGCGACGGCAATGGACTGGAATGGTCAGTGGTATGGTGTAGCTGCTGCGACTTCTAGGTTGCAGAACAATTCCATCGGGGAAGAAATTATTGTACTCTCGATCTGAATCGATTAGTTCAAGCGTATCCAGATAAAACATTTATCTTACATATATATATATATATATATATATCGAAGCAGTAGTTACCCACAGACCAGACCAAAATTGGACTTACAAGAATCAAACCAGGATCAAAGGCCATTTGTCGAAATGACACGAATACACCTGATGAATCAAATACCATTTGTTGAAATGATATGTGAACATCCGACGAATCAAAGACCATTCATCGAAATGATACATGAACATCCGACGAATTCAGACTGAATAAATTCGTCTAAACATAAAGTGATCATTCGACGAATCCAAGTCCAATTTGTCGAAATGTCAAGAGACATTTCGACAAATCCAAATCGATTTGTCGGAACAACAAGAGATAATTCGACGAATTTACTTTAAGTCATTGGACGAATTCAGATAGAACAGTCCTCAAAACATCAAGACACTTCTCAACGTTATACCTGGTCATCTATATTCACAATATAGATCTTGGGTTGATCCACCTCCAAATTCATAATATCATAGGTTTGGCTTTTCACTCATATCACATATGACTATATGAGCAATTCCAATACAAACCTTCTCCAACTTCTCCAATACTCTTATGTGTGAACCCATAGGCTTATATTGCGTTGTAGTGAGATTACCTGTTTAACCACTTCTAGATCACAATGGTAACACTAAGAATCTCCCACTTGATCTTGAAAGTATCAAACAAAAGTTTTGGAAACAATGAGAGGCATCTAGCAATACATCATTGCTCTCCAAGCAATTAGAGTTTAAAACTCAATAAGCCTTTATTACCAATGCATCAGTGTTGTCATGTCCCTTTGTCCCTTACATCCGGATAGAACTAGAGGTATAGACTGTGCCACTCTCATAATTATTTAATCTAAGTTTCTTGATCTATAATGGACTTCTAGAAATTGGAGAGCCCAATATTGCATATTGACTCTGAAAGACTTTGTTTTCAAGGTCAGCTAACACCTAGAGGGGGGTGAATAAAATTTAGGTCTTTTTTTAATTATTTAGACCTACACCTTATTTGATGTGCTTGGTGATTTGTTAAGTTAATCTTTCAAGAACATCAACCACATGACATAGATATTTAATAATGGTTCCCCAGAGTTTGGGTACGTCCACTGTCCCTCTGTGCCCTTCTAATAGTGTGTTAGATAAGGATATTCCCCCAAAACTCAGCTCCAAGGAGCTTACAACACTATCCCGCGGGACCACTCAGTCTTCCTCAATACTTACACCTCAGGTAATATGCCTTGCCACTCAGATCCCAACTGGATCCTACCTTAGCCTTTATAACATAGGCCTACCACTCAGATTCACACAAAAATGCTACACTCAGATCCACTATAGATCTTACCTCAGCCTTCATAACACTGGCCTACACTCAGATTCACTCAAGAATCTTACACTCAGATCCAAGATTGGATCCTATAGAAAATAATAATGATTTGAAATAATCAGACACCAGAGAGAAATCTTTGTGTCTATTTTCTTGGGCAGAAGCTGAATCTCCCCTAACTTCTTCTTCACATCAACAAGTTGACAGATATCTTCAAATGAATCAACGGCTTATTCTGGAAGTAGCTTGCAGAAGTATCTGCCTCTTCTCTTTTAGGAGTCATTGCTGACCTTACTATCGCAGATGAATATCACAGCAGCTATCACTTTTCGCTTTCAGGTTGACTGAACTAAATAGGACCTTCAGGCTTGACAATAATGACGAGGAAGAAGACGATGTTCAACCAAAATTGTAAAATCAGAAAACCCAAATTGCTTGTTGTTGACACAACCAATCTTTCCCTTTTATTGCTCATCGATCAATGACTCTTTGCGCTATGGGTCACAACTGTAATTGCCGATTTACCACCTTCCATTTGCAGAAGACAATAAAAACTGGCCGCCGACGCCATCAATGGCTTACTCCATCTTTCCCGCAATAAATTTGAATTGCGTTGACTTTGTTGACTTTTCCTGACTCATGCTGACGTCACCATCTATGGACTTAGCCAAAATCAAGCATCAGTAGTATAAGCGTTAAGTGAGTAAGCATCACTCAATTCCAAAACACTTAGATAGAATTTCTTTCAATAAGCATTGTGTGAGCAACCATCATTCAATGCCAAAAAACTTAGAAAAATATTCTAGTCATTAAGCGTTGAGTGAGTAAGCTTCACTCAACGCCAAAACACTTAGAAAAATTTTCTGCCTCTTAGCATTGAGTGAGTAAGCTTCACTCAATGTCATACCACTTAGAAATGATTCTAGCCACCTGGCATTGAGTGAGCAACGTTCACTCAATGCATTTGGACTTAGCCAATTTTCCTGCTTGGGAAGCATTGAGAGCGTTGAGTGTGTCTTCATCACTCAACGCCGTATTACTTAGACAGATTTTTCCTCTTGGCATTTAGTGAGTAAGCATCACTCAACGTCAAACAACTTAATAGATATTCTTCTATTTTCTGGCATTAAGTGAGTAAGCTACACTCAATGCATTTGGACTTAGCCAAATTTCTGTGAAATCACAGTCTCTGACTGCATAAGGTTCAGTCAACGTTTTTTATCACATGGCTATGAATGAGTGAGCTTCACTCAAAGGCTGTGGACTTAGTCAATTATTTACAAAGATTTTTTGTCGCTTTGATTGACTGGGCTATACTCAACGATTTATATTGTATGACATTGAGTGAGTAGACTTCACTCAATGCCTGTGAACTTAGCCATATTTCGGCCAGTTTCTCCTTAGCCTTTGGCTGCCTCAGCCTGTCTCATAGTTTTTTGTTGTATGGCGTTGAGTGAGTAGACTACACTCAACGCCTATGGACTTAGCCAAAATTTCAGCTTGCCAATTCTTAGGCTTAGACTAACCTAGCTATACTCAACGATTTTGCTTACCTGGCATTGAGTGAATAGACTTCACTCAAAGCCTATGGACTTAGGCAATTTCCAGCCTATCCAGCATCTTCCAGCTGACTTGATTTTCAAGGTGTCGAGATAATTGAATTGTCTCGACACAGCTGTCTCGACACTTTTGTCTTGACACTTTTGTCTCGGCACTTTTGTCTCGGCACTTTTGTCTCGACACTTTTGTCTTTAGTCATTTCTTCAAGTTTTCACCCTTCACCTTGCGTTGAGTGAGCTTTCTTCACTCAACGCCTGTGGACTTAGGCAAATTACTGCCTGTCCACCAGGTTGCTTGGTGTCCACCTGCATGCATAAACTCAAACACACATCAAATACAACTAGTGTGTGTCATTGAATTGTTTGACTTCTTACAAATCTGGCAAGTGGATCAATGGACCCAACAATCTCCCCATTTTTGAAGAAGTCAAAACCCTTATTCAAATTCACATTTCTTTGTTAATGACACACACAATATATGCAGCTATAAAACGTATTATTATAACATAACAGATCTTGGAAGGTTCCCACATTTCCTACCTGTTTGGTGAGCATAACTTGCTCCCCCTATTTTGCTGCAAGTTGTGTTATACCACTTTAATGCTGTATGGGAACATTTCTTTCTCCCCCTGAATCTGATACCACTTGATTAGAGCAACATTTCTTTCTCCCCCTGAATATGATACCACTTGATCAAGCTCTGATGCCACACTTGATAATGTTACACTTAATCAATCTTGAGATCATTTGATTGATGTGGCCATTTCTTTCTCTCCCCCTTTTTGACTTCTGAAGAATAGTCAGGGAAGAGCTGTCTTATTTTAATGTACTTCTCCCCCTATATGATTGTAGTTGATACCCTTGGTATAACTGCTAGCTACCTCTTTATATGATGTTGATTCTGCTCTTACAGCTGCTGGACTTTCCCCCCTCAATAGGAGCCACTTTTGCCATCATTTTACTGATGGTCAATTTGGTCTTCTTTCCACTTAAGGTCTTCATCTCCTATAAGAAGAACATATCCTGCACCAAAACTAAATCTATAGGGAGTGACTGAAGCTATACTAGGTTCAACATACCCAACTCAAACTTGAAGGTGTTGAACTTTGGTTCATCTAGTGGCTTAGTGAAGATTTCAGCCACTTGCTTGTCTGTAGGGACAAAATCAAGACTGATATCTTCCTTTTCCACATGCTCCATAATAAAATGATATCTAATTTCTATATGCTTAGTCCTACTATGTGAGACAGGATTCCTAGCAATAGAAATAACACTAGTAGAATCACAATAAAGAGTGGTTCTACTTACCTTGAGATCATAATCCTGGAGCTGTTGCTGAATCCAAAGCAACTGAGCACTGCAGGTACCTGCTGAAATGTACTCTAACTCTACAATTGACGTAGTAACACTTGTTTGCTTCTTGCTACTCCAAGACACTAGTCTTCCTCCTAAGAACTAACAGGTGCCTGTAGTGCTTTTCCTGTCCTCTTTGCATCCTGCAAAATCTGTATCTGAATACCCTATTAGTTCAAAATCCCTATTTCTAGGGTACCATATGCCAAGATCTATTGTGCCCTTAAGATATCTCAAGATCCTCTTTATAGTATAGTAGTGATATTCTTTAGTGCAGGCCTGATACTTAGCACAGACACATGTAGAATACATTATGTTAGGCCTATTTGTAGTGAGGTATAGGAGGGAGCCAATTTTCCCTCTATACAAAGTTTCATCAACAGGTTTCACTGCTTCATCTTTGTTTAAAGGCATACTAGTCCCCATAGGAGTTTTCATGGTGGAGGCATTCTCCATTCCATATTTATTAATCAACTCCCTGGTGAACTTGGATTGGGATATGGACAAGCCATCATCAGTCTGTCTAACTTGGAGTACCAAGAAGAACTTGAGCTCACCCATACTACTCATCTTAAACTTCCCTTATATTAGTTTAACAAACTTCATGCAGAGGTTGTCATCAGTAGATCCAAAGATAATGCCATCAACATATATCAGGACAAGGATGATCTTGCCCTTAGATTCCCTTAATAATAGAGTCTTGTCTATTTTACCCCTTGAGAATTTGTTCTCAATGAGGAAACTAGAAAAGGTTTCATAACATTCTCTAGGAGCTTGCTTCAACCCATATAGAGATTTTCTAAGCCTATAAAGAAAATCGGGAGAGTTAGGGTCCATAAAACCTTGTGGTTAATCCACATATACTTCCTCTTTTAAGTCCCCATTCAAGAAGGCTGACTTTATATCCATGTGGTAGACTTTGAATCCTTGATAGGTAGTAAATGCAAGGAAGAGTCTTATTGCTTCCAATCTGACTACTGGGGCAAATGTCGGGTCAAAATTATCCATTCTTCTTGTCTGTATCCTTTAGCCACCAGTCTAGCCTTATTCTTGATAATAATGCCATTCTCATTTAACTTGTTCCTGTAGATCCACTTAGTTCCTATTACATTATGTTCCTTAGGTCTGGGAACCAGCTTCCAGACTTTATATCTCTTGAACTGGTTTAATTCTTCCTGCATTGCTCCAATCCAGAATTGGTCTTTAATTGCCTCTTCAAACTTCTTGGGCTCTACTTATGATAGGAAACTTGAGTAAAGTGTTGTGTTGATACTCTTACTTCTAGTCAGTACTTCTTGTCTTGCCTCACCAATGATTTGGTGTGCTGGATGATTCCTTAGATGTATTACAGCTGGAGGCAATCTAACTTCAGCTAGTTATTCTTCATTGTCTTTAGCTGGCTGTTCTTTATCCTCAACTTGTGAGTCTGGAGCTCCTTCTGGATAACACACATCTTTTCACTTATCTTAGACTATTGGAGCATCATCCTTAATGGTAAGCATGTCCATCACCTGCTCTATGCCTACAAAACTAGAAGAGGAGTTAGGAAGCTCACAGTTAATCATGTTTGACTCATCAAAGACAACATGAACTGTCTCTTCTACAACTTGACTTGTCAAGTTGTAGATTCTATATACCCTATTATTGTTGTTGTATCCAACAAAGATCCCTTCATGGGACTTGGCAGTAAACTTTATCACATAGGACTTTCCATTATTTAGTACATAACATTTGCTACCAAAAATCCTGAAGTAGGATAAGTTTGGTTTTCTACCTTTCAAGATCTCATAGAGAGTCTTTTTGTGGCTTTTGGTGATAGAAGCCTTGTTAAGGACATGACATGCAGTGTTTACAGCCTCAACCCAGAAATATTCTAGGAGAGATGTATAACTTAACAAGGTCCTACCAACCTCTATATAGGTTCTATTTTTCCTCTCAGCAATTCCATTTTTCTGGGGTGTCCTTGGAGAGGAGAATTCCAGGTGAATCCCTTGCTCTTACTAGAACCTTATCATGCTTGCAGACTGAAATTCAGTCCTATGGTAACTTTTGATTTTGACCATAGTATTGTCTAGTTCATTCTGTATCTGCTTGACAAAAGTCTTGAAGACTTCAAGGGTTTCATTCTTTCTCTTAAGGCAAAACACCCAAGCAAACCTGGAAATGTCATCAATAACCACAAGAGTGTAGACTTTTATACCTATACTTTAAACTGGCATAGGACCAAACAAGTCCATATACAGGAGGTATAAGCACCTCACTGAGTCTTTGATCCCAATGCTCTTGAAGGAGGTCTTTGTCTGTTTTCCCTTTTTGCATGCAGAGAAGATACCCTCCTTAGTGCATTTTAACTTGGGGCCATTTTTGACTAACTCTTCACTAAAGAGTTTGCCTATGGTCTTATAATTCAGATAAGCCAGCCTCTTATGCCGTTTGACACAATATGAGTCTTTCTCATCTACCACTAGGCATATGGGAGATTCCTTACTTTCACAATCAAAATTAAGACAATAAGTATTTCCTCTCCTAGTGTCTGTCAAGATAACCCCTTTGTCACTTGACCTCCTAATTTGGCACTCATCCCTGAGGAAAGGAATGTCATAACTAATATCATATAGTTGGCTTATGCTTATGAGGTTGTATTGCAACCCTTTCACATAAGCTACTTGTGTGATAGTGATTATGCCATTTGATATTTTACCATACCCTTTAGTCACTCTCCTTTCTGAACCACCAATGATGACTTTGGGTCCATTCTCGACTGGAGTGCACTCCTTTAGCATGCTCCTTGTTCTAGTCATGTGCCTAGAACACCCACTGTCAAAGTACCATTTAAGGGTATGGCCACTTGGACTAACCTGCAAGGCATAAATCAGTTAACCTTAGGACCACAATTCTTATTGGGTCATAGGTACATGTAGTCTAATAATAACCATGCCTACCTGCAGCTCTTCTGATAGGTAAGCTCTCTCTTGATCTTGGTACACTTGTATTATGCCAACAATCTATAGTATAGTGGCCCACTTTGCCACAGCACCAACACTCATAAATATTGTACCATCTTTTAAGAGCTGGTCTTGTAGTAGTGTTGTTAGCAGCTCTTAGTCCCAAAGGTACATAAACAGTCCTATTCTTTTATTTCCCATCCCCAGTCTGACTAGTAGTGGGTCTGGCAGTAGAAGTGCTTGGGATATCTTGAGACCTACTAGTAGCTGCCTTCTTTTCAGAAAGCGCACTTTTGATGGCCTCTGAGATGCCCAAATCAGGTCTACTGACAGACTTGCCCTTAGTCTTAGAATGGGTTGGAATATTCTTGGAACAATCTACTGCTTTACCCATGAGTGAAGGGGCTAGTGCACCAAAAACAAATGGTCCATGGTGGGCTATTTGAATTTTTTCATGGGCTGCCTTGAAGGCACTTCCACCCTTGCTAAATCTACCACCATAGTGTGGAGTATCTTTGCTCACACTAGTGGAACTACCATTCTTCCAGTGACCATATGTTCCCTCTAGGTCATACCTATTAGAAGGTAGAACCATTCTAGTGAATGGAATAGGAGGCTTTGAGGCCAATTGTTGTGCTAGAGCTTTGCCCTTTCCTTTTGAATTGGAAACTCTTGTGGATCCCTTGAATCCTAACCCCTTCTTACCCTTCTAGGAAGTGAAGGTGTAAATCAAGGGAATCACTGAAATTGGCTTTGAATAGGTAGCCAATATTCTCTTCTCCCTCTCTAGCAGCACTTCCAGGCCCCTTATTCTATTTTCCTAGTACTCTATGGTACCTATCTAAATGAAGGAGAGAGTTTCTAGCTCACTGATCTCTTTCATTTTCTGATCAAACAGTGAAGCTGAATCAGCATGCTGGGAAGCAACAAGCTTAAGGGAGGTAATTTCCTTAACTTGATTCTTAGCCAACAGCTTGCTTTCCTTGAAAGCACTCAGAAGGACACCATATTTGTCAATTATAGAATTGACATCTTCCTCAGACTCAAAATCTCCTTCATCTCTTGATGAATGAGCTTCAGAATCTGGGCTGGTCTCATAGCCTTACTCAGAAGAAGACTTGGACTGAGAATTTACCTTTAGTTGGCCAGGCTGTTCTTTGCTGGATTCATCATCAGTCAGAGCCATTAGTCCATGACAGCATTTTTCTTCATCTTCTTCCAGTATAGAAGCAATAAGCCTAATGTAGGCTTCATCATCCTCATCACTTTCTGACTCTGAAGAGGAAGAGTCAGTCCAGCTCTTCTTCTTCTTAGTAATGAAGGATTTTTCTTTCTTGTCTTTGTACTAGTGGTCCTTCTTATCACCATATTCCTTTCTTTTGATAATGCAATCAGTTATTATATGCCCGAACTTGCTGCAATAATAGAAAACCACTTTAGATGAAACATGTTTGTTGGTTTTAGAACCATACCAGTCCTCCTTAGAGGATTTCTTCCTGCCCCTCCATTATTCTTCTTTGGGATGAGAGGAGGAAGAGGGCCTGCTTCTCCAGTGTTTCTTCTTCATAAACTTCTAGAATTGGTAGAAGAAGGCAACAAAGTCTTCATCAGACATAAGGTAGTCTGATGTGCTGGTCTCTGATTTTTCTAAGTCAAATTCAGTATCCCTCCTTGGTGGAGAAGGTATCTTCTTTTGCTCCTCCTTATGGCTTTAGCTTTGAAGGCCACAGATTTTTCTTTAGCTTGAGACTTGCTGACATTCTCCTCCTCTTTTTTGGCTATCAACTGCATTTTATTGGACAACAGCTTCCCAAATAGAGTTACTGGTTGAGTGTCAGAAAGCTTTTCCACCTCTCTGATGGCACAGATTTTAGTATCCCAGTCTCTAGTTAGAGACCTGAGAAACTTGTCATTCAGCTCATAAGTGCTGAAGACTCTTCCATATGTCCTTAGCTCATTGACAATCCTGACGAATCTTTCATAGCACTCAGTTATGCTATCAGTCTTGCTCTGCCTAAAGGACTCATACTCTTGATTGAGTATGGACTTTCTGTCACCTCTTACTTCCTCTGTAACCTCCATGTAGACCACTAGTGTAAGACCCCTTTTTTGCTACGCTGCCGGGTATTACGCCCAGAACTGCCATTTTGCGGTGATACTGACACTCAGGAGGGTCGTCACTACAAAATGCTGATTCTGCCGGCATTAATGATCATCAAGAAGTAGAAGTACAAACAAGTCAGACGATTAATGTCTAGTCCACAAAATCACAACACACACACATATATATATATATATATATATATATATATATATATATATATATGAGCATGAATCACATCAATGACCAAAAGTAATAGAAGCAGAATAATGATGATAGAAGTAATGAAATCGAACAGTAATGTAGAATTATAAACGGGATATGCCCGGTATAACAAATCCTCACTACAATACTCTCGCGGGAGCTAAGTAAAGCTAACACTCACGGAGCCAGAGACTGGTGCTCCTGTACTAGACTAGCCCACCTCCATGTGCATCGTGCTCTGCTAGTGTTGAATCTCCTACTGCTCCTCCCTATCTCCCATCCGGAGCCCCTAAAATGTTTGGTCCACCGACCATTAGTCAAAATACAAAACCTGATTTCCCCCACCCTCCCCCAATGGCTTCTAGGCACTGTACGGGAGGAATGATAAGAAAGCTATGATGGTGGAGAGTAGTCAAAAGTAGGTGATAGTGGTCCTAAGCTAGCAGATCATATAGTATAAAAATTTATAAGAATCTAGACAAGCAGTTTTATATAGGGTAGAGTAGAAAAGGGGGTAAAAATTAAAGTGCATCATAAAGAAAAGAAACAGGTAAATAATTAACCTTAACTTACATAAATTCCCATACAAACTTATAAGTTATGTGGTCTTTTGCAAGGCTCCCATCGTATAAGCTATCCCATACTAGTTTATACGATGGGATGTCAGGATTAATGCAGGTATGAGTGTTGTGATATATTATGTCATGATTCATGCAAGTGCAACACACACACACGACTTTATATGCACAGACCTTTAGTTTCCCCATTTTGTAAGCTAGTTTCACTCCCAAGAGCCTCCGTAGTGACCAACGGAGATAGTGGGTTGGACCACCCCACTCCTAGGAGAGTATTCACACTACCAGGCCTAGCCCTTACGTATGCCTCTGAAGGACACACTAGAGTCACCACGTACTATGCTGACCAACCACTAGTCTTTTCCTTGGCTAAGTGTAAACCACACCCACCGAGTCAACGTATCGACGTCGGTGTGAACGACCGTCAAACACCGAAGACCCACCACTTTATGCACATGCATCCATGAATTCCCAAGACATCAGCTCCCTGGACTAACCTGTCCGTTACAACTACCTTCTGAGCCCTCAGCTCGCCGGGCTAACTTGCCCACTTCCACAACCACCGAGCCTACCGCTCGGATAATCCAACCAAGCTAACCTCCCGAGTCATCGAGGTGAGTGAAAGTGAAGTCCTAGTATTTCTAATTACTCTTTAACATTTTAATCTTACAGTTTAAGATTAACCTTGGACTTCCCAGGGAATTCCCAGTAAAGGGCTCTCGAGGGCACTACGAAATACAATGGGCTGAAGCCCAAAGCTCCCTTTCACAAGAGACTTATTATTATTGGTAACTACCCATGTCCAAACTCTCTCGGCATTACACTTGAACTCACCCTAAGTGTATTTAGGCTCTTTCTCCAAGGAAAGGTGATCCTCCGTCAATCCCGAGTATAACATTGCCTCTAGTCAACCAAGCTCTCACTACCTACCTTCCATTTATGACCTTATTCATTCTCAACCAGACCAAGTACACCAACTAACTCACCTTCCCATATAAAGGCCGACATGTTATCTTATTTCTACAATTTTTAATATGTGCAGCCTAACGAGCTACATGATGTGAATGAAAGGTGATACTCCAAATAATCATTCAAATGGCCTAATATTATTATTTGGGGTCTATCATGATACTTATGAGTAAATCCAGAAGATTGTAATTTTCCTACTTTTTTGGTATTTATTATATTTTCTGCAAAATCTGTCAACCTATGCTTTTGAACACGAAGTACAACTTTCTGACATGATATGGTCTTAACAAAATTATGACATACTACTAACAACAAAATAACAAAAAATACCAAAAATCCCAATTTTCTAAGGTGGAATTGACCTTTAACAAATTATTGGATAAATAACCACAATATTAAGATAAATAGGGGAAAATTAGAATAAACCTTCCAAATATTATGAAAAAATTACTAGATGGTAAATATGACCAGAAAATGGCTACTGAACAAGAATTATTATTTTCCAACACCATTTAGTCACATAAATGAATTATGTTAAATATTCAACAAATGGGCACTTATGAAGGGACATATATGAAAAGTCTTTCAATATATTTATAAAAATTCCCAGAGCAAGATTGTGTCATAAAATGTTCTCCAATCATGTTACATAATTTTTCCAATTAGAAACAAACCCATAATAAATTTTCTTGCAATTAGGGCAAACATTGGGGTTGTGAATAAAGTACTGAATTTATCAATCCAAAATTCATAACAAAATTATCATAGAACAATAACATCAATATAAGCTCACTGCCAGAGTTTCATGAACATCCAAGATTATATAAACATGAAATAATTTTTTTTTAAAAAAGTGCCCTAATTAATCTTTAATTAATTCAGAGGGGATAAATTTCCCTAAAAATTCGAGTAAAATTATCCAAGGCTTATTACTACCATATGAGGTATACTACCAATATTCAATTTAATCCAAGGACATATGACCTCATGTCCTTCTCAATACCCAAAGGGCAACCCTAGGGTGTGTACTAGGGTTTGTTGGCATATTCACCCCAAACCACTCAATTTCTCTTGAGGTGGTGTTTTAGGTGACTTCAAGTCATTGGCCAAGGTTTAACCACATTTGGATGGGAATTAGACACCCTAACCATCAAACAACCTTTTCCCTAATTTACCCTCAAGGGACCAAACTTTTGTCACACCAATACTTGCTCAAATCAACTCCAATTAGGCTGAAAGTTTTATCAGATTCATGTACTGACCCTATTAGACAACCACCAAAATTTTGGATGGTTTTGAGGTCATTAGACTCTTTAATTAATTCATACATATTTTATTTAATGTTTACAAAAACTATAGAAAAATGTTTTTCAAAAATTCCCAATTTTGGATAAGGTAGAGGTATGGATAATAATGACACCTAGTCCAAATTATAGGTCATTTGGATGTCTGGATTGATGGGAGCACTCAATTTAATCTCTGGTTAACCCTAGGTATAGACTGCACCATTTTGCGTGCTGTGGTCAGAACAATGTTCCAAATGGGCTGAAATTACTTTTAACATAAACTAGACTTTAAGGGCCACAACTTTTATATTAAATATTTTTGCAGAAAAGGCCTCTAAGTATTTTTAATAAATCAAACCATTCACAACATATTATGTAACAGAATTATATTAAAATGAAATAATATTAATTCAATCACGCATGAATCTTGGCGCAGGATGAGCGGCATCCGTTCATCTTCCCCGTGAAGCCAACGACCAAGATTGTCCCGTTTGGAGCTAAGTTTGCCCGTGGATTCCCGACCACTAGCGCCCTTTCCCAGCCAGCCACCGCCACCACCACCTTCGTTGAGGTGGTGGCTAGCGATTCGCGGTGGTTGGCCGGAATAGTGAGATGTGATTGGAACTAAATGCTTTAAAATCAAGCTTTCATCCTACCCAATCCAGAGCCAATTATCCCTAAACCTTACGGCCAATGAGATAGGATCTATCCACTAGAAGAGAAGAGGATATGACCTTTTGGGAGGGCTGGAGTCGGGCCGACCGCCGTGTCGCCATTGCCAAATTTGAAGAATTTGGGTGCTCTGCAACTACACTACAAGAGGGCTCGAATTCTTTAGGTAAGGAGTGTAAACGACTGCTGGGGATCCAAGAAAGCTTTTAAGATAGCCAAATGGTGGAGAGGGCGGGTCATGGCTTCAATGCCATTAATGGCCATGAATGGTGGTTTTCGGCCAATGGAGAACCCACTGAATTCAGCCTCTGAATTGCTTGGAAAGCCTCTTGATCTCCTCATAACTGACAAGGGAGAATGAATCAAGCAAGTGGAGATGAAGAGAGGTGCCCTTGGCCTTCCAAGCCATGAATGGCTTTTACTCCTCACTTTCTCTCTCTTCCATTAAAGGGAAATGGAGCTTTCTCTCTCCTAGTCATCACCTCTATAAATAGAGTTATATTTTAGGTAAATATCAGCCCCTAAGGCTGATGGGCCATTCCAACTTGGCTTAGCCCAAGTGGATTGAGCTAGGTTAGGTCAACTTGAGCTAATTTGACCTAAACCTAGGTTGAGTTGACTTTGGTGAAATTAACCTTTTGGGTTGCCCCCAATGGGTCCTTGGTGACCCATTGGCCTCTCCTAAGGTCTAGGACGGGTTGGGTAGGGTTGGTTTGGTACCTTGGAGGCCACTTGACCCTTAATTAGGGCACTTTAACCATTTTGGAGCTAGAGTTGACTTTGGTCAACTTGACCCCTTAGTTGACCCCAATGGGTCCTTGGTGACACATTGACCTCCTTTAAGGATTAGGAAGGTGTAGGTGTGGTCAATTTGGCTAAGGGAAGGATAACTGGCCCTATATAGGTCAGTTTGACCCATTTAGGGTTAGGGTTGACTTTGGTCAACTTGACCACTTTGATTGACCCTAATGGGTCCTTAGTGACCCTATGGACCTCGGGTTAAGAGTGTTGTGTTGGGGTCTTGGAGTCAAGTCGAAGACCTAAGTTCAAACCCTAGTAGTGGTTCTGGAATGAGCTAATTGCAGACCAAAGTGATCTCACCTTAATTCCTAGGTTCACTTGATCTTCTTGGGCTTCCTTGGATTTTGTCATGACCTATTCATGACAAAAACACTCTTAGGGGTCTAGTAATTTGAGGGATGTTACAACTAGTGTGTCCCACATCTCCTTTGTAGTCTTGTAGTGTACTAGATTTTGAAAGGTGGAGTCATCTATGACACTAACTATTATATTTTGTGCCCTCTTGTCCATAGTGCCCAGGATGACTTCATCCTTTGTCATTTCAGAGTAGGTCTTGGGGGTCTGGACATTTGTATCTAGATCAGACACTTTCATAGGGATGAAAGGCCCTTCCTTGATAGTGATGAAGATTCTAGGTTTAGCTGCCTCCATGAACAACCTAACCCTCTCCTTCTAGATGCCAAACCCTTCCTTCCTACAGATGGGAAGCTTTATGGCACACAACTACTTATAGTTCACTCTTGAACCCATAAGGATAGATTTTCTTGCTGACCTTAGAGATCTACTAAGACTGTTGAGTCCTTAAAGAACAACCTCGCTTTGATACCACTTGAAAGACTTTATTTTCAAGGTCAACTAACACCTAGAAGGGGGTGAATATGATTTAGGTCTCTTTTAAATTATTTAGACCTACACCTTATTTGCTATGCTTGGTGATTTGTTAAGTTAATCATTCAAGAACATCAACCAGACAACACAGATATTTTATAGTGGTTCCCCTTAGTTTGGGTACGTCCACTATCCCTCTGCGCCCTTCTAACAGTGTATTAGACAAGGCTCTTCTCCCAAAACTCAGCTCCAAAGATCTTACAACACGATCCTGCAGGACCACTCAGTCTTCTTAAAGACTTACACCTCAGGCAATATGCCCTACCACTCAGATACCAACTGGATCCTACCACTGCTTTTATAACACAGGCCTACCACTCAGATTCACAAAGAATCCAATACTCTGATTTACTACAGATCTTACCTTAGCCTTTATAACATAGGCCTATATTCGAATTCACTCAAGAATCATACACTCAGATCCAAGATTGGATCCTACAAAAAATAACAAAGATTTGAAACAATCAAACACCAGAGAGAAATCTCTGTGTCTGTTTTCCTGGGCAGAAATTAAGTCTCCCCTAACTTCTTCTTCACAACAACAAGTTGACAGATATCTTCAGATGAATCAACGGCTTGTTCTGGAAGTAGCTTGCAGAAGTCTCTTCCTCTTCTCTTTCAGGAATCAGTCCTAACCTTGCTATCGCAGATGAATATCGCAGTAACTATCACTTTTTTGCTTTCAGGTTGATTGAACTGAACAGGAAATTCAGGCTTGATAACAATGGTGAGGAAGAAGACGATGTTCAGCCGCAATTACGAAATCAGAAAACCCTAATTGCTTGTTGTCGACATAGCCAATCTTTCCCTTTTATTGCTCATCGATCAACGAATCTTTCCACTGTGGGGCCCAACCTTAATTGCTGATTTACCACCTTTCATTTGTAAAGGCCGCCGACGCCATCAATGGCTTACCCCATCTTTCCTGCAAAGAATTTGAACTACGTTTACTTTTCCTGACTCATGCTGACATCACTATCTATGGACTTAGCCAAAATTAAGCATCAGTAGTATAAGCGTTGAGTGAGTAAGCATCACTCAATGCCAAAATACTTAGACAGAATTTCTATCACTAGGCATTGAGTGAGTAACCATCACTCAACGCTAAAACACATAAAAAAAATATTGCAGTCATTAGGCGTTAAGTGAGTAAGCTTCATTCAATGCCAAAATACTTAGAAAAATTTTCTGCCTCTTGGTGTTGAGTGAGTAAGCTTCACTCAACGCCATACCACTTAGAAATGATTATAGTCACCTGGCATTGAGCAAGCAACCTTCACTCAATGCATTTTGACTTAGCCAATTTTCCTTCTTGGGAAGCGTTGAGAGTGTTGTGTGTGTCTTCATCACTCAACACCGTATTACTTAAACAGATTTTTCCTCTTGGCATTTAGTGAGTAGACATCATTCAACGCCAAACAACTTAACAGATATTCTTCTGTTATCCGGCGTTGAGTGAGTAAGCTACACTCAATGCATTTGGACTTATCCAAATTTCTGTGAAATCACAGTATCTTACTGACTAAGGTTCAGTCAACGCTTTTTATCACATGGCGTTGAGTGAATGAGATTCACTCAACACCTGTGTACTTAAACAATTATTTACAAAAAAAATTTGTGGCTTTGACTGACTGGGCTATACTCAACGATTTATTCTATATGGCGTTGAGTGAGTAGACTTCACTCAATGCCTGTGGACTTAGCCACATTTCAGCCAGTTTCTCCTTAGTCTTTGACTGCCTCAGCCTATCTCACAGCTTTTTGCTGTATGGCGTTGAGTGAGTAGACTACACTCAACGCGTGTGGACTTAACCACAATTTCAGCTTGCCAATTATTAGGATTAGACTAACCTAGCTATACTCAATGATTTTGCTTACCTGGCTTTGAGTGAATAGACTTCACTCAACGCATGTGGACTTAGGCGATTTCCAGTGTATCTGTAATCTTCCAACTGACTTGATCTTCAAGGTATCGAGATAACTCAACTGTCTCGACAAAGCTGTCTCGACACTTTGGTCTCGACACTTTTGTCTTGATACTTTTGTCTCGACACTTTTATCCTTAGTCATTTCTTCCATTTTCACCCTACACCTGGCATTGAGTGAGCTTGCTTCACTCAACTCTTGTGGACTTATGTAAATTCATGCCTGTCCACTTGCTTGCTTGGTGTCCACCTGCATGCATAAACTCAAACACACATCAAATTTAACTAGTGTGTGTCATTGACTTATTTGACTTCTTACAAATCTGGGCCATGTGGATCAATGGACCCAACAGACTCAACCAAGCATGGCCATGCATTTCTCTATCTCATTCCATCAAGGGGCCCATGGATGCAACTTCTGTTATTTAGGAGGACAAATACCAATTCTGTCCATACACAAACACCCAAATGACTCGTAACCTACCCAATAACCACCTTTATCATCAAAATTACTCAAGAAATACTTTTGATGATATCAAAGCACGCTCTTCCTCACTTGATCAATGATGTGACTTCAGGTCAAAAAACCACAAACACTATTGCCAGTTGAGACCTACTTTTGATATGTTCATATAAAAATCCACAAAGTATTCTCATGGTGGGTCTGTCCAGTACAACTTATTCACTAACAAGTACCCATGTGATGACTTGATATCATAATATCATGACCTGTGAGAACCGGTCATCAGTCAATGCACATTTTATTCTTGATGTATCATCATCGCCCTTAACTTCTAAGATGATAAGTCGACCACTGATCATTTAAGAATGAAGCTTCTAAGAACATAGACCCTCACATTCAAGTCATCAACTTGAATCCTATGGAAGCAAACATTTTAAGGGCTTTTATCACATTAATTAATCTATCACATAGAAATAAATTGATATAATAAATGAGCTTGCCATAAATATAAAATGAAATGTATAGTACTCTATTCATCAAATAAATTATTACAACCGATAAACACACAATCCACAAGACTCCCACTAGAGTTGATCATTCAGGTATCTAATATGCATTGATCTAGTATGACAATCATGCTTTCTTTATGCAAGAGGCTTCGTTAGTGGATCAACTATATTTTCATCAGTCGGCACTCTACAAATTGGAGGGTGCATTCCATGTTCGAGCGTAGCAGTACTAAATTGTTGGAGCATTCTGAAGCACAAATGCTCCTCTTCAAAAGAGTGCTTGATAACTTCACCCTGCACCATAACACAAAACGATCCATGAATCGTGTCGGGTGGCTGCAAAATATAACAAGGTGAGCAGGACCGCCACCTTTCCCAATAGACCTGCCTCTCCCATGGAACATCGTTAGCTTCACTCCATATTCCTTTGCATCTTTTACAACCTCCTTTTGAGTTTTATACAACTGCCAGGCCACAGAAAGACACCCAAAATCCTTACCAAAATCAGAGTATCTGATCATAACTTCCTGCTTTCCATTTATACAATCCCAGTACCTTTCTATTGAAAAAAGGCGGGGTACGGTTGTTGGAGTGGCCCCGGAAGCGATCTTGTTATCCCCTTCCTGGTGTGATTGTAAGGTAAAACCCATCCTCATCCTCATTCCTCGATCGACAATCTCACGAATAATATGGAACTACCAAAGTATGTGCTCAAATCGCTGATGAGATCTAGGTTCTGAAGAAAGTGCAATTTCACTATTATTGTCATAGTAGAGAACTACGAGATCAATAATGCTAGGAACTACACCAAGCTCACTAATGAATTTCCTAATCCATACAGCCTCCTTCGCCACATTTGCAACAATAATATACTCAGCCTTAGTTAGAGAATCAACAACTATCTCCTGCTTAGAACTCTTTCAGCTAACAGCTCCTCCGTTTAGGCAAAATACAAACCCTAATGGAGACTTTGAGTCATACCTATCAGTTTGGAAGATAACATTCGTGTAACCCTTTACAACAAGCTCTTCTTTCCACCAAATACCAAGAACGTATCTTTAGTCCTTCTCAAGTACTTTAGGATATTCTTGACGGCTATCCAGTGACTATCATCGGGATCAGACTAATACCTGCTAGTCTTGCTTAAATCATAAGAGACATCGAGTTGAGTACATATCATTGCATACATGATTGATCCAATTGTCGAAGCATATGGAATCAACTTCATGCAGTCCTTATCTTCCAAAGATTTAGGACACTGGTCCTTAAAGAGATTCACACCATGAGATAAGGGTAAGAATCCTTTCTTAGACTCAAGCATGTTGAACCATTTCAACACCTTCTAAATTTATGTACTTTAGGTCAAACCCAGCAACTTCTTTGATCCATCTCTATAGATCTTAATACTAATTATATAAGTCTCTTCGCCCAAGTATTTCATAGAAAAGCAGTTCCCTAGGTTGTTCTTAACAACTTGTAGGGTCGGTTTGTCACTCTCGATCAATAATATGTCATCTACATATAGTATCAGGAAGGCAACAATACTCCCACTAATCCTCTTGTAAACGCATGGTTCATCCCCGTTCTCTATAAAACCAAACTCTTTGATCTTTTCATCAAAATGGAAATTCAAACTTCGAGAAGCCTGTTTTAATCCATAAATGGATCTCTAGAGCTTGTATATTTTAGTGGCTTCACCTGGAGATACAAAACCCTCAGGTTGTGTCTTATATACACTTCCTCAAGGAGATTTACATTTAGGAAAGTCGTTTTGACATCCATCAACCAGATCTCGTAGTCATAATACGTATTAATAGCAAGCAGAATTATTATGGACTTAACAATAACAACAGGGGAAAAAGGTCTCATCATAGTCAACACCATGAATTTACTTGAAACCTTTATCCACTAATCGCCCTTTGAATGTCTGTATATTCCCATCCACGTTGGTCTTCTTCTTGAAGATCAACTTGCACCCTATGGGTCGTACCCATTCAGGTGGTTTCACCAAGGTCCAAACTTGGTTTGCATATAAGGAGTCCATTTCATATTTCATGGCCTCAAGCCACTTCTTGAAGTCCGGTCCACACATAGCCTCTTGGTAGGTTGCATGCTCAGCATCATGATCCATAAACAACACATTATCTATTCGAGACATAAGAAATCCATATCTTTCAGGATCAAAACTTGGTCTACCAGATCTATGTGGGACTTGTGTTTCCTGAGAAGGTTCTCTAGCAACAACATTTTGTAGTCCTTGCTCAAGTTCTAATTTCGATTCATTTACAGTTGTGGTTCTTGAACTTCTTTAAGTTCAACCTTTGTAGTCTTTCTGGATAAGAACTCCTTCTCCAAAAAGACACTAGTCCTCACGATAAACACTTTGCCCTCAGACTGTAGGTAAAAGTAGTTCCCTTTTGTTTCCTTAGGATACCCTACAAGATAACATTTATCTGACTTGGGTTCCAGCTTGTCAGGCACTTGACGTCTCACGTATGCCTCACAGCCCCAGATCTTAATGAAAGACATACTAGGACGCTTCCTAGTCCATATCTTAAATGGTGTCTTGAGAACCATTTTCATTGGAGCACGATTTAGGGTAAAAGCACCAGTGTCTTGAGCAAAATCCCCAAAAGGAAATTGGCAAATCTACATGACTCATCATCGATCGCATCATGTATAACAGAGTACGATTCCTCCACTAAGACACACCATTATGTTGTGAAGTTCTGGGTGGAGTGAGCTGTGATACAATACCACACTCTTTTAGATTATCACGAAACTCACGACTTAGGTATTCGCCACCTTGATCAGATGGAAGTATTTAACCCTCTTACCCAGTTGGTTCTCTACTTCATTCATAAACTCTTTGAACTTTCCAAAGGTTTTGGATTTGCACTTCATAAGATACACATATCTGTACCTACTTAAATAATCAGTAAGTGTGACAAAGTAGAAGTACCCACCTCTAGCCATAGAACTCATGGGTCCGCATACAACACTATTGATTATACCCAAGAGATCATCAACCCTTTCATTAAAACTAGTGAAATGGACTTTAGTCATCTTGCCTAATAAACATGATTCACACCTCTCAAATAATTCAAAATCAAATTAGTCTAGTATTCCATCTTTATAGAACTTGGACATGTGTTTCTCATTTATATAGCCCAAATGATAATGCCAAAGGTACGTAGGATTTGAGTCATTCATTTTTATTCTTTTAGTATTTTCTATATTATAGATCGGATGGTCTAAGTTCAAAACATACAAACCATTAAACATTTGAGCTACAACATAACAAAAATCATTCTTAAATATAGAACAACAATTGTTCCTAATAATAAAAGAGAATTCAATCATGTCCAAACAAGAAATAGAAATGATGTTTCTAGTTATTGCAGGAGCATAATAACAATTATCTAGTTCCAATACAAGCCCATTGGCAAAGAAATACGGTAAACTCCTACGACAACAATAGAAACTCTTACTCCATTGCCAACACGCAGGTCCACCTTCCCTTTACTCAACATTCTTCTTCTACCCAGTTCCTGCACATTTATATAAATGTGAGAACCACATCTGATATCCAATACCAAGATGAAGGAGCAGAAATGTTTATCTCTATATCATAAATATTTGAAGCGGAATTCATACCTCCCTTCATTTTCTACGGACCCTCAATATAAGATGGACAGTTCCTCCTCCATTACCAGCCATGCCACAGTAGTGGCATTTCCCTTCCTTCATCAAGCCTTTCTTCTTCAGTGCTGAAGACTTGGGGTCAAGAGATGACTTTGGTCCAACCAAAGTCTTCTTGAAAGTTTTGGCCTTTCCCATGCCTTTATGCACCATCAGTATGGTGTTAGCCGGCTTGGCCTTCTTCATGTTGATCTTAGCAGCTTTTAACATGCCTAGGAGCTCGGGCAGTGTCTTGTCAATTTCATTCATATTACAATTTAAGACAAACTGCTCGTAGCTGTCCAGTAACGATTGCAGGATCAGGTCTGTATCCAACTCTTTGCCTAGAGAAAAATCTAATCTTTCAAGGCACTCTATATACCCAATCATCTTGAGTACGGAGTCCCTACTAGGTCTTGAGCCCCCATCTTACACTGAAACAATGCCTTGGTGAAATCAAACCTCTCTTGGTGAGCTTTCCCTTCAAACATTTTCTTAAGGTGCTCATCAATCTCCTTATAATTAATGCTCTCATGTTGCTTCTGAAGCTCAGAGTTCATGGTGGCGAGCATGTGGCATTCAACATCCAAGGATTCGTCCCAAACTTCTTATAAACATCTTTATCAGCTTGGGACACATTCCCGTTTGGGTCTTCAGGGGAATCCTTTTCCTAGAAATAGATCTTATGCTCTTGCCTGAGAACAATTCTCAGATTTCTATACCTGTCTAGATAATTTGTCTCACTCAATTTCTCATTCTAAAGGATAGCTCTGAGGGACATGGTGGAGTGAGATCCTCTTGTCATGGAAAAATTCTACAAGAATTTATGCAAAGAAAACTCAGTACTACATTTTAAAATACATTTTTATTTCAATTAGGACTTTAATTAAAATACTCTCACTATTTTAATCAAACTAATAAGCCTCAATATCAATTCAGAGAGTTCATGTAAGCTACACTCTTAGTGGGCAATATCTGTATTTCACCAACACTATGAGTCAGCTTTGGCTTTTCTCTCATAGTGTAGTTATTTAGGTAGGAAACACTTATTGATTGCATCATCATATAACTCTTGTATGGTTGGTGAATAACTCTTTATTCGCATCTATTAGATGGTGCATGCCAACCCTATGCCTATAGGCACTCAACTTTTGAGGTCACCTAATTAAGTTTGACCCAATGCCGACAGTGAAATATCACAATTATCCACTCACACCCTTACCAAGATTGATTAATGCACCTTACTTTGGCAAGCCCATACTTCATCGATCGATGTAGGAAGAGTGTCATCCATTGGAAGGCATTCGAATACTTAATATTATATAAGGGAATTCAAGATAATTGATTAACACTTAATCATGGTTAACAATTAACCAATATGCACATTCACAAAAATACTTACAACACTCATAATCCAAATACATCCCAGATGTGCACAAGGAAAAATCATCAACACTTGACAAACTGGGCTAAATATGAACATCTAGAACCCTTCTTAATTTTTGGATTTACATGCATTGGACATGAGCAACACCAACTCCACTTACATAGTAGATAAACTCATCCTTCTTTGTGAGATTCAAAATCTAACACATTTAGACGGTTACTGTTAAGTAGAAACAAAGACATCATAATGAAATCACAAGCGTTCCTGGCAAGGTTCTAAGGGGCTGCTCCCCTAGCCGAGTCTTAGGGGCAGATCCCCTAATGGGGTCCAAGGGGTATCAACCCTGGCGGTGGTCTCACAGACTGATAAGCGAGCGGGGTCAAGTGGCAGAGCTCCTGCGGGGTGCGGGGCAGCACCCCAACAAATTTTTTAAAAACTACCACTGATTTATCACAAAATTACATCAACATTTGATGTTCTAGGAATAGATTTGGGTATTTAGAACACTTCTAAATTTCCAGATCTACACACAGTAGATTTAGCAACTTCTGAAATAATGATCATCGTTGAACCTCGCTCAGATACCACTATTGGGTTTCTTAGTGGGATGCACATAACATGTGTGCAGTAGCATAAGGAATCAAGAAAACCCAATGAGAAATAGATCTTGCGATGAACATTGATCATGAAGTAAAACAACTTTATAAAAAATTATACCTTAGCGGGATTGAGTCACTACTCAACCAAGGTGCTCCAAGGAAATTCGATGAAAACTTACGACTGGAGTTCGAGCATAGAAGTATATCCACGCCTTTATGGGTATCCACACGAGTAAGAAGAACCCTTAGACTCTTATCATACAAGATCTAGGTTGGAATAAGGAATGCCCTCAACATCTCCATAGATTGCTAGATCCGTTAAAGGAGAGGCGGCAATGATGAACACGAGGCTTAAGAAACACTTTTTGGCGACGGTAATGGACGGGAATGGTCAGCGACACAGAGCAGCGGAAGCGACTTCTAGGTTGTGAAAAAATTCCGCCAAGGAAGAAATCGCCGTACTCTTGATCTGGATAGATTATGTCAAGTGTATCCAGAGATAACATTTATCTTATATATATATATATATATATATATATATATATATATATATATATATATATATATATATATATATATATATATATATACCGAAATAGCAGTTACCCGCAGACTATACCAAAATTTAACTTAAAAGAATCAAACCAGGATAAAAGAATATTCGTCAAAATTACACGAATACACCCGATGAATCAAGGACCATTTATCGAAATGATATGTGAACATTTGACGAATCAAATACCATTCATTAAAATGATACGTGAACTTCCGACGAATTCAGACGGAACAAATTCATCTAAACATCAAGAGATCATTCGATGAATCCAAGTCGAATTCATCGAAATGTCAAGAGACATTTTGGCGAATCAAGATTGATTCGTCGGAACAACAAGAAATAATTCGAAGAATTTACGTTGAGTCATTCAACGAATTTAGATAGAACAGTCCTCAAAACATCAGAACACTTCTCGACAATATACCTTGTCATCTATATTCACAATATAGGTCCTGGGTTGATCAACCTCCAAATCCAGAATATCATAGGCTTGTCATTTCAATCATATCACATATGAGCAATGACAATGCAAACCTTTCCAACTTCTTCAATACTCTTATGTGCGACCACATAGGCTCATATTGCGTTGGCAATAAGACTACCTGTTTGACCACTTCTAGATCACAATGGTAACACTAATAGTAGAGATCCTTAAAGAATCTTCTAGAACTCCTCAAAAGAGAAAAAATATGGGGAAGGCCCATCGGTAAGAAGATTAGATCCAAATAGAGAAAATAGAGAATATGCTTAAGTTTGGAGTCCTATCTCCAAAGGAATTATTCTTGACATCTTCACCTTGGTCTTTTTATCAAATGAGGAACCAATGAAAAAATATAGTAGAGAAGAGTGGAATGTGAACAACATATCAATTGTGAAGAGGAGACTCCATTTCAAAAAGCATGGCATAACTAATCCTTATGCTCCTCCTCCTCCAAGATAATATCCCAAGCCTAATGCATACTTTGACAAACAACATGAGAAGAGCAAGGGAAAGGGGCAATTCTAAGACTGTTATTTCTTTATGATCTGTTATGTTGTGGATGTCTTGGAATGCCTAAAGAAACACTTGTATACATATTTTCATGTGTTAATCTCTATTATCTTGTTAATCTCAATTTCTTGTTGTCAGTTCAATATTTCTTATATGCTTTATTCTCTATGCAATTCATCTTAGTATACAGGGTTCTAACTTTTTCAAATAGGGGGAGATTGTTGGGTATTGTATCCATAATACCCTTAATTTGAAGAAGTGTCCCTTGAACTAAGTTGAATTGAGTCTGTATTTAATGTTAGTTTTAGTTGTGTGTGGTGCAGGTCTTTATTTCCAAGTACAAACAATTGTCAGGTTACAATGGGTCTCCAAACATAATTCTGTGCAAGGTAATTCCTCAGTGCATATAACATCGTGTTGACCCATGTGCAATCTCTCTAATGGGGTATACTTCATCTAGCATCACAAATGAAGTTGTTGTCCAGAAGTTGCTGATTTTGGCTAAGTCAATTCTTCGAGTGATCTCGTGAGGTCTCATGAAATTCATCGAGAAGTCACGTAAGCACTTGAGGAATTCGTTGAGTGATATCAGGAGTACTTCAGAGATCATTGAGAACAACTAACCAGAACGTGTTGACCTATGTGCAATCTCTCTAATAAGTTTGTTTTGTTCTCTATAAAACTCAGAATTCGTCGAGTACTTGAGGAATCATCTATAAATAAGTTTGTATAAGCAAGCTAAAGAGTTTCTTGCTCTTCTTCAGAGCAACCAGGATAGCACTATATATATATCAATTAATTGATTAACATCCTCTTTAGATTCTATTCCATCCCCATCATTAGATGAAGGGGATTCTTCAGAATTTAGGCTAGTTTCATACTCAGAATTTGAAGAAGACATGTTAGAAATGATTACTACATCAGGATCAAATTGATCCTGATCATCTTCAGTCATGACAATTATGTTGAAGTCTTCTTCATCTTTAGATTCACTGTTAGTTGAGGAAAGTGGTGCCCTTATGCCCATCTTGGTTGATGTATAATCTGTATTATCTTCCATAAAGAACAACCCAATATATGCATTTTCTTCTTCAAATTCTAAAATCTCAGAATATCTGTCAGATAGGCTCAAGTGCTTCTTAGCCAAGAAGCTCTTGCCAGTATTTTTCTCCTTATAATGCAACTTGTCATTTGATCTCTTACTCTCTTTTCTTTTAACAGGACAATTAACAATTATATACCCTAACCTGTTACAATAGTAGCAAACCATATTAGTTTTTAAAATGTTTTTATGTTTAGAAGTATACCTTTCTCCAGTGGGGTCCTTTCTGGATTTTTCATGGTTAGCATGGGGCTTCCTTGAGCTAGAGCCTGTAGGGGCCTTATTCTTCTGCTGCTTCCTTCTTCTCAACATCTTTTTTACCTTCTAGGAGAACAATATTAGCTCTCCATCAGACAATCCAACTTCTGATGAGTTGGGTGCAGAGCTTCCTGACTCAGTAACCCTTCTTGGGGGAGAAGGAGTCTTCTCTCTACTCCTCCTAAAGGTTTCTGCTTTGAAGGACTCTATCTTCTCTCTACTGAATGACTTAGTAGATTCTTCTTCAGCATTTTTGGAGTTCTACTAAAGCATATGAGATAGTAACTTTCCAAATAGATTTTGTGGTATAATATTGGCTAAGTTGCCCATCTCCCATATGACACAAATTTTGATGTCCCATTATTTGTTGAGGGATCTCAAGAACTTGTCATTAAGTTTATAGTTGGATAATTTCCTGCCATAAGTTTTTAGACCATTCACAATTTTAAGGAACTTCTCATAGCACTCAGCTAGTGAATCCTTCTTGTCTTTCCTAAAAGCCTTATACTGCTGATTAAGAAGGGGTTTTATGTCATCCCTAACTTCCTTAGTCCCCTCCATGTAGAATATAAGAGAGTCCCACATATCCTTTGTAGTCTTGTAATGAACAAGGTTTTGGAAGATTTAGTCATCAATAGCACTGACTATAATTTCTGGGCCCTCTTGTCCATAATGGTCAGAATAACCTCGTCATTTGTCATTTCTGAGTACTTCTTTGGGGTCTTGATGTTGGCACTTATTGTTGAGACCTTCATGGGGATGAAGTGTCCCTCTTCTAATGTTACAAAGATCTTAGGGTCTGAGGCTTCCATGAAAAGCCTTACCCTCTCCTTCCATATCCCAAAGTCTCCTTCCTGAAAATAGGAAGCTTCATAGAACTCAGCTCTTTGTGGTTTTCACCAGAAGTCATGATGATTATCCTTTACTACCTTTGGAGATCTTATTCAGAATGTTAGGTCTTTATTGAACAACCTCATTTTGATACCACTTGAAAGACTATTATGGATAGATAATCACCTAGAAGGGGGATGATGAGTAGTAAAATATACATATTTTTAGAGTATTTTTTAGTTTTGTTTTTATAAAAAATGTAAGTATATTATGTACATACTTAAATAAATCGTTTCTTTTTAATTTTCAGTTCTAAATTAACCTGTTTTTGTGCCCTGTAGGTATTTCTTCACATTTTGGGCAAATCAGCAAATATTCATAAGTCACGCCCCAAGGTCACGCGCGTGATCTAGGGCATGTAACTTTAAAAACAACAATTCTAGCAGTTCAGCAGATTTTGGCCATGAAGCTCAGTCAGGCCCGGGTTACATGCATGTGTGCCACCTATCATGCCCGTGACATCACCCATGACCAAGAAAACTGCTTGCTATGATGCCAAGTTGAAGTCTATCTGCCACGCCCGCAAACACTCCAAGTGTACATGCCCGTGAGCATCATGCCATGCCTGTGTACTTTTAGACCCAATCCAGAAGCTGCCAGAAATTCTATCCATAGATGCCACGTCAGCAACACGCCAAGGAGACAGACCCTAGGGGGCCTATGTAACACCTCCCCTATAATGACCATATAATATGGGTCTGGCCAGAGCCCCACAACATATAGACTCCATTGTTTCAGCATTATAAAATGATATAAAGAACTACCCATATCATAACTCATAAAACAATACAGTAGAAACACACAAATACTAGAAGTTATCCACAATCATATGAGTCCGAAATGGCCTGAAGGCCTTACATCAATAAAATGCCAAACACTACAGCAATAACAAACATGGTAACATTCCTTAGCACCCCTAGGCTACCTCGACATGCAAGCTAGAATTACACAGCATAAAGCATAACATTCAACAAATAATAAATACTGCAAGGAGAACACTTCATGAGACTTAAGCCTTTTTGTCCGACGAGCTTGCTCCAGCTTGCAATCCTTGCTTTGTAAAATTTATTGTAACGTGGGTCAATAAAGGTTGCACTCAACTGTATAACCAACAGATCTCCTCCCGGCCGTCCCTAGTGGATCCCGGGGCACTCCATCACCCTACAGGTCAGCACTTTGTATGCAAAAGTACATAAACATAGAAAGTAAAGTAACAGGTTTGAATATCACATACATCAAACATGTTTTTAGATTTGAGCATTTAATAAAAAAGGGTCTAATATGCAGCATGTATGCAATCTATGGTTTCACCCAAGGCACCCTGTAGCGCATATGAATCTAGCACATCATCACGTATCATCACATCACATCATACGGGTACTTCCAATTTCCCCTATCGGCGTTCAAGCCGCAATACAGAATTCTTGCCTAGGCCCCACCCGCTCGTGGGTCTCAAAACCCGAGCTTGTCTGCAAGATCTGACTTCTCATGTTAGGATTCCATCACACAAACAAATCGATGCTAATAACCCTTATTAGACCCCACCCGCTCGTGGGCTTCATCGCCCAGGCTTGTCCAAAGCTTGGCATTCTCGTCAGTTTCACCGAAGGGGACATGTCTCGGCGGGACACTCTCCACACATGACTTGCAACATCACGGGCTAGCCAGTCGACCAAAGAGACCAAATCCAGCCTTCACAACCAGCCTTATCAATTCCGCCCTAAATCACCATTCGTTCTCACACGAAGAAGAGGGCAAACATCACAAACTTTTTCTTTTCCGTATTTAGATTTCAAGCAAAATCCCTATTGCTCGTCATGCAACATCACCGAGTTGGACTAACGGTTGTGACTATGGCTTTACCCATAATTCTTAATTGATAACAAAGCAGATTTATAATGCAACATCATGCCGGTGATGGACTCAATCGACCCGATGGCTCCTCTTGAACCATGGAGACTCGTACCCCTCTCACTTGAGAGATCCGGTGCCTAAATGATTGAAAGGAAGCGAAAATTAACCGGATGCAATGCACGCATCCTAAATACTGAGAGGAGAAATGTCGTTACCTTATGACTCCTCTTCCTAGACATGGATATCTTGGTTTGCACAGATGGAAGTGTGCTCCTTCAATTCCTCTCCACGGATCTGGCCTTGGATCGACGAACGGAGCTTCGCTAATAGCAGAAGAAGCCCTTCTTCCTCCTCCTCCACCACTCTCTCAAAAACCTTGAAGATGAGAAAGAATGGGGAAGTTGAGCCCTCAGCCCTATAAAAGCCCAAGGACGGATATTTCTGGTCCATAGGATCAAATCATAAGAAGATCGGTTGACCAAGAAATCAGATCTATGGAATTGCTTCCGTCCTCTATCGCTGGGTAGTAACTACCTACCGCACCGCGGTAACTTACCGACCCACTAGTCTCAAAATAATGCTGCACTACCTCCAGCGGTATCGATACCGCTGCACGGTAGCTACTCAATTCTTTCGAGTTGACGCATCGACGAATAAGGGCTACTACCCAGTGGTAGCTTCATAACGCCATGCGTTAGCTACTCAATGCTTTCATCTCGATGCGTTCATCTCAACGCTCTCATCAAAATAAGCCTACCGATAGGTGGTAGCTTCCTACTTTCGAGCGGTAGCTCCCAGAATCTCACACTGGCAAACTAGGGTGTTACAACTCCTCCCCCCTCCCTTAAAAGAATTTCGTACTCAAAATTTAACATACACTCAAAGCAATGAGCATACCTGATGCAAATAGTTCCGGGAAGTCTTCCCGTATTGCTCACTCGCGCTCCCAAGAGAATTCATCTCGCCCGCAGTTATCCCAACTTACTTTTATGAGCTAAACATCTTTATTTCGTAACTATCAAACTTCTGAATCCTCTATGCCAATCGGATGGACTCTTGTCCTTAGGTCCCCTTCTACTAGCACTACTGCCGACTCAACCAAAACATTTGCCTCCACCAAGGCTTTCCTTAATATCGAGACATGGAATACATCGTGCAATCCACTCATCTCTGTGGACAACGCCAACCGGTAGGCTGCTTCTATGATACATTTCGTAACTTTGAACCGTCCTAGAAACCTCAGACTCAACTGCTTGAGTCGGCGAATCTATGAAACACCTTTGAACGGCTTAATCTTTAGATACACCCAGTCACCTACTGCGAACTCCACATTCCTACGGCTCACATTGAAATACTTTGTCTGCCCATCCTGAGCAACCTTCATGCGCTCCTGAGTTGTTCGCACCAACTCGCAAGCATCAGCCACCACCTCTTTTCCCAAAAGCTTGGTGTCTCCCATTTCTATCAAATACATCTGTGTTCGACACCGCCATCCATACAAAGCCCCGTATGGCGCCATCTTGATACTTGCCTGGAAACAATTGTTGTAGGCAAACCCCACCATAAAAAGGTGGTCTTCCCACTTCTTCCCAAAATTAAGGGTACACATTCTCAGCTTATCCTCCATTGTACAATTTGTCCTCTCTGTTTGACCATCGGTTTGAGGATGGAACACCGTATTAAATTTTTGCTTGGTGCCCAGACTCATCTGCACTTGGCTCTAGTCCTTGGAGGTAAACCGTCCATCACGATCACTAATAATTCTCTTTGGAATTCCGTGCAACCGCATAATATTATGAACATACAATTCCACCAGCTTCTCCACGTTGTCCTGCTTTCAATTTGGAATGAAGTGAGCCACTTTGGTCAAGTGATCCACAATTACCCAAATTGCATCATTACAATAATACGACTGAGGTAAGCCATGCACAAAATCCATGTAGATGTCATCAAATTTCCACTCTGGGATAGGAAGGGGCTTCAGGAACCCACCCGACTTCTGACACTCAGACTTCACTAAGGCGCAAGTTTAGCACTGACTCACATACAAAGCTACATCCCGCTTCAACCCAGGCCACCAAAAGGATTTTTTTCGAATCTAAGTACATCTTTGTATTTCTCGGGTGAATGGAGTACTTTGTGAAACGGGCCTCAAATATCAACTCCTCATAGAACTTGTCGAACTGCGGTACACATACCATTTCATCCTTCTTAAAAATCCCACCAACCATCTCCCAGGTATTACCCTCGCCATTTTGAGCTTCCATAACAAATGGCTGGAACTCTGAATCCACACTAGTCACTTATCGGATACGATCAGACAAGTCATTCTGCAACCCTATCAAGTTCAACTGAGCCATGCTAGACTCACCTCTTTCTACACAATCAATGCTAAGGGACTCAAAGTCCCACACCAACCGCTCATCATAAGCTTCAATCCAATTCCCTTGTCTACAATATTTCCTACTTAAGGCATTGTCCACCACATTGGCCTTGCCTGGCATATACTGAATTGCCACGCCATAGTCCACAAGGAACTTGACCCACCCACGTTGTTGCATGTTCAAGTCTTTTTGATCCAAAAGGTACTTTAGGCTTTTATGGTCCGTGAAGATATCTACCTTGGCACCATACACATAGTGCCACCATAACTTTAATGCAAAAATTACCGCCTCCAACTCAAAGTCATGGACGAGGTAATTCCACTCATGAGGTTTCAATTTTCTAGACCCAAATACTATCACCTTGCCATGTCGTACTAGCACACAACCCAAACCACAACACGATGCGTCGCTAAAAATCTAAAATCCTTCAGTCCCTTTAGGAAGGCTTAGGATTCGAGACAACATCAACCTTTCCTTCAAGGTATCAAACAATTGGTTTCACTCCTGAGTCCACATAAACTTCTGGTCCTTACGAGTCAGAGAAGTGAGGGGCAGAGTGTCACAACCCACATTTTCTCCGCATTTAAATGATATATCAGGGTAATAGAAAACACGCGTCGTGATGCCACACCGTGTAGGGGATAACTGCAGATGCTCAGGCAAGAACCTACTCCTAACACTTATCATGAAATTCTCAGGTTTATGTTGAAGAAAAAATATTTTTAGTTAAGTTTGATGGGCGTATCCTTCGGCTCGGTGGATCAACTAGTCCACAGATGAAAATATAAATATACGCTGTGAAAAATACTTTATTTACATTGATTGATATCCTACACGAGCATGAGAATCCACATAGGACAACTCATGATATGCATACCTCTAGATTTAATATAAGTAGAAAAAGAGCTTTTACGTTCGTTAAAATAAAATGACATTTGAATTAAAAAATGCCATGAGTATGATATAAGCATAATGATACTTTTATAGTTTGAAAATAACTAACATGCAATCCTAACATAAAACCTTCCCAGCGAGCAAGTAAAACCAACAAATCAATTAAAAAGTGACCTAGCAGCTAACAAGTAACTTAAAATTAAACAAAATTTCCAGTGGGCATCAACAACCTTACACGAACCCACCAAAAACATGTATGTCTGAACTAAAAACCACACAACAAAACTACCTCACAATGATGAGGAAAGGACAACTGCAACAGCGGCAGAACACTAGCAACTACCAACCCTATCCACTCGATCAGCTACTTCTCCAAGCCTGAGGCATTCAAAAGAAAAGAATGCCTCAACAAGAAAGTACAAGTGGCGATCAAAGATTAATAGTAGCAATAATCAAAAGAGACAAAAGGGTTACCAACCCATACAAGAAATGCTGTCCAAACACAGTAAATAAGTCATAACATAATATGTAAGAAAGAGTTCTCAAAGGTATAAGTATGAGAAATTGCGCCAAGTGTGAAATGAAGCCATTCTTCGATACGATCTGCAAGTGTAAGCATAAATAGACATGTTTATATAATAAGAAAGAAAGAGACTAAACAACTCTAAACACGCAAATCATTAACACTTGGAAAAAAATTGGTACTGAGTCAGTGACCACATTGTCCAACACGAACCATCATCCTAAACATCTTTAAAAGGCACTAAGGTGGTGGCCACATTGTCCAACATAACCCAACAATCCAAATATCTAAAAAAGGCACTGTGGTGGTGGCCACATTGTACAACACAACCCAATAGTCTAAACAAAAATCACCAATTACCATGTTTAATGATTGACAAACCAACATCTTGTGGGTGGTCCTTTATCTACTGCCAACTTAGCCACAAACATACATCCTGAACACCAATAAAACCCAAGTCTAACCCCAATATTCCTCAATGATAAAGTGGAGGAAAAATTAAGAAAAATTTACCCTAAGGTAAATACTCGACGAATTTACCTCATTCGACGACAAAAATTCTAAGTCCACAACCATTCGTCAAGTATACCCGACCAATTGGCTTACCTAACCTCAATACTCGACGAATCGGCACACAATCTTCTAAGGACACAAAGAATTCGTCGATAATACTTGACGAATCTCCATTACCTTAAGGCGAAACTCGGCGAAAAAGACTTATACTCAACGAATTAACTTAACTCAATGCCTAGATGAGTTCACTCAACGCACTCAACGCCAACACAGCTATACTCAAAGCACTCGATGCCAAAGAAGCTATACTCAAAGCACTCGATGCTAATACAGCTATACTCAAATCACTCGACTCCAAAGAAGCTATACTCAAAGCACTTGATGCCAATACAGCTATACTCAAAGCACTCGAGGCCAAAGAAGCTACACTCAATGCACTCAACGCCAAAGGCATTACTCGGGGAAAAGGACTTAATTTCTTATAAATATTCGATGCTCTCGATGCCAAAGACTAAACACTCGACTCTCTTGATGCCAAATGCTAAAGCCTCAATGCTCTCGACGCCAAAGCATAATCACTCGACGCACTCAACGACTTTGACCTTACTCATAGATACTCGACAAAAAGGACTTAACCTCCCAGGAATATAAGACAAGTTTTAGTCAAAACAGTAATTTGAGATACTCGACGGAAAATACTTAACCTTAAATTGATACTCGACTAATTTCATACAGTCAATCCCTTCACTACCCGACGGACTTGACCTAGCCGAACCCTACACTACTCCTATTTTCTAAGGAGGAAGGAAGAAAGAGGAAAGAAAAGTAAAACGAACGAGAACATAGCAAGGGGAAGAAATCACCACATTCCTCAAGATCTTCAGAAATCCGGCCTCACGAGCGCTCCGCTCCAAGGATCAGTCGCAAGAACTCTTAGACAACAATTCCTGAAACTTTTCGAGGAAAATGAGAGTCAAGGTCAAAAACCCTAATGCCAAAAATATACAAAATGGGGAAAACTTACCCTGCACGCGTAGATCTTGGCGAGAGCTTTCTGAATCTACTCTTCGATGACGATTTCACACACCAAAACTCCTACAGGCGGCGGTAGAAGACCTCGCTATGCCCGTCGCCTACTTTCTCCCACAAATCGACCCGACAGCTTGGGAGACATGATGAATATGGTTTCGCTAAAGCGCACGAGCTCATATATATATAATATAATATTATTATTATCACAATTATCTACATGCCCAAGCAATCGGAAAACCCAAATCACCTCAGATTTCCACGAAATTCACACCAAGGCTAAATATTGATGCTACAAAACCAACAGAGAAGTCGAAATTACGATTCGACAAACAAAACTCGGGTTAAAATTCCCCGAAGTCAAAATCAACATCAACCTAGTAAAATCCACCGAGTCAAAATCTCGGATCTCGATGAGCAAAATCATGCTCCAGCAACGACATCCGCTAACTATGCGTCAACGTAATGCCCTATCATCATTATTACATAACTAAAGAAATTAAAATAAATATCGAAAAATCGGGGGTGTTACAGCCACTCCCCCTAAAAGAAAGTTTCATCCTTAAATTTGATACAAGCTCGAATTGATTTCAGAAAGAAAATAACCAAAGGTTATCAAATAAAAACTCTTACCAAAGAAACTAGGAGAATAGATGAGGATGAGCCTCTCTCATAGCTGACGCCACCTCCCAAATCACGCTCTCAATGTCTTGGTTTCACCAAAGAACCTTGACAATGGGTATTGTCTTCCTTTGCAATACCCGATCATATGTATCTAGAATACAAACAGGCACATCGACATAAGAAATATTAGGTTACAATAGGGGCACCAAATCTAGAACATGCCCGTCACTAAGCACACACTTTCGCAAATGTCTCACATGAAACACATCGTGCACACTAGGAAAATTAGCGGGCAAATCCAGCCTATAAGCTAACACTCAGATGCGTTCAATAACCTGGAAAGGTCCACATACCTAGGATCCAACTTGTGGTTCCTTCAAAACCTCTTAACGCATACCATCGAAGATACCTTGAGGAAAACCATGTCCCCAACTACGAACTCCAGATCAACCCTTCGTCAATTAGCATTCTTCTACTAGTGCTCTAAAGCTATACGAAGCTTCTCTCGATTATGTGTCACAGAAATATTCATCTCTTCCAAAGCTTCTAGACTCAACAATGGTCTTTTGCCAACTTCAGCCCAAAATAAGGGGGTTCAACACTGCCTCCCATACAATGCCTCAAAGCGGTCCATCTACAAACTCTCCTGATAACTATTATTATAAGCAAATTCCATCAATCTAAGCAGCTTGCCCCACTCTCCTCCGTGGTCCAAGATGTAACATCTGATCATATCTTCCAAAATCTGATTAACTCTCTCCGTCTGACCATTATTTTGCGGATGATAAGCGGTTGAATATCTAAAGTCGGTACCCAACCCTTCTAGTAAACTCTTTCAAAAACGAGATGTAAATCTGGAATCTCGATTTGACATGATACTTACCAGTACTCCTTGCAATCTAATAACCTCTTTCAAATACAACTCTGTTATCTTCTTCATGGAGTAATCAATCTTAAACAACATGAAGTGAGCATACTTCGTCAATCTATCAACTATGACCCACAAAGAATCATGTCCTCAGGGAGATCTTGGCAAACTGGTAATAAAGTCCATAGAAATACTCTCCCACTTCAAACTTGGAATATACAAAGGCATCAGCTTGCCACCCACCGGTCCATGATCTGCCTTAACTCGCTTTCAAGTAAGACACTCAGACAATAACTTGGCTATATCATTCTTCATCCCATACCACCAAACGATTTGCTTCAGATCTCTAAACATCTTTGTAGAACCAAGGTGGTAGGCAATACTTGAACCATGTGCCTCACTAAACAACTTTACTCGGATATCCTCAATAGCGGGAATATAATATCTACCGCGGTACTTCAAAGTACACGCATCATTGATTAAAAAGTCTGATAATTCCACTTTTTCAGTTCTACTATGAACATACTGCAAATCAGGGTCGTCCTTTTGATGTAGCCTTGTAATCATAATCCAAGAAGGCTCTGCCACTTCCAGGTAACTTGGCGAATTGCTACTCCCAACAAAAAAACCCATTAATAAAAACTCTTCCACCAAGGATTCTATAGAAAAGTTAAAGATCTGCGTAGTCTTCCTACTCAAGGCGTCAGATGCCACATTAGCTTTACTCAGATGATATATGATATTAACATCATAATCCATGATATACTCCAACCATCTACGCTGGCACAAATTCATCTCCTTCTGAGTGAAGACATACTTCAAGCTCTTATGGTCCGTGTAAATCTTGCACAACGCACCATATAACAAATGTTTCCACAACTTCAGGGCATAAATCACTGCTGCAAACTCCAAGTCAAGAGTAGGGCAGTTCCTTTCATGAATCTTCAATTTCCTTGATCCATACGTGATCACTTTTCCTTCTTGCATCAATACGCAACCAAGCCCAACGTGCAATGCATCCACATAAACAACATATTCCACTCCTTCGGTAGGAAAAAACAACACTAGAGCAGTGCATAATCTCTTTTTCAACTCCTGAAAGGCTTCTTCGCACTTATCGCTCCACACAAAAGTTGCATTCTTCTGCGTAAGTTTAGTCAGAGGCGCAGACAATGCAGAAAATCCTTCCATAAACGTTCTATAATAGCCTGCCAACCCTAGGAAACTTCTTATCTCTTTAGGTGTGATAGGTCTTTTCCAATCCATAACAACGGCTATTTTTATGGTTCAACTAAAATTCCATCTTTGTTCACAACATGACCCAAAAAGGACAACTGAGGTAGCCAAAACTCGCACTTACTCAACTTGGCATACAACTTATGCTCTCTTAAGGTAGACAGAACTCGGCACAAATGCTGAGCATGCTCCTCAGCACTCCGGGAATAAACCAAAACATCGTCAATGAAAAAACCACAAACTGATCCAAGAAATCCTTAAACACTATGTTCATCATGTCCATGAAGACAGATGGTGCATTCGTCAATCCAAAAGACATCACCAAGAACTCAAAATGCCCATGCCAAGAACAGAACGTAGTCCGCGAAACATCCGACTCATGGATTCTCAACTGATAGTAGCCTGAACGAAGGTCAATCTTTAAAAACACCATAATACCATGCAACTTATAAAACAAATCATCTATCTGCGGTAAGGGATACCTGTTCTTGATAGTTATCTTATTCAATTCTCTATAATCAATGGACAACCTCATAGATCCATCTTTCTTCTTAACAAACAAGATGGGAGCACCCCAAGGAGAAGAACTGGGCCTAATGAATCTACACTACAAAAAATCATCTAGCTGGGTACGCAACTCTTCAATCTCACGCGGGGCCATACGGTACGGTGCCTTAGCAATAGGGCGAATACCCAGCTCCAGATCTATAACAAACTCCACATCTCTCTCAAGCAGAAGACCAGGAAGACTATCTGGGAAAACATCAGGAAACTCTCTCACCACAGGAATATCCTCGACATGCGGAAAACTACTAACGGCTCCCAAAATAGAAACCAAATAAACACAACAACTGAAATCTAAAAGCTTCCGAGCACATACCGCAGAAATAATCGGGTAATCCTGGCACGGAAAGCCATACATACTCCTGGGGTAGCCGTTGTCCATCTCGAAATCCAAATGCTTAACATTGCATTGGATAACATCATTATATCTGGACAATCAGTCCATGCCCAGAATCACATCAAAGTCCTCTAGGTTTTACACCTTCAGATCAGCAAAAGCCAGAAAATTTCCTGAAAGAATAGGACAACTCTGGATACTCTGGTTCGACACCATCGAGTCACCAGAGGGAAACTTAATGCAAAATGAATCGCCAACTTGATTAAGAGTCATACGATAACATTCTACAAAAGTCCTAGCCACGAATGAGTGGGTAACACTAGAATCAAACAAAACGCGCGCCCAATGATTCTTGACCTTCAACTCCCCTATAAAATTGCATGCGTAACTAATCCACCATCATCGAAACTAAAGCTACGAGCTAATAACTAGATTGGAATCTAACCTGAGATTACTTGGGTGGACGTCTACACTTCTTCCAAAGTCACCACATTCAGCTTGCCCTTCCCTTTATCCAAAAGCTATGGCGGCGACAATGCTTGAAGTGGAACTGGATGCAACGGGGGATGAGATTGTGGGCACCTCGACTTGAAATTCCCTTTTTGTCTACACTAGAAACAGACCTTATCCATACTCTAACAATGGGCAGCATTATGCCCCTTTCTCATACATGAAGCACAAACCAAATATCCTTTGGGAGTGCTCTGAATTGCATTCACTTGTTGCTGCTTTTGAGCTCCCAACCTCTTGAAACACTTTTCAAATGGATGGCCCGATCGGCCATAGAAACTACACACCTTATTGCTTACTTTCTTCAAAGCAGGGCCAAATTCCTGAGAGCTTCTACCATCATCACACTTTCTCTTGTCCTTTCTCATTAGCATGCCTCGACTCTTGGAATTATCGATAGCTTCGACCTTCAAGGCAACTTCTACTGCCTCCGTATAATTCTCCGACCCATATACACTAGCCAACTGTTGGATGTCACTCCTAAGACCACCCAAAAAACATTTTACTCTGCTAGCTTCAAAGGCTACCAAATCCTGTGCAAACCGACTCAACTTGCTGAACTCTATCTCATACTCACTGATCGTGAGTTATCTTTTATTCAAATGGAGAAAATTGTTCATCAAACGGCATTGCTTGACCGACGGTAGAAATATCCTCAACAATAACTCCTTGAAAGAGTCTCACGAACATCCATCTGTAAGGTTCTATTTTCCCTTATCCACCATCTCTTTGCAAGACCCTTCAACTGCTATGCAGTGACCATCACTCTTTGGTCAGCAGAAATCCTTGAGTATGACAACATTTCCTCGATCGCAATAATACAGTCATCCAATGCAATAAAGTCGGTTCTACTATCATAGGTAGGAGGTCCTAGTCGCTGAAAGTGCGAAATAAAATTCATCTCTGGTGGCAGTAAAACTGGAGGCATCAACAGAGCAGGAGGAATAGGAACGGCTTGACCAATAGGAAGGTCCTGCACTCTAGGATGTTGTCCTGAAATGACAGTCAACAATGCCTGAATTTGCGATTGAATCTCAACCATCTGCCTAGACAAAGCCTCATTACTCTGCTGCAACGCTTCAATCACAGCCTCAATTTGCACACCGGACGACTCGCCCTCAGACTGGGGAGTCGAACTTATCGTTACATGCTTAGGCGGCATCCTAATAATACAACAAACAACTAATCAAAACCTAGCTTAATGCTAGAATTACTCAACTTAGTTCAGACCATACATGTATAGATACTTGCTCATGTTGCTAACTTGCTCTGGGATTTTATAAATGATGTTATGCTTAAACTTAGGATGATACACCGTCATTCTATTAACTCATGTGCATAAACTATGAATGCATGAATTCTTATTCTTTCTTGTTTAAATCCATGTGCATGTGTATGTCATCATGTAAATCTTAGCTTGGCACGTGTGCTAATGCTATATTATGTTATGCATATTGGGCTATGCATTCTAATAAAGGCCTTATGCTTGTTATGAGCAACGTTTATATAAAAATTACGTGGAGAAAAGGGATTATGCATGGAGAAGAAAAAGTTATGGAGAGAGAAGGTGAAAGTGTGGTTGTGAGATGTTCTCCAATTCTATATTCGAGGAAGACAAGTGTACCTTATCACATATAGTATAGGATATTCAGTTCAATATCAAGGTCGTATTATCCGGGGCGGCTTGATTACTTCTACTTCAAGGAGTTACTATTATCTTATCAAATAAAAGTTCTTTTTTGGCTTGCTTACTAAATTAGAGAAGAGAGAAAATTACTTGCAAATAAAAAAAAGGATAAACGATGATTTAAGCGGAAGTACTCGATCTTGAATTTCTTTGGAAAAATTAATCAAGAAAGCAATCACAAACTTTAACTTAATAAAATAAAGATACCTTGACTGTGGGGGTTCCCAAATCTTGAACACGCTTCTCTCGAAGAAGTGCCCAACTGAGGTTAGGAAGATCCGACCGAACTCTCGTCCCGTATCCGAATACCTAACACTCGCTTTAAGTAGTGAACCTTGCTATTGGATTTGACTCCAATCCGGTAGATTTACGTCATTCTCTCTCGAGAGGTGCGTGCAACTCTCTTTACTCTTGAGCGCTCACTTCAAGCTATCGGCCTCTCGGCTTTCCAAGAATGAAAACATGAATGGAGACTATATATCGATAATATAGTTTCATCCGAAATAAATCAAGAGTAAATCGAAGGTCTAGATTCTAAAAAGAGAAAGAGAGTTAGAGCATCATAACTGATCAACTCATCCTCAGATCATCAAGATCGAGTACTATGAGGATTTAGTTACTCATAATTGTGTAGGAAATGGAAATCATGTTAAGAATATAGAAAATAAGAAAGAGAGAGAGAGAAAAGGAATAACAACTATATTATTCTTATTGAAAGGAAATTTCAAAAAAAGGCATAAAGACATTACAAGGAAGGTTTACAACAAGATTACAAGTGCGATAAAAGAGATTGCAAGAAAATTAAAGCATGAAAACATTAATCTAAAATACTCTAAAAATAAACTCTCAATTACTCTCTAGAAGGATCAAATGAAGGAGGAATGATGATCCTTTCCCCCCTTCCTTCATGCTTATTTATAGGGCCAAAACCAAGGGGGTAGAGTTGGAATTTGGCATGAGGATGAAGCTTCCATGAAGCTTCCCTTGGTCAAAATGCACATGTTGGATAAATAGTCAAAGGTGGCTAGCCTCTTTCATACTTATCATGAAAAGCATGATAAAAATTGGCTAACTTCCTCTTTTTCCAAGAAGTTTCCTTTAAGAACACATGCTGAATATTTAGTCAAAGGTGGCTAGCCTCTTTGATACTTAGGAGAAAAAAAATCTCATCGGACCATTGTGGCTTCATTCCATTCTTGAATATAGTTCAACAACACCGTGACATGATTGCACTCGACATTTAGTTTGGAATTCCAAAACTGAAGGCGTGCTCTCTTATAATTAATAATGCAATTTGTCCCGAGATCCTTGGTTCTTGCTCAAAGACGAGAATCATTCATGCAGGAAACCTGCTAGACAGCAACTTCGACGGAGGATTACCGAAGCTACATAAATCCTACGAAGGCGTGTAACCATACGTTGGAAAGGTATTTCTGAGGGCTACAACTTTTGTGTTCAGCCCAAGATCTGATTATGGTCGCAACATGCACAAAAGTTTCCCCGAAGTTCGCTGCGCGCAGAAAATATAGTAAAATAGGCATGGTTAGGATAGAATTATAAAAAGATACGATTTAGCGAATAAAATTAACATTATAAATATATTTATATTAGATTATTTAGATTTTTATATTAATAATTTAGGTCAAATTATGCATCATCAAATTCCCCCATACTTATTATCTTGCTTGTCCTCAAGCAAAGTAAAAAAAACTAGCTAACATAAAATTAACTAATCAAAAAGAATTGATCATGCTACACACGAGTGCACTGCGAAATTCTAAGTAGGGAATAATAAAAAATAGATCTAAAGCTTTTACTTAATTATGAAAGATCATTTTTAAAAACTTTACTAACCAAAATTAATCATCCAAAATTTTTACCTAAAAGTCTTTAAACGAATTAAAGCAAAGTAACAAAAGAGTAGCGCATTGAGTTGTTACTATACCCTAAGAGACAAATTATAATCATATCAATCTAAAACCAATAATCTAAATTCGTACCCAAAAACTTAGCTAATCTATTCATTTTCTGTACTTAACTAAAAACAAACCTAAGAGCATGAATCAAAAAGACTTTGGAATGGAATTCAAAGATAAAATCGGTGGCTAATAATCACACTAAACCAAAACATGAGTTTTATAAAAACAATAACAACAAAAAGGCATGAAGCACATGCAACAAGGTATAAAGATTTTTTTTTCTTTTACACTTTTTTTAAACAAAAGGCCATAAGAAATTTTTTATTTCTTTTGAAATTGGCCTATCAAAACATAAATTTTTTTTATTTCTTTTTTTGAGCATAGTCTTTCATTTGAATTTCTCCCAATATATCACAAAATTAAACCTATCACAATTGTGAAATTTAAATAAAACTCTAAAGATTAGTGTGATCAAATAGGTTGGAATATTTTGCTTTGGTGAGATAAAAAGTGGATATAACAAGTAAAACATGGAAAAAGGCTCAACAGAGGCAAACTAATGATTGATTTAAAAGGTTGGCATGAAGGCTCAAACGAAAAAAAATGGCCTAAATCATTTTCGTGCTCCCAAATTCATCTAAAGCAAGGTTTGAAAAATTTCGAAAAGGGTAAGTTCTAGATAGTAAATAAAGACTAATGAAATCTTCATGAGTACAAGAATAATAAGCGTCTAGGATAATTCACATCTACTACACGAATCCAAAGTTATCTTTTAAAAATTTTCTAAAAACCAAAAGGAAAATAGAGGATGAATAATTTATAAGAGAGTAAAAAGAATAAAAGATGAAAATCATAGAGAAGTGCAAGTTTTAGAAAAAAACTTTTCAAATGAACATGCTACCCAGAATTAGAACACAACATAGGTCAACACTTTACTCGTACAACATAATTAAGAAGAAAGATTAGGAAAAATTAAAATTAGCTATGTTTATATATAATATTTTGAGAATAGCAAAACATAAAGTAAGGGGTACTATTTATTCTACCATAATTAGTCTAATTAGAACTAAATATTATTTCTATGATTTTTTTGCTTTGTGCTTAAAAAAAAGATAAAATATTTTTATGATTTTCTAAAATATGAAAAAGTCTAAAATAAAGGAAGACTCCCCCATACATAAAATTAAACATTGTCCTCAATGAAGAAAGGAGGGGAAGGAGAGAGATGTTTTTCAAGAAAACTGAAATGAAATAAATTAAAACAGGTACTTTCCTGAATTTGTGAGTTGCGAGTTGCTGGGCGATACTGCTCCCCCATACTTGTGTTGTGGAACTTCATGAAATATCATCTTGAACTTTTGATGGAATCAGCAACGTTGGAGCAAGCGATCACAAAACTTCAGCTTGTCGGAATCGCACGGGAAAAAGTAAAAAAAAACAACAAAAACAAAAAAAACAAAAAGAAAGAAAACAGAAAAATAACTTGGGTTGCCTCCCAAGAGCGCCCTTTGTTTAAAACATCGTCTGAGCTCGACGCAACAAAAAATATTGTTTAAAAGAAATTGTCCAATAGAAGTCCAAAATATGTTGAAATTATTACAGACCAAATTCAAATAGTTTATCCAAGTTTAAACATCATTGTCCAAAATAAAGCGAAAAAATAAAGATAAATAAAATAATTGGTAATGAGAGCATCATTGTTAGGGCAAAAAGACATGCGAATCATTCTTCCCCAGATCGTCTCCCGAAAAAAAAAATTTTAGGCGATGACCATTTACTTTAAATTCTCCTTTTTTCGGGTGGGAAATAAGAACCGTCCCATATGGCCAAGCCTCTTAAACAATAAATGGGCCGGACCATCGCGATTTTAATTTTCCCGGAAAGAGGCGAAGGCGAGAGTTATAAAGAAGGACGAGATCGCCCAGCGAATTTTTTTTTGGAAATTTAATATTTTTGTCGTGATAAAACTTTGTTCGCTCTTTATAAAGTCTATTACTCTCGTATGCGTTCGCGCGCCACTCATCGAGCTCGTTCAGCTGAAATTTACGTTGATCGGAAGCTAGGGTAGAATCTAAATTCAAAAATTTAAGCGCCCAAAATGCACGGTGCTCTAACTCAACCGGAAGGTGTCAAGCCTTGCCATAAACCAATCGAAATGGCGTGCAGTCGATGGCTGTCTTATATGTCTTTCGATAGGCCCATAGAGCATCATCTAGTTTTTAACGCCCAATCCTTCCTATTTATAGAAACAGTTTTTTCTAAAATACGCTTCAATTCTCGATTGACAACCTCGACTTGACCGCTCGTTTGGAGGTGATAGGCGGTGGAGAGTTTGTGCGTTACACCATATTTTGCCAAAATTTTGGGAAACTGGCTATTGTAGAAATGGGTTCCCCTATCACTAACTATAGTGCGCGGCGTGCCAAATCGAGAGAATAATTTTTTTAGAAAATTAACTACGACTCGTGCATCGTTGGTGGGGATTGCCTGCGCTTCCGCCCATCTTGATACATAGTCGACAACAACGAGAATGTATTTGTTTTGATAAGACGGAGGGAGGGGGCCAACGAAGTCGATGCCCCAAAGATCAAAGATTTCACATTCTAGAAAAATATTTTTAGGCATCTCGTCCCTACGTGAGATATTGCCGGCCCGCTGGCAGCTATCGTAAGTACTCACCAGGGTGTGAGCATCTTTGTAAAGCGTGGGCCAATAAAAGCCCGCCTCCAGCACCTTTCTTGCGGTGCGGTTCGCCTGATAATGACCACCTGTTGGTCCCTCGTGGCAATGCCGTAAAATCTGTAGGCCTTCCTTACTCGAAACACAACGTCACACAACCTGGTCCGCACAAACACGAAATAAAAATGGGTCTTCCCCAAAATAAATCTTTATGTCAGAAAAGAATTTCTTCTTTTGCTGATTTGAGAATTCTTTTGGCAAGACCCGGGCTACTAAATAGTTAGCCAGATCGGCGAACCAGGGTGCCGAACAATTCTTAAGATTTTCTAGAGCGAGGAGGCGCTCATCGGGGAATTTATCATTAATATCAGACTCTATTTATGCTTCACTAGCAGGATTCTCTAAACGCGACAAATGTTCGGCCGCCAAATTTTCGGCACCCCTTTTGTCCCGGATCTCCAAGTCAAACTCCTGTAAGAGGAGGATCCATCGCAAAAGGCGGGGCTTGGCGTCCGCTTTACTTAATAAATATCTAAGCGCGAAGTGATCCGTGAAGACTATAACTTTTGAGAGAGTGATGTAAGACCTAAACTTATCGAAAGCAAACACGATCGCTAGAAGCTCCTTCTCAGTGGTGGTGTAGTTAGCTTGTGCGGACGTGAGTGTCCGTCTCGCATAATAAATTGGGTGGAAGAATTTATCCACCCGTTGGCCTAAAATAGCGCCGACGACAATATCACTTGCGTCACACATGATCTCAAATGGGAGCGACCAATCTGGCGCGACTAGGATCGGAGATTTTACTAATTTTTCTTTAATTAAATTAAATGCTACAAGACATTCATCGTTAAAGAAGAAAGAAGATTCTTTTTCAAGAAGATGGGTTAACGACTTGGTGATTTTGGAAAAATTTTGAATGAAGCGCCGATAGAACCCTGCGTGGCCTAAGAAACTACGAATCACTTTAATGTTCGTTGGTGGGGGAAGTTTTTCAATTACTTCGATCTTAGCCCGGTCGACCTCTATCCCTTTTCCCAAAATTTTATGGCCGAGGACTAATCCCTCACAGACCATAAAATGGCATTTCTCCCAATTGAGGGCTAGATTGGTCTCCTCACAACGAATAAGCACACGCTAAAGATTTTTTAAACAGTTTTTAAACGAATTACCGAAGACCGAGAAGTCGTCCATGAAGACTTCCATAACCACTTCTACTAACTCGTTATAAATTGCCAACATACATCTCTGAAATGTAGCTGGCGCATTGCATAACCCAAATGGCATCCTTCTATATGCGAAGGTACCAAAAGGACAAGTGAAGGTGGTCTTCTCTTGGTCCTCAGGTGAAATAGGAATTTGGAAATATCCAGAGAGACCATCGAGAAGACAATAGAAAGAGTGACCGGACAGGCGTTCTAAGATTTGGCCGATAAACGGTAACGGAAAATGGTCATTTTGGGTGACATCATTAAGTTTTCGATAGTCGATGCACATCCGCCAACCCGTAACAGTACGGGTTGGAATTAATTCATTGTTTTCATTCGCGACCAGCGTTACACCGCCTTTCTTCGGCACAACTTGTATTGGGCTTACCCAAGTACTATCAGAGATGGGATAGATGATTCCCGCATCTAGGAGTTTGATTACCTCAGCCTTCACGACTTCCTTCATATTAGGATTAAGTCGTCGTTAGGGCTGGATAGAATTGTGGGAATTCTCTTCCAAGAAGATCTTATGGGTATAGAAGGAGGGGCTAATCCCCTTTATATCAGATAACTGCCATGCAATTGCGTGGCGATGATTTCTTAACACTAGAGTCAACTCAGAAATATCTGAGTCACTCAAATCGGCAGAGATGATAACGAGAAGTTTTGAGTTTCTTTCTAAGAAGAGATATTTGATATGAGGGGGAAGTTGCTTCAACTCTAAGGTGGGTGGTTCCTCGTAGGAGGTTTTGATTTTTAGGGTTTCGATGTGTAGTGGTTCAGGTGGTGTGGGGAGAGAGACTTCTTCTAAGCAGAAGCGCTCGACGATAATGGGTTCATTATACGATGAAGATATAGACTCGGGTAGTGCAGAAGATTCACCTTCGAAGCATTCTTCTAGGTAAAAGCAGGAATCGTCATTAGCTAAGGTATTACGCATCGAGGGATTTATACTAAAAGTGATTTCATCGTCTCCAACCCGAAGGAGGAGCTTTCCATCACTAACGTCAATAATAGCGCGGGAGGTGGCAAGGAAGGGGCGGCCGAGTATAAGGGGTACTTCAGCATCCTCTTCGATGTCTAGGATAACAAAATCCACGGGAAAGATGAATTTGTCTACTTTTACGAGCACATCCTCTACTATCCCTACTGGATACTTAACTGATCGATCAGCTAACTGGATACTCATTTTGGTGGGTTTTGGAGATCCTAAAACTTATTTTTTAAATAGAGAGAATGGCATGAGGTTTATGCTTGCTCCTAGATAAGCTAAGGCGTGTTTTACTAACGAATTACCAAAAAGACATGGGATGGAAAACCTTCCCGGGTCATTTACTTTTTGCGGTAATTTGTTAAGTACAACCGCGGAGCATTCTGCGTTAAGGGAAATATGTGAAATATCCTCAAGCTTTTTCTTATTAGAGAGCAGCTCCTTGAGATATTTCGCATAATTTTGGCATGTTAGAGATAGCCTCGCAGAAAGGGACATTAATATGAATTTGTTTTAAAATTTCTAAGAACTTTTTATAACTCTCCTCGGCACGCTCATTTTTTAACTTAACAGGATAAGGAATATTTGAATTAGAGGCACGTGACATAAACGTAGTAGGTAAATTCGAAGCTAAAATAGGAGGGGGAGAAGTAGAAGAAGGTACCATGGGTTCGTCATTTTTTAAAGCTACCTCCTTTCCGCTGCGAAGTGTGATTGCATTCGCGCTTTCCCTTGGGTTTTGTTCGGTGTTTCCTGGCAGAGTTCCTTGTTGTCGCTCGGATAACATCTTCGCTAACTGGCCCACCTGATTTTCTAAGCTTTTAATAGACCCGGTAATGTTCTTGAGATTAGATTAATTTGTGGCAACGTACTTGGCGAAGACATCTTCAAGCGAAGAGGGCTTCGGCTGTTGCTGTGGAAAACCAGGTGGATTTAAATTAAGGGGGGGGGGGAGCTGGATTATAAGCAGGATTTAGATTTGGAGGGCGCAGAGCATTCCCTTGGTTGCTCCATGAGAAGTTTGGATGGTTCCTATAACTCGCATTATAGGTGTTGTTATACGGTGCGTTATTCGTGTTATAAGAAGGCCGAGGCGCGTTTCCCATGAAGTCAACCTGTTCTTCAAAAATAACATTATTATTATTAGCCCAAGGAGGAGTGGCGGAGGAAGAAGTCATCTCCGCCACTTGCTTAGTTAGGCGCTCAACTTGGAGGGCTAGATTCGTAGCTGCATCAATTTCAAAAACTCCCGCTGGCTTAACTGGTCGTGCTCGGGGTGCATTCCATTGGTATGCATTCATGGCCATTTCCTCAACAAGCTCTTGTGCGGCCTCCGGGGTTTTGTTATTCAACGTCCCCCCAGCGGCTGCGTCGATCATTTGTCTTGTTTCGAAATTCAAGCCATTATAGAAGATTTGCACTTGTTGCCAAGTGGGAAGTGCGTGGTGTGGGAATCTACGCAATAGTTCCTTAAAGCGCTCCCATGTGTCGTAGAGAGTCTCCGAGTCTATTTGCATATATGATGCGATATCAGTGCGTAGTTTTGCGGTTTTTGCAGGAGGAAAGTAGTTTGTAAGAAATTTTCCTGCCATCTCGGCCCATGTAGTGATGGATCCTCTAGGGAGAGAGCCTAGCCACTGCTTGGCCTTTGACCGTAAAGAAAATGGAAAAAGATATAATCGAATGGCGTCATCCGTGACACCATTGATTTTGAAAGTATCGCAAATCTCGAGAAAATTTGAAATGTGGCAATTTGGATCCTCGTCCGGGAGACCATCGAAGGTTACTGACTGCTTCACCATTTGTATAATGCTGGACTTGATCTCAAAGTTATTGTTCACCACTGCAGGGCGGACAATACTTGATTGTGTACCGTCAAGATTTGGCCGCGCATAATAGGACATGGTCCTTTGCTGGGCCTCATCTGGGTTGGGCGGATTAAGATCCATAATTTCTGTGGCAGTGTCTCCGATCGACTCTTCGATGCCTAAATGCGATTCCTGATCACGAGAACGGAGGCGACGCAAAACGGTGCGCTCTATCTCAGAATCAAAAGGAATATTCGAAGAGCTTCCTCTAGTCATACACTAAAAAGAAAGAGAAGTGGGAGAGAGATAATGAGAAAAACTATAAAGAGAGCGAAAAAAGAAGAAGATAAAATTAATAGCTATCCTCTTTTCAAAATATCAAAACGGTGCATGGAGAAGAAAAAGTTATGGAGAGAGAAGGTGAAAGTATGGTTGTGAGATGTTCTCCAATTCTATATTCGAGGAAGGCAAGTGTACCTTATCACATATAGTATAGGATATTAAGTTCAATATCAAGGTCGTATTACCCGGGGCGGTTTGATTACTTCTACTTCAAGGAGTTACTATTATCTTATCAAATAAAAGTTCTTTTTGGGCTTGCTTACTAAATTAGAGAAGAGAGAAAATTACTTGCAAATAAAAAAAGGATAAACGATGATTTAAGCGGAAGTACTCGATCTTGAATTTCTTTGGAAAAATTAATCAAGAAAGCAATCACAAACTTTAACTTAATAAAATAAAGATACCTTGACCGTGGGGGTTCCCAAAGCTTGAACACGCTTCTCTCAAAGAAGTGCCCAACTGAGGTTAGGAAGATCCGACCGAACTCTCGTCCCGCATCCGAATACCTAACACTCGCTTTAAGTAGTGAACCTTGCTATTGGATTTGACTCCAATCCGGGAGATTTACATCATTCTCTCTCGAGAGGTGCGTACAGCTCTCTTTACTCTTGAGCGCTCACTTCAAGCTATCGGCCTCTCGGCTATCCAAGAATGAAAACATGAATGAAGACTATATATCGATAATATAGTTTCATTCGAAATAAATCAAGAGTAAATCGAAGGCCTAGATTCTAAAAAGAGAAAGAGAGTTAGAGCATCATAACTGATCAACTCATCCTCAGATCATCAAGATCGAGTACTATGAGGATTAAGTTACTCATAATTGTGTAGGAAATGGAAATCATGTTAAGAATATGGAAAATAAGAAAGAGAGAGAGAGAAAAGGAATAACAACTATATTATTCTTATTGAAAGGAAATTACAAAAATGGCATAAAGACATTACAAGGAGAGTTTACAACAAGATTACAAGTGCGATAAAAGAGATTGCAAGAAAATTAAAGCATGAAAACATTAATCTAAAATAATCTAAAAATAAACTCTCAATTGTTCTCTAGAAGGATCAAATTAAGGAGGAATGATGATCCTTCCCCCCTTCCTTCATGCTTATTTCTAGGGCCAAACCAAGGGGGTAGAGTTTGAATTTGGCATGAGGATGAAGCTTCCATGAAGCTTCCCTTAGTCAAAATGCACATGTTGGATATATAGTCAAAGGTGGATAGCCTCTTTTATACTTGTCATGAAAAGCATGATAAAAATTGGCTAACTTTCTCTCTTTACAAGAAGCTTCCTTTAAGAACACATGCTGAATATTTAGTCAAAGGTGGCTAGCCTCTTTGATACTTAGGAGAAAAAAAATCTCATCGGACCATTGTGGCTTCATTCCATTCTTGAATATAGTTCAACATCACCGTGACATGATTGCGCTCGACATTTACTTTGGAATGCCAAAATTGAAGGCGTGTTCTCTTATAATTAATAATGCAATTTGTCCCTAGATCCTTGGTTCTTGCTCAAAGACGAGAATCATTCATGCAGGAAACCTGCTGGACAGCAACTTCGACGGAGGATTCCTGAAGCTACATAAATCTGATGAAGGCGTGTAACCATGCGTTGGAAAGGTATTTCCGAGGGCTACAACTTTCGTGTTCAGCCCAAGATCTGATTATGGCCGTAACATGCCGAAAGGTTGCCCCGAAGTTCGCTGCACGCAGAAAATATAGTAAAATAGGCATGGTTAGGATAGAATTATAAAAAGATACGATTTAGCGAATAAAATTAACATTATAAATATATTTATATTAGATTATTTAGATTTTTATATTAATAATTTAGGTCAAATTATGCATCATCAAGTGTACACATGAAATATTATACATCCCATACTACATAATATCGCATGTAACGAAAAGGTAAAATCTAATGGGCATTCATGTGATGATTGTTATGCATCTCATACTACATAACATTCACATGTTTCTTCCTATGAGGATCCATATACAAACACATATTATTCATCCCATGCTACATAATATGCCCTGTATACTTCTTATCATGCTTATGAGAGTAGTGTTCATGCTTCAGCTAAGACGTACTGATGATACATTGGTGTGTGTATGAAATGGAACAAGACCACTAAAACTAGACCTCTTATACCAACTATCACAACCCGCATTTTCTCTGCATTTAAATAATATATCAGAGTAAGAGAAAACACACATCGTGATGCCACGCTGTGTTGGAATAACTGCAGACGCTCAGGCAAGAACCTACTCCTGATAATTATCATGGAATTCTCAGGTTTATATTGAAGAAAACATATTTTTAGTTAATTTTGATGGTCGTATCCCTCGGCTCGATGGATTAACTAGTGCACAGATGAAAATATAAATATATGCTGCGGAAAATACTTTATTTACATTGATTGATATCCTACATGAGCATGAGCATCCACATTGGATAACTCATGATATGCATACCTCTAGATTTAATATAAGTAGGAAAAGAGCTTTTACGTTCGTTAAAATAAAATGACATTTTAATTAAATGATTTCATGAGTATGATATAAGCATAATGATACTTTTATAGTTTGAAAATAACTAATATGCAATCCTAACATAAAACCTTCACAGAGAGCAAGTAAAACCAACAAATCAACTAGAAAGTGACCTAATAGCTAGCAAGTAACTTAACATTCTACAAATCTCCAGTGTGCATTAACAACCTGACACGAACCCATCAAAAAACATGTATGTCTGAACTAAAAAACCAAATAATAAAACTACCTCATAATGGTAAGGAAAGGACAACTACAACAGCTGTAGAACACCAGCCTACCAACCCTAGCCGCTCGATCTGCTACTGCTCCAAGCCCGAGGCATTCAAAAGAAAAGAATACCTCAGCAAAAAGTACAAGTGGCGATCAAAGATCAATAGTAGCAATAATCAAAAGAGACAAAAGGGTTACCAACCCATACAAGAAAAGCTGTCCAAACACAGCAAATAAGTCAAAACATAATAAATAAGAAAGAGCACTCAAAGGTATAAGTATAAGAAATTGAACCAAGTACAAAATGAAGCCACACTTCGTTACCATCTGCAAGTGTAAGCATACATATATATGTTTTTATAATAAGAAAGGAAGAGACTAAACACATCTAAACACGTGAATCATTAACATTTGGTAAAATTGCTACTGAGTCGGTGGCCACATTGTCCAACAAGAACCATCAGCCCAAACATCTTAAAAAGGCACTTGGGTGGTGGCCACATTATCCAACACAACCCAACAGTCCAAACATCTCAAAACAAAGGCACTGTGGTGGCGGCCATATTGTCCAACACAACCCAACAGTATAATGATTCACGAACCAACATCATGTTGGTGGTCCTTTATCCACTGCCAACTTAGCCACAAACATACGTCCTAAACACCAATAAAACCCAAGTCTAGTACCGAGATTTCTTAATGACAAAGAGGAGGAAAAATCCCAAAAAATTTACCCTATGGTCAATACTCGACGAATTTACCTCATTCGGCTAGAAAAATTCTAAGTCTATAACCATTCGTCGAGTATACCTGACAAATCGGCTTTCCTTACCTCGATACTCGACGAATTGGCACACAATCTTCTAAGTCCACAAGGAATTCATCAATAATTCTCGATGAATATCCCTTACCTTAAGGAGAAACTCGACGAAAAAGACTTATACTCAACAAATTTACTTCACTCAATGCCTAGCTGAGTTCACTCAACGCACTCGACGCCAATACAGCTGTACTCAAAGCACTTGATGCCAAAGAAGCTATACTCAAAGCACTTGACGCCAATACAACTATACTCAAAGCACTCGATGCCAAAGAAGATATACTCAAAGCACTCGATGCCAAAGAAGCTACACTCAACGCACTCGAAGCCAAAGGCATTACTCTGCAAGAAGGACATAATTTCTTATCAATACTCGAAGCTCTCGATTCCAAAGGCTAAAACTCGATGCTCTCAATGCCAAAGCATTATCACTCGACGCACTCGATGCCTATGGCTATTCACTCGACAACTTTGAATTTACTCATAGATACTCGACGAAAAGTATTTAACCTCCCAAGAATATTCGATGAATTTTAGTCAGACTCAGTAATTTGAGATACTCGACGGAAATGACTTAACCTTAATCTGATACTCAACGAATTTAATACAGTCAATCCCTTCACTACCCGACAGACTTAACCTAGCCGAACCCTACACTACTCCTATCTTCTAAGGAGGAAGAAAGAAAGAGGAAAGGAAAGTAAAACGAACGAGAACATAGTAAGCGGAAGAAATCATGACTTGCCTCAAGATCTTCAGAAATCCGGCCTCACGAGCGCTCCGCTCCAAGGATCGGTGCAAGAACTCTTAAGTAATGATTCCTGAAACTTTTCGAGGCAAATGAGAGTCAAGGTCAAAAACACTAATGCCAAAAATCTATGAAACAGGGAAAACTTACCATGCACGGGTAGATCTTGGTGAGTGCTTTCCGAATCAACTCTCCAATGACGATTTCGCGCACGGAACTCCTAAAGGTGGTGGATAAAGACCTCGCGATGCCCGTCGCCTACTTTCTCCCGCAAATCGGCCTGACGGCTTGGGAGAGATGATGAATAGGGTTTTGCTAAAGCGCACAAGCTTATATATATATATATATATCTAATATTATATTATATTATTATTATTATTACAATTCGCTACACGCCCAAAGAACTAGAAAACCCAAATCACCTCGGATTTCCATGAAATTCGCACCAAGGGTAAATACTGATGCTACAAAACCAACGACGAAGTCAAAATTAAGATTAGACAAACAAAACTTGGGTTAAAATTCCCCGAAGTCAAAATCAACATCAACCTACTAAAATCCACCGAGTCAAAATCTCGGATCTCGATGAGCAAAATCACGCTCCAACAAAGACATCCGCTAACTAAGCGTCAACGTAATGCCCTAACATCATTATTATGTAACTAAAAAAATTAAAATAAATATCGAAAAATTAGGGGCGTTACACATAGCTATCAGCGAGAAGTTTTCCACAAACCTTTTATAGGACCCGACTAGTCCAAGGAAACTCTTGACTTCCGCCACGGTCCTCAAAATTGGCCAATCCCTGATAGCCTCAACTTTCGCCGGATCCACCACCACCCCATTACCACTAATCACATGAGCCTAAACGCCACTTTCTCCAACCAGAACTCTCACTTCGAGAACTTAGCATAAAGTTGGTTCTCCCTCAAAACCTGCAAGACCACTCTCAAGTACGTCACATGCTCCACCTCCAATTTGGAGTATACCAATATATCATCAATGAATACCACCACAAACGAGTCTAAGTACTCCCAAAACACTTGGTTCATTAAATCCTTAAATACCAATAGTGCGTTCGTCAGCCCAAACGTCATCGCCGAGAACTCAAAATGGCCATACCTTGTACCAAACGCTGTCTTGGGTATGTCCTCATCTCGAATCCGCAACTTGTAATACCTAGACTTCAAGTCCAACTTAGAGTACACCACTGACCCTACTAATTGATCAAACAGGTCATCTATCTGTGGAATCAAATACTTGTTCTTGATAGTCAATTTATTCAGCTCACGGTAGTCTATGCACAACTGCATGCTGCCATCTTTCTTCTTTACAAACAACACCACCGAGCTCCTCGGCGAAGAACTGGGCCTAATATACCCCTGATACAACAGCTCATGTTGCTATATCCTGAGCTTGCCCAATTCCTTCGGTGCAATCATGAATGGAGGATGTGATACCGGCCTAGCTTTTGGCACTAACTCAATCGAGAAATCGATCTCCCGCCGAGGAGGTTCTCCTAGAAGCTACTTAGGGAACACATCCTCAAATTCCGCCACCATAGACACTTCTCAAATTGTTAACCTAGAAAGTTGCATTTCCAATAAAGCTACGAATGCTACCCCTCCCCAGTTAACTGCTCACCCAATTACATGACCAAAATCAGGGAGCAGGTCACTCCATTAAGGCCCTCAAATTTGACTTCTTCCTTTCCTTCGCTTCTTAGAGTCACCACCTTTGATAGAAAGTCAATACTGGCCAACTACTCTACAGGCCATTCCATCGCCAAGATTACATCAAACTCGGCGAATTGTAAGACTGTCGCTAACAACACAAAGTCAATTCCGTCTAATTTCCAACAAATGCACCCTTTCATCCTGGTAGTCATGAAAGTCCCATTGGGCATGCGCACCCTAAGCTCTGTGTTTTTCGAAAAGGGTTCGATTATAATTCTCTGGATAAAGCTTTATGCAAGAAAGGAGTGTGATGCGCCCGTGTCGAACAGCACCCTAGCGGGGTAACCGGAAACAAGCACGAAGCCTGGTACACATACAACACAAATAAAAGGGGCGCGAAAGTCTATAGTTAATAAATGAACTAAAACTTTTCCATACCTGTCACCATATAAGGTTGTCGAATCGCTTCCTGCTGACCAAGATTGTGGGCCCTTCACTGCACGGGTTAGAAAAGGGAAGCGCTCAACTTCGCCATTTTCCCTATCTCCGTAATAATGGGATCGGAACGCACTGACTACTCCTGCCTTGGCTCTGGTTCAGCTCTACCCTCAGTACAGTATCGAGCAATGTGGCCTGGCTTGCCACACGTGTAGCATATTGGTGTTTCCTTGTTGGGTCCATTACCCACAATGTTCCCTAAGGTGGATTTGAAGAGGCATCACAATCAACACTAAGAGCATAGTTGCATTTGATGTTGTTTAAGCTCATCATGTGCAGGATGTTCCATGGAACATGTCTAGACAGATTGTCTAACTGATGTGACAGATGGTAATAAGGCAAAAATGTGGACACCAAGATAAGATGCTGGAAAGGCAGGATTTTGCTGAAGTCCACAGGCATTGAGTGAGGTAAGCTCACTCAACACCAGAAGTCAAGGAGCAGTTGACAATGCAACTAAGTCCACAGGCGTTGAATGAAGCAACCTCACTCTTTGCCAAAGGTAAGAGAGAATGTTGGCAAGCTGGAAATGTGGCTATATACACATACATTGAGTGAAGTTGACTCACTCAACGCCATACAGCTATAGGAAGAAATATAGCTAAGTAATTTGGTGTTGAGTGATGAAGACACACTCAACGCCATACAACAAAAAGCTATGAGTTGAACTCAGTTCAGAATTCATCAAACTGAGTTCAGAGTTTGTCGAGCTATACTCGCCGTTCGTCGAACTCAGTTAAGTTCGTTGAACTAAGTCAGAAATTTGGCTAAGGCAAAAAGCGTTGAGTAATAAAGACACACTCAACGCTCTCAATGCCAGAGAAGCAGGCAGATTTTGTCTAAGGCGAAAGGTGTTGAGTGAGGTGTGCTCACTCAAAACTCTCAATGCCAGGCATGCAGAAAAGTCTTTAGAATTACTTAAGGCTAAAAGCGTTGAGTGGAGCTTGCTCACTCAACGCTGTCAACGCCTAGTGAAGACAGAATTTTGTCTAAGGAGTTTAGCGTTTAGTGATGCTCACTCACTAATTCCAAGCAGTAGAAAGCTGATAGAGCAAGTTGGCGTTGAGTGAAGCTGAATCACACAACGCCTAGAAACATATTTATATTCTAAGTAGTTTGGCATTGAGTGAAGGTTACTCACTCAACGCCAAGTGATAGTAAATCTGTCTAAGTGATTTGGTGTTGATTGAAGGACCCTCGCTCAATGCATATACTAATGTTCCTTGATTTTTGGCTAAGTCCACAGCTGGTGAGGTCAGCAAGTCAAAAAGTCAACATCTTTCAAATTAGTGGCTGGATGGCTACAGTACGCGACAAATGTTGCCGCAGACCTACTGTACGATAGTTGGCGTTAAAGCAAGGTTTCTGCTGGCCATTAATGACGTGGGGCCCATTGCTCAAAGAGCCTATTGAATCTAGTGGCCAACCTTAGAGGGGGGGGGGGTGAATAAGGTTTTCGAATGTTTATTGAAATTTGAAATTTCGCACGCTAAAACAATCACAGAGAAAAGAATTTCATTGCATTAAATCAATAATGGAAAATAGTACAAGATGAGTATACATCAAAACTTTATCTTCGTGGCGTCGAAGATCAGAGACGAAGAGAATAAAGACTCTTTTGGTTTATATACTCACCAAACTTTGACCGGTTGGCTCTCACCCTTTCCCTCCAGGAAAGGCGTTCAAGCCCACTCTTCACCCCCACACAAGGAAGGGTCTTAGAGCCCACTCTTCACCTCCACACAAGGGAGGGTCTTAGAGCCCCTCTAGATCCTCAGATCTAGATGTCCCAAACCCCGGAACGATTTACCGCAGAATCCTTCCTGGATTTAAACAACCCACTCCGGTCGATTTTCCTCACGGACAACTAAACAGAAAATAGCAAAGGAGTACAAAGATTAAAAGTAAAAGATGATAAGAAAATGAGTTCTCCCTCTTGATGACTACTCCAGTCAGCGATCTATGGCCAGTGTATGAGATCTTCATTGGCTAGCAACCCGTCGGTTCTCAATGGTCGAGGAAGATCCTGGATCGTCGGAGTTCTTCGTTCACGAACGGTAGGAAGAAGGCTTCCTTCAACTTTGACGAAGAAATGTGGAGACGGGCGCAAGGAGGCGGCCAAAATTTTGAGTTCAGAAACACTTCATCAAAATTTGTCTTGGAGCCGTAATGACAATAGGAAGCGCAGTGGCTTTTATACGACTTCATGAAAATAGGCTACCACCGGCTATAAGACTAGAGCCTGTGGTAGTTTCACACGCTTGTTGTGCCAACTCTCCTCCAAAACTATAAAATAATCTTCGAAACGATCTTTTGCCTTTTCATTTGAGCTAGCGCTGTGTGGTAGGGCCTACCGCCGCATGGTAACATAGGATGCAACGTTCTTGAAAAGGCAACATCCATTTGACAAGGCTAGCGCCACGCGGTAGGTGCTACCGCTGAAATCTTCCAGAGCGCTAGGACCGAATAAATCGTTGAGTTACCACCGACGGTAATTGAAAGAAAAGGGATAGATACCGATTGCGGAATCCAGATTATAGATATTTGAGAAGTAACCCTAAAGCCTAACACAAGTGTTGTTCACAAAAGGCAGCACAGCCACAATGCAAGTAATTAATTAAAGAATCACAGACGACACAAGATATTATAGTGGTTCCCCAAACACTGGGTACGTCCACTCTTCTACCAACAAGGTAGGAATCCACTCAGGTTTTTGATCAGGTGCCCTTCCACCAACAAGATCTGCTTCAGGTAGATCTAGAAACCCTTTAGACTTTTGATCAGGTGTTTAAAAACCAAGCTTTACTTTTGAAGGGAGTAAACAACCCTTTACAGGAGGGGGAGGAGAGTTAGATTGTCTTCTCTATTTTAAATAAGATTAGAGAAGCACAAGATCTCTTCAGAACTTCTGACAGCAAGCTGTCTTGAAGTTCTGAAGGATAAAGCTTGAAGAAGACTAGAGATCTGGAATAGATGTTCTTCTTCAGCTTCCTTCTTCTTCTTATTCGTCTTCAATATCTCTGAGTGTAAAATCTTCCTGGAATAGGAGCACTCAGGTTGAATAAGAGCAGAAGAGATATCTTCTCAGTTGAATATGAAAATGGCTGAGAGCAGCTGTATTGCTGTACTGTATTTCTTTCTTCTACTTCTACAGCTTGTTCTTTCAAAAGAACACTTTAAATAAGAGCAGTAGCAACGGCTCTAATATTTGAGTTGAACTTTGTCTTTATCTGGAATCTGCAAACTGGGCTGCATTTGACATAAAGACAAAACAAGTCTTGCAGATATATATATTCTATATAAAGAATAAATCTATAGCAGCTGCAATATCAAACTGATAAATAATAAGATAAAGTCACATCAGAAAATACTCTTTAAAGCCATAGAGGACATTTGAGTCCAACGGCTATAAAGACAACTGCAGAATAAAGTCAGATAATAAGACAAAATACATGTCAGAAGGAATTGACTTAGCATAAAGATAGAAGCAGGGATTGCTTTGAGATAAATGCAGTAAATCAATCTAATATATATTAATAATAATAATTAGATAGCAGAATTATAACGAACATAATATTATCTAAAGGCAGACAAAAGATAGTCGAACGATCTTCGGAGATCGTCGACCAACCTACTGAGATCGTCGACCTATCAGACAGATAGTCGACCGACTCAGAGCAAGATAGAAAGCGTCGACCTAAGAATACAGACAGATAGTCGAACTATCAATAGATAGTCGACCGACAAACAGACAGCTAATCTATTAACAAGATAGTAGAGCTATTAGATAGTTGAATTATCAAGGAAGATAGTTGAACTATCAAGACAATCTGTCTTAACGAAAGAAGTCGAGCCGAGGTCGACGATCGTCGAGACAGAAACAACAGAACGTCGAGCTATCAAGAGACAAAGCTAGACGATCTGGAGACATACGATAGTCGACCAACAGGAAGACGATCGTCGATCGACTGATCAACGATAGTCGAGCGGCGTTCGACTATAGTCGAACCAAAAACTAACTTAGCCAGATTTCACTGGATTAGTGACTACACTAAAACTAACCTTTGACCATAGATAATTCTTGGGTCAAGAGACTAAAAGGAAAGACTTAACTCAAATCCAAACTAGTGTACCAACAATCTCCCCCTATTTGGGTTAAGTCTTTCAAAAACTAAAACTACTAGAAATAAACTAAACTAAACTAAGCAACCTAAATAACCTAATAGAGATCTTAACCCAAATCAGAACCAAGAGTTCCAACAATCTCCCCCTATTTGGGTGAGGATCCTATTAGCAAAAAAAAATAATTATTGCAAAGCATAAAATATATAAAAAGAAAAACTTAGCAATGCTGGCTGCTGCTGGAATTTGCAATCTCCCCCTATGTTGATGCAGTACATGTGATTGGAGGAGGCTGAGATGTCTTTGAATTTTGATTGAATCATCCAGCTAACTCTTATAAATAGTACCTGCAGAAAGCTATGGTAGAGATTGCTCTCTCCTTGAAAAAAGGATATGTTAGCAAAAAAATGATATTTGTTCAGTAAACATAATTAGGATTCTGGATCTGAAAAACAAAATCAGATATCTTCCTTCCTATAGAATTTCTTTTCATTAGACGAGATTCAAACTCAGCTGACCAATGCAACTAGAGTAGAGGACTCAATCTAGATGAAATTAGAAAAAGATCTATAAGAAATAGAGTTATCTAACAGAGAATTCTTTATTCAGAAATCCGAACATGATATTGAACAAAATATCAATCAGATATAGACAGCCTTAAGAAAGGAAAATGCTTCCTAATAAATCTGTTCCAAATGGTAGAAGGATTTGAAAATATTCTAAATAATTTGTCCTTTTGTTTATAAAACAGATTTATGAAAAAGCAAATAATTGAGCTCGACGTTTTTATATAAGATAGTCGATCGGAGTTGGACGGTCTGAGCTCAAGATATATGTTCTTCCTTTGAATATATTCTAAAAATAATCCTCTGAGAAGTTTTGTTTCCTTCTCAGGTTTTATTAAATCTTGGCAGTAATATTGAATTTCTAAATTAACTGAGTTAGATAATAATACCTGATTCTCTTCAGGTTTGGAATTTCCTTCTGTTTGTTCGGCTTTTAGATTGTTGTAGGAAGTGTTGACGGCCATTAAGCAAAATTCTTTGGCCCTTGCTTCCTCCTCTTCATTTTCAAATGATGAGTCATCATCTGAGACATCCCAGATAACATCTAGGGATGTTGATTCTTCTCCTTCAGATGAGATGATGTGGCTTCCTTCTGATATTGCATCCACGGGTTCAGAAGCCATTTGGTGAAGGGACATCCAAATCTCCTTAGCTGATGAACATTCAGTAATCTCTTGAAAAATGTCATCAGACATTGATTCTGCAAGAATGTTCATTGTTTGTGCATCAGCCAGTCTGGCACTTTTTGTTGTTGTTGCCGAAGTTGGGAGACCTGTCAAAATAGAAGAAAATATTTCTTCATCAAAAGAGTTCATATATAATTTGACTCTTGCCTTCCAGATGCTAAACTCAGCTAAGTTGCAAGCTGGAGGTCTGGAGCTAAAGTAATCATTGTACTGGGCCATGAAAGTGAACGTGAATATCTATAATCCTTGGTATTTATCAGGATCTTGTGACTTAGGTGTTAGCCTATACAGTCAGACAACCTCCCTCTGATACCAATTGAGAGGACTTAGCGCAACCACTCGCACCAAAAGCCCGGACTATTGGAGGACGGCGCCACTAATCTTTATATCAAAGGTCCTCGGGCGGATCCACGGGGCAGCCAGTTAAGCCATTACCGCATAGCACCGCAACACGGGGGCGATTTCGGACCGCAGCCCCAACAATCCCCCCCGGAAATGACCCCGGGGTTTCGAACCCGCAACCTCCCTCTGATACCAATTGAAAGAAAAGGGATAGATACCGATTGCGGAATTCAGATTATAGATATTTGAGAAGTAACCCTAAAGCCTAACACAAGTGTTGTGCACAAAAGGCAACACAGCCACAATGCAAGTAATTAATTAAAGAATCACAGACGACACAATATATTATAGTGGTTCCCCAAACACTGGGTACGTCCACTCTTCTACCAACAAGATAGGAATCCACTCAGGTTTTTGATCAGGTGCCCTGCCACCAACAAGATCTGCTTCAGGTAGATCTAGAAACCCTTTAGACTTTTGATCAGGTGTCTAAAAACCAAGCTTTACTTTTGAAGGGAGTAAACAACCCTTTACAGCAGGGTGAAGGAGAGTCAGATTGTCTTCTCTATTTTAAATAAGATTAGAGAAGCACAAGATCTCTTCAGAACTTCTGACAACAAGCTGTCTTGAAGTTCTGAAGGATAAAGCTTGAAGAAGACTAGAGATCTGGAATAGATGTTCTTCTTCAGCTTCCTTCTTCTTCTTCTTCGTCTTCAATATCTCTGAGTGTAAAATCTTCCTGGAACAGGAGCACTCAGGTTGAAGAAGAGCAGAAGAGATATCTTCTCAGTTGAATATGAAAATGGCTGAGAGCAGCTGTATTGCTGTACTGTATTTCTTTCTTCTACTTCTACAGCTTGTTCTTTCAAAAGAACTCTTTAAATAAGAGCAGTAGCGAAGGCTCTAATATTTGAGTTGAACTTTGTCTTTATCTGGAATCTGCAAACTGGGCTGCATTTGACATAAAGACAAAACAAGTCTTGCAGATATATATATTCTATATAAAGAATAAATCTATAGCAGCTGCAATATCAAACTGATAAATAATAAGATAAAGTCACATCAGAAAATACTCTTTAAAGCCATAGAGGACATTTGAGTCCAACGGCTATAAAGGACAGCTGCAGAATAAAGTCAGATAATAAGACAAAATGCATGTCAGAAGGAATTGACTTAGTATAAAGATAGAAGCAGGGATTGCTTTGAGATAAATGCAGTAAATCAATCTAATATATATTAATAATAATAATTAGATAGCAGAATTATAACGAATATAATATTATCTAAAGGCAGACAAAAGATAGTCGAACGATCTTCGGAGATCGTCGACCGACCTACTGAGATCGTCGACCTATCAGACAGATAGTCGACCGACTCAGAGCAAGACAGAAAGCGTCGACCTAAGAATACAGACAGATAGTCGAACTATCAATAGATAGTCGACCGGCAAACAGACAGCTAATCTATCAACAAGATAGTAGAGCTATCAGATAGTTGAACTATCAAGGAAGATAGTTGAACTATCAAGACAATCTGCCTTAACGAAAGAAGTCGAGCCGAGGTCGACGATCGTCGAAATAGAAACAGCAGAACGTCGAGCTGTCAAGAGACAAAGCTAGACGATCTGGAGACAGACGATAGTCGACCAACAGGAAGAAGATCGTCGATCGACTGATCAACGATAGTCGAGGGGCGTTCGACTATAGTCGAACCAAAAACTAACTTAGCCAGATTTCACTGGATAAGTGACTACACTAAAACTAACCTTTGACCATAGATAATTTTGGGTCAAGAGACTAAAAGGAAAGACTTAACTCAAATCCAAACTCGGGTACCAACAGTAATCCAGTCGCCTGGTGGTAGCCCAGAGTCTAGACGTTCTGCCTTCGAAACTTATCGAGAGCTAGCGCGGCGCGGTAGAGCTAGAGTCGAAACCATCTAGAGCGTTAGGTCCAAAAAAATCATCGCGTTAGCACTTGGGGTAGTACTAACGCCTGGCGGTATCCCAGAGTCTCGACGTTCTGCCTTCAAAACTTGTCGAGAGCTAGCGCGACATGTAGTGCTAGTGCCTGGTGGTATCCCAGAGTCTCGACATTTCTTCTCTCGACATTTGTCGACTGGCTAGCACGGCGCGTTAGTGCTAGCGCATGGCAGTAGCCCAGAGTCTCGACACTTCTTCTCTCAACATTCATCGAAGGGCTAATGCGGCGCGTAAGTGCTAGTGCCTGGCGGTAGCATCCATATGAGCCTTCTCTGTTGCTTGCACCTGACAGCCTGCACACTCTATCAACATATAGCATGATCAAATACAACCGGGGATTTGATATTATCAAACATAGGGAATGTGAAACATCAGTTCTAACAAACACCCCCTTTTGATAATATCAAATCCTGTTCATGATAAGTAATACATGAGATAGAGTGCATATAGAAGATAGGAATTATAAGCTAATATCAGGTTGCAGTATATATGTGGCTCTACACATTTAACTTGCTCCCCCTATCAATATGCTGCTCCCCCTATCTATGTGCAGAAAATTGAACCATGCTCCCCCTACATTTAACCTCTCCTAACCCGTTAACTCATAAACCAATTTATTCTCCCCCTTTAATAATATAAAAAGGACGGGCAAGGCCTACACAACATGCAAGGTGAAAAATAGGAGATATGATGACGATTTAGACAAAAAGAAGATAGTGCACACACACGGTAAGGTTTGAAACAACAAGCATGGAGGGGACCTAAAACTAAAAGCAAATCAGAGAATTGGAAATGCGCGGGTCATAGAATAAAGCAAGATAGATAATGACAAGTTTTAGATTTCAGATGAATTGGATAGCACAGACGAAACTAAGCACACAAGAAGAATTACTACAATGTTAGACGAGTTAGGAGGTAAATCATGGTGAACAAACATTGTACACATCATGCGTGTAAATCGAGTGCAAGCATGTGTTGTGCACAAAACATATAGTGCAGTTTTAGTCTAATTCTTATGCATGGAAGTGTTAAATAAGGCAATGACATGTGAACGTATAACATCAAAAGAGAGAAAACACTAATTAGAAATATCATAGTGAAAGCCTTTAGTGTCAACTAATTCCACCTTTGGGGGGGGGGAATAGGTGAATTGCAGTCTTTTGTGGAATTTAAATAACCTGCACAATTAAACAAACACAGCAAAAAAAACCACACAAGCAATTATAGTGGTTCCCCGATTTGGGTATGTCCACTCTCCCCCTTCGACCTATCTCCCACCAAGGGACGACTCGATCACTTCACCAAACGGATTGAAATCCAATCCTCACACTACGGAAGGCACCCTTCATACCGAAGGAGTCACTACTCCTCCACCACGGGTTGCACCCAACCCTTATAACTAGGAATCACTATTCCTTTACAACAAAACAAAAATAGAATGTACAAGAGATACAAACTACATGTGTGGAGAACCCGATGTCCCTCTTCGTTCGTTGAAGCATTCTTGATGAAGACGAAAAGTCCACGACCGGAGCACTCTCTTGGAGAGGATCTTGCCAAGATCGGCGACGGCAAGCGATTGTGGCGGCGATACTTTATAGATCCAAACTTCCTGACGAAGCAAGCAAGGTCTACCAACGATCTCAATCGGATCGGTCATCTCAATCGATTTAGAATGAAGAACTAACCTCGTTCAACAAATCGAGAAACAAGAGATCTCGAGAGAGAAGCGTGAGATGCTAGACTTGCCTCGGTTCTATCGCCGGAAGATCAAAGATTATCTGAGATCTGCGACGATGACAACTTTGCGAGCGGCGACGGCGAGCGGTGGAGTTCCGTGATCGGCTAGGTCACGCACGACTGCTTTTGATTTTCCATGAATCACTACCTTGTAAGTTCAAAATATGCGAGTATATATACAGTAGAACAACCTTAAATGACCGTTGTGGGGCCCACAAGAAGAAGCCCTAGTTCTGGTCAAAACAACGCACAGCTTCTTGATTCGGTCCAGCGAACAGAGCAAATTTTCCTAAGGCAAATTCGGCGAGAATCATTGGTGATTCCCATCGAAGTCGGCGGGAATCACTCATGATTCTCGTCGAATTTGCCTCAGCAGAATTCCAGTTGAAACTCTTGTCATCCGGAGGGAATCGGCGAGAAAGCAAGGTCATTCACGACGAATCGGCGGGAATGCAACGTCATTCTCGATGAATCGGCGAGAATCAGTTAATGATTCCCGTCGATTCTGCCTTAGTAGAATTCTTGAAGGAGGACAGTCAGCCAGATAAAATCGGCGGGAATCACTGGCTGATTCTCGATGATTCGGCGAGAATCACTAGTGATTCCCGTCGAATCGGCGAGAATCACTTAGTGATTCCAGTCGATTTTGACTTAGACGATTTTCCTCTTCCTTCCCATGAACTTGATCTTTGACCAATCTTTGCTCCTCTTCTGCTCTTGATCTATCTCAGCCATGTACTTGAGAATAAGTACACTCCAATAGAGAGAGCACACATGAGCCAACATAATGATCTACTCAACGAGGGATTACGTTGCGCAGACCCGTGTATATTGACCCACTGCACCCTGACATTGGTGTGTACTTAGCATGGAATAGCTGCAAGCACAACTTAACAGAAGATTGTCAAATACATTGTGAATTCATCTTAGCTTGTACAGGGGCTTCTTCAAATCAGGTACATTGTGGATACAATACCCAACAATCTCCCCCTATTTGAAGAAGCTAAAATCCTACTAGCTAAGATGAATTACACCAACTAGAAGAAAACACATAACAAAATATGCAAGACAAGACACATAATAATAAAATTTCACGCATTCAGAGCAACAGATGATTCAGCATGTGATCATATATATGTATATATATCCAAAGATTGTTCATTTAAATACAAGAAAAGATATACACGCATATAGAGAATAAAGATAAATCTAGATTCTAATTCTATCTCTCCTTTGCCTGAGCATCTCTTAATTGTTCAACCATGTACTTCTTGCTTTGCCTCTCAAAGAATTCCTTCGGCTTCGGGTAATACCGGGGTGGAGGAGCTTTATGTTCCACAGTGTTAGACCTGAAGAATATGTTTCTTTTAGCCTCATACACTTTGTGCAGCTCCCACTCATACTGACTGTATACTTCATTTCTATTTAGCTCTCCCCGCTGTTGTAGTGTGAAAGTATCCAGTATGATGCTCCTCGATGTAGGACTCCATCATTCATTCTTCACTTCACTTTCCTTCAATCTTACTTTCCTCTCAGCCGGAGTCTCTTTGGAAGTTCCTTCTTGAATTTTTTGCTTCCCTTTTGCAATGGCCTCTTGATCAAACATGGCCATGTGAGTAGCTCTGGCAGTGGCCCTAACAGCCTTTCTGGCATCAGCTTCACTCAGGGGAACCTCCTCAGCACTTGCAACCTCATCAGCAGCAGCAGTAGCAACCTCATCAGTAGGAGGAACTGGAATTTGTATACCAGATGCTTGCTGAACTAGCCAGTGACAGCTTTCAAAAACATACTTATTTGACTGCATGAAGTTGTCGACCATGATTTGTTCTAGCCCTGCCATCTTAGCTATATATTCATTGTCCCCCTTTTTGGCTTCTAGGGCAATGGAGTTTGCATAGGTATGTAGTGACTCATCTATATGCTTAACAGTCTTACTGAACTCGTTCAGCAGGGATGTCTGATTTGCGTTGAGTGTCACCATGTTGCCTTCAAACAATTTGATGTTGTTGGCCACAACGTGTGCATTTTGGTTTACTACTGCCAGATCAGCTGTATTTTTCTTAAGCCCTTGCATTAGAAGATTTACGGCAGTGCCGACCTCTGCATACTTAGCTTCGAACTTTTGTTCCATCGTGTCCAGCTTATGATTTATCTCGACAACATTTTTAAGCATCAGATCCTCAGATTGCTTAATTCGTTTCAACACTTTGTTGTGAGATTGTTCAAAAGAGGACTTCAGTTCATCCACTATACCTTGAATGATATTTACGGTGTGATTCGCCAGGCTAGGTTCTAGAGGATGAACCTGATGAATGGCCTGGTCATGCTCAGGGGGGATAGGACTCTGGGAGTAAGGATTTTCATCTGCAGATATACTGGTGGAGCTAGATAGATTCACAGTCTCTTGAGGGGGGATAGGGGAAGCCTCTGTTGTTTTTCCATATGTACTTATCATCCCCTGCCGGGAGGTCTCCCCCTCCATTGTTATGCCAAATTCATCAGGAACTTTTAATGGAACCTGTTCCTCAGAGGGGAGGTCAACATCAATTTCCCTCATGTCCATCCCATTTCAAGCTTGGTCATTGTTCACATCATCAGTGGCCGCATTCTCCACATCATCCTCATCAGCAGCATCATCCTCCATATCATCCTCCACTTCCTCCTCATCAGCCTGATCGGTAGAGAGGGTATCCACATCATCCTTCGCGATCAGAGTAATATTAGCAATGACATCTGCTTGATCTGAAACTGAGACATCCATCCTGAGGGCATCAGAAGGAATGGTGAAAGACTCCCCCTCAATTCCTGCATGCAGCAGATCAGGAATGTCACTGGGTTCATCCAAGGGATTTCTGTACTCCGGAGCTCTGTCATCTTCGTCACCCTGTGCTTCAGTTGCACCTCCTAGGCCAATTCTCCTCTCCCATCTATCAAAAACGCTGGAGTCCATCTTCTTTAAGTAGTGAAGAGGAACTCCCTTACTCATATCAAACCTGTCTCTATTTATCTAATTGAGGTACAGGCTGATGATTCTTTCAAAGTTGGGAGTTCATAGGGTATCTTTAATCTTTTCAAACAACATGGCCCCCAGTTGTATCTTTTTCTACACACCACAACCATCAGAATTTTGAACATATCCCCTGAAATATGATCATGGGAGCCCGGTTTGCAGATCAGGACCTTCCCAATGATATCAGAGAGGAGCTTTCCTTCCTCATTCATGTCCTTGCGTTTGATGGCCTTTGTCCCTCGTGCTAATCCACAGAAAAGTAGTGTCCGTGCACGATCATTCTCATCCAGGTGGTCCTCTTGTTCAAAGCTATTGAGCTGCAGATGACGTGACAATTTTGCTGCAGACATCTTGATCCTTAGTCCAACAATCTTACTTTTTATCAAGGTGTCCTCGTGACGTAGCTTGGCGGTTGCATAGAATTCGAGAACTTCTTTATCCAGAATTTTGCACGGGTGCTCATGGATAAAGGAGAGCCCTGCTTGCTCAAGCATCAAGATTATGTTCCTGAATTCATCGGAGGCATGGGCGAAGCCAGTCCTAACCAACTCACTCCCAGTGAGGAGCACGACTGTGGTTCGAGGAGCCATTGTAAACCTAAATAAGTGACATCCAAGGGACTTAACTCTATCTCAATCTCTAGATTAGGAACTAGACAAGTTACAAACAAGCGTGAGATACAAGGAGGAACGGTCATTACCATTGCGTAGAGTGGAGAGAGTCCCTAGTCGGCTTGCGTCGGGACTTCTGGCGAAGGGAGTGGGAGACGACGAGAGAGGGAATGCAGAATCACAGGAACTTTGTGTCAAGTAGATGCCAGAGAAGGGAGCACCGATCTGACGGAGAGAGGACAACGACGGACTACAATCGACGGAGTTGGAGTCATCGGGAGGCAAGGGGAAGTCGATGAGAACACCGAGCGACTGAAGCACGGGAGGAGTTTCCGCACGACTGACGGGATTCGGCGAGGTTTCCGCAGAGTCGATGGGATTTCCGCAGCATCCAGAATGCGATGGGTCGGGATTTCCGTGGTTTACGCTATTTATCTCCTTCGAAAGCTGGTGTAGCTGATATTTCCGTTGTGAATAGCCGCTTTCTGCTGACCGTTTAGAATTTCGAACCTTTCGAAACTTTTCCCTTTTTATTTCGAAACTTTGAGTTGTCGATTTTAATGTTGAAACTTTGCCCTTTTTATTTCCTTGTCAGAATAGCTAAGTCGAGTCGAAGGGATGTTAACCCTAGAAATAAGCACTGGGTATTTCTTGGTGAGTCAAAAATGTACAGTTTTCGTTACAACTACTGGCACACGTTCCTTGAGTTTCATCAGACCGATTGACACCCATTGTCACACATTATCGATGATATATAAACCATTCATCAGATTCCAAGCTAAGAATCATACAATTATTAGCTCTCGTGTCCTACCATCAGGTGGGTATATATATATCTATGTATATTTATTTTAGAGAAAGAGTCTACATATTTGTTTGGATATATATATATATATATATATATATATATATATATATATATATATATATATATATATATATATATATATATAAACATATATGTAATGTGATTCAATTTTTGAAACTGAATGCGCGTACCTGGGATCATTAAGTTGATCATTCAGATCCCCTATTTGAAGTACAACAGGTATCCAGTTGAAGTAGGCCATTGTAGTTAGCATTATCTCTTATCACATATATTTGTTCCATACCATTCCTAGAACATCTCTTGTCTAGGTCCCATCATGTTCACGGGAACCTAGACTATCCTGCAAAAACGAATTACCTTACCTTAGGAACCCAATATGCACTGGGTCCTAGGTTCCTGTCAGCATAAACTACTGAAAGCCTTCCTACAGGATTTCTTTCAGGAAGGCTATCTCTAGCTAAAGGAAGTGGACATACCCTTTCCCTTAGCACAGAAGGATTGTGCTAACAATCTTTGGCAAAGTGACCAACTTTTCCACAGCACAACACTCATGAATGTTATATCTCCTTTTCTGACCAGATCTACTAACTGAGTTAGTCATGATCTAAGGTCTGACAGGGGCAGAGCAGGTTCTCCTCACAGATTTGCCCTTCCTACCGAGACACGAGGGAGGGTGGATGGAGAACATGTGGTGAGTGTCATGAGGCCTGGGAGGTGGTGCCTTCTTTTCAGCCATCACACATCCGGGGGCCCCATGGGTACTTGCTACATGTTTCCCAACCCCCTTTCCCCGTATCCTAGGGTGGTGAGAGTTACAGTTATAGCTGGTTCCTGCACTTTCATGACGAGTTGGGACTGAGGCCGTGAATATAAAAGGTTCATGATGAGCCTTGTGTATTCTCTCATGGGTAGCTATAACAGCTCTTGCACTGTGGGTATTTCCACATGAGGGCTGATTACTCTTGCAGTGACCATAGTTGTTCTTATGGTCATACCTGAAAGCATAATGCGTGCCCTTCCTGCTCGGTGTGGGGGGTCTGAACACTGTTTCCCCATTTCTCCACGAATTTATGATTCGCGAGATCCACCCGGCTTCTCCCTTTCTCTTAATAACATCTATCTTGGAAAAGTTAGATACTATCATCTTCTCGATCTCTAGAGAAAACTCTAGATCCGAGATCTTTGAGTCCTTCACCTTGATGGATTCCAATTGGAGATTCATCATGGTCCTAAACTGAGCAATTTCCATAGCTTGTTTCTCCACAAGCAAGTTGCTCTTCTAAAGGGCACTACGAAGGGAATCAAGAGTTTCAATCTTTTGATTGGAACTGTCTATTTCCCTAGCATCAAAAGAGGGACACACCTCTGAACTTCTCCTGTCTTCAGGAGATGCAAGAGGAAGAGAGCAGGAAGAGGAAGATACTTGATCTTGATTGTACTGATCAGGGTTGGAGTTGTGGTCAGTTAAGACTGAGGTTTCAGCTTCATCACAACAACATTCCTCAATCACTTCTTCAGTCTCTGATAGAGATACCGGAGCCCTGATATTAAGAAGTTGTTCTTGACATTCATCATCAGAGACAAGGACCCCCACATAAGCCTCATCCTCTTGCTGGCATTCAGTCCCAGCAGCCTTTTTTTCCTTCTATAAGGTCAAAGATTGTTTCCCACATTGACTTTGTAGTCTTGCACTTGTCCAATCTTGAAAGAGAAGACCCTGACCAGATATCAGAGATGATCTTTCGTACCAGCTTGTCCAAGTTGAATAGTGAAAGCTCGGTTTCAGACATCTCTGCGGTACTCTTAGAGATTTGGTGATCTTCTCCAGAGTCAGAAGCCTTCATGGGAATGAAGGGACCCTCTTCCACAATGAATAATGCACGTGGGTCAATTACTTCCAGATGAAACTGAACCCTCATTTTCCAGGTAGGGATAATAATATTATGTGCATGCAGACAGTCTTAGGGGAGAGACATCAGTGTACAACTCCATGCTTGAGTCTTGTTTTCTTCTTGACAGTAGATACGGGATCTTACTCAAGGTGTAAACCTTATTGATGAGTAACCTCCCTCTAATACCACTTGAAAGTCTTTAGTGTCAACTAATTCCACCTATGGGGGGAGGGTAATAGGTGAATTGCAGTCTTTTGCGGAATTTAAATAACCTGCATAATTAAATGAACACAGCACAGAAAAGCACACAAGCAATTATAGTGGTTCCCCGATTTGGGTACGTCAACTCTCCCCCTTCGACCTATCTCCCACCAAGGGACGACTCGGTCACTTCACCAAACGGATTGAAATCCAATCCTTACACTACAGAAGGCACCCTTCCAACCGAAAGAGTCACTACTCCTCCACCACGGGTTGCACCCAACCCTTACAACTAGGAATCACTATTCCTTTACACCAAAACAAAAATAGAATGTACAAGAGATACAAACTAAACGTGTGGAGAACCCGATGTCCCTCTTTGTTCGTTGAAGCATTCTTGATGAAGACGAAGAGTCCACGACCGGAGCACTCTCTTGGAGAGGATCTTGCTAGATCGGCAGAGACAAGCGATTGCGGCGGCGATACTTTGTAGATCCAAACTTCTTGACGAAGCAAGCAAGGTCTACCAACGATCTCAATCGGATCGGTCGTCTCAATCGATTTGGAATGAAGAACCAACCTCGTTCAACAAATCGAGAAACAAGAGATCTCGAGAGAGAAGCGTGAGACGCTAGACTTGCCTCGGTTTTGTCGCCGGAAGATCAAATATGATCTTAGATCTGCGGCGGCGACAACTTTGCGAGCGGCGATGGCAACAACTTTGTGAGCGGCGACGGCGAGCGGTGGAGTTCCGCGATTGGCTAGGTCACGCACGACTGCTTTTGATTTTCCGTGAATCTCTATCTAGTAAGTTCAAAATTCGCGAGTATATATACAGTAGAACAACCCTAAATGACAATTGTGGGGCCCACAGGAAGAAGCCCTAGTTTCGGTCAAAACAACGCACAGCTTCTTGATTTGGTCCAGCGAACAGAGCAAATTTGCCTAAGGCAAATTCGGTGAGAATCATTGGTGATTCCCGTTGAAGTCGGCGGGAATCACTCATGATTCCCGTCGAATTTTCCTTGGCAGAATTCTAGTTGAAACTCTTGTCATCCAGAGGGAATCGGCAAGAAAGCAAGGTCATTCACGACGAATCGGCAGGAATGCAACGCCATTCTCGACGAATCGTCGAGAATCAGTTAATGATTCCCGTCGATTCCGCCTTAGTAGAATTCTTGAAGGAGGACAGTCAGCCAGATAAAATCGGCGGGAATCACTGGTTGATTCTCGACGATTCGGCGAGAATCACTAGTGATTCCCGTCGAATCGGCGAGAATCACTTAGTGATTCCCGTCGATTTAGACTTAGACGATTTTCCTCTTCCTTCCCATGAACTTGGTCTTTGACCCATCTTTGCTCCTCTTCTGCTCTTGATCTATCTCAGCTTTGTACTTGAGAATAAGTACACTCCAATAGAGAGAGCACACGTGAGCCAACACACTGATCTACTCAACGAGGGATTACGTTGCACAGACCCGTGTATATTGACCCACTGCACCCTGACATTGGTGTGTACTTAGCATGGAATAGCTGCAAGCACAACTTAACAGAAGATTGTCAAATACATTGTGAATTCATCTTAGCTTGTATAGGGGCTTCTTCAAATCAGGTACATTGTGGATACAATACCCAACACATAGTTTACATGTTTATCTCAATCCGATAAAATGCTAACCCAAGAGAAATAAAGTGAATGATCACGTCACATGTCTATGTAAGGCATACAGAGATTTGACATAGGGGCATGAAGCATAAGACTTGGTCTATGCATAAGGTCGAAATGACTTTTTGATCCAAGGTGCTCAACCTCACAATGCTAAAAAGACTTATCAGGAGGAGTGAGTAGTGCTTGGGGGGTCCTTTGCATGTGATACTATAGCCATTATATTATTTTTGATTTTTGTTTTGAGCTATCACATTTATCTCTTTTTAATACAAGGAACCCCAAGTCAATCGAAATCTACCCACATAGGTAGATACACTTAAACTTGTAGGCATAAGACTTTAGCACTAAGATTTTACCCGCAGTTTTAATCTCAATAAAGCATATGTGTGTCGTGACATTTATTATTCAACATATTTCTAACGTGTTAAGATATAATGTCACGAGTTATGACATGTAGATCTATAATTTCTTCATGAGTGCTCCGTCTAGAGATGTGTGAATAGTGCAGTCATTCCCCTATCTAAATCTTCACACATACCTAGAGGCATAGTCAACTTACACGCACATGTAATGTCACACTCAATAGCTAAGCACTTATAAATTCAGCCCACAATGATCGGAGGAACAATGTTTGGATAGATTAACCTTCTAAACTCATACATTGCGCGTACGCATTATGGTCTAAGTCACAGTCATGTGAGCCCCAATCATGCGTTATATTTTTTTCAGTAGTTTTTTTTGAAAATTAAATATATTATATTTTTTTAAAACCCGGTTGTTTATGTAAAGATGCAACATGCACACACACATAAAAAAAATGAAACATGCAATCACAAGTAAAATGATGCGAGCAAAAACAAATAAAACACGGTGAACACATATAAAGGTCGATGAGGAAAAAATCAAGAAGAAATGAGGATTGCGCGATAGCATGTTATGTAAGTGACTATGAGGTATGGAGACATCATTTGTGCTATGAATAGAGTAGTCATGAGAATACTTACGACATACTCTATCCAAATACTATGTCATCACCCTAGCCCCGTACTGAGTGACGGATGGGCATGAGGAGCTGCATAAATGCCATAGGGTGGGGTGTGAATCCCTTGTGCCTGCATTAAAAACTGCTCAACCTAACATTCTTTCCCCCTAGTGTCACACAAGGACCTACTGGAACCCTCCCCGGTTAAGGACAAGACATGGATTACAAGTTAGAGTCCCTAATGACGACACACTTACTCCCTCGCTATTGTGAGACATAGTGAAAGGAGTCAAGCTGATGCTTCTATTAATGCCGTGGTTGCATGATTTTGGCAGAAAGGCACCAGGACAAAATAGACCATTACCGTCGGCGCTAGAGGTACCTCCCCGCGGTAGCTTTGGAATATTTAAGCCTCCAGTAAATTCTAGATCTGAACAATCACTCATTCCTTCTCAGCAGCCGACACTCTCCTCGCCTGCAGGTTTTCTTCCTCCGTCAAGGTAATCACTTCTTCTCTCTCTCTCTCTCAGATTTCTTGTATTTTAGAACACAGATCTATGGGTTTTAAATCCGTACGTTTTTGAGTGCAATCTGCGACGAACATTGGGCACACAAAGTCCCCCCCCCCATTTTTTTGTTTATATTGTTTGATAGGTGGATTTTAGGTGAAAAACTAGGTTTTGAGACTGATCCGGTGGAAGAAGATGAAGTACAATTTGTCATGCTACCGTCGGAAGTAACACATTATTGCCCGCAGTAGGTTTTAGAGATCGGTGCATCCTATTGATCTTCCTATTTTTGTATCTCTTACTGAGACGGTTTTATGATTGGTTTACTTGCAAGAAAAGGCTTCATCAAGCTCTCAATCTGTGCGCCACAGTTTCTCAAAGAGATCACGGATGCCGGTCTCTACCCACCCAGCCATAGATGACGCCACTGTGAGCATACCCATGATCATAGAAATTGATGAACATTATACTCATATCTATGAGTATCTAGAGGAGTCTGGTGTGCTTGCAGTTATATCATCCGGTTCTCCCCTCTCTCCTATCCTCACCCAGGAATTCTACAATAATCTTCGGGATCCTGCTGAGATGCGCCTAGGTGGGGGTGTCTAATCTTTCTTCGGCACCGAGATAGTCACCACCACTCACTCCAATCTCAACATCAAATATGTTTGGTCTCCCAACTTCCCAATCCTTGATATCGTGGAGTCCTTTAGGACTATAAGGGACTGGAGGGAGATGAACGAGCTTCTTCATGGCGTGGAGGGTCGTTCAGATCTTTTTACCCTGGTGGACACCCTCACTACCAATGCTCATATTATCCAGGATATCCTACGTCACTCACTCTTGTTCAAGGCCGGAGACACCCGGAAGGTCATGACTTAGCTATATATGGTGACGTACTACATCCTAGCCTAGAAGCCCTTCAGCGTATCAGACCTCATTCTCTACATGATGTGATATACGTTCCGCCTGAAGTCTCCTGATCGCCAATGGGTGAACACCTTTCTTCTAGGTGGTGTGATCCAAAGCCATCCTAACAGATAAGTACCTGGCCATTGATTGGATTGCCTATCCCATATACAGTTTCCCGCAGTCCTATCAGGTGGGTGAGATTCCCATTTCGTCACGAGTGCGGACACAGGTACCTCCATTGCAGCCACCGATGCCCCGCTCAGGATCCCTCGGGGAGGCCAGTTGGGACATCCTCAATCTGGTGGAGGAGCAAGGGTGAGAGATCAAGGCGACTGCTAGAGAGGTAAAGGGAGTGAAGAAGATGCTGAAGAAAATCATGACTAAGCTTAAAATCTCACCCCCCATCTTCTGAAGACTAGACTCGGTCCAAAGGTTTCCATTTTTTTTTTAAAATTTGGACATTATTATCTCGTTTTGTAATAATACAGGTGCACACTAAACAATGACCATTGTACTTTATGTTGGAGTTACCATGGTGATCTAGAAGTGGTCAAACAGTTAAACTCACTGCCAACGCGATATGAGCCTGTAGGGTCGCACATAAGAGCATGTGGAGAAATTGGAAGATTAACTGTGTTGGTAAAGGTTACCAATCACCCTACAGTATGGGGAGCCAGGCAAATGTTGCCAAGGGAAAATCGTCGAGAGTCGACGGGAGTCGTCGAGTTTGACTCGTCGACTATGGCAGAATCGACGAGAGTCGTCGAGAATCGTTGAGTATGACTCAACAATTTCAACGCCAAGGCGAATTCGGCGAGAGTCGTCGAGATGATTCAACGACTAAGACAGAGTCGTCGAGAGTCGTCGAGATGACTCAACGCCGTTGGCAGATTTGTCGATAATCGTTGAGTATGACTCAACGCTCTCAACGCCATTTGTGCAAGGTGATTCTCGCCGATTCTGGATCTGATTCTCGCCGATTCTGGATCTGATTCTCGCCGATTGATTCTGGGACCTTATACTGTGTGGTCTGCGGATAAATATGCTTTAGGTCTGTTTATACTTTTAGTATAAAAGGGGACTTAGGGTTTTTGGGATAAAAGGCGATTCATCCTGCGGCCGATCGAAACCGATGGAAGTGTTCCGCTGCTGTTCCGACCTACCGAATCCCGAACACTGCTGACGGAAGTGTTCCGCCGCCGCGTCTGCTCCGCCGACCTTCCCATTTCCGACGATCGTCATCGGTATTGCCTCTCCTGGCGCGGACCTAGCAGTCCGTGGAGTTGTAAGGTGCGGCTGACCTTCCTCCTGATCCTTCGTGCGACGAAGCTCGGGGTTCTCCGGCTCGTGTGGATTTCTGCAGAGACATGGACGTTATTCCACGTAGGACTCGCCACCGACAAGGAATCACACTTGGAGCACTTTGTTGAGTTGTGACTCAACACCGAAGAGGTAATTTTGCATATTTATGTTTTAACTTCTTGATTCAACATTTATGGCCCGATCCAATCTCTTTGGGTTGTTCTAGATTTTATTACTTCCGCTGCGTGCACAACTGTTGTGCCATACTATTCATAGAAACTCAACAGTGGTATCAGAGGGAGGTTGCGGCCATGATTGTTGTTTTGGAAGTTAGGTTATTCCAGTACGTGTAAACCTAGGGATTTAGAAGTGTTCTAAATGTCTAGATTTAATCTTGGCACCCCGCCGGGAACGTCTGGAATCTTGTGGTAATTTCTAATCGTTAGGAATTATTGTCTCCTTAGCAGTAACCATCCCTCCATTTTGTTTTGGATTTTGAATCCAATATAGAGAGATGAGCTTGTCTACTATTTTAAGTTGAGTTGTCTTTGCCTTTGTCCAATGCATGTAAATCTGAGGATTTGGAAGTGTCCGGATGTTCAGATTTAGCCCTTCCTTCTATCAAATGTTGATAGTGTCAGGTTGTGCACATAAGGGATGCATGTGGTTTTAGAAAATTTTTTTTTCTTTGGATGTGCACATTGATCAAATGTTGATCATGGTTAATTGTTAACCTATAATTAAAATCCCTTCATTAAATATTAAGTGATCGGATGCCTTCCGATGGATGACACTCTTCCTGCCTCGATCGATGAAGTGTGGGCTTGCCAAAGCAAGGTGCATTAATCTATCTTGGTAAGGGTGCGAGCGGATAATTGTGATATCCCACTGTCGACATCGGGTCTATCTTAACTAGGTGACCTCAAAGGTTGAGTTCCTAGAGGCATAGGGTTGGCATGCACTATATGATGGATGCGGATAAGGAGTTATTCACCAACCATACAAGAATTGCATGAGGATGCAATTGGCAAGCGTTGCCTACCTAAATAACCGCATCGTGAGAGGAAAGCCAAAGCTGACTCATTGTGTTGGTGAAATACGGATCTTGTCCACTAAGAGAGTAGCTCGCATGAACTCTCCGAATTGATAGTGAGGGCTATTATTTCGAATAAAATAGTGGGAGTTTTAATTGAAGTCCAAATTAAAATAAATTGTATTTGAAATTTTGGTACTGATGTTGTTCTGCATAATTTCTTGTAGAATTCCATGGCAAGTGTTTCACACTCCACGTTGTCTCTTAGAGCCATCCTTGAGAAGGACAAGCTTAGTGGGACTAATTACATGGACTGGTACAGGAACCTGAGAATTGTTCTCAAGCAAGAGCGAAAGCTCTATGTCTTGGAAGAGGAAGCCCCCGAGGTGCCGACCGGGAATTCTTCCCGTGCTGATAAAGATACTTATAAGAAGTATACTGATGACGCTTTAGACGTCGAGTGCCTTATGCTTGCCACCATGAACTCTGAGCTTCAGAAGCAACATGAGAACATGGGGTGTAAGGAGATTGATGAGCATCTCAAGAAAATATTTCAAGGGCAGGCTCGTCAAGAGAGGTTCGATGTCATAAAAGCATTGTTTCAGTGCAAGATGGGAGTTCGAGACTCAGTAGGGACTCACGTACTCAAGATGATTGGGTATATAGAGAATCTTGAAAGACTGGGTTTTCCTCTGGGTCAAGAGTTGGCCACAGATCTGATCCTGCAATCGTTGCCGGACAGTTACGAGCAGTTTGTCTTGAACTACAACATGAATGAGATAGACAAGACACTGCCCGAGCTCCTAGGCATGTTGAGAACTGCCGAGATCAATATGAAGAAGGCCAAGCCTGCCAGCCCCATACTGATGGTGCATAAGGGCAAGGGCAAGGCCAAGGGTTTCAAGAAGACGAAGGTGGGACCTAAGTCACATCTTGAACCCAAGTCTTCTGCACTGATGAAGAAGAAGAGCACGGTGAAGGAGGGGAAATGCCACCACTATGGCAAGGCTGGTCATTGGAGGAGGAACTGTCCTTCGTACATTGAGGGTCTACAAAAATTGAAGGGAGGTATGACTTTCGCTTCAAGTATTTACGTTATAGAAATAAACCTTTCTGCTCCTTCATCTTGGGTATTAAATACCGGATGTGGTTCTCACATTTGTACAAATGTGCAGGAACTGGGAAGGAGAAGATTGCTGAGTAAAGGGGAGGTGGACCTTCGTGTCGGCAATGGAGCAAGAGTTGCTGCTGTAGCCGTAGGGGTTTACCGTCTTTCTTTGCTCAGTGGGCTTGTAATAGAACTAGATAACTGTTATTTTGTTCCGGCAATAACTAGAAACATTATATCCATTTCATGCTTGGACATGATTGGATTTTCTTTTATGATTAAGAACAACTGTTGTTCTATATTTAAGAATGATGTTTGTTATGCTGTAGCCCAATTGTTTAATGGTCTTTATGTTTTGAACTTGGACTATCAGATCTATAATGTAGAAAATAATAAAAGACTAAGAACAAATGACTCAAACCCTACATATCTCTGGCATTGTCGTTTGGTCCATATAAACGAGAAGCGCATATCCAAGCTCCATAGAGATGGACTATTGGACTCATTTGATTTTGAATCATTTGAGCGATGCGAATCTTGTTTGTTAGGCAAGATGACTAAAGCTCCTTTCACGGGCTATACTGAGAGGGCTGAGGATCTCTTGGGTGTTGTACATATAAAAGACTCACGAGCTTGTTGTGAGAAAAGATGTGATTTATGCACTCACGAGCTTGTTGTGATCTTTTGTTGCTTTACTAGTGTCCTTGAAGTGTTGGCTCGAAAAAATGCAAAAGAAAAAACAAACAAATGCAAAAATGAAATAAAAACATTATGCATATCGTGAAGCAGATTATCGAGTACTTTTGGTTGGAATAGTTTCTACTTCATGCAAACAGTGGATATTAATAGATAAGAGATTTAGGTACCCAAAATGAGCCAAAGGTGACGGTTCCTTTGGGTACCAAAACCCGACGTGATGTGCCTTGTGGAGATAACGGTGAATGGGCTCTTTTGAGCAAAATAGGTGCGCTATTCTGAGTGATTGGTCTCTATTCATATTTTTATTTAATATTGTTTTATGTTGTAAATTTCCACGTAGAGTTCTACGAGTCTTTATGTGAAGATCTTCAATTGAATGAAACTGCGTTGGAGGTTCGAATGTATTGAAGTTGTTCTTCAAGTTGAAATTGTTTTGCTCAACATAGGGACTCCTAGAGTAGCAATTTCAAAAAGAAAATGCATGTTCATTCGATTTTACGAAAAGAGTAATTCGTTTCTTCACGTGAATATGATTTTTATGTTTAGGAATTTCGCACGCTCCAACTTGAGGTTTTCTACTCCCTTCGATTAGCTTAACTAATGAGTGTGAGCTATTGTTCAACATGCTTCTAGCTTTTGCTTGATATAGTACATTTATATTTTGCGAATTTTTCTTTATAATTTCCTTTAGCATGTTGATTTTCATTTCCAAATCTTTATTCCTACTTTGGAGATTCACTCTAGCTTTATTGTAGACAATTCTGCTATTCTTAAGAACGTCGACTATAGAATTGATATGTGCTTCATACTCATTTTTATATTCTTCAAAAGTCCCATTCATCTCCTTAATTTCAACTTTATAGTCTGCAATTCAAGCACAATCTCCTTTTAATGATAAGTTTTCTAGACGTAGTTTCGTAGTTTGTTCTCTTACAGTGAGAAGCTCTTTCTCAAACACCTCTTGTTTTTCTTTTAATGTATCACAATTTATACATGATGTATAATTATTATCTGAAGAGCATGCAAGAGAACTGGGCGCGACAGTGGTAGACTCTACATTGACTGCTATTAAAAGTTTATTTTCTTAACGTAGATTTAAATTAATATTTTTCAATTTCTTAATTCTACGTTTAGCTGCATCTAGCATGTTCAAAGTAGAAATAGAATTAAGCGCAGAAAAAGGCTCCTCTTTCTAACAGTGCTTTTGGATGTGGCAAGATTTGAACACAAGATTCCTTTATCATCTTTATCTTGTCTTGATCTGTTTGATGTGTCCGTCTCCAGGCGTAAGTCTTCGTTCGACCCTTCACTAGGATCCATAAGGCACTGCTCTATTTCATGATCTGTAGAGGGAGAACTATACGTTAACTCAAGAAATTTCCAGATATCGTATGCAGTTGGAAGCGTATAGATAAGTTTGAAGATATCCTGTCCAAGCCCACAGAATAGACTATTCATAGCTTTGGCATTCAAATAACATTCGTGCTTATTTAATTTATTCGGGGGCTTGACACACGTCATGTTCCAAACTTCTACGTCTAGTAATGTAAGTGATGGCGACGGCCATCATGACGGCCTAGTTGGTGATAAAGATGCTGACGAGGGCGCACTTGATGTGCATGATGATCACGAGATGTTGGCGGAAGATGGAGACAATGACCCACCGGTCAAGGACTTGCGACGCCGCAGCGGCCATGGCTACAATCTTCGCCAACGCAAAAGAAATTAATTTAGTATTAATTTTATTTTGATAAAATGTTGTTGAACTAATTTATTTTCAGTCTTTTATTTCATGTTGGTGTGCAATTATCTACTTTTGGGCTGCAAATAGCCTTCTGTGTTGCAAGCCTTATAAAAAGGCATGGACTATGTAATTTTCATTTGGATTTGAATGAGATAAACTTGGATTGCCCTAATCTTTTTCCCCCTCTTTTCTCCCTCTCAAAACCGCCGCCCCTTGCATCCTCCTCCTCCAAAATTCGCCCCCCCCCCCTTCTCCACTTCTCCTCCTTCTCTTGGCCGCCACCTTGGCTCTCCTCCACCCTCGTGTTCCTCTCTCCTATTCTACCACTCCATCGGCGAGATCTTCCTTCTTCGACGTTTCGGCCGCCTTCAATCTTGAAGGCCAAGTGCAAAGGAAACGGTGCCCGACGGTGAACCTCCTCGGCGAGAAGCGGAGAAGACGAACGAATTCTTCATCCTTGGTGCATCTCCCGCCGCGTCCGAGGAAAGCGATCATTTCGTGTGGATCCAAAACATCTCGGATCTACCGTTCCGAGCGGGGTAACGAAACCATCTACTCAAGAGTTTTTCTTTCCTAGATAGTTCTTGTGGTGGACGAATTTTGCGTGACTTTTTGAATCGTTGATTTCTTCGCGGCGCATCTTAAATAGTTTGTAATTTTTCGTTTGGTTTTCCGAAGACTCTGCGAGGATTGGCGATCCTCGCTAATTTTTTTTTGTTGGGATTGATCCTACCATTTTCTCGAATCGTGAACTTTTTCTTTGGTGGATCTATTTTGGTACAACTCAAAACGCTCGTCCGGGATTAATATTATCCCTTTTAGCCGGAAAGGATTTTGGCCTATAGCCATTCTCCGTTCCAAAGCGCGGATCGGCTACCCGTATATTAGCGCGAAAGATAAATAGAATCGTTGTTATTGCTGTGTTTCGTTAGCGTGCAAGTAGAAGAGCGTTAAGCGTTGCGAGAGATGAGGCCACACCAACCGTGTAGTATCTTTTCGGGACGGATCCTACATCAATTTGGTATCAGAGCCAGGTTGTGTTGGTTTCCCAATCGACACCACCCTTTGCTCTTTCCGTAGTAGGAATCTCGACGTTCCCTAGTTTGCACACAACCCGTTAAAATCCAACATAAAGTTGTCAATTTTGCTGAATTTGGTCTGCCATTAGTAAAAACAAAAAAAAAAATTCAGAAAATTAAAAAAAAATTTTCTGGTAGCTCTTCATATTTTTCTAAGCATAAATGTCAAAATTTTTTTTTATTTGATCGACGAATTAGCGCCAAAAAATTCTAACATTATAAATTTAATCTGGTCAAACTCTCGAAATTAGCCACCGTTCATGCGCACAATGCATGGTACTGAATATTCCCCCTCCACTTCACATATGGCTAACCACCATGATGATGACCACACTCCGGCCACCATCGCGGAGCTTCGGGAAGAGTTCAACGCTAGGTTTGATGCACTGACGCAACTAATACAAGGGTTGGCTGTCAATCAAGCAGTGCCCCGTAATCCTGCGGCGGGTATACACAGGCCGGGTCCTCAACCCCAGGCCGGTCACCAACACGATGATAGGCACAACCAATATCACGAGCAAGATGATGAACACACGCCTAGAGCCCCTTATGAGTTCGACTTAGCTAGAGCCGTTAAGATTGATCCACCCTCATACGATGGTATGGGTGAACCACAAGCGTTTCTAGATTGGGTCATGGAGATCGAGTGTTACTTTGAGTGGCGTAATCTGACAGATGGTGAGAAAGTGCGGGTTGAGCGAATGAAGCTTATGGGTAGGGCCAACACGTTCTGGTTAAATGAAGAGAGACGACTAGGGACTGAGAATGGATTACCCCCAATTGGGTGGAATGCCATGAAAGCGCTTCTGAACGACCAATATGTCCCCGCGTATCACCGAACTCAAATGTTTGATGAATTAGCCACCCTTCGCCAGGGGAGTAAGTCAGTAGCGGAGTACATGGGACTCCTTAAGGATATGATGGTACGTTGCGAGGTTAGGGAAATGCCTGAAGTTACGCTCTCCCGTTTCCGTAAGGGACTTAACCTGGACATCCAAGGCAAGCTATTGCGTTATGGTCACACGGACCTTAACACGACTTTCAATGCCGCTTTGGATATCGAAAAACATAACGCCTATAAGTCCAAGGGACGATCCTTTCAGAAAGGAAAATCTATATTAGGTGCCCCGCCCACGACCTCCCTGCGGGACAAAGGAAAGTTCCGATCGACTGATTCCAGCTCTATCGTAATTACTGCTAGGAACAACAAAAATCCCAATGGCGAGAGAGTCCCGATAGGTAGAATTAACAAGACTAATGCCTCGTGTTATTCATGCGGAATCCAAGGGCACTACGCTAGTGAGTGTCCCACTCGGAGTAAACCACTGGCACTACTGGACTCCACGACTGAGCCTGCCGAGCTTGTCTATGAAGCTGGCAATGAATCGGACGCCGAGCCAAGTGATATAGAAGATGATTCTCTTATGATGGTTATGAGGTGTATTTTGGCCACACCGCGTGTTTCGGATGAATATAATAGAGCGAATATTTTTTCATTAAATTTTAAAAGCGGTGAAAAGTGGTGCAAGCTAATCATAGATAGCGGAAGTTGCATGAATGTCATATCCGAAAATGCCGTCACTCGTATGCACTTAGTTCCCGAGCAGCACCCACGTCCTTACAAAATAGCATGGGTAAATAAAATGTCTATCGCGGTCTCTAAGCGGTGTCTAGTTCCACTTACGGTGAAGGGTTATATCGATAAGGTGTGGTGCGACGTCATCCCCATGGATGTTTGTCACGTATTACTAGGGAGCCCGTGGCACTATGATTATGACGTGACCCATTTTGGACGCGCCAACACTTACGAATTCAAATTTAACGGTAAGACCATCATACTTAAACCATCCCCGCCTAAGGACCCGTCGAGTGCCTCCAAAGTCACAATTGTGCCTGTGGAAAAGAAAACTATTAGTCTGATAAGCAAGAAAGAGTTAGAGCGCAAGACCTTTCTAGATGGCGTCATCTATGCACTAGTTTGCCTACAAGCTAAAGAAGACTCTCTATCTTTAGAGAGTTTGTCGATATCTCTGCGGGCGTTATTGGAGGAATATAAAGACGTCTATCCGCTAGATTTGCCATCTGAGTTACCACCCATGAGGGATATTCAACACGAAATTGATTTCGTCCCCGGCTCCTCTTTGCCTAATCTTCCACATTACCGGCTCAATCCTTCCACGCATGACGAATTACAAACATTGATCTCAGATTTGCTGGCCAAGGGATTTATTTGCCACAGCAAGAGCCCGTGTGCCATTCCTGCTCTATTGGTCCCAAAGAAAGATAAATCTTGGAGATTATGTGTAGATTATCGGGTCATAAATAAAATCACTGTCAAGTATAGGTTCCCCATTCCTCGTTTGGACGACTTGTTAGATATGCTATCAGGAGCCACCATATTCTCTAAATTGGATCTTAAGAGTGGCTACCATCAAATTAGGATACGGGAAGGGGACGAATGGAAAACGGCCTTTAAGTCTAAGGATGGACTCTATGAGTGGCTAGTGCTGGGAGAGGGGCTTACCAATGGACCTAGTACGTTTTCACGATTGATGACCCAAGTCTTTAAACCATATATGGGCAAATTTGTTGTAGTCTATTTCGATGATATCTTGGTATTTATCCTCTCACAGAGCGAACATGAGACTCACCTACGGACCATCCTTACAACACTACGCCAAGAAAAATTATTTATTAATCTTAAGAAGTGCTCGTTTGGTGTAAAATCCGTAGAATTCCTAGGCTACATCGTGAGTTCTGAAGGCATTCATGTTGACCCCAAAAAGGTCCAAGTAATTAAAGAATGGCCGAAACCTAAGAATATTCGGGAAGTTAGAAGTTTCCATGGATTGGCCACGTTTTATCGAAGATTCATTCGAAATTTTAGTAGTATAATGGCACCGATTACCAAATGCATGAAAAAAAGGCGATTTTGTTTGGACGAATGCGGCCACTAAAGCGTTTCAAACGATTAAGGAACGGATGTCGGAAGCCCCACTACTCCGTCTACCGGATTTTAATAAAGTGTTTGAGCTATCATGTGATGCATCGGGGATAGGAATCAGAGGTGTTTTAAGTCAGGACGGACATCCGCTAGGGTATTTTAGTGAAAAATTAGCCGGTCCGAAATTAAATTATTCCAATTACGACCGCGAATTCTATGCCGTTATACGTTGTCTCCAACATTGGCGACATTATTTAATTTCGAAAGAATTCGTAATCTTATCCGACCATGAGGCCCTAAAATTCGTTAACTCACAAAGTAAAATCAGTCCTAGACACGCCAAATGGGTTTCCTACCTTCAGGAGTACACTTTTGTTATCAAACACCTTAAGGGTACGTTAAACCGCGTGGCGGACGCTCTTAGTCGGGTCTCCCTATTACTAACTACCATGGAAGTAAAGGTCATAGGCTTTGAGAGAATTAAAGATGAGTATGCACAATGCCCGGATTTCAAGGATATTTACTTCGCCGCTCAAGACCACTCTACGACTACTATATCAGCATTTTACCCCCGTGATGGGTATTTATTCAAGCATTTGCAGTTATGTATTCCACGTTCGTCATTACGACATTTTATTATTTGGGAGTTACATAGTGGCGGATTAGGAGGACATTTCGGTCGAGATAAAACTATCGCACTGGTAGAGGATAAATTCTTTTGGCCGGGCCTCAAACCTATGGTCAATAAAATAGTAGGAAGTTGCCGCGTCTGTCAACTAGCAAAAGGTAACAAGACCAACGCAGGTCTGTACACACCTCTTCTGATCCCGTCGGCACCATGGGTGGACGTTAGCATGGATTTCATATTAGGCCTACCTTTGACCTTTAGGCGACATGATTCTATTTTGGTTGTTGAGGACCGTTTCTCCAAGATGTCCTATTTTATTACATGTCATAACACTAACGATGCGTCACACGTCGCTAAATTGTACTTCAAAGAGGTTGTGGCACATCGGGGCGTTCCCAAGACGATAGTGAGTGATAGGGACGTTAAATTTACTAGTTATTTTTGGAAAACACTTTGGAAGCTGTTAGGTACAAAACTTATGTTTTCGTCCGCCTATCATCCTCAGACGGATGGGCAAACGGAAGTAGTTAACCGTAGTTTGGGGGGGGGGGGGGGTTACTGCGTTGTTTAGTGGGTGATCATAAGGGTACGTGGGACCTTATTCTACCGCATGATCAACTAGTGTACAACAATTCTAAGAATCGGTCCACCGGATTATCTCCAAATGAGATAGTGCACGGATACAAGGCGCCTGTGCCTCTTGACTTGGTTCCGCTACCGCCATCTTTTAAATCCAGTCAATTCGCACAAGACTTCGCCTCGCACATTCACTCTCTCCATGAGCACATTGGCAAGACGTTAGCTAGACAATATGATATTTATCAATCGAATGCTAATATACATAGGCGAGCAGTCCCCTCGAATGTTGGTGATTTGGTAATGGTTCGACTTATCCCTGAACGGATGCCTCGGGCACCATAAAGAAATTAGCGAATAAGAGAGCGGGTCCTTTTCAAGTTCTAAAGAAACTAGGCGAAAATGCATATTTATTAAAGTTGCCCACTGATTGGGGAATTCTCCTGTTTTTAACGTTTCAGATTTAACGCTTTAAGTCGCTCCACCACCTGAACTTTCTGTCTCTCCATTTAATATTTCCACCATATCATCTAATGGGGTGGGGGGTGAGAATGTGTCTAGATCGCTTTTTCCTTTGGATTCCCCGGGAGGTACGTTGCCTACTGATGATGCAATTTGTTTTTCTTCTTTGCCTAACACATTTCCAAGGTTCCCCCGAACCGATTTCTTGCCTGACAGGATTTTATAGGATGCGATGTTTCCCACTCCCGGCGGTGACATTCACAGGTTTCTGATTCGATGGTGTGGTCGTCCTGCTTCAGATGACTCCTGGCTCTCTGCAGCACAGTTGGATCTCTTAGATGCGGATCTCTTGCGTAGTTACCTTCCCGCCCACTCATCGGTGATGAGTCCTTTCGAGCGGGGGAGGATTGATGGCGAAGACCATCATGACGGCCTAGTTGGTGATAAAGATGCTGATGAGGGCGCACTTGATGTGCATGATGATTACGAGATGTTGGCGGAAGATGGAGACAATGACCCACCGGTCAATGACTTGCGACGCCGCAGCGGCCATGGCTACAATCTTCGCCAACGCAAAAGAAATTAATTTAGTATTAATTTTATTTTGATAAAATGTTGTTGAACTAATTTATTTTCAGTCTTTAATTTCATGTTGGTGTGCAATTATCTACTTTTGGGTTGCAAATAGCCTTCTGTTTTGTAAGCCTTATAAAAAGGCATGGACTATGTAATTTTCATTTGGATTTGAATGAGATAAACTTGGATTGCCCTAATCTTTTTCCCCCTCTTTTCTCCCTCTCAAAACCGCTGCCCCCTTGCATCCTCCTCCTCCAAAATTCGGCCCCCCTTCTCCACTTCTCCTCCTTCTCTTGGCCGCCACCTTGGCTCTCCTCCACCCTCGTGTTCCTCTCTCCGATTCTACAACTCCATCGGCGAGATCTTCCTTCTTCGACGTTTCGGCCGCCTTCAATCTTGAAGGCCAAGTGCAAAGGAAACGGTGCCCGACGGTGAACCTCCTCGGCGAGAAGCAGAGAAGACGAACGAATTATTCATCCTTGGTGCATCTCTCACCGCGTCCGAGGAAAGCGATCATTTCGTGTGGATCCAAAACATCTCGGATCTACCGTTCCGAGCGGGGTAACGAAACCATCTACTCAAGAGTTTTTCTTTCCTAGATAGTTCTTGTGGTGGACGAATTTTGCGTGACTTTTTGAATCGTTGATTTCTTCGTGACGCATCTTAAATAGTTTGTAATTTTTTGTTTGGTTTTCCGAAGACTCCGAGAGGATTGGCGATCCTCGCTAATTTTTTTTTTGTTGGGATAGATCCTACCATTTTCTCGAATCGTGAACTTTTTCTTTGGTGGATCTATTTTGGTACAACTCCAAACGCTCGTCCGGGATTAATATTATCCCTTTTAGCCGGAAAGGATTTTGGCCTATAGCCATTCTCCGTTCTAAAGCGCGGATCGGCTACCCATATATTAGCGCGAAAGATAAATAGAATCGTTGTTATTGATGCATTTTGTTAGCGTGCGAGTAGAAGAGCGTTAAGCGTTGCGAGAGACGAGGCCACGCCAACTGTGTAGTATCTTTTCGGGACGGATCCAACATCAGTAAGGAATTTCTTCATCAGTGTTCTCCATTCATTATAATTCAATCCTACGAATAAAGTTGGTGCAGAATTATTTTCAGTGTATAATTTTTCATCCCCACTCGTCGATTCAATGTCAGGGTTGGCCATTATTCCCGGTGGTGAAACCGATTTGGAATAACCTCCCTCTGATACAACTTGTTAGATCTATTGGCCAACCTTAGAGGGGGGGGGGGGTGAATAAGGTTTGCGAACGTTTATTGAAATTAGAAATTTCGCACGCTAAAACAATCGCAGAGAAAAGAATTTCATTGCATTTAATCAATAATGGAAAACAGTACAAGATGAGTATACATCAAAACTTTATCTTCATGGCGTCGAAGATCAGAGACGAAGAGAATAAAGACTCTTTTGGTTTATATACCGACCAAACTTTGACTGGTTGGCTCCCACCCTTTCCCTTTAGGAAAGGCGTTCAAGCCCACTCTTCACCTCCACACAAGGAAGGGTCTTAGAGCTCACTCTTCACTTCCACACAAGGGAGGGTCTTAGAGCCCCACTAGATCCTTCGATCTAGACTTCCCAAATCCCGGTACGATTTACTTCGGAATCCTTCCCGGATTCCGACGACCCTCTCCGGTCGATTTTTCTCACCGACAACTAAACAGAAAATAGAAAAGGAGTACAAAGATTAAAAGTAAAAGACGATAAGAAAATGAAGCTCCCTCTCGACGACTTCTCCGGTCAGTGATCTACGGCCGTTTCTTGAGATCTTCGTTGGCTAGCAACCGGTCGGTTCTCAGTGGTCGATGAAGATTCTGGATCGTCGGAGTTCTTCGTTCACGAACGGGAGGGAGAAGGCTTCCTTCAACTTTGACGAAGACATGTGGAGACGGATGCAAGGAGGCAGCTGAAATCTAGAGTTCAGAAACACTTCGTCAAAATTCATCTTGGATCCTTAATGACAACAGGAAGCGCATCGGCTTTTATACATCTTCATGAAAATAGGCTACCGTCGGCAGTAAGACTAGAGTCTGCGGTAGTTTCGCGCGTTTGTTATGCCAGCTGTCCTCCAAAACTGGAAAATAATCTTCGAAACGATCTTTTGCCTTTTCATTTGAGCTAGCGCGGCGTGGTAGGGCCTACCGTCGCGCGGTAACATAGGATGCGACGTTCCTGAAAAAGCAGCATCCACTTGACAAGGCTAGTGCTGCATGGTAGGTGCTACCGCCAAAATCTTCCAGAACGCAAGGATTGAATAAATCGTTGAGTTACCACCGGCGGTAATCCAGTCGCCTGGAAGTAGCCTATAGTCTCAACATTCGGCCTTCAAAACTCATCGAGATCTAGCACGGCAGGGTAGAGATAGCGCCGAAACCATCCAGAGCGCTAGGTCCAAATAAATCGTCGTGTTAGCGCCTGCGGTAGTACTAACGCCTGGCGATAGCCCAGAGTCTCGACATTTTGCCTTCGAAACTCATCGAGAGCTAGCGTGGCGCGGTAGTGCTAGCGCCTGGCGGTATCCCAGAGTCTCGACACTTCTTCTCTCGATGTTTGTCGACTGTCTAGCGCGGTGCGTTTGTGCTAGCGCGTGGAGGTAGCCCAGAGTCTCGACACTTCTTCTCTCGATGTTCGTCGAAGGGCTAGCGCGGCGCGTTAGCGCTAGCACCTGGCAGTAGCATCCATATGAGCCTTCTCTATTGCTTGCACCTGACAGCCTGCACACTCTATCAACTTACAACATGATCAAATACAACCGGGGATTTGATATTCTCAAACACAGGGAATATGAAACATTGGTTCCAACAGAGCCGTTGGGTCATAATTAATAAAAGGGAAAAGCTTTACATAGGAAAATAGCTTTTTGTACAAAGCAATCAGACAGTTCTTCTTCTCCGCCATTATTGTTATGCTGAAGAATAGGAAGCTCAAGTCAGCAAGACAATGAGCAAGTTACTTTTTGGTATCAACATCTTCAACAACAAGATAGCTTGTGTGATCTTCATCTTCAACAACAAGTTAGCTCAGAGGGATTCTCTGAGAAAAAGGTAGTAGCTTGGGCCGACCCTTGCTGTAGGTGCTTCACAGACCCAACCAACAAATCCTAAAAGAACATTCTCTTGGGGAGCAGCGAAGAAGGAGATAGGGCTGAGTAGTTGGCTCAGTTCAGAAAGGGGCAGAGAAGCTAATCTACAAGTTACTTCCAACACAAGCCAAAGCAAGATCTTCATCCTTGTTATTGTGAAGAAAGGAGTAGGATTGGGATTCTCCCAGCTCTGGTTGCAGCAAAATCTGTTGCAGTTACTTCTCTAGTTCCAGTTGGATAAAATCCCTAGTGCTTAGAAGAGGAGGTTAGGTCTAAGTATTTTCTTAGTCCAGATAAGTAGACTCAGGAAATATATTTTTTCCTGGAGTCAAGATTGGGATGAGTTTATCTCAGTCCATGTAGATTGGCACAGTGAAATTTCACTTGTGGCCAATCATCATACCAACCCACTTCCACCTTGTAGGATCCTTTTGGATCTGAGTGGTAGGATCAAAGTTTCTCTGAGGTAGGATCCAAATGTTTATCTGAGTTATAGGGATATTTAGCCTGGGTTGTAGGTTCCTGGAAGGGCACTGAGGTAGGTACCTGCTGGGTACTGAGGTATAGGAGTGCTGCAGCACTCTGATAGTAGGGCTTTGTGCCTGAAATTATAGGGCTGAGAAGCCTGAGCTGTAGGCCTTTGTGTAAGGCTGAGGAAGATAGCTTGAGGGTCACTGAGTGTAGGAGCACTACAGAGCTTTGAGGTAGGATCCTTTGTGGATCTAAGGTAGGGCTGTCCTCCCAGCCTGAGTATAGGGCTTAACTTCCTGAGGTAGGGGATTTTAGGATCACTGAGTTATAAGGCCTTGGTCCTGAGAAGTAAGTCTTGGAGGAGATTTAGAGATCCTGATGGATCTGAGGTGTAAGCTCTGAGGAGCATATTTGGAGGAGTTTGGCCTAGTCCAAAAAGATAGTTGGTTAGGTGGGAGGGAAAGTGGATGTACCCTTATTAGGGGAAACACTATAAATCCTGTGTACTGTGTGTGTTTTCTTTATGGTGGTTTTATTGCAGATTATATATCTTGAAAGCTTCAATTAATCAACTAATAAAGCCTCCAATAACAAGGAAAATAAAACATAGTCACTAAGGACTAAGAAACCTATTCACCCCCCCACTTTAGGTGATTTATCTATCCTTGAAAACAAAGACTTTTAAGTGATGTCAGAGGGAGGTTACTCAAAAAGGACTTAACAGTTTGAGTAGACCTTAAAGGATAGCTAAAAAATCTGCATTGGTAGGTTCAAAAGAGAACCATATGAAGTGGAGCTCAATGGAGCTTCAAGTCTATAGCAAGGAGAACTTTTGGACATGGAAAGAAAAGATCAGACAGATCATGGAAGCAAGTGATCCTAGAGTCTTGGCTTCAATTCAAGAAGGACCCTTCACTCCCATGAAGGTCTCTACATATGATGCAAGTATCCAGACCCCAAAGAGTTATGCAAAGATGTTTGAAGATGAAATCATCTTCATATTTATGGACAAGTGGGCACAACACATCATGGTAAGTATCATGGATGACTCCACCTTCCAGATGTTTGTCCACTACAAGACAGCCAAAGAAATGTGGGATTCTCTCACTGGCTATATGGAAGGGATAGAGAAAGTCAGTCTTTCTAATAGTGATTCAAAGGTGGATGATGAAGAAGAAGATGACTGCAATTGTTATGGGCTAATTGCCATGAGAGAAGAAGAAGAGTCCTACCAGGATCAGCCTGGTCTAGATCAGGTACAATATCTATCAAGTTCTTTTTATTGCTCAGGTCTTGTGACCAGTCCAGATTCTGATGCATCCTCATCCAGGGATGAATATGAATCTAAATCTAAGGTAGATGTCAATAAGTTGATTGAAAAGCATGGTTAAATCTTGGATGCTTTGAGAAGAACCAAGAAGTTGTCTAAAATGCAGGCTGAGGAGATTATCTCTCTATAGCTAATTGCTGCCCAACAGTCTGATACAACATCCTTGCTGGATTAGAAAGTGAAGGACGTCAGCCAACTAAAGGCCATCTCAATCATCCAAATTGAGACCATAATCCAGATGTACAAGATCATTTTGGATCTTGAAGAGAAACTCCTAAAGGATAGAATGGCTATGGCTGAATTCAATAAGCCTAAAGCTGTGTTGCCCTTAATAAATTCCTTCTCCTCCCAAAAGGGTAAGAAGGAGTTAGCAGTCAAGGGAAGGACAAGAGTTGACCTTTCCAAAGGGAAAGGCAAAGCTCCTGTAGTGCCACAGTTAACCTTTCACAAGGTAATCCTCCCTTCTCATAGGTATGACCAAGGCTGCATGCATGGTCACTGGGAGAATGAGAATCTTTCTTATAAGAATATAAATGTTTCTTACAATGAAAGAAGAAAGGGTATGGGAATGAGTTCCTGTAAGGCTCCCAATGAAGAAATTCAATTGGCCCATCCTGGACCATTTGTATTTAGTGCACCAGCCCCCACACTCATGAGTAAGGAAGTGGCATTTTCTCAAGTTCTCACTGCACACTCTCATACCAAGGGCAAGTTTATCAGCAAGCCAGACTTGGGCATTTCTAGAGCCATCAATAGTGTGTCTTCCACAAAGAAGACCACTATTGGTAGACTTCAAGAAAATCCAAGTTCTTCTACTGCCAAACCTACCTTCAGTCAGATTGTGGCTGAGAGAAATAAGAATAAGGAAGCTGCTCTTTTTTCTATTCTATCTGTAGTCAACCATGCTGCCAGAACTGCTCAGAATAGAAGGTATAATATCCATGAGTGCTAATGTTTTGGCAAAGTGGGCCACTTTGCCATAGATTGTTGGCACAACCCTAGTGTGCCAAGGGCAAAGGTGAGTCTTCCTAATGGGCCTGTTATAGTTAGACATGTGCATGTTTATGCTAATAGGAACCTAGGACCCAATACCTATTGGGTTCCTAAGGTAAGGTAAACTTTGTTTTGCAGGTTAGTCCAAGTACCCATACCCCCCATGTGGTACTTGGACAGTGGATGTTCCAGATCTTGGACTGGAACAAGAAAGTCACCTTATGGATCTTACTCCAGTGAAGGAGAAGTAGGTTGTACTCACTGAGGAAAACATCAGAATTAGCTCTTCTGAGAGTATCAAGGAAGGAGCAAATAATGCTCAGCTGAAAAGGTTCTCAAGTTGTATCCTCTGGAAGACTATTTAGAGGAAACTTGAAAAGAAGTGTGCTCAGGTTTCAGCATCATCTGAACATGTAGTAAAGGTTGTCCAAGTCAATGGCAGTGTGGACTGAAACTGTGCAATCAATAATGGGGAGCCAATACAGTCTAGTTCAGTCTGAAAAGCTTAAAAGTCTAGTCTAAAGTATTGGTGTCTTAGAATCTTCAGCATCAAAAAGGTCATATGAACACTTCTGAAGTTCAGAGTTTCCCTATGGACAATGTTGTGGATGAGAGGAAGACTTTAACTGAACTCCTTCTCAAGATAATGAGACTACCATACCCTCTCTAATTGCATCTGTATGATCCATGATTGCTGTTGAAAATTCATAAAGAGAAGAAGACAATGATCAAGGGGGAGTAGGCTATCTGGGTTACCAATGGAATCAGAACTACATTGGGACTAAAACAACATATATACAACATTCCTCCTATTCAAAAAGGACTGTGTGGTATCCAGTGTGGTGATCAAGAGGGCAGATCATTATGATGATCAAAATAGTACTAAGTGGTCTGACCACTCTTGTGCTACAGATCAGAAAGCTGAAGCCAAAGGCTAGTATGGTGATAAAGAAAACGAGAAGACTTGGCTCAGTAAGAAGAGACTGTGCAAGGTGCAAGGGAGTTATTGTGCATAGTTGTTGTAAATCCAGCATCAGCTCCATGGAACCAGAACCATAACCTCCAGATAATTAGAACTTCTTTTCATTGATATTCCACTATTGTAATCTACGTTGCTAGGAATCTTGTCTGTCTTAGCAGGACTATGCATATGTAGATTAAGTATCGATAAGTTTGGGAGCATAAGGAAGAACTCAATCCCGAGTTTGTCCTCACTGACAAGTGGCTGACATGTTTCTCATGCCACTAGATGAAGTCAAGTTCAACACCCTCTAGGTTGAGATTGGTTATGATGAACATATAGCTCTAGTTGCTCCTTGTTATACTTGTGTTGTATGATTCACTTCTCTTGCAGGTAGATAAGTCCTTGATGTGACATGAAGACTGTTGGGTATTACATCCACAATAACCCAGATTTGCATGAAGTCACCCTTGAACTAACATGAATTAAGTTGTATTTGATCCTCTATTTTAGTTATGTGTTTGCATGACTTTATTAATAAGTGTAGACCAATGTTAGTCTGCAGTGGGTCATAAACCCAGGACCATACAATATAATTCCTCATTGTATAATCCAAGGTGTTGACTCATGTGTAGCCTCTCTATTGGGATACACTTCATTTTCAAGCACTTGGATCAAGAGATGAGATGTTGGTGTTGAGCTTAGTCAGAAGAAAAGTTTTCTTAAACACAGAAATTCTCTAAGTCCTTTACTCGAGTAGTCCTTTAGTTCTCGAGAAATAGAAGTTTAGTTCTCGAGTAGTATATTTGAGAGTTCTCGAGTAGTCAGTAACATTATTCGAGTATTATCCTTAGTTCTCGAGTAGTGCTAACTTAGTTCTCGAGAAACTAAGTTTAGTTCTCGAGTAGACTCCTTCTCTACTTCTCGAGTACTGATTTGTTATATTAAAAAATTTTCTAAGTGTAGTTCTCGAGAACAACTCTTAGTTCTCGAGAAATGCTATTCCTAGTTCACGAGAAACTTTCCTTCTCTCGATAAATCAATTCTCGTTCTCGAGTAATCCGTTTCTTTGTTCTCGGGAAATTCAGACAGTACTCGAGTACTCAACAGTAAAAGAATTGAGAGCATTGAGTGCTAAGACCTGAATCAACGCCATTGGCTTCCTTTTCTCGAGAAGCAATTCCTAGTTCTCGAGTAGTATTCTTCTTTCTCGAGAGCTGAAGTTCCGTTTAGCAGAAATGTTATCTCGAGTAATCCTTTGTCTTCTTATCGAGTAATAAACATTACTTCTCGAGAAATATCATTCTTCTCGAGAAACGTAAATCATTTTCTGCAAAAATTTCTTTTAAGTACAGAATGACGGGATTTTCAAATGACTTGATGTGACTTGTCCACGTATATGTCATTAAGACTAATTATGACTGTTAGAGAGATCCTATATAAAGTCATGTCAATCGACTAACAGTAATACTAAGAATACGAAGGATCTAAACGCCGTCGTATATGTTTTTCTCAAGTCGCGGAATCCTCTCTGTCTTTCCAAAATGAGACCCATCGCCGCCATCGATCTTCATCGCGCAAGAGTTAGGGTTTCCGATTCAAAGGATTCAGACAAAGATTGATTTCCTGATCATGATAGTTTTTCTTTCTCCATCAACATTCTGATCGGGTGAAGTCAAAAGAAAATCTTCAGATCTAGTTCTAGCCATGAATTCTTCTTCAACAAATCTGATAAAGCCGCAACTCTCAAAGAAGAAGATCCAGCCAGAACATCTCAAGATTCGAAGATCATTTGTTTGTATTTTCAATTTTTGATTATCAATTCTTGTAAGAGATTTTTCTACGAGTTGTAGGAAGTTTTATCTTTCGAGTGTAGATCCATTTGAATTGAGATTATAGGAACTTGATTCAAAGACGTAGGATTGGTTTTCAATATGAGATAGTGGAGTAGCCGAGTCTAGTGGTTTACTAGATTGGTGAGGGAAAGTGGACGTACCCAAGGTTGGGGAACCACTATAAATCTGTTTGTTGTCTGTGTATGCTTGGTTGATTTGTGTGCAAGATCGCAATTTTTTTTATTCCGCAAATAGACGCACAACTCACCTATTCACCCCCCTCTAGGTGATTTAGATAGACAACTGAACTCCTTCAATTGGTATTAGAGGGAGGTTGGTCATTAAAAGGTTTACACCTTGATCAATTTCCTCTTCTGTTGTCTCTTGAGAATTTTCCAAGCATGGACAAGGGTAAAGATTTTGCTAAGCTTCCTCTGTACACCAAGAACAACTTTCATATGTGGAAAGAAATGATTAAATCTTTCATGGAAGCTGTGGATCCCCGGATCTTCATGATTGTTGAAGAAGGTCCTTACGTTCCCATGACCATCTCCACTATAGATCCAACTAAGCAAGTTCCTAAGAAATTAATGGATCTAGACAAGGACGCGATTGAACTTGTCTCTCTGGATAAGAAAGCTAAAAATATAATAGCAAGTGCAGTCGATGACTCAATGCTACATAACCTTATTCATTGCAAATATTCTAAGGCAATATGGCAGTCTCTTGTCACCTTAATGGATGGAACATAAGAGGTAAGGGATGATAGAAGGTCCATCCTGATCAGAAGTATGAAGTCTTCCGGCAAGGGCCAAAAGATACCATTGCAGACACATTTGAAAATTTCTTCAAGATAGTCAACGACCTAAGAGTGTATGGCCGGGTCTTCACTAATGGGGATTTGAATGATAAGTTTCTGAGGTCTCTCACAAAGGAATGGGACAACAAAGTCTGTGCCATCTGGAAGTTTGGCAAACTAGATGAGATAGACCCACAGAATCTATTTTGCAAGTTAATGTCATATGAACCTTAGATAAACTCAAGAAAGGCTGAAGAAGAGAAAAGTCGATTCTCTTCAAAGGAAAAGTCCATTGCTTTAAAGGCAGACAGTTCAAAGAAGTGCAAAGCTGCCTCACCAGCACCAGCTCTAGAAGAAAGTGAAGTGGAATCATCTGAGCCAAGCACTTCAGGAATAGATCTATTTGAAGGAGAGTTCTCACTGCTCTTAAGACAATTCAAGAAATTCTTGAACAAAAAGAAGCAATGGAGAGGCAAGGATTCCTCATACAAAAGATCACGACATGACGGTGATCGACGGAAGAGGCTCAAGTAACCATGATAGGTATAATTCTAAACGTAACAAACATATTTCGACTGACATAAGTTGTTATTATTGTAACAAGCCTGGTCATGTCATTGCTGATTGCCCCCACAAGAAAAAGGAGGGTGGTAAGAGAGAAGAAAAGAAGTCCTCATACAACAAAAAGAGGACAGAGAAGAGCCTGATAACCAAGAAGGGCAAAAATCTTAGTGACTCTGCCTCATCTGAGTTGAGTGAAGAAGAAGAAGCCTACTTTGGGATTATGGCTCAAACAGATGATGAACAAGAGCCCTAGGTCACTGAGAAGGTAAACTCTCACACTCCTCTTTCTGAATCTGAAGCCCTTGTGCATGATCATGAGGATAGCTTTTCTGACGATGAGTCTGAACTCATGGCCCAGTATAAGGAGTTGATCAAGGCATACGACAAATGTCGAAAGGTCGTGGAAACTCAGGAAAAAGAGATTAAGTCTCTAAAGGTCGTAGAAAGCTCTTTGAGAGAGGAAGTCATTAAGATGGACTCACTCAGAGAAGACTTAGATACTGCAGTCGATGAGTTCAACAAGGCTATCAAGCACCTTGATCTGAAGGATGAAATCATCAAGGGGTTGGAAGAATTACTAGGAGCCGAAAAGAAACTTGTTGAAGGTTTCTCTAAGCCCAAGGTAGTTCTTCCTCTTATTGCTGAGTTCTCTGCTCAGGCCAAGGGTGCTGGGCTAGGCAATGTAGAAGCTCCTAGTAAATCTTCTAGGAGGAATAAGGCTCAGAGAAGGAATAAGGTCGCCAAGAAGGCCTTGGCCAAAGAAAAGGGGAAGGCCCCTCAAGATCAGATTATCTTTAAGAAAGTAATATTTCCAACTAATGAGTTTGATCTTGACTCATCCTACGGCCACTTGACTAGGCCTACTTATGTAGAGCCAAAGTCTCGTTACCAAGGATGGACTCGCCCCAAAAACTTTGGTGAGAGTGTATTTAAGGTACCTTATGAAGAAGTCATTGTTCAGGACTATGCTCCTTATGATCATGGTCATAACTTCAAGAAAGCACCAAAGGTAAAACCCATCGTGGAAAAGCCTGTGAAGGAGAAGAAATCATGTGATTGCCATCATCATGAATCCTCCTCCTCCAAGACTATAACCCCTGCTAGACTACTATCCTAGAAGGTCAAGCAGGAATACCTAAGGCAAAGATACAACATGTTCGACTGTTGCTGCTGTAGCAGAATTGGTCATTTTGCCATCGATTATTGGTTCAATCCGAGAAATGTTGCAACTCCTCAGGTTGGCAACATGAGAATGACCACTCATAATGCTAATCCTCGTAGGGGGAGTGTTCTAACATGAGACCAAGGACCCAAACATGTTTGGGTTCCTAAGGAAAACTGATTATGATTGCAGGGATGTCCAAAGGCCACTAAAGCGCCTATCTTGTATTTGGACAGTGGATGCTCTCGGCACATGACCGGGACAAGAAGCCTACTTCAAAACTTTTCTCCAGTATTGAACGGACCAAAGATTATCTTTGGAGGTTCAAACCGAGGAATAACTAAAGGCTACGGTATGATCACTAACGGTAGTGTATTCTTTTCGGATGTAGCTTATGTCGAGGGATTGGAACACTATCTCATAAGCATAATCCAACTATGCGACAAAGGATACATAGTTGAATTCCATGTTGACAAATGCATGATAAAGTCTGTTGACAATATGGAAACGATTCTAACTGACATTCGAAGCAGGAATATATTTTGTTTAAATTTCATTTGTTTAGATTCTTCTACACAATGTGCTTTTTAGCAAAAGATAGTGCGTCTCTTGTTGACCAATGACACAAGAGATTAACACAAATTAATTTTAAAACTATTAACAAATTATTTTCACTAAACCTGTACGTGATGCCCCAAAGGTCAAGCACGTCAAAGATAGACCTTGTCATGCTTGTGTGAAAGGCAAGCAAACGAGAGCTACTTTTAAAAGCATTATTGGCAAAGATTCAAATAGATGTCTACATCTACTTCATATGGACTTATTCAGTCCATTGCAAATTAGAAGTTTGGGAGGCAAAGAATATACATTGGTTATTGTTGATGATTACTCGCGCTTTGCGTGGGTGTTCTTTCTGAAATACAAGTCAGATATCTTTGATGTCTTTACGAATTTTGATAGGCAGATCCAGAATGAATACAATTTTTTCGTAGTCAAGATCAGAAGTGACAATGGAACTGAATTCAAGTCTGGGGCCATGAGAGAATTTTGTGGAAGCCTAGGTATCTTTCATGAGTTTTCCTCTCCTCGTACATCACATCAAAATGGAGTTGCTGAGAGAAGGATCAGAACACTCATAGAGGCCTGCAGGACTATGTTGAGTGATGCTTTGCTACCGGAGTACTTCTGGGCAGAAGCCGTCAACACTGCATGCCACGTGCAAAATCGAGCACTCATAAATAAGAATCATGATAAGACACCTTACGAACTTTTAAAGGGCAGGAAACCAACTGTTTCATACTTTAGAATTTTTGGTTGTAAATGCTTCGTGCTTAACAATAGTAAGAATCACATTACTAAGTTTAGTGAGAAGAGTTTTGAAGGTATTTTTGTAGGATATAACAGCCATAGTAAGGCATATATGATATTTAATAGAAAAACTCTGGTTGTAGAGGAATAAATACATGTTGTATTTGATGAGACGAGCTTGCTGCAAAGCAACTCTTCTAGTGTGCTTATTGAAGATGCAGGTGCAAAGTTGAAAGAAATTAGCTTGGATGAACCAAACAAAGACGAAGGTGAAAAATTCATCAAGATCACCACTCCAACACCTATTTGAGAGGTAGATGATCAAGATGAAGAAGTAGTCCAAGTTGATGAAGTCACTCCAGTGGTTGAAGTTCTAGATACAAGGAACCTAGAGCTCAGACATCTGAAGGATCGCCCAATGGACCAAATCATAGGAGATCCCCTGGATGGTGTCAGAACTCGTAGAGGTACAACTAATGAAAATTTATATTTAAGTTTCCTCTCACAGGTTGAACAAAAGAAGTTCGAGGAATCTAGCTTGGACACATCATGGATCTTGGCCATGGAAGAGGAACTGAACTAGTTCAAGCGCTGTAAAGTTTGGAAACTTGTTCCAAGACCCAAAGGTAAGAATGTCATCTGAATAAAATGGGTCTACAGGAACAAGATGGACGAAGATGGAATAATCATAAAGAACAAAGCCAGACTCATCGCCAAAGGATATCGTCAAGAAAAAGGAATCGACTTCGACCAGACATATGCTCTAGTGGCTAGGCTAGAGGCAATCAGGTTGTTCTTAGCTTATGCTGCACTAAAAGGCTTCACAGTCTATCAAATGGACGTGAAGTCCGCCTTCCTTAATGGTGATATAAAAGAAGAAGTGTATGTAGAACAACTCCCAGGTTTTGTTGATCCAAACTTTCCTGACTACGTTTATTTATTATCTAAATCGCTGTATGGTTTAAAACAAGCTCCTCGAGCTTGGTATGAAATGCTATCTAGTTTTCTCCTTAAGAACAAGTTCACAAGGGGAAAGATAGATAAGACATTATTTCTTAGGGAAATAAACGACAAGATTTTGCTATTACAGATCTATGTCGACGATATTATATTTGTCTCTACTGAAGACAACCTTTGCAAAGAGTTCTCAAAACTTATGTAAGGAAAGTTTGAAATGAGCAGCATGAGAGAGCTGAACTATTTCTTAAGGCTTCAGGTGAAACAATCTGAAGGTGGAATTTTCATCTGTCAGACCAAGTTCACCAAAGAGCTAATTAAAAAATTCAGAATAGAGAACGTAACCTCCATGAGGACTCCAATGGGTTCAACCATGTCTCTAGACAAGGATAATAAAGGGAAGCCTTTTGATGAAACCAAGTACAGAAGCATAGTTGGATCTTTGCTCTACCTTACTGCTAGTAGACTAGATATAATGTCCTCTACATGTGTCTGTGATAGATTTCAAGTGAACTGTAAGGAATCTCACTACGCCGTTGCGAAGCGGATTTTGAGATACCTTAAAGGTACACCAAATCTTGGCTTATGGTACCCAAGAAGTAATGATAGCGAGCTGATTGGTTTTTCAGATGCTGACTTTGCAAGTAGTAAAGATTACAAAAAAAGCACTTCCGGGACATATCAATTCCTTGGAAGAAGACTTATTTCATGGAGTAGCAAAAAGCAAAATTGTGTCGCAATCTCAACGGCCGAGTCAGAATATATTTTTGCTAGCAGTTATTGTGCACAGTTGCTTTGGCTAAAGAATCAGCTGGAAGACTACAACATGGAGGTCAAAAACATTCCAATGTTTTGCGACTCCTCCAGCACAATAGCAATTGCCAACAACCCAGTCTCGCACAGCTGGACAAAGCACATCGAGCTAAGATATCACTTCATCCGGGAGCATGTGGAGCAAGGGGATGTGGATCTGCAATATGTTCCTACAGACAGGCAAGTTGTAGATATTTTCACCAAGCCGATGGACGAGACCAAGTTCAACTTCTTCAAAAATGAACTTGGCATGCTCAACAAGGAAGAATAGACAAGATGGAATCATTTCAAGGCTCCGAAATCAAGGACAAGTCAAAAGGTTAGAAGTTTCTCTAAGTGGACTTGATTTCTCGGGAAACAGGATGACTTCTCGGGAAGTGCACGATAATTACTCGAGTACTTTTCTTCTTCTCGAGAAATAGAAGTATCTCACTCGAGTATCATTACTCGAGTAATAACTTTGTTCTCGAGAAGTAAAATCATCACACGAGAAATAGGTTCTGACTTCTCGAGAAGCAGTCATTCATTTCTCGAGAACTAAGTCTCCACTCGAGAAATGACTCTTCAATTTTCGAAATTTTCTGAATTCTTCTGTTTCGCTCTAAGCCTGCTTTCCGCCCTAATCTAAGGCTTAATTTAGACCTAATCATCATTACTAGACTTATATAAATAGAGAACTTTAGATTTCATTAAACCTACACGATTTCAAAATCCATTTCTCGACAAATCGTTTCGTCTTCTGCCGCTGAACCAGAGATTTTGTCACCATCGTCTTCCCTCTGCCGCTCATCTTTTTCTTAAAGAATCCATGGCGCCGTAATCCAAGATCAGTGTTGGAAGTGATTTAGTTGTTGGTATTACAGAACTGTCAGATGACTTCAAAAATTTACTGATACTTCTCGACAGCGTAGGTTTGTCGTTTGTTCTTCAAAAACCCTGCAGAATACTGTTTCTAGAAGTTGAAGAATTCTTCAAGAATATCAAAGTAAGGAAAAATGGCCAAGTCCTGAAATCTAAGGTTAAAGGTATTAAGATCAAGTTGAATAATACCATTGTCTCTCAATTGTTAAGAATACCAGTTGTAGATGAAGAAGATGATTTATCTGTCGAAGAAAATGCCTAGGCTTGTAGTTACTGTGGAATCTCTACTGAAGCCAATTCTATTATAAGACCAGATTTGAATGCAGAGAGCAAACTGCTGGTAGATAACATTGGAAAAATCCTCTGGTGCAAGATAGGTTTTATAGGATTTATATCTAATGACTTGTTTACAATTCTCACAGACATAGTGTGCAGGAAGAAATTTCAATTTGGAATGATGATTCTTGATAAAATAAGGGAGAGCATTAAGGCTCCAAATTTTGTAAGGATAATATCTCTAATGCTTCATGAGATAAATCCTCAAGTTTTTGATACTTCAAAGGGTACTCCCATCAACTATATGAAGAAAATTTCTATTGCTTCCATTCAAAGATGGGAAGTCAAATTAAAGAATCCAACTCAGGTTGCAAAGGATCTTGAAGCTGCTGCTTCAGAGGACATGACCCCATCTCCCTCTCATCCTGAGATTGCTCACACTGATGGTGTAGTAATTGAGGGGGAGCATGTCTCCTCTGCTTCTTTTATCAGAATTCCTTCCTCCTCTCTAGTCAGATCCCCTCATCAAGACATTTCCATAACACTTCTTACAGATGAACAAGTTCAGGATACTCTCTTATCCACATCAGAAGATATTGATAGAATGATAGAGGAACTTACTGAAAAGGAGCCACCTCAGGTCCAAACTCTAGATAAAACTCCATCTCCAGCCCTTGCTGCTTCACTAGTATAGTCTTCAAAGTCACATCCTGCTTCCTTAGAACCTGCTGATCAAGACAAGCTAGACCCTGTCCTCCTCTCTGATGATGACCAAGGTTCTCTAGAACCAGTTGAACCAGCTTTGAGGAACTTAAATTTCTCTCTTCCTGTCTTTACTGAGGTAGAAGAAGAAACTGTTCCTGATCACATTAAGAGAGCTCCAAGCTCTGTTGTAATTAAAGAAATTCCTCCATGGAAAGTTCCTGCTCCTCCTGTTGCTGTCACTGCTACTGCTACTGATACTGCTTCTGTTTCTACCAATTCTTATGATATTTTAAGTAAAATTGAACAAATGTTGGCTGACCAAAGAAATTATTTTGATTATTCCTTGCTATCAGTGCAAACTCAAGTCACTACTCTTGAAAAGGAGATCAATAGAGGATTTGCAAAAAATTTACATAACACTGATCAACTAAAACATCTATTTCAGATTGGTGGGAAAGCCTTAAACCACACTATTACAAGTGTTGGTGAAGTGATGAATCAATGCATAACTCTGGCAAACAATCATATTTTTCTTGAGAAGAAAGGCCAATAAAATGTTATGAAGGTATGTGAGGAAGTTGGCACCTTTAAAGATGACACAATAAGCTCTCTTTGTGTAGAAATCAGAAAGGGGGATACTCTAGTAAAATAACATGTAGCCAAACTTGTAGATGAATTCACTAAAAATGCTCATGCTCTTTGGACTGAAAAGTTAACAGGAATTAAAAGGATGTGCTTGCCCAAATCCAGTCTGTCAAATTTTATACATAAGATACAACAGTCTGGATGCACAATCAGATATTTCCAGAGTTTCAAGCAGATCCAAATATTATTCCTCATCATCTCAATCCTCTTGCTAAAACTCAGTCTGCTCAATCTGCTCAGATGCATGTTTCTGCTCCTATGCCTACATTCTCTCCTAGACCTTCTGATGAGACTATTCCTCCAGATTCTTACACTCAAGTGTGGGATGATATTATTCCCCAGTACTTACCTGAAGTTCACATTCCTAAGAAAATAAAATATGGTGAAGGTCCCTCTTCCTCTAAATCAATTCCTAATCCAAAGACAAGGAAGAGGAAAGCCCAAGAATATGATGAAATCTGGAGCCCCACTTCCAAGACTTTGATTTTAGATACTTTGAAGATGGTAATGGATTATAATGAAAGCAGATCTACCCATTACAGTTCTACTGAATGGGACCTCTATGTGAAATCCATGACAAAGAGAAGGATCTATGACAGAGAGTATGACAGAAATAATCCCAAGGCACCCCCAAGACCACCTAAGTACTACCAAAAGCCATTCATCTATTTCAGGAGGCAACAAGAGAAGTTTGAAAAGCTACATCATCAACAACATTAGAGCTAGGACTGTATTTTTGGATGTTGAGAATATGGATTGAATGAATGTAGACTTGAAATCTGAAACTATTCTTATTATATAAACTCTAGTTTTGATAATAATGTGTCTATCTTTATTTCTTGCATTTCTTTGTATTCTTAACTTTTCATCTCCAGTTCTTTTAATTATGATATAATTCACCTTAGTGTAGAGGGTTCTGACTTTTATAAATAGGGGGAGATTGTTTGGTATTACATCCACAATAACCTAGATTTTCATGAAGTCACCCTTGAACTAAGATAAATTAAGTTGTATTTGATCCTCTATTTTAGTTATGTGTTTGCAGGACTTTATTGATAAGTGTAGACCAATATCAGTCCGCAGTGGGTCATAAACTCAGGACCATACAATGTAATTCCTCATTATGTGATCCAAGGTGTTGACTCATGTGTAGCCTCTCTATTGGGATACAGTTCATTTTCTTAAAAACATAAATTCTCTATGAACTTTACTCAAGTAGTCCTTTAGTTCTCGATAAATAGATGTTTAGTTCTCGAGTAGTATATTTGAGAGTTCTCGAGTAGTCAGTAACATTAATCGAGTATTATCCTTAGTTCTCGAGTAGTGCTAACTTAATTCTCGAGAAACTAAGTTTAGTTCTCGAGTAGACTCCTTCTCTACTTCTCGAGTACTGATTTGTTATATTAGAAAATTTTCTAAGTGTAGTTCTCGAGAACAACTCTTAGTTCTCGAGAAATGCTATTCCTCGTTCTCGAGAAACTTTCCTTCTCTTGATAAATCAATTCTCGTTCTCGAGTAATCTGTTTCTTTGTTCTTGGGAAATTCAGACAGTACTCGAGTACTCAACATTAAAAGCGTTGAGAGCATTGAGTGCTAAGACCTGACTCAACGCCATTGACTGCCTTTTCTCGAGAAGCAATTCCTAGTTCTCGAGTAGTATTCTTCTTTCTCGAGAGCTGAAGTTCCGTTTAGCAGAAATGTTATCTCGAGTAATCCTTTGTCTTCTTCTCGAGGAATAAACATTACTTCTCGATAAATATCATTCTTCTCGAGAAACGTAAGTAATTTTCTGCAAAAATTTCTGTTAAGTCTAGAATGACAAAATTTTCAAATCACTTGATGTGACTGGTCCACGTGTACGTCATTAATACTAATTATGACTGTTAGAGAGATCCTATATAAAGTCATGTCAATTGACTAACCCTAATACCAAGAAGATGAAGGATCTACATGCCGTCGTATATTTTTTTTCTCAAGTCGCTGAATCCTCTCAATCTTTCAAAAATGAGACCCACCGTCGCCGCCGATCTTCATCGTGCAAAAGTTAGGGTTTCCGATTCAAAGGATTCAAACAAAGATTGATTTCCTGATCGTGATAGTTTCTCTTTCTCCATCAAAATTCCGATCGGGTGAAGTCAAAAGAAAATCTTCAGATCTAGTTTTAGCCGTGAGTTCTTCTTCAACAAATCTGATAAAGCCGCAACTCTCAAAGAAGAAGATCCAGTCAGAACATCTCAAGATTCGAAGATCATTTGTTTGTATTTTCAATTTTTTATTATTAATTCTTGTAGGAGATTTTTCTCCGAGTTGTATGAAATTTTATCTTCCGAGTATAGATCATTTGGATGGAGATTGTAGGAACTTGGTTCCGAGACGTAGGATTGGTTTTCAATCTGAGATTGTGGAGTAGCCGAGTCTAGTGGTTTAGTAGATCGGTGAGGGAAAGTGGACGTACCCAAGGTTGGGGAACCACTATAAATCTGTTTGTTGTCAGTGTATGCTTGGTTGATTTGTGTATAAGATCGCAATTTTTTTATTCCACAAATAGACGCACAACTCACCTATTCACCCCCTCTAGTTTATTTAGGTAGACAACTGAACTCTTTCAAAGACTATAAAAACCATTAATTGGTATCAAGACTAAGATGGACTCAAGTGTCCAGCAGATGGAATTACAAGGATGTTCCAGTTAAGGGGGAGCATGTCCAGCACTTGCTGAAATAGGATCAGCCTCCTATTGAAAAGGAGCAGGCTGCTGCTGCAGTAGATCAGCCCTCACAACTGCTGATCAGTTTGTCCTAAGGATAATGCACCGACTAAGGGGGGATATTCTATATGATATAGTTATACTCTTCTATGAGTCTGAGAAGGACTGCTGCAGTTGAGAAGATAGTCCTTTAGTAGGAGAAGAGGAGCAGACACCACAAGTGGAACTATGTTGTAGCTAGCTCAATTGCTGCAGTGTTGTGTTGTATTAATGCATTAACACAAAAGGTATGACTCCTAATCAAGTATATTGATCACTAGGATAATTTCCTTAATGTTATCAACATAGGACTTTGTCTAGGATCAAGAGATAATCTCTCTCATGATCCTTTCTTCTCCCTCAATAGATATACCTATTGAAGAAGACAGAAAGGGGGAGATGTGTTTAAATACCTAAGAGATAAAGAGCAATACTTAACATGACTAGGTCATGATGAGTCGGTTCATATTACTTGAAAACATTCTAGTAATATGAGAAATGCAATGACTGACCACATGTTGAGCCATGATTGTGTCTGTGCATACTTTAAGGTAAGTGCTTCTAGTGGTGCTCCAGTTAAATATTAAGTGGTATAAAGGAGAGTGCATATTACTTGAGCAATTGCTCAAGTAGTATGAGGAAGCATTGAATTAACTTATTGAGTCAATTCAATTAAATGGAGCACATTGAATTAATATAGTATAAGCTAGCATTTGTAGCAGATTATAATCTACAGCTGCATGAAATTATTATGCCTATGATGTTAATGCCTCTTAGTATTGCTGGGTGTTCTGCCTTCTTCAAATAGGAGGAGATTTTGGGTCCATTGCCCACAATGTTCCCTAGAGTGGATTTGAAGAGGCATCACCATCAACACTAAGAGCATAGTTGCATTTGATATTATTTAAGCTCATCATCTGTAGGATGTTCCATGGAACATGTCTAGACAGATTGTTTAAGTGATGTGATAGGTGGTTATAAGGTAGAAAGGTGGACACCAAGAGAAGATGCTGGAAAGGCAGGAATTTGCCTAAGTACATAGGCATTGAGTGAGGTAAGCTCACTCAATGCCAGAAGTCAAGGAGAAGTTAACAATACAGCTAAGTCCACAGGCATTGAGTGAAGCAAGCTCACTCAATGCCAGAGGTAAAAATGAATGTTGGCAAGCAGGAAATATGGCTATGTCCAAAGGTATTGAGTGAAGTTGACTCACACAATGCCATACAACTATAGGTAGAAATATGGCAAGTTGTTTGGCATTGAGCGATGAAGACACACTCAACGCCATACAGCAAAAAGCTATGAGTTGAACTCAGTTCAGAATTTGTCGAATTGAGTTCAGAGTTCATTTAGCTAAGCTCACCGTTTGTCGAACTCAGTTCAGTTCGTCGATCTATGTTCAGAAATTTGGCTAAGGCAAAAAGCGTTGAGTGATGAAGACACACTCAACGTTCTCAATAATAGAGAAGCAGGAAGATTTTGGCTAAGGAAAAAGGCGTTGAGTGAAGTTTGCTCAGTCAACGCTCTCAACACCAGGCATGCAAAAAAGGATGCAGAATTGGTTAAGGCAAAAAACATTGAGTGGATCTTGCTCACTCAATGCTGTCAATGCCTAGTGAAGACAAAATTTTGTCAAAGGAGTTTGGCGTTGAGTGATGCTCACTCACTCAACGTCAAGCAGTAGAAAACTGATAAAACAAGTTGGCATTGAGTTAAGCTGAATCACTCAACACATAAAAACAGATTTATATTCTAAGTAGTTTTACGTTGAGTGAAGATTACTCACTTAACGCCAAGAGATAGTAAATCTGTCTAAGTGATTTGGCATTGAGTGAAGGACCCTCGCTCAATGCCTATACTAATGTTGCTTGATTTTTGGCTAAGTCCACAGCTGGTGATGTCAGCAAGTAAACAAGTCAACATATTTCAAATTAGTTGTGGGATGGCTACACTACACGACAAATATTGCCGCAGACCTACTCTACGATAGCTGCCGTTAAAACAAGGTTGCTGCTGGCCATTAACGAAATGGGGACCACTGCTCAAAGAGCCGTTGGGTAATAATCAATAAAAGGGAAAAGCTTTATAGAGGAAAATAGCTTTTTGGAAAAAGCAATCAGATAGTTCTTCTTCTCTGCCATTGTTGTTGTGTTGAAGAATATGAAGCTCAAGTCATCAAGACGAAGAGTAAGTTAGCTGTTGGTATCAACATCTTCAACAACAAGATAGCTGGTGTGATCTTCATCTGCACCAGCAAGTTAGCTCAGAGGGATTCTCCGAGAAAAAGATAGCAGCTTGGGCCAACCGTTGCTGCAGGTGCTTCACAGACCCAGCCAACAAATCCTAAAAGAACATTCTCTTGGGGAGCTGCGAAGAAGGAGATAGGGCTAAGCAATTGGCTCAGTTCAGAATGAGGCAGAGAAGCTAATCTGCAAGTTACTTCCAGCACAGGACAAAGCAAGATCGTCATCCTTGTTGTTATGAAGAAAGGAGTAGGGTTGGGATTCTCCCAGCTTAGGTTACAGCAAAATCTGATGCAGTTACTTCTCTAGTTCCACCTGGATAAAATCCCTGATGTTGAGAAGAGGAAGTTAGGTCTAAGAATTTTCTTAGTCCAGATAAGTAGACTCAGAAAATATATTTCCTGGAGTCAAGGTTGGGCTGAGTTTATCTCAGTCCAGGTAGATTGGCACAGTGAAATTTCACTTGTGGCCAATCATCATACCAACCCACTTCCACCTTGTAGGATCCTTTTGTATCTGAGTGGTAGGAGAAAAGTTGCTCTAAGGTAGGATCCAAGTGTAGATATGAGTTATAGGGTTGTTTAAACTGAGCTGTAGGTGTATGGAAGGGCACTGAGGTAGGTACCTGCTGGGTACTGAGCTGTAGGAGTGCAGCAGCACTTTGAGAGTAGGGCTTTGTGATTGAAATTATAGGGCTGAGAATCCTTAACTGTAGGCCTTTGTGTAAGGCTGAGGTAGGTGGCTTGAGGGTCTCTGAGTGTAGGAGTAATGTAGAGCTCTAAGGTAGGATCCTTTGTGGATCTGAAGTAGGGCTGTCCTCCTAGCCTGAGTGTAGGGCTTAACTGCCTGAGGTAGGTGATCTTAATATAACTAAGTTGTAGGGCCTTGGGCCTGAGAAGTAAGTATTGGAGGAGACTTAGAGATCCCGAGGGATCTGAGGTGTAGCTCTGAGGAGCATATTTGGAGGAGTTTGGCTTAGTCTAACAAGATAGTTGGTTAGGTGGGAGGGAAAGTGGATGTACCCTTATTAGGGGAACCACTATAAATCCTGTGTGCTGTGTGTGTTTTGTTTGTGCTGATTTTATTGCAGATTGCATATCTTGAAAGCTTCAACTAATCAACTAATCAAGCCTCCAATAACAAGTAAAATAAAAGATAGTCACTAAGGACTAAGAAAGCTATTTACCCCCACTCTAGGTGATTAGGTATCCTTGAAAACAAAGACTTTCATCCCTTTAAACGAGATCCCCAAATGTCATACTGCTCTTCTCTTCTGACATGAAGGAATGGGGTTTCTTCCTCCACTTATTCCCTTCTAACTTCCCCTGCGATTAAGAAGTCCATACTTCTTCCTGCTTTGTTGTATGACCCTTCCAGCATTCGGTTCGCTCCATATCACTTTCCAACATCCTAGCAGCCTCAACCAACTCATTGAAGCCAACATTCTTCAAATTTATAAGTGGTTGTCTCAAAGTATTTATCAAACCACGATAGAAGTGGTTGTCCCTCTCTTCATAATCGTCCATGGTTGTTCCCGCATAACGATCTAAATGAGTAAATTCATGCATGTACTCATCCATGGTTTTGTCTCGCTACAACAAGTGCAGAAACTGCCTTTAGAGAGCGAGCCTTGTCGATGATGGAATATACTTCCTTAAGAAGGCATTCGCGAACTCATACATGGACGGGGTACATCCAGGAAACAGGCGGTCGCTATGGCTCACCCACCACAGTTTTGCGTCACCTTCTAGCATAAATGTCATGATTTGGGACTACTTATCCTCTTGTGTTTCTGCCGCTCTCAGGAGTTCCTGAATCCTTGCCAATAAGTCCTCGGCATCAGTCGGTGTGCCAACACCCTTTAACATCGAAGGATGGAAATTTATAATGTACTTCATTTGCCGGTCTCCTTGTCCAATGACCACTCTCTCAGCCAACGGCTCTACATGACTTGCTCCTTCATCCCGTATGACCGATGTCGCATCAAGGGTAATGAGAGTCGTGACCTGTACAATAGGGGTCACAACTTGCTCTTCCACCGTATCTTGGGCCGCTACTATTGCCTCTCCAAGCATGCTATAGAAATTTGCCAGGGTTATACCCATGCCCATAGGACCCGGAGTAGTAGCACTGCTCGCCAAAGGCTCCTCTTACGAACTTGACGTCCCCGCCTTGTCGCTTGCATCCTTAGAAAAAGCAAGGAAAATTAGGAATCAGCTCCCAATTGCAAAACTTAGACACAAGGACAGTCACGGTCCCTCTGATACGAAATTATAACACCTCCCCTGTAATAAACATATAATATGGGTCCGGTCAGGGCCCATAACATATAGACTCCACATTTTCAGCATTATAAAATGTTATAAAGAACTACCCATCTCAAAAATCAGAAAATAAGATAGCGGATACACACAAATATTAGAAGTTATCCACAACCATAGGTGTCCAAAATGGACTTAAGGCCTTTCATCAATCAAATGCCAAACATTGTAGCAATAACAAACAGGGTAACGTGCCTTAGCACCCCAAGGCTACCTCGGCATGCAAGCCGTAATTACACAACATTAAGAATAACATTCAACAAATCATAAGTACTACAAGGAGAACACTTCAAGAGGCTTAGGAATTTCTGGCTTGCGAGCTTGCTCCAGCTTGCGATCCTTGCCCTGTAAAATTTGTTGTAATGTGGGTCAGCAAAGGCTGACCTCAATTGTGTAACCAACACATCTCCTCTCGGACGTCCCTAGCGGATCTCGGGGCACTTTATCACCCTGTAGGTCAGCACTTCATATACAAAAGTACATAAACATAGAAAGTAAAGTAATAGGTTTGGATGTCGCATACATCAAACACATTTCTAGGTTGAGCATTTAATAAAAAGGGGCCTAAAATGCAGCATGTATGCAATCCCGGGTTTCACCAAAGTCCATATGATTCTAGCACATCATCACGCATCATCACATCACATCATACGGGTACTTCCAATTTCCCTTGTCGGCATTTAAGCCGCAGCACTGAATTCTTGCCTAGGCCCCACCCACTCGTGGGTCTCAAAACCTGAGCTTGCCTGCAAGCTCTGACTTCTCATGTCAGGATTCTATGACACAAACAAACCGATGCTAATAACCCTTGCTTGACCCCACCCGCTCGTGGGATTCATCGCACGAGCTTGTCCAAAATTTGGTGTTATCGTCAGTTTCACCGAAGGGGACTTGTCTCGCCAACACACTCTCCACACAGGACCTGCAACATCACGGGCTAGCCAGCAGACCACAAATACCAATTCCAGCCTTCACAATTAGCCTTATCAATTCTGCCCTAAATAAACATTCGTTCTCACACGAAGAAGAGGGCAAACATCACAAACGGCGTCTTTGCCGCATTCGAATTTCTAGCAAAATCCCTATTGCTCGTCATGCAACATCTCCGAGTCGGACTAAAGATCATGACTACAACTTTACCCACAATGCCTAATATGCTAAGGGAGCGGATTTCTAATGCAACATCATGTCGGGGATGGACTCAATCGACCCGATGGCTCCTCTTGAACCATGGCGACCCGTACCCCTCTCACTTGAGAGATCTGGTGCGTAAATGCTTGAAAGGAAGCAAAAATGAAATGAATGAAATGTACGCATCATAAAGACCGAGAGTAAAATTGTCGTTACCTTACAACTCCTCTTCCTAGCCATGGAGATCTTGGTCTGTATGGATGGATGTGTATGCCTTCAATTCCTCTCCACGGATCTGGCCTCAGATCGACGAACAGAGCTTCAGAGCTTCTCTAATGGCAGAAGAAGCCCTTCTTCCTCCTCCTCCACCACTCTCTCAAAACCTTAAAAGATTAGAAAGAATGGGGGAAGTTGAACCCTCATCCTTATAAAAGCCCAAGGACGGAGATTTATAGGCCATAGGATCGAATCATAAGAAGATTTGATGGCCAAGAAATTAGATCTACGGAACTGCTTCCGTCCGCTACCGCCAGGTGGTAGCTACCTACCAAATCATGGTAAATTACCGACCCACTAGTCTCAAAATAACGTTCCACTGCCGTTAGCGATAGCGATACTGCCGTATGGTTGCTACTCAATGCTTTTAATCACACCTCGACAAACAAGGACTACCACAGGGTAGTAGCTTCCTAATATCATGCATTAGCTACTCGATGCTTTCGTCTCGACGACTTCATCTCAATGCTCTCGTCGAAAAAAGCCTTTCGCCGGGTAATAGATTCCTACCACTGAGCGGTAGCTCCCAGAACCTCGCATTGGAAAACAAGGGGGTTACAACGTGTAATGGGGGCGTGTACTTCAAATAATTTGGCTATAAATAGATGGTCAAGGCTGAGGTTTAAGGAGAACTGGTAAAGTTCCACACAGTTGTATATAGTAGTTAGGAGTAGTTTTTGAGTGATATTTTCCTAACCTAGTTTGGGTTTCCTAGTGTGTAACACTTTTTTAAGTAATAAAAATTCAGCTTTCAGTAAATTTTCAACTCTTATTGCATTTTAACTTAGTTTTCATTTCTGTTGAGACGGGGTGTGTGTGCTTATTTCTTTTATTTTTTCATAATTCTTTTACTACCACCCCCATCCCGAATGAGAGGCTAAAAATTTTTTAGTGCCTGATTAAGATGGTTGGGACGGATATTATTTCAGCAATTTTATAAGTCTTTTTAATTTCCTACTACCACTCTCATCTTGGATGAAAGGTTAAGAACTTTTTAGTGCTTGATTAAGATGGATATTATTTCTACACTTTTATATGTCTTTTAATTTTCTATTACCGCCCCCATCCCAAATGAGAAGCTAAGAACTTTTTGGCACTCGATTGAGATGAGCTTTGAGGAGGATATTAATTCTGCAATTTCAAACCCTATTTTCTAAATTAATAAAAACTTAAGATTTACTACTATCTGATCTCTCGTAGGTAAAAAGAATTTATTCCTCACCCTCGAAAGAGATGAATGTAAGCCTCCCGAGTTGAACCTTCGAATATTAGTATGAGGTTAATAGCGGGATTCACAATGTAAAGCGTGCATTAAAGTATTTTTGATTAGATATGAAAGTTTAGTCAAAGTACGTAATCATAGGTGGATGCATCCTTGATAGAGGTGCACTCATATTTAGGGAACATCCGCGATCAAGTATTTTAATTAATAAAAAATTAGAGTTTTCTCGAATAAAAATTAGTTTTCAAAGTTAATCAAAATCAAGGGCTCTCTACCACATCTATTTTCAAAACCCAAAGTATTACTTTATTTTCACTTTTAAAAATCAATATCTCTTTTCGATAAAATAATAGTTCCATTTCTTAAAATAGAGTACTCGAAACAGATCCGTGGAAAAATATGATCTTGATATTTTAAAAAATACTGTACTATTACTCGATGGGTATGCTTGCCTTAATCACATTATATAAGAAAAACATAAAGAGATAGAACACACAAATGCATAATTTACAAATCCAACTTAGTTTTCAAATTCAACTTATCTCAAAAACGGAAATTTTACTTATCAAATTTTTGGTGCCATTGTCGGGGATCATTTTGTGTTGATATTTGAAGTAAAAAAGAATCTCTATTACTTTTATCACCAAAAAAATATAAAAAATAATAATAAAAATAAAAACCACAAAAACAAAAATGCTATTTTTACAACACATATATTTTTTTCTACTTTTTGTTTTGTGTTTAAAATAAAAAAAAATTAAAAAATTAAAATAATATATATATAATATTTTTGTAGTGCATGACCCGAAGAAACTCTTCAATTGATCATATTCTTTATTTTGATCCTGAGATCGACCGCACCTATCATAGGCGCCTTCGATCTCGTGATTAAGACTTAGCATTAAATCTGGAAGAGTCTATCGGAACCATGCACATAGAATCTATGGCAGAACAAATTCCAGTTGCGGCCCCATAAAAGGACTATATTTTATTATGCGCGGCAGAACTTGGACGACACCGGGTCAAGTATCGCTCGTCCAATAATTGCTAATAATAATTTCGAAATCAAATATAGCATAATACAAATGATTCAAAACTCAGTACAATTTGATGGATTGCCAAATGAAGATCCTAACACCCATTTGTCAAATTTCTTAGAAATATGCGATCTATTTAAAATAAATGGCATCACTAATGATGCCATTCATTTGCGTTTATTTCCATTTTCATTATGAATGAAAGCCAAGCCGTGGTTAGGTTCTCTACCTAGAGGATCCATCACTACCTGGGTTATATGACCGATTTTTTTTAAAAAAAGTATTTTCTGCCTGTCAAAACTGCTAAATTACGTATGGATATTTCTTCCTTTGTTCAAGGCAAGTCTGAGTCCCTTTATGATACTTGGGAATGTTTTAAAGATTTTTAAGTCAATGTCCACATCACGCACTGCTGACTTGGCTCCAAGTACAGACATTTTATAATGGTTTGAATTTCCAAATCAGACAAATGATTGATGCAGCTGTCGGGGGAACGTTAAATAATAAAACCCCGAAAGTCGCTCAAGTATTGTTTGAGGAAACGGTCATGAATGCCTACCAATGGAATGTGTCTAAGTCACGCCCTAATAAACCAGCTAGGCTTTATGAGCTCGACGCTTCTTCCAATTTAGCACTTCAAGTAGAATATCTAACTAGGAAAGTAGCGGAGGGGTCGACTTCCTGCACTACCCCTAGTTGGAATTCAACTTATAATAATATAACAAAATAACACGTTGATTATATGGGGAATCCATATCAACCTCCTTCCTATAACCCAAATATTAGTTTGCATAATAATACATATAATCCAGGGTTTAGGAACCATCCAAATCTATCATGGAGCAACCCCAATAATGCTCAGTGCCCGACTATTGCAAATCCAATTGGATTTGCACCACAATCACAACCACTACGACCCTCCCTGATAGAAGAAATCTTTACAAAATATGTCGTTACAAATGTGTCCAATATTCGGAATCTGATCGGATTAATTAAAAATCTGGAAACTCAAATTGGACAGATTTCAAAGATGCTGTCAGAGTGCCAACCAGGAGTTTTACCAGGAAACACATAAACAAAGCTCTTGTGGTAGGCACCCCATAGTTATCTGCTTTTTATACTTTTTTGTAAATATATAAGTTTTCTTACGGCCTCCCCGACCTCCAATCAGGAAGGCTCTTTACTCTTTAGTACTTTCAATTTTTTATATATCATCTTTTACTTCATACTTGTGCACAACATAAAGATGAGGGTGCATTTCCTTTTAAAAAAAAATATAAATAAATAAATAATAAATAAAAAATAATAATAATATCAAATAAAAAATGTACTTGTGTATATATTTTGCTTAATCAATCATAAGAAAATAAAATTTAAAACCTATACTTCATTTGTCTCTTTTCCAAAACCAAAAAAATAATTTTTTTGAGTTGATGCATAAATAGTTATATAGCTTTCCAATTTACTAGTCGTTTATTTATCATAAATAGATAGATCTAAATTTATGGGGTTAAGTTTTAAAGAATATCTTTTGCATTGTATTTTTAGAGGATTTGTTTTGAGCACTACTTATGGTTTATGATAAATAGAGGTATGTGTATTATGTTAGGTAAACATCTGTAGATTGGAATTATCTTTGCTTCACTTTTATCAAAATATAGGAATTTTTAAGCTATTATAGTTTCTCTCAAAGTCTTTTATTAAAATTTGAATTTTTTTTGAAAACACCATGCCTATTTTTTATTTGCCATGTTTTCTTACACACGTAAGCATCTAGGAGTATAGTATGTGCTCCTAGAAAAGAAAAGATCTAATATCAATGAGAATAAGATTTCATTCCATAAATATAGGCATCCAATAATTGTTAAATGACTATATGAAATGGAGTATGTGCTCCTAAACATATACATTAAGTTAAAATAAAGTCTAGTTTAGCATGTTTTTTCTTCTTTGGAAAATATTTTCTTAAGTAGTTGTAACAAAGAAGGAATATGGAATAAGGTTAGAGGATAAAATTCATCACCTTCTACATCAAAGCCTACTTTATAGGCGATAGCCAAGTTTGTACCCTACAAACCACTACAAATTTATCTAATTTTGCTTAAAATTTTGAGAGAGCATAAATAATAGGTTGTCTATTTTTCATCATATCTCTTTCAAGGTACAGTTGTTATAATTCCAATCTAACTTGTTACTTATGATTGCAATGTTGTTTGTTATTTGGTTTTTTCAAGAAGTCTTTTGGCTACGAACATTTATCTCTGACTAAATAGTTTGCATAATGTAGGACTTAACTCTTTATACTCTGGAAATTTATGCATATCTTCCAATGATTTAATAAACTGATAGTTAAATTAGAAATTTTATAACTAATCATATCGTCGACTCCTACTTTTGCTCTAGAATTGCAAAGCTTAAGTATGAGGGTATTTGATAAGTAGCAAAATATACATATTTTTAGTGTATTTTTTAGTTTGTTTTAAAAAAAAATGTAATTATATTATGCACATACTTAAATAAATCGTTTATTTTTTAATTTTCAGTTCTAACTTAACCTATTTTGTGCCCTATATTTTTTTTTTGCACATTTGGGGCAAATCGGCAAATATTTCTAAGTCACGCCCCTAGGTTACGCCCGTGATCTAGGGCGTGTAACTTTAAAATTAGTAATTCTACCAATTCAGCAGATTTTGGCCATAAAGCTCAGCTATGCCTGGGTTACATGCCCGTGTGCCACCTAACACGCCCATGAAATCACCCGTGACCAAGCAAACCGCTCGTTGTTATGCCTCTCCAAAGTCTATCTGCCACGCCCACAGACACGCCTAGCGTACACGCTCGTGACAATCATGTCATGCTCGTGTACTTTTCAATCCAATCCAATAGCCGCTGGAAATTCAATATGTAGATGCCACACCATAAACATGCCCAGGCGACATGCCCTAGGGGGGCGTATAAGGAGGCATGGACTTCAAAAAAATCGGCTATAAATAGATGACCAAGGCTGTTATTTAAGGAGAACTGGTAGAGTTCCACATAGTTGTATATAGTAGTTTATGAGTGATATTTTCTTTACCCTAGTTTGGGTTTCCTAGTGTGTAACACTTTTTAAGTAATAAAATTTCAGTTTTCAATAAATTTTCAACTCTTAGTGCTTGATTAAGATATTTGGGACGGATATTATTTCTACAATTTTATTAGTCTTTTCAATTTCCTACTACCACCCCCATCCCGGATGAGAGGCTAAGAACTTTTTAGTGCTTGATTAAGATTGTTGGGATGGATATTATTTCTGTACATTTATGTCTTTTAATTTTCTACTACCGCCCCCATCCCAAATGAGTAGTTAAGAGCTTTTTAGCACTCGGTTGATATGAGCTTTAGGAAGGATATTAATTCTGCAATTTCAAACCCTATTTTTAAATTAATAAATACTTAAGATTTACCACGATCTCATCTCTGGCAGGTTAAGAGAAACTATGCCTCACTCTCGAAAGAGATGAACGTAAGCCTCCCTAGTTGAACCTTCGAATATTAGTAGGAGGTCAATAACGGGGTTCATAACGTAAATCGTGCATTAAAGTATTTTTACTAGATACGAAAGTTCAGTAAAAGTACATAATCACAGGTTGATGCATCCTCGATAGAGGTGCACTCATATTTAGGAAACCTCCACGGTTAAGTATTTTATTTAATAAAAGATTTGAGTTTTTCTTATTTAAAAATTAGTTTCCAAAGTAAATCAAAATTGAGGGCTCTCTACCTCATCTATTTTCAAAACCCTAAGTATTATTTTTATTTTCACTTTTAAAAATCAATATCTCTTTTCAATAAAATAATAGTTCGATTTCTTAAAGTAGAGTACTAGACACAGATCCGTGGAAAAATACAACCTTGATATTAAAAAAAATACTATACTATTACTCGATAGGTACGTTTGTGTTAATCATAATATATAAGTAAAAGCAAAAAAGAGATAGAATACACAAACACGTAATTTATAAATCCAACTTACTTTTCATATTTAACCTCTCTTAAAAACAAAAATTTTACTTATCAGGGGGTGAAAAGGTTCTTTGATCCTTTTTTTTATTTCTAGATGTTTTCTTAGTGTGTTAGAGTTTTAGTTATAGCTTTCAATACCATAGAAAACACACAAAAAATTTATTGTGGATCCCCTATCTTGGGTAGATCCACTTTCCCCCTACTCATATCTAGCAGAGAGCTAGACTAGGCCAACTTCTCCAAAACTCAGATCAATAGATCTAACAGCTCAGATCCCTTCCTAGATCCTACACCTTAGAGTGGATTCCACTCCTATAACTCAGCCTTATCTCAGTCCTACCTCAGAGATAGTAACAAGTATCTTACCTCAGGCTCACAAGCAAGCACTACCTCAGCATTTATAACTCATGCCTACCTAGAAGACACCAACAAGTCTCCTACCTCAGACTTTGGAAAAAGTCTTTCACTCAGATCTCAATGAGATGTTACAAAGAGATTGATAGAGTGTTTATTTTACTAAGACTCAAGAATAGAAGCTCTGGAGTCTTCTCCTCTAACTATTTCACCAAATAACTTCCTTTCACCAGCATCAACAACAAATGATCTTCATATTTGGAATAAATTGTGTTGTGTTGAATACTTGTAGAAATCTTCTTCTTTAAGCTTCTGAATGAATGGTGTGAAGATTGTGGAGCTTGAAGATGACAGACTAATTTCCTTCTCAGCTAGCAAATCCATTCAGTAATGTCAGCAGCAAAATTATCTTCATATTTAGAGAGAGTTGTGCAAATTTGATTTCTTGCAGAGAACTTCTTCCATAGATTTAGAAAGCTTCTAGCCGGCAGCAACAACTTTTTTGAATTAGGGTTTATAGAGATGTTCAACCAAAGGCCTTTTAAAAAGTACCTGACCCTAGATTTTATATCTGAGTGGAACAACGACTATAATCTTTTTTTGGAAAGCGACATGGCCATCTTTAACAATTATATCTTCCCAAGAATGTGAATTAGATGAATGTGGCAGTTTCCTTCCTTTATTGCGCAAATGGAGTTAATTTGAATATAGCATGATGTCAGCAGAATGTCTTTGTGCCTTTTGACTTAGAATAAACATTCGTGCTTATGTAGAGGCATTGAGTAATTGAGATTGAGGTGAAGCCATTTAACTTAGTCAAATACTTGAATTTCTGAAGAGGCCTCGAGTGATTGCAGTTAACTCGACGCATTTTACATTGGTATTGAGTGATGTCTTATAACTCGACACATTTACACGTAGATTGATTTTTTTTCTTTCCTACTGAGGTGTTGAGTGAATAGCCTTCACTCGATGCATTTGTACTTAAAGAGATTTTTTACTTCTTAATAGAGGTGTTGAGTGAATGGCCTTCACTCGACACATTTGTACTTGGACAAATTATCTTCTTTTCAACATAGGCTTTGAGTGAGTAACATTCAGTCAGCATATTTAGACCATTAGCATCGAGTGATGTGAGATGACTCGACGTATTTGTACTTAGCAAATATCTTTCACTCTAGAGTGTGCTGACTTATATCCAATTTAATTTTTAACAATCCTAAGCTCATCCTAGGCTCTTAATCAATCATTTATTAATTACCTACACATTTTAACTCAGAGAAATATCAAATACATATTTGTTTATATTATTGACTTATGGGGCTTCTTCAAATCTAGGAAATTATGGTCAATGTTACCAACACATTGATTAAGACTCTTCCGTAGAGGAGAGGTTGATTCCGGATAGCGACTTTATGATTTCCTTGCTCACCGGCTACCGTCTGAAGTAAAGGAACCTCTATAACAAGCTACTAATAGACCCATCTTCTAAAGGGTTTTGCACCATCCACATCTCTTTTTTCAAATACCTATCTTGTAGTGAGCATAGAAAATATTCTTCTTCTTTGAGCTTCCTGATGGTAGGGAGAGATTAGGGAACATGAACTTCTTACTGAAGAATACAGGGTGCCCTATTTATAGATGGAGTAGAAACTAGCAAGGCGCACGAGTAAGCACATGACCAATGGTTGTGTGATAAGGAATGCTACTACTCGTGCATAGAGGAGAACTTGGAATGGTGGGAAAATGAAATTTGGGGGGGGGGGGAAATATCTTTGCCTTGCATGACGACTGATCGTGTTATTTATACTCATGCGCATACTCATGTGTTTCAAGAGGTCACGCGGGTTGGATTTTTTAATAAGCCATGCTGACCAGTGGTCGTGCGCAGATTTGGGTCGATGATCGTGGGAGACAAAATCCACATGAGGACTGACCTCACTCAAATATCGTTATGATACCCAAAGATCGCGCACGTCCTGTGGTCATGTAATGAGGGGGCTGATGATCGTGTGAGAAGAAAACACACGATTACTTGCCACCTCAATGAAATATACCCGAGACTCACGGGGAAAATAATATAACATTGGTACCTACAGTTAAAGCATCCAGCATCTCCAGAAATACACATCCACAACATCAAAAACAAGATATAAAATTACACAATATAAATAAGAAAGAGAGGAGGTCCCCTTCATGTATGAAATGGCAAAATACTACCTTATCTAGCCCATATGCACTCACATGACAAAATTTGAATCTAACATGGTTTAAGAAGAAATCTACAAAACGATGAGTGATAACAAAGAAAAATCAAGCTAGAAAAGGGCCAAAACAATATATGAAAATTGTTCATCAAAACCACCAGACTTGAATTATTGCTCGTCCCGAGCAATCCAACTATCTATCAGGAGTAGGAAAGGTTAATTACAAAACAAAATATAAATATTTTAGTGGTCCTAAAAGTCTCGTGTCCAAGGAGAATACAAATAGGTTAGAAGAAATTTCTAAGCATAAAATTAATTCTAGTGTATTTAGATTAATTGTCATATAACAATATACACCCCTAAACAAAAGAACAATTGATCTGTCTTAGGCATAGTGCAAGCATGATTAACGATACTACATGCCATTTTATAAGCTCAAGACTACTCTGGTGGCCTCCAAAGAAATCCATCAATGAAGATGGATATAGGATCGCCTGGTCATACCTTACCCACTACACTTGACAACGACCAACTCTACCCATCATTAAGGCTTAATCAGGATGAATGTTAAGGCTTAGGTTTAAGGTGAGGTATATCAAAGATAAACGCAAGAGCTAAATGCACTTAAAAAAATATTTTTGGCCTAAATTAGAATGATTACCAAAAGAAAAAATTGGGTAAGTGATACCCCCAGAATCCAGACTTGGACTTTTACATACGTGGTCACTCACCACTTGCATAAAACCAAAAAAAATATTTCAAAATTTTCTTTTCTTTTTTCTTTTTTTCTTTCTTTCTTTACTATTGTGTTCTTCCCCTTTTATTATATTTCAACAAGCACACCCAAGTATATATTCTTTAAGGATTCCACCACAATATCAAACAATTCCTAAGTTCACAAATCATGAAAAATTAAAATTTATGCCCAAAATTTTTAAATGTGCAATTGGGTTTGGAATTTTAGCTTTGGTGAGAATTTGGTGGGGGTGAATCAAAAAAAAGGTTATAGGAACTGAAAGATAAGGGTTACTACACATCTAGAGGGGGGGGGGGGGGTTGAATAGGTGTTTTACTTATTTTAGGCTTTTTTATAATTTTCTTGAGATGAGTGATGAGTCCAATTTATATAGTATTTTTCGAACTCATCTGGGCTAATTTTATCGCACTTGCAATTAACTTTTAGTATGTTATCGATGATATTTCATTTATTCTGCTTATCACGCTAAGTGCACTATTTTAGCCCAAGGGTGTGTAATTGCTCATTCTTTTATTGGGGGTAAGCACATGGTTCTCCCCATGGTTCTTTTTGTTTATTTTATGTTGTGTATTGTTGTTGGGAGCTTGTGCTCCAGCTTGCTTTTATTGCTGTGCAGGTAGTCGGGACGTACCGAATTCCATTTCAAATTCTGTGTAAAATACACGGTCGTGCGCATTTCTTAGCGCATGGTTTCAGTGCAATCGTGCATTTCAAACAGCAATTCTGGGGACTTCTGTTTCTACCCGTGCGTTTTGTTCCCACACGGTTTTTGCCAAACCGTGCGAGAAGGAATCGCATGGTCTGCACATTTTCTCTTTATTCCTGCATTCTGGGGTAAATCATGCGTTTGCTTCACACACGGGCAAACGCGCCCGTGCGCGAAGTAAAACACACAGTTCCCCTATTTTACCCTGTTTTCTGAGCTCTGTATTTACCCGTGCGATTTCCTTCACACACGGGCGAAAGTGCCTGTGCGCGAGTAAAATGGATGGGTCAACGCATCTTCTTCCGCGAACCAGATCTGAAAGTTAATAATGCACGGTTCGTGACTATTTTTCTGATCTTTTTCTATTTAAGCGCAAATTTTTCAGCCATTGTCGGACAGCTTCATTCCAGCCGATCCAGCCGCATTTTAGGGCAAAGTTCTGCCCTTCCACCTCCGCCCTTCATCTTCCACCAATTGGAGAAGCTTCGGCCATGCTTGCGAAGCCTATACCTTATCGGTGATTGCTCTCGACCTTCTCCTTCATCTTCTAAGCTCTGTTTCAAGCTTCGACGCCATAGCTAACAAGCGAAGGGAAGCTTGAAACTTTCTTACGGATTGTGACATGAAGAAGATGGGTCCATTGGAAGGTAATGACAACCCTTCTCTACCCCATACATAGTTGAGGACCGAGCTTTGATGCGGATTGACAACCCGACAACTCCTTCCGCGAACCCTCGAAGAGCCTTCGGATTTGGTCGATCTCTTAACTTGTTCTTCCTTTATTATTATTTATGTGATGTTAGAACTTTTGTGTTGATGATGTGCTCTTAGTTGTAAACATTATTAGTTTCATGTCTATATGAACTTATATTGTTTATGCTTAAGTTTCTTGAGTTGCGCCTTTTTTTCCCCCCGCCATCCATCCGTTCTTGCCATTGTAGCAATTGCTAGAAGCGTGCGTAGAGAAGAGGTTCTTATGACCCTCAAATTCTGGTTCTTATGCTTGCCTACTCGCCCATCCACCTAGCGATTCGGTGCATAGCGGCCTGTGTAGTCTTCTATCCCGCCTGGAGAAGCGATGCATAGCGACATTTTATAGGAGTAGTTGTTAGTGTTTTGCTTTATTTTATCGCAACCATCAAAACCCCCATAGTTAACTCCGACCTAAGGACTTCAATCTCAAGTCCTAGTCGATATTAAATCCCCTCTTACTGTGTTCCTTGAAGAGATTGATACATGGGAAAGCCACCCATTTTATATTATTTGTGCGACCGGTACACTTGTCGTTCAACGCATCAAGTTTTTGGAGAGGGAGATAATAGATTGAAGCCCTTTTACATTTGTGCATATCATTTTCTTATTTGCTTTAGTTGTTAGAATTTTTATTGTTGCTTATTTCTTTCTGCCCCTTTCTGATTTCTGATTTAGGTAGCAGATCCCTGCTAATTTTTATTCTAGCCGTGTAGCATTTTTCCTGCAATTATTTTTTATTCGCGATGTATTCTGTTGCTGAGTGTCGTCTACTTGACACTTTGCGCAAATGCATCGATGCTATAACTGCTATGAATGTTGAGCACTGTATTCGGTGTTTGTTATGTCAAGGTGTAGGCCACATGGTGAAGGACTTCCCATGTTTGTGCGAGCCTTCCCCCTCTGTGGGTGTGACTGCAGCAACCTCCCGTTTGCGTAAGACTGCTGTAGATAGGCCTATTAGGGTGTTGCCCGGCCCGTACACTAACATGGTGCACCTTGCTCGTTCTTACCCGTTGAGATTACCGAAGAATCTCTCACTGCATACAGATTCTTCATGGGTCCCTCGATCCCTTTTTACGAGCTTTACTTGACTGATGAAGATCACTCTGGTGTTAGCTTGCGAGAATTGGATCTAGAACTCATGGATGATCCTGAATGGGACGATGAGATTGTTCCGGTCATCGACGGTGTGGCATCTACGGATGATCTTGCGATGGGGCCTGCTCATTCGGTGTTTGATTTTGAGAGCAGCCTTGCCCCCACACAGTTTTTGCCGAATTGTGCTACTCCTCTTTGTAGTGAGTCGGTTGATGTTGTTATGCCTGATGGTGATTTGGAGTCTGAGGTTGCATCATGGTGTGACGAGTACGTTATTCTCGTTAATGGAGAGTATTACGTCTTGGAACATGATGACGTACCGAGGTGTGATGATGAGGAGATCCTTTCTGATTAGGAAGTTTCCACTTCCTTGTTGGATGAGGAGGTCCAAACCACCACCTAGGACCTCGAGCTCTCGGATTACCCTCGCCATGACTCATATGATACCGACAGTGATCTATGCCTGGATCTTGCTGGGAGTGACAACGGGACCACTCCCCCTATTTACGATTATTTTAGTTCTTCTTCTTCTTTATTTCTTGATCCCCCTTATTTATATGAGCCTGTGTGGGTTGAGTCTTTGTAGGTGCTTCAGGAGGACTTGGATCTTTCAGCTCGAGTCATGGATGAGAGCATCCTCTTATGCGAGGAGGTTGATTCCTCCTAAGTTTAGGAAGATCCATTCATTACTTTCTCCTCCTGCTGTCTCCCTGTAGACGATGCCTTGCTAGGCAAGGATTTCTTTTGTGGCGAGATGAGTGAGGACCAGCGCTCCTCCTCTTCTTACTTCTTATTTTCTCTGCATGCAAGGAGCAGGTCTGATTATTTATGCAGAGGTGTAACTGCTCTATCTCTGTATCGGTACCCGTTATCCGTAATGGATATTAGGCCAATTACCTATGTATTTCTTATTTCATAGGCCCATTAGCTAGAACTGTATAGAATCGAATAAGTCATGCTGGGATGACAATAACCCCAGTACTTATCTTTCATTTCCTGCATTTTTTTCGTGTCTAGATTAGTTTTAATATTTATTTGTATATTGTATATTTCTCTTTTGTTTTTGCGCAGCTCACCCCTGCAGGTATTCTTGACAACTTCATATTGGCGTGGTTGTGATTCTTCGTATGGTGAGCCTTCCTCAATTTTTCAAGCGTCTTCTGGTATGCTCACTAGCTGAGCATTGGGTAACCTCTTCCCTTAGATCTATCTGATTTTAATTTCTATATCATATGTTGTGTGCCTGTTATTGTTACCTTTAGCACGCGCACATTTCATGTGCATACTAGAATCTTTTATCATTTTATTTTTATTAGTTCATTGCATCGCACACCACTGCACCCACATGAGCGCGTGCTTAGCTATTAGCGTGCTGCGAGTTAAACTCGTATTTTTGGTATTATTTGGGAAATTTTTTGTGCTGGCATAGGATTGTGAGACAGAGTAAAATGTTGACTCCTATAGTGCTCCTAGTCGAGTGCTCTCGTCTCGTGTAGAAATTTGAGTAGATTAAATTTTTCTGTATGCTTATAGTTTTATATTTTGCTATTTGCATAAATACTTTTATTCTACTAAAAAATTGGTGAATCTGTTGTGAATCGAACGGTAGTGTAGGGATGTGTGTAGCCGTCACTAGACTCATTTTGCTCGAGTTGGGAGGAAGGATTATCTTTCTCGGTGTCTAAGAACTTACCCAGAGCTACTCTCGAAGCATTTGTGCATGGTTAGTCGAGTGTAAGTGTGATGTAGGCCATCATTTTGGCCCGGTTAAGCTTTGTACCATTCCTTATGTCGTATCCTCGCTAAGCCCCGTTGTGCCTACCCATTCTTTTGATTCAGCTCCACAATTATTTCACCAAAGCCTCATAGCAAATCCTAGTTGCACACCCAAGTCGAGCTTTAATGTTTTACATTTTTCATGTTGGGGTGTTGATGTGGTGGTATTCTTTCTGAAAATGTGGGTGTGCCCAAGATTTATATTTGTTGAGATTGTAAAGAAAAAAATGATTTGAAGAAAAAAGGAAAATATTTGTAAAAAAAGTGAAAATAAAAAGTTTGATTGAAAATATTATTGGAGATGTAATTGTATTTGGAGTAGTCGGTGCACACACCCATAAGTTAAAAGTTAAGTCTGGGGGTGTGGTGTACCCGTATGTATTGTGGTTTGCATTAGAGTTTGTTTATGCTAGCTCATTTGGGTTAGGTGCATAGCCTTCCTGTTTATCTTTGTTTACCTCACCGTAAACCAAGCCCCACGATTATCCTAAAGTCTTACGGATTCATGCTTGAGTCGAACTAGTGTCGTGGAGAGAGTGTGAACGGGCAAGAAATGGCTCCCGACATTGGTGGATTCCTTTGGAAGTGGTCCTGATCCCCGGTCTTTGGCAAAGCTCACCTTAGTGGCCTGCCTACTTTCTTCCTATGCATTACCGAATGATTCACCGTGATTCTATTTTTGAGTAATAATAAAATTTTGATACGCATTGTGAAAAGTATAAACTATTTTGCATACTTAGAAATTTCTTCTATCATATTTGTACGCGTACGAGCATGCGACTTCGCATGGTACTCTATATCACAATTTCTATGTTAGCTAAGTCATTTTTCTGTCTGCATAGATTTTGTTTGCTCGGGACGCGCAAACAGGTAAGTATGGGGGTGTGATGAGTCCGATTTATATAGTGTTTTTTGGACTCATCTGGGCTAGTTTTATCGCACTTGCACTTCACTTTTAGTATTTTATCGATGATATTTCATTTATTCTGCTTATCACGCTAAGTGCACTATTTTGGCCCAAGGGTGTGTAATTGCGCATTCTTTTGTTGGGGGTAAGCACATGGTGCTCCCCATGGTTCTTTTTGTTTATTTTATGATGTGTATTGTTGCTGGGAGCTTGTGCTATAGCCTAGTTTTATTGTTGTGCAGATAGTAGGGACGTCCCGAATTCCATTTCCAATTCTGTGTAAAATGCACAGTCGTGCGCATTTCTTAGCGCACGGTTTCAGTGCAATCGTGCGTTTCACACAGCAATTCTAGGGTCTTCTATTTTTACCCGTGTGTTTTGTTCCCGCACGGTTTAGGCCAAACCGTGGGAGAAGGAATTACATGGTTTGCTCATTTTCTCTTTGTTCCTGCAATCTAGGGTAAATCGTGTGTTTCCTTCAAGCACTGACAAACGCGCCCATACGCGAGTAAAATGCACGGTTCCCTTGTTTTACCCTGATTTTTGTGCTCTGTGTTTACCCGTGCGATTCACTTCACGCACGGGCAAAAGCGCCTGTGCGCAAGTAAAACACACGGGCTAATGCATCTTCTTCCGCGAACCAGATCTGAAACTTAATAACGCACGGTGAGCGCACAGTCGTGCGCGGGACCGTGCGTGACCATTTTTCTGATCTTTTTCTATTTAAGCTCAGATTTTCAGCCATAGTCGGACAGCTTCATTCCAGCCGATCCAGCCGCATTTTAGGGCAAAGTTCCGCCCTTCCACCTCCTCCCTTAATCTTCCACCAAGGGGAGAAGATCCGTCCATGCTCGTGAAGCCTATACCTTGCCGGTGCTTGCTCTCGGCCTTCTCCTTCATCTTTTAAGCTGTATTTCAAGCTTCGACGCCATAGCTAACAAGCGATGGGAAGCTTGAAACTTTCTTCTGGATCGTGAAACGAAGAAGGCGAGTCCATTGGAAAGTAGTGACAACCCTTCTCTACCCCGGACATAGTTGAGGACCGAGCTTGGATGCGGATTGACAACCCGATGACTCCTTCAACGAACCCTCGACGAGCCTTCAGATTCGGTCGTTCTCTTGACTTGTTCTTCCTTTATTGTTGTTTATGTGATGTTAGAACTTATGTGTTGATGATGTGCTCTTAGTTATAAACATTATTAGTTTCATGTCTATTTGAACTTATATTGTTTATGCTTAAGTTTCTTGAGTTGCGCCTTTATTTCCCTCCGCCATCCATCCGTTCTTGTTGTTCTAGAAATTGCTAGAAGAATGCGTAGAGATGAGGTGCTTACGCCCCTCAAATTCTGGTTCTTACGCTTGCCTACTCGCCCATCTGCCTAGCGATTCAGTACATAGAGGCCCGTGTAGTCTTCCATCCCGCCTGGCAAAGCGATGCATAGCGACATTGCATAGGAGTAGTTGTTAGTGTTTTGCTTTATTTTATCGCAACCATCAAAACCCCAATAGTTAACTCCGACCTAAGGACTTCAATCTCAAGTCCTCCTCGATATTAACTCCCCCCTTACTATGTTCCTTGAAGAGATTGATACTTGGGAAAGCCACCCATTTAATATTACTTGTGTTACCGGTACACTTGCTGTTCAACGCATCAAGTTTTTGGAGAGGGAGATAATAGATTGAAGCCCTTTTCCATTTGTGCATATCATTTTCTTATTTTCTTTAGTTGTTAGAATTTTTATTGTTGCTTATTTCTTTCTGCCCCTTTCTGATTTTTGATTTAGATAGCAGATCCCTACTAATTCTTATTCTAGCCGTGTAGCATTCGATGTTTGTTATGTCAAGGTGTAGGCCACATGGTGAAGGACTGCCCACGTTTGTGCGAGCCTTCCCCCTCTGTGGGTGTGCCTGCAGCAACCTCCCGTTTGCGGAAGACTATTGTAGACAGGCCTACCAGGGTGTTGCCTAGCCCATACACTGGCATGGAGCACCTTGTTCGTTCTTTACCCGTTGAGATTACCGAAGAATCTCTCGCTGCATACAGATCCCTCAATCTTAACATTATATTAGCCATGCACTTTTATTAACTCTATCTTAACAAAACTAAAACACTCATCGAATACAAGATGTTTATTATTATCGTGAGTCCTTCTTCAACTCAGTAATCTTGTGGACAATATTTCCTACAATCTCCCCATATTTGAAAAAGTCAGAATCTCATATGACAATAACCATTTAGATATAAAATAAAACATAGACATAGATGCATAGAGAAAAGGTCATTCCAGATTATATATAAGTAACCAGAAATTATAGAGTTCTATATTAAATTAAATAACTTGTACACCCAAAAATAGATATAGGTCAACCCTATGGTTTTTCAGCACTTTTGAATTTGTTACTGGTAGCTTTCCTCTTCTATCTCTAGAAGTATGGCTCTGGAATGTATCTTGGAGAAGGAGAAGGTCCATTTGGGTGATTACTTTTGTGAATCATTCTCCTTGTCTCATGCTTCTCCCATTCAACTAAATTATAATACCTTAGGATGTTGATGACATGTTTCTAAAAAATTTCCCATGTATATAGGATGATGTTCTTGGATATAGGACTCCATTCTTCCTAACCTGACATGTTCTGTATTTTAATTCTTCTTCTCTATCTTGCCATCATGATTTCCACTTGGCTTTGAATAACTTTCCTTTTTCTGGACGAAGATGCCTCTCCCTGTTCAGTTTGAGGGGAATGATCATATCACCCCAAGACTCTTCATAGTTCTCAAAAGGAATGTAATCATAGTTTTTTGTTGGGTCAAATTGAGGAATAGCTGGCTATGGGGAGTACTGTATTGGTTCGTGATTCAAGGCATCCCTGATTTTATTGGAGGTCCATATAGCTTGTTAGGCAGAATGATGAGTTATTGACCTCTTCCCCCTTTTCGAGTTCTTCAAATGTGGATTGGAATAGTTTTGCTTGATAGTCAACTATGTTTTACTCCAGCATATTAACTCCTACAACCATGGTGTTCTTGGTTTGCAATAGTTGACCATCCATCAGTTGATTGTAGAAGTCCATCCTCTAAACCACAACCATTCTATGGTCAACCATGTTGTTGGAAGTTACTTTGAAGGCTTGGTTAAGATTGATTGTAGTAGCCTATTGATTATCTATGACTTCTTGAATTCCTTGGCGAGTTCTGTCATTTTTCTTAGAAGTGAAATCTGTAACACCTCCATTCGTCATATGAAATATAATAGAGTGTCTGGTCGAGGACCAACACCATATTCCACAAACAGACGGCGAGGCCACAGGTTAATATCAAAAGTTACTCGAATCCTAACATAGAGCATTCTAGCAAAAGCTTTAGGGTTGCATGAACTCATACTAAATGAATGTCCACAATATATAAACCAAACGATTTAAATATATAGCAGGAATATCACTTACAAATACACAAAAGTTATTTCCTTAAGGCCTTACAGTTATACTTCACAAATGTGGTTTACAAACATCGGCGCGCAGGCTGGCCATACATGAAAACAGTAAGATTTTTCCGCCCGGCCTTTGAGGGCCAGCATAGTAGTAAGGGCTTCAACCCGCTATTTCCTGCTCGGCCCTCCAGCACCTGCATAGGGATAATCCATCACAAGGGTGGCAAACAAGGCAACGGTCAGCATTCCGCTGACTAATTTATAATGACCCCACCCCTTTCCCGGGCAGTGGTATTCCTTCCCTGCAGGCATAACATTTTCACAAGTAGATATATCGAAAGTATGTGCACTCACGCACAGTTCAATATATCACAAACGAATGCCTCAATGGCCAAATGTTCCGTGCACTCATGGCAAATTTTCGGTGTATCTGTCTCCATGGTTCCACCGCCGTTTAGAGGTCCCAGACATAACAGTTAACTTTGAGCATTCACAGTCTCCACAGCCCCCAGCCTGAGAATTTATTCTTGACGGCGTACAGTCTAAGACTCTCATTATTGTATCCTAACGAATGTCAATAACTTAGGCACTCGAGTTAGACAACCATAACACGGATACAGTTCAGCCATTTCTCGTTGCTCAAATCGTCAATTAAATGTCTAGACTGATGTGGGTCAGCTTCCCCTTGTCCGTTCGGCTCGACGGCTTTTAGGAGCTCACAGTTCACAGATTAGCATCACAGTCTCCTGGAGACAGGCTTTACAATCAAAAAGGGAGTTATTGTCAGCGTTCGTCACAATTGGTTGGCGGGACCAATAGAAGTTCTCTTTCTGTGCCCAAAATCCTGCAGCATCCTGCAGTGCCAGAAACACTGGTCTTGTCATAGTACACAGCACAAATAGCTCACCAAGAGCTATCAACGTTGGCAATACTCACTGTCGCCCAGTACAATCCAACTGGTCTTAAAACCGTGGAATTTATATGGTATTTTCCTAGAATGCAACTTCAGTACTTCCCGCTACTTTCAGTTTACAGGTACAACCCCGTATATTACTCATTTATACTCGGAGTCTTCTCCGGCACGCAAAATAAACATCACCAATCCAGACCAACTTGTCCAGATGGGCTTCACACAACATGCCTATTCCGTACTACACATTTCTGGATCTATATGCAAGACTCACTAAGGGTTTCATGAATCAACCCAAAGGAATTCCCTTTTCTTTTCCACCTTTTAGTGGGGGATTCCATGCATATGCCAAAAGAAGGACTTCACTTGTCCAAGAAGGAAAATCATTACCCTTGTAGTTCTCTTCGTAGCCATGACCTTGATCTTTGATCCGGATGGAATTGATTGGCACAACTTCCTCTTCGCAGATTTAGCATAGACTCGCGATTACGATCACAAGCATACCTTAGATCGATCTCCATAACAGCTCCTGGACGTTTCCTCCTCTTCCCTCTCTAGAAGTAAAGAAGAGAGTGTTTGAGATAAAATGAGAATAAAATCTCAAGTCTAGACTATATTCAAAAGCTACCACAACGCGGTAACTCCTACCGCCACGCTGTAATATAGGCAGTAACCGCTTTGGCTAGTGGGCGCCACTATCCAGAGCTATCGCCCCGCGATAACTCTCTTGCGCCTAGCGGTAGATTGGTTACTTGAGAAATCCTTCTCAACACTCATCGAGAGGCTAGCGCGATGCGGTAATGCCTATCGCCTGGCGGTAGCGCTCTCGACGATTCCTCAAAATCGTTGAGTGGTCTCGCCGAATGCATTTTCTACCGCAGTGTGATAGCTTCCTATCACCGGGCGGTAAAAACCCGAGCCCTTGGTCTTTTTAATTCACTGATCTATCGCCGATAATAAGACTACCGCCGAGCGGTAACCTTCAATGATCACTACTCATATTTGGGGTGTTACAACCTTCCCCTCCTTACAGAAATTTCGTCCCGAAATTGCATGCATCTATAAGGAAAACCAATAACTATATGTTAAAACATATTTCATTTATAGAACAATGATACAACATCATTTTACAAATAACTCAGGATATTCTTCGCGTGTGGTTTGCTCTCGCTCCCATGTCATCTCTTCACTGCCACAAATGTCCCAACGGACTTTTACCATCCCGATTGTCTTGTTTCACAGTTGATAGTTTTCGAATCCTTGATCCGAATGGGCCTAATTTTTGTCGTTATCCCATGATCGACCGGTACTTGATCATTTGTAATCACTTCCGTCGGCTCTTTCACAGCTTTTCTTAGCACTGATATGTGAAACACATCGTGCAAGACACTCAGTTTCGCTGAAAGAGCTAACCAATAGGCAGCTTCTCCAACTCATTCAACCACTTAAAATGGACCAAGATACCTCAGACTCAACTTTTCAAGTGCCGAATCCTGGAAACGCCTTTAAATGGCTTGATCTTTAATATACCCAATCACCAACAGCAAACTCCACATTTCGGCGCTTGGAGTTGTAGTACTTCATTTTCCTGTCTTGGGCTATCAGTAGCCGCACTTGTATAGTATGTATGGTCGAATTTGCATCTTCGACCTCCTTACGTTTATAGTGTTTTGACTCGCATGTTTCCGGCCAAGCTAACGGTGTATGACACTTCCTACCGTATAACGCTTCAATGGGTGCCATTTGTATACTAGCTTGATAGTTCTTATTATAGGCGAACTCAACCATATAGAGGTGATCTTCCCACCTCTTCCCAAAATCCAGGGCACACATACGGAGCATGTCCTCCATTGTTCTGTTGGTTCTCTCAGTCTGGCCATCCATTTGCAGATGAAAGGTCGTACTGAACTTTAGTTTAGTCACCAACAGTTGGTGGATTAGCCTCCAATCATTAGAAATAAATCAACCATCTCGATCACTAATAATGCTACGCGGCACGCCATGCAATCGTACGATATTATCCATGTACAACTTAGGAAATTTATCAACTGAATCATCCTTCCTGTTAGGTATGAATTGTGACACTTTGGTGAACCGGTCAACGACCACACATACGTCATCATTTTCGCTCTGAGATATCGGTAGCCCAATCACAAAATCCATACAAATGTCATCGAACTTCCATACCGGAATCGGAAATGATTTCAGGAAACCTCTAGGTTTTTGGCATTCAGCCTTCACCAAGGCACAAGTTTGCAATTTTGCCACATAGTGGGTTAGGTCTTTCTTCAAACCTAGCCACCAGAACAACTTTTTCATGTCCTTGTACATTTTCTTGCTCCCTAGGTGAATTTAGTATTTTGTAAAATGCGCTTCGTACATCAATTCCTCACGAAGTCTACCCACATCCTGGATGCACAAATGACCATCTTTCCGCAAAAGTCGGTCATCTAAGGAGAATTAGGCATTTGACCCATCTGTTGCATAGCGTTGAAGAATCTTATCGAGTTCTATTTCTCGCCGAACCCTATCTGCGAGGTCATATTGAACCTCTATCCACTTCAGGATCGCATTTGAAGTGGCATTCTTATCAACACAAGAAATGTCTAAGTTCTCAAACTCCTAGATTAGACGCTCATCATGCATCTCCAACCAATTTGCCATTGTTGGAGTCTTGCAACTCAAGGCATCTATGACCACATTTCCCTTCCCGGGTGTGTAATGAATCTTGAAGGTGTAGTCCTCGAGGAACTCCATCCACCTCCGCTATCGCATATTTAGATTTTTTTTGATCCAGAAGGTACTTAAGGCTCTTATGGTGCGTGAAGATGTCAAATTTCATGCCATATACGTAATGACGCCATAGTTTAAGTGCAAATATCACTGCTAGCAACTCCAAGTCATGGACGGGATAGTTTTGCTCATGCACTTTCAACTGGCGTGAGCCATAAGCTATAACTTTACCAAACTATAGAAGAACGTAGCCTAAGCCGCTCCCTGATGCATCACTGTAAATCTCATAGCCGTCCATACCACATGATGACGTAAAAATATGTGTCTTGGTCAAATGACTCTTTAGCTCTTTGAAAGCTCGTGCGCACTCCGGCGTCCAAACGAACTTCTGATGTTTTTTGCGTTAGTGTGATGAGAGGTAAGGCTGTCCATGAAAAATTCTCCACAAAACACCTATAGTAGCCCGCAAGTCCAATGAAACTCTATAATTCAGCTACAGTAGACAAAATAGGCCACTCTTGAATTACCACTATCTTCACTGGATCCACCACTATACCTTCACCACTAATCACATTGCCCAAAAAGGCCACTGACGATAGCCAAACCTCACATTTTGAGAACTTGACAAATAGCTTGCTTCTTCTCAGGGTGTGCAACACCATCCGCAAATGGTTCGCATGATCTTCTCCAGACTGAGAGTACACAAAATTGTTGTCAATAGAGACGATTACAAATAAGTACAAGTACACTCGAAATGTTCGGTGCATTAGGTCCATGAACACTGATGGAATATTTGTTAGCCCAAACTGCATTATAGTGAACTCCTAGTGCCCATAGTGTGTACCAAACGCTGTCTTGGGAATGCCACATTCCCGAATTCTCAACTAGTAATAGCCAGGCTTCAAATCTAGCTTTGAGTTTACCGTTGATCCAACCAGCTAATTGAAAAAGTCATCAATCTGTAGTATTGGATACTTGTTCTTCATCGTCAACTTATTCAGCTCTCTATAATCGATGCATAGACGCAGGCTACCATCCTTCTTCTTCAAAAAAAGAACCAGTGCGCTCTATAGTGACATACTTGGGCGTATATATCCTCGCTCTAGTAATTCTTGTAGTTGGATTTACAGTTCCACCATCTCCTTTGGCGTAACATGGTACGACGTGCGAGTCATAGGTTTTGCACCTGGCACCAATTCATTAGAGAATTCAATCTCCCGCTTGGGCGGTAACCACGGAAGATCCTTAAGAAACACATCAGCATACTATGACACAATCAGAACGTCACTCACACTGTCTTTTACTTCAATATCCTTTATATGTGTGAAGAATAACTCCGCGCCCTTACGAACAGCTTTGACGACTTGGAGAGTAGACATAAATATCTTGCTCGATTCTCGCATACTAGTGAATTTAGTCTCTAGCTCGGTATTCTGTCCTAGTGTGATCTCCTTTGAGTTATAATCTATCAAGGAATGCTGCTCTGAGAGCCAATCCATACAAAATATTACATCAAACTCTGATATCGGCAGCATAGATGCTTCCAAACCGAAATTTTGACTTCCTATCAGCACCTCAATACAACCAAACTTATTTGCCCGCATCACGCATCCATTAGGAAACAATATTGATAAGCTAACCGTCGTTACACAAGTAGGCACTCAAATCCGGGACATGAAGTCCTCAGATAGAAATGAATGTGAAGCACCCGTATCAAACAGTGCCCTCGCTGGGTAGTCCCGAATAAGGACAAAGTCTAATATAAACAAATCATACACAAGCCACACACAAGGTATGAAGTATGGAAAACAGTAAAATTGTAGCTTAACTCGTACCTGTGACGACATCACACTGCTTTATGGCCTCCTGTTGGCAAATATTAAATACCCTTGGCTTAGCTGGAGTATACTGGGATGCAGTGGATTCCACCATATTTCCCTTTTCAACATATATTGCTCCTGCTTTCTTATCACCCTTCGGAGGACCACTCTGACAGTCACGGGTAGAGTGTCCCGGCTTTCCACAAGTAAAACACGTCCGAGGGCCTTCCCATACATTGCTCCAGAATCAACCGTAGAGGGAGTCTGTGTTGGTTCAATTAATCCCACTGTCCTAGATTTGTAAGAAGTCAAACAGGTCAATGGTATACACATAGTTGTATTTGATGTATGTTTTAGTTCATGCATTCAGGTTGGTCTTTATCATAATGACTGGACATATAGTTCAAGAGACAATGACAGGTGGACTCAAAGTGATAAGCTGGAAATTCAGAAAAATGCCTAAGTTTAGAAGCGTTGTGTGCGACAAGCCCACTCAATGCCATACAGCTAATAGCGCTGAGAGAAGGATGGTCATCAAAGCTTACAGTATTAAAATGGCAGAAATGTGGCTAAGTCCACAGGCATTGAGTGAGCTCAACTCACTCAACGCCATATGGTCAGAATCATTGAGTTAAGGATATTTTGTCAACGCCAAAGTATATGGAGACAGAAAATTCGACTAAATACAGAAGCGTTCAGTGAAGATCATTCACTCAATGCCAAGTCAAAAGGCTTTGAGTTTAGTCTTCCTATGAAGAAACAAGAATTCTGCTAAGTCCAGAATCAGTGAGTGAAGCAAGTTCACTCAACGCACTGAACGCCAAACTTCAGTAAGAAGGAAAGATTGAGGAAAATCGGGCTAAGTATAAAGCTTTGAGTGAAGCTTATACACTCAACGCTCTCAATACTTTTAAGAAGAAAGGGTAGAAGAATATGTTTAAGGCAAAAAGCGTTGAGTGAGACATATACACTCAACGCTCTCAACAGAGCTTAAATATTTCTAAGTCCAAATTTGTTGAGTATGGCCTATTCACTCAATGCCACTCAACGCCTAGCAAAGCTGAAGAAACTTCTAAGTCCAGAATTGTTGAGTATTGCTTATCCACTTTTCGTTGAGCTGAGCCCTGAGTTCGTCGAACTGAGTTCAGAGTTCGTCAAACTCAGCTTTCACTTTTTCGTAGATTTGAGCTCTGGGTTCGTCAAACTGAGTTTTGAGTTCTTTAAACTGAGGATTTCTGGAATGATGCTTAATTTTGCAAAGTACAGAATGATGTTGATGTAGGCAAATTCAACAAGTCAACAAATTTCAGATTCGTTATTTAAATGTTATAAATCGACATTAACGTCGTCGTCAGTCTACAGTGAAACTCAATTTGATTAAGCTGAGGTTTTAACTGCTGTTAAAACTGGGACACGTGTCAATCATCCCACAAATTGACGGGATTATAAATAGCAGCTGAGATCGAGATCAAATTAACTTTTCTAATTAACATTAATTCATTCTGAAAATGAGAAGTTGGAGTTCGTTGTCTTTAGCCGCCATTATTACAGAGCCAAGAACTTCAAATTGATAAATCCGAAGAGTTTTTGAGTTCGCTAGTGTAATAAACATCTTCTACAACAAGTACAAAGGATATCTCTGAGGAAGACGAATCAGTATAGGCAAGCCCTAGCTTAAAATGCTTCACGATTCAATCTGAGCAAAAACTGAAGATCATTTTCTGAATTGAAGAAGGAGATATCTGTGCTAGTTTCTGACTGGATAGAAGAATAAGGCAGAGGAATTGCAATCTGCCTTACAGGTTAGATGTTTAAAGATCATCTTCCCCTCTTTCATCAGCAAGAATAGAATCAAGATTCTAAGGAATTTCTAGCACAAGTCGCAAAGCATTGAAGATCAATTTTCTTGTTTTTGGGAAGTAGATAGGGTTGCGATTTTCTTAGCTCAGGAAGAAATCGACTCAGGGAGCAATTTATTAGTGATAGATCTGTGTTGAGGCCTAGATTGATTAGGCTGTGTGAGAGATATGTGTGATCTTATTGTAGATCATAAATTTTAAAGGCTGTGAGAAGGATCTGTGAGAAGGATCTGTAAGATCTGTGTTAGGGTCGTGGTCCTATGATTGGATCCTTGTGTGGATCTGTGTGGGGCTGTTTCTCCTAGCCTGTGTTAAGGGCAGTTGTGCCTGTGTTTGGTATTCAGGAGATTACTGTGTGGAGGGCTATGATCCTATGTTGTATGTCTCAGTGGAGACTGTCTGATCCAGTAGGATCATGCTTTAATCTCGGAGGAGCCATAGTTTTTGGAGAAGTGCCTTGTCTAACATTCTGTTAGAAAGGTGGAGAGGGACAATGGATGTACCCATACACTGGAGAACCACTATAAATTATAGTGCGTTGTGTCTTGTGTTGCTGTGCTGAGTATTATGTTCTTCAAAGATGAATTATGTATACACAGTAGGACTTAAGTCATAGAATATTTTAAAGAACTATAAAAGACTGCAATAACCTATTCACCCCCCCCCCCCTCTAGGTGATTAGCTACCCTTGTAATCAAAGACTTTCAAGTGGTATCACACGGAGGTTACTCGAGAAAAGACTTAACAGCCTGAGTAAATCTCCATGGTAGCTGTCAGAAGGTTAGGATGGGTTCAAGAGAGAATCACAAAGAGCTTGGATCCATGAAACTTCCTCTCTGCAGGAAGGAGACTTTTGGCATATGGAAGGAAAGGGTCAGATTGTTCATGGAAGCATCTGATCCAAGGATCTATATCACAGTTCTAGAAGGACCCTTCATCCCAATGAAGACATATGTCCTTGATGAAAATCTTGAGACTCCAACGAGTACACTGAAATGACTAAGGATGAACTCATCTTAGCAACAATGGATAAGAGGGTCCAAAACATTATAGTTAGTGCTATAGATGACTCCACATTTCAAAACCCGGTGCACTGCAAGACCTCAAAGGAAACGTGGGACACCTTGATAGTTTGCATGGAAGGTACTGAGGAAGTGAGAGATGATAAAAAGTCAATGCTAAATCAAGAGTATGAAGCTTTCAGACAGATCAGGGAGGAGACCTGTTGTGAAAGGTTCTTTAGGACAGTTAATGAGCTAAAGACCTATGGCAAGGACTTTAGTAATTATGAGCTAAATGATAAGTTTCTTAGTTCTCTTACTAGAGACTGGGACACTAAGATATATGCCATTAGAGAAGTGGCAAAGCTGGCAGATAATCCACTATCCATACTGTTTGGTAAGCTGCTTTCATATGAGATGAAGTTGACAGTAAGGAAGGAGGAAAAGAAGACTAGCAGTGGCGAGGTCAAAAAACTGTTGTGGTCTTCAAGGCAGATAGCTCCAAGAGGAGCAAGGAGAAGAATCCTTCTCCCCTAAGAAGGCTAGCTGAGTCAAAAGATTTAGATCAAGAGGAATCAGGCTGTAATATGTCTTATGAGGAGTTTGCTACTTTCTCAAGGCCGTTTATGAAGATGATGAAGAAGAAGGGGTGGAGGAGCAAACCTACCTCTTCCTTCGAGCTCAAAGAGGACTACTACAAAAATAAGAAGAAACCATCCAAAGAGGGCAGGTATGATCCAAAACATGGTAAATATTTTTCTAAAAAGGTTGTTTGTTTCTGTTGCAGCAAGCCAAGTCATGTTGTGGATGATTGTCCTGAGAAGAAAGAAGCTTGTGAAAAGAATCATCACCACAAGAGAAGCAAGAAGGATAAAACCTTCATTTCTAAAGGGAGAAAAGCTGGACTGAGTCTTTCTCATCAGAATCAGAAGAGGATGATGAAGCCTATATTGGGATGATGGCAAGATCACATAAGGAATCCTGCCAGGATTAGCCTAGACCAACTAAGGTACACTCTCCATCGAGCTCTTTATCTAAGTCTAAGTATGTGGCTGGTCCAGATTCAAGTGCTTCTTCATCAAGAGATAAAGATGGCTCTGAATCATTAGGAAGACAGAAATCAAATGATTGAAAGATATTGTGAGCTTCTAGAAGAATTCAGAAGGAGTAAGCTGCTGACCAAATGACAAATTCAGGAGATTACATCTCTAAAGCTTTCTTCTTCCAAGCATTCTGAAATAACAACTTTACTAGAGCAGAAAACTAGGGAAGTTAGCCAGCTGAAGAACATTATTGTTATTCAGATGAGCACAATAACCTTTAAGAATGATCATATCAGGAATCTTGAAGGTAAACTTCAAAAGGAGAAGGAGCCAGTGGTTAAGTTTTCAAAACCATGTACTGTATTGCCTTTGATAGATTCCTTCTCATCCTAAATGGATAAGAAGGGGTTAGGCTTCAATGGGAACACTAGAGCTGCCAATTCCAAAAGGAATGGCAAAGCTCTAGTGCAACCACTAGCCTTCAAGCCTCCTTTTCCTTTCAGGATAGTGCTGCTACCATCTAACATGTATGACTAAAAGAGCATTTATGGTCACGGGGAGAATGATGGATCCACCAATGAGAACAAAGCTCTTCACCACTATGGTGGTAGGAATGGCAAGGGTACTAGTGCCTACAAGGTAGCCTATGAAGAAATTCAAATGGCCCATCCTAGACCATTTGTGTTTTGTGTACCAGCCCCTTCTCAAAATCTGTCAGTCAACAATCAGACCAAAGGAAAGTCTGTCAGCAAACCAGACTGGGGCATATCTGAAGCCATCAAGAGCATGCTCTCTAAAAAGAAGGCAGCTGCTGGTAGGGTTCAAGATACCCCAAGTACCTCTGCTGCCAGACAGATACCAAATTAGGCTGTGGCTGGAAGACATAAGAAAAAGGATGCTGATGTACCTGCTGGACTGAGAGCTTCTGACAACAAAGCTATTAAACCAGCCCTTAAAAGAAGGTACAATATCTATAAGTGTCGGTGCTGTGGTAAAGTGGGCCACTATACCATTGATTGCTGGTATAATAATAGTGTCCAAAAAGCTAATGTCAGCTTACCTGTCAGAAGAGCTGCAAGCAAGCATATTCATTTTCAGCCTAACATGCACCTATGACCCAATAAGAATTGGGGTCCTAAGGTTAAATGATTTATTTCTTGTAGGTGAGTCCAAGTTTCCATACCCCTATATGGTACTTGGACAGTGGTTGTTCCGACATATGATTGGAACAAAGTGCATCCTGAAGGATTTCATTCCAATAAAGGATAGACCTAAGGTGATATTGGGTGGATCAGATAGAGGGATCACCAAAGGTTATGGTAAGATCACTAATGACTTAGTCACTTTCACAAAAGTGGCTTATGTGGAAGGGTTACAACACAACCTTATAAGCATAAGCCAATTTTGTGATCTTGGTTATGCATTTCTTTCCACAAGGATAAGTGTCATATAAGAAGATCAAGTGACCAAGAGGTCACTTTGACTGGTACTAGGAGTGGGAATGTCTATTGTCTTAATTTTCTTTGTTTATCATCAGACTCTACCATTTGTCTCGTTGCAAATGAGAAAGCCTTACATTGTGTCAAATGGCACAAGAGGTTAACTCATTTGAATTATAAGACTATAGGAAAGTTCTATAGTAAAGAGTTAGTTAGGAATGATCCTAACATGAAATGCTCTAAGGAAGGTATTTGCTCTGTATGCCAAAAGGGTAAGGAGACAAAAACTATCTTCAAAAGCATTGAGACTAAAGATTCTGTGAGATATTTATACATCATGCATATGGACTTGTTTGGTCCAATGCTAGTTCATAGTCTAGGTAAGAAGGCCTACACCTTTGTAGTGGTTGATGACTTTTCCAGATTTGTTTGGGGTATTCTTTTTAAAGAAAAAGAATGAAACCCCAGAAGTCTTCAAGACATTTGTCATGTAAATACAGAATAAGCTAAACAGTACTGTGTTCAAAATCAGAAGTGACCATGGGACTGATTTTCAGTCTGAATGCATGACAAAAATTTGTGAACATCATGGGATTCAACAAGAGTTTTCCTCTCCAAGAACATCCCAGTAAAGTGGGATAGCTGAGAGGAAGAATAGAACTCTCATAGAGGCTGGTTGAACTCTACTAAATGACACTTCTCTCCCTGAATATTTTTGGGATAAGGCTGTAAATACAGCTTGTCATGTCCTTAACATGGCTTCTATCACCAAGAGCCATAATAAGACTCCTTATGCGATTATGAAGGGTAGGAAACCAAACCTTGCATATCTCGGATTTTTTGGGAGCATGTGTTTTGTGCTCAATAATGGGAAATCCTATAAAACTAAGTTTGCTGCCAAATCCTATGAGGGGATATTTTTTGGGTACATCAATCATAGTAAGGATTATAAGATCTACAACTTGACAAGGCAAGTTGTAGAGGAGTCAGTTAATGTAGTGTTTAATGAAATAAATATGATTAACAATGAGCTGTCAAGATCTTCTTCTAGTTCTATAGGTACTGAACTAGTGTTGAAAAAGCTCACTCTCAAGGAAGCTTCTCCAACAATACAAGACCAAGTAAAGGGTGTGTGCATTCCATAAGAAGCACAAGGCTTACAAGAAGTGGATGAAGATCAATATCATGAAGAACATGATGTTGAAGCAATACTGCCTCCAGCAGTAATACATTTGAGGGATCATCCTGACCATCAGATTATTGGTGATGCAATACAAGGAGTAGTGATAAGGAGTAGATGTCTCAACACAGCAATGTACTCTTGCATCCTGTCGCAGGTAGAACCTAAGAAATTTGAAGAGGCTAACCAAGACCAATTTTGGATTGGATCTATACAAGAGGAGTTGAACCAGTTTAAAAGATGTAAGGTCTGGAAGCTGATTCCCAGACCTCAAGGACATAATGTAATTGGAACCAAGTTGATCTACAGGAATAAACTTGATGAAAATGACATTATAGTTAAGAATAAAGCTAGACTGGTGGCTCAGGGGTCCAGACAAGAGGAAGGTATCGAATTTGATCAAACCTTTGCCCCAGTAGCAAGACTTGAAGCTATCAGGTTATTCCTTTCATATGCTGCATTCCAAGGGTTCAGAGTCTATCAGATGGATATGAAATCAATATTTCTGAATGGAGATTTGAAAGAAGAAGTCTATGTGGAACAACCTCCAGGTTTTGTTGTTCCTTATCATACTAATTTTGTTTATAGACTAAGGAAAGCTCTATATAAGATAAAGCAAGCCCCTAGAGCTTGGAATGAAACATTATCTAGCTTCCTCATTAAAAATAAATTCTCAAGGGGGATGATAGAAAAGACCCTATTTCTTTGGGAATCTAAGGGCAAGATAATCCTAGTACAGATATATGTTGATGACATTATCTCTGGGTCTACTAATGATAACCTTTGTAGGAAGTTTGTCAAACTTATGCAAGTGAAGTTTGAGATGAGTAGCATGGGTGAATTTAATTTCTTCTTGGGTCTCCAAGTATGACAGACTGACAATGGAATATCCATATCACAGTCTAAGTTTACCAGGTAGTTAATTAAGAAATTTGGGATGGTGAATGCTTCCACCATGAAAACTCCCATGGGATCAAATATGTCTTTAGACAAAGATGAGGCAGGGAAACTTGTTGATCAAACTTTCTTATAAAGGGATAATTGGTTCTCTTTTATACCTCACTGCTAGTAGTCCAGACATCATGTATGCTACATGTGTCTGTACTAGATATCAGACATGCCCTAAAGAGCCTCATTTCTCTGCTGCTAATAGAATTTTGAGATATCTAAAGGGCACACAAGATTTTGGCCTATGGTACCCTAGGAATAGGGATTTTTAGCTAATTGGTTATTCAGATGCAGACTTTGCAGGATACAAAGAGGACAGGAAAAGTATATCAAGTTCTTGTCAGTTTCTGGGTAGAAGGCTTGTGTCCTAGAGCAGCAAGAAGCAAACTAGTGTATCTATTTCTATTGCAGAATAAGAATACATAGATGTAGGAAGCTGTTGTGCACAGTTGCTGTGGATTCAGCATCAACTCGAGGATTATAACCTCCAGATAAGTAAAAGCCCTTTGTTTTGTGATTCTACAAGTACAATCTCTATAGCAAGGAATCCTGTATCATATAGCAGGACTAAGCACATAGAGATTAGATATCATTTTATAAGAGAGCATGTGAAATGTGAGGATATTAGTCTTGAGTTTGTCCCAACAGACAAGCAAGTGGTTGATATTTTCACCAAGCCACTAGATGAAGCAAGGTTCAACACCTTCAAATTTGAATTGGGTATGTTAAATTTGATATAGCTTCAGTTGCTCTTTATGATTGTTTGTAGTAGGAAAATTTAATCTTGCAGGTTGGTGTGGACTAAAGAAACTATCAAGAGGATTGATAGTAGTTGTTCTTACTGATCGGGAGCAAGTTCAGCTCTAGGTGTTTCTCTGATCTAAAATAGGGGGAGTAGATAGCATGCTGCTCCTAAGCTATTTCACAGAAGTCAAAAAGGGAGAGAAGTAGTAGAGGAAGAACAGTAGCAAGGGTGAGTAGCTGCAACAAAGAAACAGCTACAACAAAGAAGCAGCTACCAGAAAGGCTTCACAGGTGAAGCAATGTGTAGCAGTAGGATGCAGCAAAGCAGGGGGAGCACAAGGGAAAATATGGTAACTCTTGCTACTCTTAGATTAATACAATATTAATATTTTTGCTGCTTATGTTAGTCTATATCATTGATAAAGAATTCTCAAGTGGTGTTTTGACTTCTTCAAATAGGGGTAGATCATTGGGTTCATTGATCCCAATGTCCTAGATTTGTAAGAAGTCAAACAGGTCAATGACATACACATAGTTGTACTTGATGTATGTTTAAGTTCATGCATTCAGGTTGGTATTTTTCACAATGATTGGACATATAGTTCAAGAGACAATGACAGGTGGACTCAAAGTGATAGGCTGGAAATACATAAAAATGCCTAAGTACAGAAGCATTGATTGTGACAAGCTCACTCAATGCCATATAACTAATAACATTGAGAGAAGTCTGGCAGTCAAAGCTTACTGTATTGAAAAGGCATAAATATGGCTAAGTCCACATGCGTTGAGTGAGCTCAAATCACTCAACGCCATATGGCCAGAATCGTTGAGTCAAGGATATTCTGTCAATGCCAAAGTATAAGGAGACAGAAAATTTGACTAAGTACAAAAGCGCTGTGTGAAGATCATTCACTCAATGCTAAGTCAAAAGGCTTTGAGTCTAGTCTTCCTGTGAATAAAAAAGAATTCGGCTAAGTCCAGAATCGTTGAGTGAAGCCAGTTCACTCAACACACTCAATGCCAAACTTCAGTAAGAAGGCAAGATTGCAAAAAATTAGGCTAAGTATAAAAGCATTGAGTGAAGCTTATACACTCAATGCTCTCAATGCTTTTATGAAGAAAGGGCAGAAGAATATGGCTAAGCGAAAAAGTATTGAGTGAGGCATATACACTCAACGCTCTCAATAGAGCTAAAATATTTCTAAGTCCAAATTCTTTGAGTAAGGACTATTCACTCAACGCCACTCAACACCTAGCAGAGCTGAATAAAATTCTAAGTCCAGAATCGTTGAGTATGTCTTATCCACTTTTCTTCGAGCTGAGCACTGAGTTCGTCGAACTGTGTTCAGAGTTCGTCGAACTCAACTTTCACTTTTTAGTCGAGCTGAGCTTTACGTTCATCGAACTGAGTTTTGAGTTCGTCGAACTGAGGATTTCTACAATGATGTTTGATTTTGCTAAGTCCAGAATGATGCTGATGTCAGCAAAGTCAACAAGTCAACGAATTTCAGATTCGTTATTTAAATGCTGAAAATCGACATTAACGTCGCCGTCAGTCTACAATGAATCTCAATTTGATTAAGATGAGGTTTTAACCGCCGTTAAAACTGGGAAACATGTCAATCATCCTGCAAATCGATGGGATTATAAATAGCAGCTGAGATCAAGATCAAATTAACTTTTCTAATTAACATTTATTCATTCTGAATACGAGAAGCGGGAGTTTGTCGTCTTTATCTGCCATTTTTACAGAGCAAAGAACTTCAAATTGATAAATCTGAAGGGTTTCTGAGTTTGCTGGTGCAATCAACATCTGCTACAGCAAGTACAGAGGAAATCTATGAGGAAGACGAATCAGGCTAGGCAAGACCTAGCTGAAATTGCTTCACGATTCAATCTGAGCCAAAACTGAAGATCATTTTCTGAATCGAAGAAGAAGAAGATATCTGTGCCAGTTTCTGACTGGATAGAAGAATAAGGCAGAGGAATTGTAATCTTCCTTATAAGTTAGCTATTTAAAGATCGTCTTCCCCTCTTTCATCAGCAAGAATAGAATCAAGATTCAAATGAATTTCCAGCACAAGCCGTAGAACATTGAAGATCAATTTTCTTGTTGATGGAAAGATGATAGGGCTGAGATTTTCTTTGCCTATGAAGAAATCGACTCAGGGAGAAATTTCTCTTGAGTTAAATCAACATTCCTCTTTCAAAATCTGTGGATCTATGATAGATCTATGTTGAGGCCTAGATTGATTAGGCTGTGTGAGAGATCTGTGTGATCTTATTGTAAAGCCTAAATTATAAAGGCTATAAGAAGGATCTGTGAGATCTGTGTTAGGGTCATGGGCTTGTGATTGGGTCCTTGTGTGGATCAGTATGGGGCTGTTTCTCCGAGCCTGTGTTAAGGGCAGTTGTGCCTGTATTTGGTAGTCAGGAGATTACTGCATGAAGGGTTGTGAGCCTGTGTTGTAAGTCTCAGTGGAGACTGACTGATCCGGTGGGATCGTGTTGTAATCTCTGAGGAGCCATAGTTTTTGGAGAAGATCCTTATCTAACATACTGTTAGAAAGGCATAGAGGGATAGTGGATGTACCCATACACTGGGGAACCACTATAAAATCTGGTGTATAGTGTCTTGTGTTTTGTTGCGCTGAGTATTGTGTTCTTAAAAGCTGAATTATGTATGCATAGTAGGACATAAGTCATAGAAGATTTTAAAGAACTATAAAATACTGCAATAAATATTCACCCCCTTCTAGGTGATTAGCTATCATTGTAATCAAAGACTTTCAACATGTCCATAAGATTTAGACTTTCGGCCCCATTTCTTTCGATAGCTAGATTTTCCCGGGTGCGGTGCTTTGAACTTAAGCTTTGTCATGGCCATATCCCTCTTACCTTGCACCCTCTTTAAGTCTTTTTCCAGCGCATGAGCCATATCCACCAATGCTTGAAACCCTTGGTTCACCGAGCTCAAAAGAAAGAACCTCAGCTCATCCCGGAGCCCTTCGTAGAACCTATTGGTTTTACGCTCTTCTTCAGCAAAGGTAGACCCCGCATAGCATCCCAACCTTGTAAACTCATGTAAGTAGGTTTCAACAGTACTTTCATCCTGAGTTAGATGCTGAAACTCATTTTCCATAGCTATGCGCTGCGCCGACGGTAGATGATTCGCCAAGAATAGTCTCGAAAACTCCTCTATCGAGACCTCTGTTAGTTGTCTGCCTGCTAAGTGGTGCATCTCCATTTCATCCCACCAAATCTGAGCCTCTCCTTCCAACAAGAAAGTGGCCAAGGTGAATTTCTGTTCCTCATCAGTTCGTAATGTCGTCAAAATTGTTTTGACTCATGCAAGGCAGTCCTTTGCCTGTGTTGGGGATCCTGCCCCCATAAACATAGGAGGATTAAAACTCATGAACTGCTTCAATTATCATTCTACTGCTCGTATATTCACCATAGCCTCAACAGTTTCTGGCCTCACACCAATTTGTTCTGGCACCATTGCAGTCTGCGCTTACACAGTAAGTTGTGCGTGTATCATTGCAAACAATGCCTCAGTAATTAAACACACTGTCTCCGCAGAAGGAGGAGGTGTGAGCACCATAGCTTGTGCTGTACTTTCAATAAAATGTTGGGGATCAGACTGCCCCGCACCACTATGAGTCACCTATACGTTTAAAAGACACACTTTAGCGACTTTACAAAAGAAACAACGATGAGTAGGAATGCGCAGGTTCCTCAAACAAGTGTAAATTCATTCCTAAGTGGACATTCTTGTGTTCATTAATGTTATAACGGGTCACACTTGCACGTTCTTGCCGCCCCTCAAAAGAATTCGACCACAAATTTGCAGGAGGAAGACCAAGACAAGCTGATACAAAATTATAACACCTCCTTCCATCATATGAAATATAATAGAGGGTCTTACCGGGGCCCAACACCATATTCAACAAACAGACGGCGGGGTCACAGGTTAATATCAAAAGTTACTCGAATCCTAACACAGAGCATTCTAGCGGAAGCATTAGGGTTGCTGTAACGCCCCCAGTTTTTTCTGTGATTGTTTAATCTTTGTTTGGCATTATGTTGACGCATGTTTGGCTGTGCCGTTGTTATAACAAGGTTTTAGCTCTTAAGGTTTTCTGAGTGTCTGGATTGTAGCCTATTGCAAGATTCCCTAGCGAGCCGGAGTATGTTTTGGTGACTCGGTGGAGCCTCTTCAGGAATTCTTGTGTTTTGGCTTCAGGAAGTGTTAGCCCGAGTTTTGTTTGTCGGATGACGATTCCGACTTCTCCACTAGATTCGTAGCATTGACGTTTAGCTACGGTGTGAATTTCGTCAAATTCCAAGATCTTTGGGTTTTCGCGTCATTTTGAAGTTTTATTAAGTAATTAATATAATATATTATTATATTGATTTTTTTATTTATAATAGTGGTTGAGTGTGGCTGTGTGTTAATATATTATTTATAATAGTGGTTGTAGTGGCTGTTATTATAATAATATTATAATAGATATTATAAATAACATACTTTTTTTAGAAACCCTATTCCTCTTCCCCAAACCTGATTGCTAGCTTCCAGCAGAAGGAGACGGGAGGCGGTCAACCCCAAGTTCCGGCCGCCGATTTCTAGAGCTTAGGAGCTCGAAATTCTTGTTTGAGGGTGGATTCAAACGTCTCTCGCCAAGATCTTCGTCCCTAGGGTAAGTTTTCCGAGTTGCGTGGTCTTTCTAGAGGTGAAGGATTTCAGTTTGACCCTTTCTTCCTCTCTAAAGCTTCAGATTTCTTCGCTAAGTGTTCTTGCTGCCTGATCCGAGAGAAGGAGTGGAGCTGGCTGAGCCTTTCCTAAAGATTGAGGCAAGTGATGCTCTTTCATCCTTGCCAAGATTGATTCTCTGTTTATTATTGGTTTTATTCCTTTTTTGTTTAGATCCTCAGTGTGATGTAGATTTTGGCTATGGCTAACTTGTTGTTAGGGTAGAAAAGCTCCAGCTAGTCCAAGTTTTTAAAGAGAAAATGTCTGATTGGGTCTTGTTTTGGCTGGATAGGTATAGTTAGTGTTAGTATAGTTAGTATTAGCAGGTTTTCCTCCAGATAGTTTAAGTAAGAAGAGAATTTTCTAATATATTGGTTGTTGTTGTGATTTATCCCTCTCAGTTTAGATAAAATAGCCTTTTCTTCCAGGTTCTATCTGTAGGCGTCGAGTGTAGCCTTAGGCGTTGAGTGTAAGCTGAGGTAGTAGTCGGTTTCTAGCCTAAGTATAAAAGCATTGAGTATGGTGAACACACTCAACGCCTAGCTGTTCAGTCTGGAGACTATGTAAAAAGCGTTGACAGCGTTGAGTGAGGTTGGCTCACTCATCGTAGTCTGCCTTGATAGATTTTCTAATTCTTTTGGCGTTGAGTGAGTTGAGCTCACTCAACGTCATCTTGTCAGGTAGTTTTTCTAAGTCTTTTGGCGTTGAGTCAGTTGAGCTCACTCAATGTCATCTAGTCAGGCAGATGTTCTAAGTCAAAAGTGTTTAGTGTGGTGAACTCACTCAACGTCATTGGCTATTTAGCATTGACAATGTTGAGTGATCTGAACTCAGTCAACGTCGTCGTCTAGTGAGAGATTTCTTTTATGGCCAAGTATTTTGGCGTTGAGTGAGTGGAGCTCACTCAACGCGGCGTCGAGTAAACTCGACGCCTTCCCTGCTTAGTGTTTGGCATTGAGTGAGTCGTACTCACTCAACGCAGTATCGAGTGGACTCGCCGCTTTTTTCCTTAGGCTGGTGTTTTCTCCCGAGTTTGTTAGTGTGGGTTTTATTTTGGTTTGGTGATGTTTTCGGCTAGTTTTGAAGGCCGAATCGTCAATTATGGCAGGTGGTTACTCTGGTTTTCTTGACAGGGATGTTTGGGTGTAGAGCCGTGGCCACCACTGATTAGCCCCGGTTTGGGCCGGTGTGTTGGACCCCAAGGCCGCACTAGTGGCCCCTGAGTTATTTGGATCTGGTTGTTTGGATGAGGGCTGTTTTTGGTCACCAACCCAGATCCATGGTTTTACCACTGCTAATAATTCACAAGTTATGACTGTTAGTTTCTTTCCTTTTTTAAAATTACTATTTTTGGCATATGTTTGTCTTGTTGCTGCTGCAAGATTTTAGCAGGGCATGTTGCTAATTTCTCGCACTTGGTGCACTTTGATTATTCCTTGGACAGTGTCTTACTTTTGTTGTCTCGTTTATTTCCTTTTGCTGAGTTTGATAGCATTCTATTGTAAAGGTTTGGTAAACCCCTTCCTTTGTATTGCTTATGATCTAATGCTCCATTTCTATTTTATTATATTCTTACTGAGGTGTTCTTTCTTTGAATGCCCCAGGTTCAGAGCAGTAGCCGGTTGAGCAGTTAGTTTTATTTTGGGGGCTTGCTAGTGATCTCCTGGGTTGTTGAGATTCCTCTTCCTCATCTTTGTGAGGTAGATCTTTTCTTGTTTCCTTCTGTATAGACATGCATACTCACCAGTGGGTTTGTGTCTGGTTGTTGACGCCCACTGGTGGTTTTCTTTGGTGATGCTAAGTATGTTACTTAAACCGTTGTTTTTGCCTTTATGAAGGTTGTTTACTTGCTCTCTGGGAATGATTTATGCTAGGATGCATGTTAGGTATTTTAACTCATAAAAGAATTACTATATATACTTCATACATGCCATATTTCTAAACCTAAAGTACTATTTTGCAAAGTAACTTAAAGACTATTTTCATATTATACTAAATTTAGAATCCTGCATTTCATGAGTTATCCTTCGGGGACGTTTACGCTAATGTAGGATGTCCAATCACCTTAACCAAGGTATTTTCCGCAGTATATAAATATATTCTACTTGTAGACTAGTTGATGCACTGTGCCGAGGGATACGACCATTAAACTTAATTGGATTTCAATCATAATAAATTATGATTTTCTGTTAAACTTTAGAGTCTAGAGATTTGTCTGAGTGTCTGCAGTTATCCCCTGCACGGCGTGGCATCACGACGCGTATTTTCCCCTACTCTGATATAATTTTATTGATGAGGAAATGCGGGTCGTGACAGTTAGTATCAGAGGGAGGTTGCTTGACAATTGGTCGGGCAACCTTCCCTTGTTGGTGTTAGTAGTTTAGTGTCATATCATACATACACCGATGTGTCATCAGTACGTCTTGGCTGAAGAATGAACACTACACTCATAAGCATGATTATAAGTATATGGGGCATATTATATAGTATGGGATGAATAATATGTGTTTGTATATGGATCCACCATAGGTGGCAACATATAAGGGCTATGTAGTATGGATCCATAACCTCACCACATGAATTCCCATTAGCACGTTTTCTCTTTTCGTTGCATGCAATAGTATGTAGTATGGGATGCATAACATTTGCATATGTACGCTACTCATAACTTGCATTAAGGCTTTTTAGAATGCATAGCACAACATGCATAACATAACATAGCATAAGCACAACGTGCCAAGCTAAAGATTTACATGATGACATATGTACACATATTGTTTTGAGTCAAAAGGAATATAAATTCATGCATTCATGGTCTAAGCACATGAGTTAGTGTGATGATGGTGAATCATCCTAGGTTAAGCATAACATCATTATTGAAAAATCCCAGAGTAAGTTAGCAGTTGAAGCTCATATTTAAGTATGTTTTGTCTGTACTAGGTTGTCTAGTGCTAGCGGTTGGGCTAGGTTATGACTAGTTGTTTATATGTTTATAGAATGTCGAGGCATCCTTCGACGAGGTTAACTCCCCAATTTGAGGGCGAGTCTTCGGGTGCGCAAAGCGGTGCGATGATAGAGAGTCTGCGACAGAGCAATGAGACCCTGTCAAGACAGACGGTGGATGTGCAGTCCCAAATCCAGTCACTATTATCAGTTGTGTCCGGGCTAGCTCTAAGAGTACAGGCCCGTGTTGCGGGTCTAGCTATTCCTGCCCCTCTTGCTCCTCTGGTGCCTCTAGTAGTTGTTCTACCAGAGATGACATTTATCTCGCAGTTTCAGCGACTCAGGCCTCCTACTTATGATGGAAAGGCAGATTTCATGATCTTGGATGATTGGCTTATATCGATCGAGGAGATGTTTTCCTTCTCCGGAGTTACTGATGATCAGAGAGTGATGATCGCTGCCTACCAGCTCAAAGGGTTAGCAAAAATCTTGTGGTTAAGGGAGAAGGAGAGAATGAAAGAAGGATGCTCTTGGGAATCTTTTATGGAGATGCTACTGGGAAAGTTTCTGCCCTCAGTTGAGCGGGACCGTCTGATGAATGACTTCTTACATTTAAAGCAGAGGCAACTCATAGTTAGTGAGTATGAGATTGAATTTAGCAAATTAAGTCGGTTTGCTCCTGGATTGGTGAGCATTGAAGCGGATCGAGTTAAACGATTTCTGGGTGGTCTAAGAAGTGACATCCAACAGCTAGCTGGTTCTTATGGAGCAGTGAGTTATACCGGTGTGGTAGAAGCTGCCTTGAAGGTCGAGGAAATCGAAAATGCTAAGAATAGATTCCAGCAAATGTGAAGGGTCAAAAGAAAATATGTTGAAGGTAAGGGCACCCAGCCATTCGGTGCTACTTCAAGAATGAAGGGTAAGGAAGTGTGTAGTTTTTGTGGCCGACCGGGCCACCCTTTAGAAAGATGTTACCAGATAATTAGAGTTCAGAAGAAAGAGCAGGTTCATGCGATACAAGGAATTTCTAGGAAAGATTTAGTTTGTTCTGCAGGTAAACGGATAGGGCATGATGTTGTCCATTGCTGGGGAAAGAATAAGACAAGAGGTTGTTTTCTATGTGGTCAAGAAGGGCATATCAAGGCTCAGTGCCCGCAGCTCCAGCCTGTGCTACAACAAGTCCCACTTTAGGCATTGCCACCACCTCAGCGATTGGATGAAGGAAAAGGAAAGCTGAATGTGATTTCCTCAGAGGAAGCTCAGACTTCTACTCAGGTTATTTCAAGTTAGACTTTCTCCCTAGTTTTAATGTTTTAGTTCGTAGTTATAGTTTTAACAATTGTTTCCTTAGATGCGTGCGCAATTTTATAGGAAGATTTAAGGTAAATAACCACTGGGCGCGTGTTCTCTTCGACGCTACCCACTCATTTGTGGCTAGAGCCTTCGTGGAGCGGTATCGTTTGGATCTAGAATGAGTTGGAGGCACATTTTGGGTAAAATTTCCTTCTGGTGATTCTGTGGTATCGGACCAGGACATTCAGAGTTATCCGATTGTTTTAGGGGATTTTCTAGTAAAGACAGATCTGAAGGTGATCGATTTGGAAGACTTTGATGTTATCTTAGGCATGGACTGGTTGTCAAGGTATGATGTTGTTATCAAGTGCAACGGTAAGCGCTTGGACTTCAAAAATGACAATGGTCAGCCTGGGAGTATTTATGGTGATCTGCGCCAGGATTCTCCAGTTATTTCTGCGGTATGTGCTCGGAAGCTGCTAATTTCTGGCTGCTTTTCTTGTTTGGTCTCAATTTTGGGGACCATTGGTAGTTTGCCGCGTTTGGAAGAGATTTCTATTGTGCACGAGTTTTCAGATGTGTTTCCTGATGATCTTCCTGGTCTTCCACCTGATAGAGATGTTGAGTTTGTGATAGATTTGGAGACGGGCACACATCCTATTGCAAAGGCGTCGTACTGGATAGCCCCGTGAGAGCTGGAGGAGTTGCGTATCCAGCTGGATGAGTTGTTAGAGAATGGTTTTATAAGGCAGAGTTCATCGCCTTGTGGTACTCTTGTTCTATTTGTTAAGAAGAAAGATGGATCGATGAGGCTTTGCATCGATTATAGGGAGCTAAATAAGGTCACTATTAAGAACAGGTATCCCCTGCCGAGGATTGATGATTTGTTCGATCAGTTGTGCGGTAGCACGGTGTTTTCTAAGATTGATCTTCGTTCTGGCTACCATCAGCTCAGGATCCGTGAGTCAGATAGCCCACAGACTGCTTTTTGATCTATTCATGGGCATTTTGAATTTCTGGTAATGTCGTTTGGTTTGACCAACGCGACCTTAGCCTTTATGGATATGATGAACCGTGTTTATAGACGACGTTCTGATATATTCTCACAATGCTGAGGAGCATAACCAGCATCTGCGATTAGTTTTATCAGCTTTGAGGGACCACAAGTTGTTCGCCAAGTTGAGCAAGTGCGAGTTTTGGTTGCCTCAGGTTTCGTTTCTGGTCCATGTGGTTAATAAGAATGGGATTTCAGTCAACGCAGAGAAGATAGCTGCTGTGATGTAATGAAGTAGGTCTGGCACACCCAAAGAGATTAGGAGCTTCTTAGGGTTGGCCGGCTATTATAGGAGATTTGTGGAGGGTTTCTCTACCTTGGCTGCGTAGTTGACTAAATTGACACAGAAGAATGCAGCCTTTTTTTGGAGCGAGAAGTGCGAGGAAGCCTTTCTAGAGCTCAAGAATAGATTGTGCACTGCTCCGGTTTTGACATTGCTTACAGAAGGAATGGATTATGCGGTTTATGTTGACGCATCACATGTTGGGCTTGGATGCGTGTTGATGCAAGAAGGCAAGGTGATTGCGTACCGGTCAAGGCAACTAAAGACCCATGAGAGGAACTACCCGACGCAAGATTTAGAGTTCGCAGCCATAATTTATGGCCTGAAGTTATGGAGACATCTGCTTTATGGCGCTCAGTGCATGATTTTTACCGATCATAAGAGCTTAAAGTATGCCTTCGCCTAGAAAGAATTGAATATGCGCCAATGGCGATGGTAAAAATATGATGTCAATTATGAGGTTGAGATCCAATACCATCAGGGCAAGGCTAATGTGGTAGCCGACGCCCTAATTCGGAAGGCGGGGAAGATTTTTAATCTCTTTGTCGAGCTGTTAGTAGAAGAATTCCTCTTGATGAATATTTATACGGGGAGCTGTGACTTGTAGAGTAGTTTGGTAGTAGCAGAGCCTTCTTGGATTGCACTTACAAGGCTACACCAGAAGGATGATCCGGATCTACTGCACTTGTATCTTAGAACTTAGAAAGGGGAGTTACCAGATTTCTTTATTGATGATGCGGGTACTTTGAGGTACCTCTACAGATTTTGTATCCCCACCGTTATGGATATCCGAGTTAAGTTGTGTAGAGAAGCGCATGGTTCTAGTGTTGCCTACCATCCAGGCTCTACAAAGATGTATCAAGACTTAAAGAAAATTGCCTGGTGATATGGTATGAAAGGTGATATAGGTAAGTTTTTTTCTGAATGCTTCACCTGTAAGCGTGTTAAGGCCGATCATTGAAGTCCGGGTGGCAAGTTCACTCCCTTGGAAATTCCGAGTTGGAAGTGGGAGAGTATTTCAATGGATTTCATCACGGGTTAACCAAGATCTCCTCGAGGACATGATTCAATCTGGGTTATTTTTGATAGATTAACGAAGTGTGCTCACTTCATCCCTTATAAGATCGATTACCCCATGAAGAAGATTGCTGAGCTATATTTAAATGAAGTCATCCGGTTACATGGAGTTCCTATAAGTATCATATCAGACCGAGACTCAAGGTTTATGTCTTGCTTTTGGAAGAGTTTGTAAGAAGGTTTGGGTACGGATTTTAGGCATTCAACCACATATCACCCACAGACCAATGGTCAGACAGAGCGAGTTAATCAGATAGTGGAAGATATGATCAGATGCTACATTTTAGACCATGGAGGAGCGTGGGATGAGCGTTTGAGGCTTATGTAGTTTGCTTATAATAGCAGTTATCAAGAAAGCTTGCAAATGGCTCCTTTCGAAGCTTTGTATGGGAGACGCTGCAGAACTCCCCTATTTTTGACTAAGGCTGGCGAGAGATCTTTGTTGGGATAGGATGCGCATGAAGAAATAGAAGTTGTTGTGAAGCTTATTCGATAGAAGCTACGGATAGCCCAAGAACGATATTAGAAGAACGCCAACCAACATAGATCTGATTTGGAGTTTGCTGTAGGGGACTTGGTATTTCTTAAAGTTTCCCTGATTGTTGGAGTCAAGAGGTTTGGTAAGAACCGAAAGTTGGACCCAAGGTATGTGGGACCATTTAAGATTGTTGAGCGGATTGGTATATCATCTTACAGGCTGGATTTGCCCGCAACCTTTCCTTGCGTGCATGATGTTTTTCACGTAAGCCCACTGCGGAAGTGTGTGCTAAGCAACGGGAAAGTTTTGAATTCTGTGCCTCAGTTAGAGCCAAATCTTTCTTATGTTGAGATGCATGTCCGCATTTTGGATACTCAAGATCGTGTGTTGCGGAGGAAGATCATTCCAATGGTTAAGGTTTTGTGGAGAAACCAGGACATGGAAAGTGCGACTTGGGAATTGGAGTCGGCTATGAGGGAGGCTCACCCTCATCTATTTCTCTGAGTTAGCTTGGTATTTATTCTTCTGTATAACTCTTGGTTTGTTATTTCACTTCTATAGTAGTAGTGTTGTGCGAAAAGTTTCGGCGCTAAACTTTCTTTTAGGGGGAGTGACTGTAACACCCCCGGTTTTTCTGTGATTGTTTAATCTTTGTTTGGCGTTACATTAATGCATGTGTATCTGTGCCATTGTTAGAGAAAAGTTTTAGCTCTTACGTTTTTTTGAGTGGCTGGGTTGTAGCCTGTTACAAGATTCCCTAGCGAGCCGGAGTCTGTTTTGGTGACTCGGTGGAGCCTCTTCGGGAATGCTTGTGTTTTGGCTTCGGTAAGTGTTGGCCTGAGTTTTGTTTGTCAGATGACGATTCCGACTTCGCCACTAGATTCATAGCGTGGGCATTTAGCTACGGTGTGAATTTCGTCAAATTCCAAGATCTTTGGGTTTTCGCGTCGTTTTGAAGTTTTATTAAGTAATTAATATAATATATTATTATATTGATTTTTTTTATCATAATAGTGGCTGAGTGTTAATATATTATTTATAATAGTGGTTGTAGTGGTTATTATTATAATAGTATTATAATAGATATTATAAATAGCATTCTTTTTTTTAGAAACCCTATTCCTCTTCCCCAAACCTGATGGCTAGCTTCCAGCGGAAGGAGAAGGGAGGCGGTCAACCCCAAGTTTCGGCCGCCAATTTCTTGAGTTGGGGAGCTCGAAATTCTTGTTTGAGGGTGGATTCAGACTGCTCTCGCCTAGATATTCGTCCCTAGGGTAAGTTTTCCGAGTTTCGTGGTCTTTCTAGAGGTCAAGGATTACGGTTTGACCCTTTCTTCCTCTCTAAAGCTTCAGATTTCTTGGCTTAGTGTTCTTGCTGCCTGATCCGAGAGAAGGAGTGGAGCTGGCCGAGCCTTTCCTGAAGATTGAGGCAAGTGATGCTTTTTCATCCTTGCCAAGATTGATTCTCTATTTCTTATTAGTTTTATTCCTCTTTTGTTTAGATCCTTAGTGTGCTGTAGATTTTGGCTATGGCTAACTTGCTGTTAGGGCATAAAAGCTCTAGCTAGTCCAAGTTTTTAAAGAGAAAATGTTTGATTGGGTCTTGTTTTGGCTGGATAGGTATAGTCAGTGTCAGTATAGTTAGTATTAGCAGGTTTTCCTTCCAGATAGTTTATGTAAGAAGAGAATTTTCTAATATATTGGCTGTTGCTGTGATTTATCCCCCTCAGTTTATATAAAATAGCCTTTTCTGCTAGGTTCTGTCTGTAGGCGTCGAGTGTAGCCTTAGGCGTTGAGTGTAAGCAGAGGTAGTAGTCGGTTACTAGCCTAAGTATAAAAGTGTTGAGTGTGGTGAACACACTCAATGCCTAGCTTTTCGGTCTGGAGACTAAGTAAAAAAGCATTGATAGTGTTGAGTGAGGTGAGCTCACTCAACACTGTCTTTCTTGATAGATTTCCAAAGTCTTTGGGCGTTGAGTGAGTTGAGCTCACTCAACGCCGTCTTGTCAGGTAGTTTTTCTAAGTCTTTTGGCGTTGAGTGAGTTGAGCTCACTCAATGCCGTCTAGTCAGGCAGATGTTCTAAGTCAAAAGCGTTGAGTGTGGTGAACTCACTCAACGCCGTTAGCTGTTTAGCGTTGACATCGTTGAGTGAGCTGAACTCACTCAACGTCGTCGTCTAGTGAGAGATTTCTTTTACGGCCAAGTCTTTTGGCGTTGAGTGAGTGGAGCTCACTCAACGCGGCGTCGAGTAAACTCGATGTCTTCCCTGCTTAGTGTTTGGCGTTGAGTGAGTGGTACTCACTCAACGCGGCGTCAAGTGGACTTGACACTTTTTCCTTAGGCTGGTGTTTTCTCCCCCGTTTGTTAGTGTGGGTTTTATTTCGATTAGGTGATGTTTCGGCTAGTTTTGAATGCCGAATCGTGAATTATGGCAAGTGGGTACTCTGGTTTTCTTGATAGGGATGTTGGGGTGTAGAGCCGTGGCCACCACTGATTTAGCCCCGGTTTGGGCTGGTGTTTTGGACCCCCCAAGGCTGCACCGGTGGCCCCTGAGTTATTTGGATCTAGTTGTTTGGATGAGGGCTATTTTTTGTCACCAACCCAGATCCATGGTTTTACTACTGCTAATAATTCACAAGTTAGGACTGTTAGTTCCTTTCCCTTTTTAAAATTACTATTTTTGGCATATGTTTGCCTTGTTGCTGTTGTAGGTTTTTAGCAGGGCATGTTGCTAATTTCTCGCACTTGGTGCGCTATGATTATTCCTTGAACAATTTCTTACTTTTGTTGTCTCGTTTATTTCCTTTTGCTGAGTTTGATAGCATTCTATTGTAAGGGTTTGGTAAACCCCTTCCTTTTTATTGCATATGATCTAATGCTCCATTTCAATTTTATTACATTCTTGCTTAGGTGTTCTTTCTTTGAATGCCCCAGGTTCAGAACAGTAGCCGGTTCAGCGGCTAGTTTTCTTTTGGGGGCTTGCTAGTGATCTTTATGATTGTTGAGATTCCTCTCCCTCATCTTTGTGAGGTAGATCTTTTCTTGTTTCCTTCTGTATAGACATGCATACTCACTAGTGGGTTCGTGTCAGGTTGATGATGCCCACTGATGGTTTTTTTGGTGATGCTAAGTATGTGTCTTAAACTGCTGTTTTTTTCCTTTATGAAGGTTGTTTACTTGCTCTCTGGGAATGTTTTATGCTAGGATGCTTGTTAGGTATTTTAACTCATAAAAGCATTACTATATATACTTCATATATGCCATATTTCTAAACCTAAAGTACTATTTTCCAAAGTAATATAAAGACTATTTTCTTATTATACTAAATTTAGAGTCCTGCATTTCATGAGTTGTCCTTCGGGGACGTTTATGCTCATGTAGTATGTCAAATCACCTTAACAAAGGTATTTTCCTCAGCGTATAAATATATTCTACTTGTGGACTAGTTGATCCACTGTGCCGAGGGATATGGCCATCCAACTTAATTGGATTTCAATCATAATAAATTATGTTTTTCTGTTAAACCTTAGAGTTTGGAGCTTTGCATGAGCATCTGTAGTTATCCCCTGCACGGCGTGGCATACCGGCGCATATTTTCCCCTACTCTGATATAATTTTATTGATAAGGAAATGCGGGTCGTGACAGTTCCATGAACTCATACCAAATGAATGTCTACTATATATATACCAAACCATTTATATATATAGCAGGAATGTCACTTACAAATACACAAAAGTTATAGCCTTAAAGCCTTACAGTTATACTCCGCAAATGTGGTTTACAAACATCGGCGCGTAGGCCGGCCATACATGAAAATAATAAGACTTTTCCGCTCGGCCTTCGAGGTTCAGCATAGCAGCAAGGGCTTCAGCCCACTATTTTCCGCTATGCTCTCCAGCACCTGCACAGGGACAATCCACCACAAGGGTGGAAAACAAGGAAACGGTCAGCATTTAGCTGACCAATTTATACGACTCCACCCCTTTACCGAGGCAGTGGTATTCCTTCCCTGCAGGCATAAAATTTTCACAAGTAGATATATCATAAGTATGTGCACTCACGCACTGTTCAATATATCACAAAAGAATGCCTCAACGACCAAACGTTCCGTACACTAAGGGCACATTTTCAGTGTACCTGTCGCCAGGGTTCCACCACCGTTCAGAGGTCCCATTATAATGGTTAACTTTGATCATTCACAGTCTCCATAGCCCCCGGCCCGAGACTTTAGTCTTTATGGCGTACAACCTAAGACTCTCATTATGTGATTCTAACGAACGCCAATAACTTAGGCACTCGAGTTAGACAACCATAACACGGATACAGTTCAGCCGTTGCCCGTTCCTCAAATTATCAATTCAATTTCTAGACTGACATGGGTCGGCTTCCCCTTGTCCGTTTGGCTCGACGGCCTTTAGGATCTCGTAGCTCTAAGATTAGCCTCACAGTGTCCCAGAGATAGGCTTTACAATCAAAAAGGGAGTTATTATCAGCGTTCATCACGATCGCTTGGAGGGACCAACAAAAGTTCTCTTTCTGTACCCAAACTCAACCCAAAACCGTGCAGCATCCTGCAGTGCCAGAAACACTTGTCTTATCATAGCAGACAGCATAAATAGCTCACCAAGAACTATCACCATTGGCAATACTCACTGTCGCACGACGATATCCAACTGGTCTTAAAATCGTGGAATTTATATGGTATTTTCCTGGAATGCAACTCTAGTACTTCGTGCTACTTTCAGTTCACAAGTACAACCCCGCAGACCCCGTATATTACTCGTTTATACTCGGAGCCTTCTCCGGCATGCAAAATAAACATCACCAATCCATACTAACTTGTCCAGATGGGCTTCACACATCATGCATATTCCGTACTACACATTTCCAGATCTATATGCAAGACTCATTGGGGATTTCATGAATTGACCCAAAGGAATTCCCTTCGTTTTTCTACCTTTTGGTGGGGGATTCCATGCATATGCCAAAATAAGGACTTTACTTGTCCAAGAAAAAAGATTGTTACCCTTGTAGTTCTCTTCGGAGCCATGACATTGATCTCTGATCCGAATGGAATTGATTGCCACAACTTCCTCTCCGTGGATCTAGCGTCGAATCGCGATTCCGATCACAAGCACACCTTGGATCGATCTCCGTAATAGCTCCTGGACGTTTCCTCGCCTTCCCTATCCAGAAGTAAAGAAAAGAGTGTTTGAGAGAAAATGAGAATAAAATCTCAAGTCCACCCTATATACAAAAGCTACCACCACGCGGTAACTCCTACCGCCGTACGGTAACATAGGCAGTAATCGCTTTGGCTAGCCGGCACCGCTATCTAGAGCTCTTGCCATGCAATAACTCTCTAGCACCTGGCGGTAGATTGGTTACTCGAGAAATCTTTCTCGACATTCGTCGAGAGGCTAGCGTGGCACGGTAACGCCTATCGCCTTGCGGTAGCGCTCTTGACGATTCCTCAAAAGCATCGAGTGATCTCGCCGAAGGCATTCTCTACTGCGGCGCGATACCTTCCTATTGTCAGGCAGTAAGAGCTCGAGCCCTTGGTATTTTAATTCAATAAACTATCGTCGGCGATAAGACTACCGTCAGGCGATAACCTTCAATGATCACTACTCATTTTTGGGTTGTTACAAAATCAACAGCTATTGTATCTTTCATGAAGAAGTGCAGAGTTTGGGCATACAAATGATGCATCTCTTCTTGGACAGATGCGATCTTTTCATTCACTTCATTCCTTAGCCCTTGCGTGATCTTTGCACAAACTCTTCTATCTATCTTCTTTAGTTGTCTAACATTACTTGTAGTTGAGCCATAAAATAACTAGAGGGTTCTATATTGGGTGGAGGTGATGAGGGTTTTGGCTCTTCTTCAGCTTTACTTTGGGAAGGTCCTGTGTGAGGTTTATTGTCCTCATACATTTAATTAGGAGTTGATGTTGGATAGATGATCTTTTCATTGTCTGGTTCTTCCAACACACTTTTTCCTTTCCACAAGACTATCTCAGTACTTATGGGGATGATTTCTTCTAGCTCTTCTTAAACTAGAGGGAGTGTGGGTGTGGTTTCTACCAGTTTGCTGATCACTTGATCCACTAATTCCATGCCATAATTGCTCTGGGAAGATTCTTATAGATAGGACTCCCCTTAATCTCTTTTATTATTTCTCTCCCACCATCTTCTAACACTTTAGTGTTTTGGGCAGAGTCTTGTTGAACCAAATCCCCATCAAATGTTATTGTATCTAGAACAATAAGGTCCATATGACCTTCTCCTTCTATAGCTTCTATATCAAGAGTGGATACATCTTAGTGAGTTTCTTACAACACTTCAGTCTTAGTGTGCTGAGGACCAAGTTCCAGATGAACTTCTCCCTGACATACAACTTCACTACCTTGGGCATCAAGTTCCTGTTGAACATCTCCCACCTCCATTGCTTCTTGCTGAGCCACACCCTTGGACTCTTCCATTAGGTTATGCTTTCGAAGTCCTTAGGTACCACATTTTTAGGGAGCATAGGATGTGTAGTCATTGATTATCCTATATGCTCCCCCTCAATAAGACTAGGGGAGGGAATGGGGCTTGGAGCACGTACTCTCTCCTTCTTCAGTCTACTCTTCTTTTAAGCCTTCTTTCTCTGAGGGCTAGCATCACTTTTCTCCTTCTTCTCAACCTGAGGTTGCTTAGAACTTTCTCCTCCCTTTTCACATTTTGGGAAGGGCTTTTCCTATCACTCAATAGTCATGTAATCCATCTTCTTTAGATAGTGCAAAGGTACCTCAGGTGCCTCATTTAGTTTGTTACATAGACTTATGGAGAGGTAAAGTGAGACAATCCTCCCCATCTTGGGGGCATTCAAGCATCCTATTATCCCCCTCAGAATGAATTTTCTCTGGTCATTCCTTTTAGTGAGGATTACTGCAGTCATTATGTATAACATATCCTTAGAGATTCTATCATGGGAGCTATGCTTGCATAGGAGAGCCCTGCTATAATGTCAGACAATAGTTTTTCTGGTAGATTTATGTGACTCCTTTCCAAGGATCCATATTTCTCTATGGAGTAGTTGCACCATTTTAAGGCTTCTTCAAGGTATGGCCTAGTGATTTCCTCTTCCTTTTCTCCTTCTATGAGAGTAGGAAGTTCCAGCAGCCGACTTAGACTCTGAGGGGTGACTCACAGGCATTTTTGTAGAACTAGGGTTTTAATGTTTGACCCGAGCCACTGATTTTGGCATTCTTAAGGAACTGTTCTACCGCTATCAGCACGATTCTACTAGGTTTTGACAGTATTACCTCTAATCCCATCGCACTGAGAAGGAAGATTACATTTTGGATGTCTTCATGGTAACTCTTGAATCTACCTCTTACGACTTCACTTCTAGTATTTATCTTTTTGGATGTGCTTACCTTGGACATCATTAAGTATGCAGAAGATTTGGAGGAAAGTGAGCTTATGGGTCGAACAGGAGCAGGAGCGCAAAAACCTTGGTGTTGATGTTTGGGGATTTACGACTATTTAACCTAATGCTCCCAAAATTTTTAATTTATTTATATATATAATAGAAAGTCCAAGGGGCCCGTAACTTTATCAAGAAATAAATCTCTAAAATATATATAAATATCTGAGTGTAATGTGTGTTGATATACTCCCCGATAAATAGTAAATGCCTCCTTTTTCACCCCGTCAAATCAAAATTTTTACCATATAAGGCTTTTCTCCTGCTTCTTTTTAGGGGCCTAATATCTACTAACATAATATAATATTGGTATAACATAAAAAATGCAAGAATATAGAATGTAACAAGTGCTTAGACATGAAAATCACTCTAGATTAAACATGCCCAATTCAATTTTGAAATAATTGAACTTTTTTTCATCTAGAGACTTTGTGAAGATGTCGTCCACTTGTGTGTTAGTGGGGACAAACTCAAGACAGATATCTGCTTTCTCCACAAGCTCTCTAATAAAGTTATACCTTATCTCAATGTGCTTAGTCCTACTATGTGACACAGGATTTTTTGCAATTTAGATGGCACTTGAAGAATCGTAATACAAAGGAGATATATTTAGCTAGATATTATAATCCTACAGATGATGATGTATCCAGAGTAGTTGAGCACAATAACTTCTAACATAGATGTATTCTGATTATGTAGTTTAGATGACCAAACTAGTTTCTTTTTTACTACTCCAGGAAATTAGCCTTCTTCCAAGAAATTAACATGTTCCTGAAGTGCTTTTCCTGTCTTCCTTACATTTTGCAAAATCTATTTCTGAAAAATCCTATCAGCTCAAAATCATTACTCCTAGGGTAGCGTAAGCCAAGATTAGTTGTGCCAATAAGGTATCTTAAAATTCTCTTGACAGAGGTATAGTGAGATTCCTTCGAGTTCACTTGATACCAAGCACAAACACATGCAGAAAATATATTGTATGGTCAACTGGAAGTCAGGTAAAGCAGGGATCCAATGATACATCTCTACATGATTTCATTAAAAAGTTTCCCTTTTTCATCCTTATCTAATGATACATTGGAGCCCATTGGAGTCTTCATTGTGGTTGCACTCTCCATTCCAAACTTCTTAATCAGCTCTTTTATGAACTCGGTATGAGAGATAAAGATACCATATTCAGATTGTTTCACTTGAAGGGCTAAGAAGTATTTCAGCTCTCTCATATTGCTTTTCAAATTTCCCTTGCATAAGGTTAGTAAACCTATTATAAATTTATCATTTTTATATCCAATGTTGATATCATCTATATTGATTTACACTAGCAAAATCATTCCTTTCACTTCCCTTAGGAATAATATCTTATCTATCTTTCCCATTGAAAATTTTATTTTCAATGAGAAAGTTAGATAGGGACTCATACCATGATCTAGGTCCTTGTTTGAGACCATATAATACCTTTCTTAAAAAGTACACTTGGCTAAGGTGATAAGAATTTACAAAACTTGGAGATATTTTTTACATAAACTTCCTCTTTTAAGTCTCCAATGAGGAAGGCAGACTTCACATCCATTTGATAAACTTTAAATCTTTTGAGAGCTGCATATGCTAGAAACAACCTTATTGCCTCCATTATGGCCACTAGTGCAAAGGTCTGATAAAAATTTTATTTCTTCTTCTTGTCTATATCCATATGCAACTATTCTTGCTTTATTTTTTATTTTAACTCTTTATTCATTCACTTTGTTTTTGAACACCCACTTTTTCCTAATGATAATATAGTCATATGGCCTTAGGACCAGCTTCCATCGTTTGCATCTCTTAAACTAGATCAATTCTTCTTGCATAGCCAAGATCCGGGATGGACTTGAGTTTGCTTCTTCAAACTTCTTTAGTTCTACCTGTGAAAGAAAGCTCAGGTGGAGCACTTCATTCATTATACTTCTCCTAGTTTGAACTCCTTGACCCAATTCCTTAATGATTTGACTCTGTGGGTGATCCCTTAGGTGCCTTGTAATTGTTGGCGGCCTTTCTCCATTTTCTTGTACTTCAGGTTCAATTTGAGTCTCAACCTGAAGTATCCTTTCTACAGCATCTTGTATATCTTCTTCAGGAAGTTTCATTTCTGATCAGTGCATCTGGTGAGGTTAGGTCACTTCTCTCTTCCTGTTCATTGATAAACACATTTTCTAGCTTTTGCACAATACCTGTAATACTAGAAGAACATAGTCTTTAGTTTTTCCTCTATCAGATCCTCCAAAAATAATTTTTTGTCCATCTTCCTCTAAGGAATAATCTATCAAAAGTCTTTTTATTCCAATCATGTGTTTGGAATATCCACTGTCCAAATACCAGATATGAGTTTGATTGGCCTTTGGACATTCCTGCAAAAAGAAATTATTTCTTTTTAGGCACTTAAATCTTGTTGGGTCCTAGATTCTTGTTAGCATTGACAAGTTGATTCAGTCTTTGACCCATCAAAGGTGCATTATGAAATAGTCCAAGCATAGATGCTTGCCTGCTAGTGGTTACCCTTGAAGCAGTTGGTTTCGACTCACAGTCAATGGCAAAATGTCCACTCTTTCCACAACACCAACATTCATACTTTATGCACCTCCTTTAGGGGTTCACAACAGATATATAATTATCCTTCTTTTTATTAGAGAGGCATCTGAAGGATACTGTATGTGAATATTTGCATGGCATGTGGTTGTGTGTTGGCTGATACTTGGTCTACACAGCCACTACCTTGCTCTTTCTGTTAGTTCTTCATTGAGAGGCCTTCTCTTTTTCTTTAGTGCTGGTGTTGGTACCAAACAAAAAGGTACCATAATTCTTAATCTCAATCCCTTTATGAGCTCCCTTATTGGCACTTTTTCCATGATGCATATCCATGGTTCCACTATTGTAACACTCATTCTCCCAGTGTCCGTAGACTCTTTCCTAGTCATAACTATTTGATGCTAGTAGAACCTTTTGAAAAATAGTAGATGGTATGGGTGCCTTTCCTTTGGAATTTCTTTGATTTACTCCCTTTCTCTCATACCCTACACCACTTCTATATGGTGAAGAGAAGCTGACAATAATTGGATCGACTATTTATGGCTTAGAGAAATTATCCACCAGCTTACTCTCATTGTGGAGCTCCCTTCCCAATTTAGTGATTATTCTTTCCTTTTGAATCAACAATTTAGCTTGTTCATCTATGATTTGTTTGAGCTCGGTTATTTTGAAGTTCATCTGATAGACCTTATCCATCTTCTCATCAAACTAAGCTTTGAGTGGTTTAAGGAGCTCAATCTCTTCGCTCTACTTCATAGCAAGCTTCTTGCTCTTCCCTATTTCCTCAAGGAGAGCACCAAACTTCTCAAACATTTCTTCTAAATTGTTCTCTGACTTATTGTTGGTACCCTAGTTTGGATTTGAGTTTAGTCTTCTCAATTAGTTTCTTGACCCAAGATTTATCTATGGTCAAAGGTTAGTTGTTTGGTTAGATTGCTTTAGTTATAGAGTTGTCACTTTTCCAAATGAAGATTTGGTTAAGTTGTTTTTGGTTCGACTATGGTCGAACGCCGCTCGACTATCGTATATTAACTGTTCGACGATCGTCTATCAGTTGGTCGACTATCGTCAGTCAGCAGATCGTCTATCTCTGAGTTATTTCAACTCTTGTTAGCTCGACGATCTGTGGTATCTGCCTCGTCGATCGTCGAACCCCACTCAACTTCTTTTGACCAGACAAATTTCTTGATAGTTCGACTATCTGCCTTGATAGTTCAACTATCTGCCTTGATAGTTCAACTATCTGATAGCTCGACTATCTGTTTGATAGTTTGACTATCTGTTCTGTTTGATAGTTCGACTATCTGCCTTGATAGTTCAACTATCTGATAGCTCGACTATCTGTTTGATAGTTCGACTATCTGTTCTGTTTGGTAGTTCGACTATCTGCCTTGATAGTTCAACTATTTGATAGCTCGACTATCTGTTCTGATAGTTTGACTATCTGCTCTATGTTGATAGTTCGACCATCTGTTTGATGGTTCGACAATCTTTTTGATAGCTCGACTATCTGCTTTGATAGTTCGACTATCTGTGTCGTTCGACTATCTGTTCTGATAGATCGACGATCTCTGTGGTTTGGTCGACGATCTCCGAGGGTCGTTCGACGTTCTTCTGTTTGCCTTTAGTAATTCTGTACTCCTTCTGTTCTATGATTTATTTCCTATTTATTTGGCATATTTTATTAAAGATTATTTCATTGATTTTGTGCATACTTCTCAAGGCAATCTTTGCCCCATCCTTTGTGCATAAGTCAAGCTTTATCTGACAAAGTTTTTTGTCTTATTAGTTGAAATATCTTTTTGCTTTATCTGCCATGCTGTCCTTTATAGCCGTTAGACACAAAAGTCTTCTCTGGTCGTAAAGAGTTTAGTCTGATGTGACTTTCTCTAGTACTTCTTTTATCAGATTGGATATGCAGCTTCTCAGAAAGCGTTATCCCTTTATAGCATGTATGTCTACAGGATATGTTTTGTTTTGTGCTACTTGCAGCCCAGATCGCAGATCTCAGAAGAAGAAAAAATTCAAATAAAGATTAGAGCCGTTATAAAGGCCAATATATAAAGAGTTTCTTTTGAAAGAACAAAAGAAGATATATACATACAGAAGAGAGATACATACACTCAGTTTCATACACAACAAGAAGAGATACAACTCTCAGATATTGTTACATTCAATTGAGAAGATCGACCTTCTTCAACTCACTCTTCTTCAATCCTGAGTTCATCCTGCTACCAGGAACATTCACTCAGAGTCTCAAGAAGAAGAAGAAGAAGGAAGAAAAGCTGTTGAAGAAGAACATCCATTACAAATCAAGAGTCTTCTTCAAGCTGCTCCTTCAAGATCTTCAAGACAGCTCTCTGTCAAAAGTTCAGAAGAGTTCCTGCACCCTGAAGTAGGACTTCTTCCTGGATATCACTAAGCTAGGGGGAGCCTTGATTCTTTAGAGCTTTCTAGCTCTGTGCAATCCACTTGCTTCTCTAATTTGTTTTAACAATAGAGAAGTCCTTCTAACTCTCTCTCAACCTCCGGTATAAAGGGTTATTACTCCCTTCAAAAGTTAACCTTGGTGGCAGGGCACCTGATCAAAAACCTGTGTTGGATTTTGAGCTCCTGATCAAAAGCTCAAAGGGGCTACTTGATCTACCTGAACCAGATCAGTTGGTGGCAGGGCACCTGAACAAAAACCTGTAGTGGATTCCTACCAGGGTGGTAGAAGAGTGGACGTACCTATTTAGAGGGAACCACTATAAACCTATTGCGTCGTCTGTGTTGCTTAATTTAATTGTTGCACTGTGGATGTGAATAGAAATAACTAGGATTACTAGTTGCTGTGATAGGACCAAAGCTCAACTATAATTACAGTAAGCTTTCTCTTATGCACTTCACTTTGTGTTAGGCTCTAGGGTTTCAAATATATATAAACTCATTCCACAAATTAACTCTAAGGGAGTTGAGTAGGGTTTCATAATTTTTGAATACTCTATTCACCCCCCCCCTCTAGAGTTGTATATATCCTCTCTTTCAATTGGTATTAGAGGGAGGTTGACTGACTGTACAGGCTAACACCTGAGTCACAAGATCCAGTTAGATACCAAGTTTATATACATTCACTTCATGGCCCAGTACAAGGATTATTCTAGCACTAGACCTCCAGTTTTCAACTTAGCTCAGTTCAGCATCTGGAAGGCAAGAATCAAGTTATATATGAATTCTATTGATGAAGATATTTTTTCTTCTATTTTGACAGGACCTCCAACACCACCTGCTGCAGCCACTGCTACAACATCTACAAATCTCAGTGTAGTGCTACCTCTAGACTACAATGATGCTTACAAGAAAGCAAAAGTAGCTGATGCTAAAGCAATGAATATTCTGGCTCAGACTATGTCTGATGAAACCTTCAAGAAAGTGGCTGATTGCACCTCTGCAAAAGCCATGTGGGACTCACTGAACCAGATTATAGCTGGTTCAGCTGATGAAAGGAAGGACAGAAGGTCCAACCTTATATCCCAATATGAAAACTTCAAGAAGACTGAAGCTGAATCAGTTGAAGGAATGTACACCAGGATCAGCTCAATCATCAATGAGCTGAGAACCCTTGATAAGGAGATAACATTGACAGAGGTCAATGATAAGATACTGATGTGCTTCCCCAGCACATGGGATCTTAGGATCTGGCCCATCAAGGAGGCCAGAAGTACTACTGAGATCTCAACTGAAGCCCTCCTTGGGAAGCTCAAATCTTTTGAGCAAGTTCTAAAGTCCAGGGAAGCTGAAGCTGAAGCTGAAGCCAAGACTCCAACTCCAACAAGGAAAGAGCAAACTCTTGCTCTCAAAGCTGCTGATTCTTCTGAAGGAAGCCAATCCAATGAGGAGCTGATGGCACTCTTTGCCAAAAGGTTTCTCAAGATGGGCAGAAAGGACTTCAGAAAGAAGTCTTCAAGATATGAAGATAAACCAAGGTATGGCAGATCTCCTGCTAAAGAAATTATTTGTTATGGTTGTAGGAAACCTGGACACATTCTACCAGAGTGTCCAGAGGAAAAGAACAAAGAAAAGAGAAAAGAAAAAGAACATCACAAGAAGCACTCCAAGTCCTCCTCCTACAAAAATAAGAAGAAGGAGAAAGGATTTGTTGCTGAAACCTGGAGTGATTCAGATGAGGAATCTACCTCCTCAAGCTCCAATGAAGATGAGGGAGAGAAGAAGGCAAAGGAAATTTGCCTTATGGCAATTGATGCTTGTAGCAATCACTCAGCTGCAGAGAGTTCTGATGATGATGAAGAAATGCCTACACAAGATCAGGTAAGACCTATCCAATTACTAAAGATAAATGGTTTTTGGATAATGGCTGTTCCAAACACATGACAGGAAACAAATAAAATCTGTCAAGATTCAAGGCCAGGCCTGGACCAAAGGTGATCTTTGGGGATTCCAGCTGTGGTCAAACTGAAGGATATGGTAGGATTACTATTGGAGCAGTAACATTCAAAAGGGTTGCATATATAACTGGACTGAAGCACAACCTAATCTCAGTAAGCAAGTTATGTGATGCAGGTTATCAGGTATCTTTCACTAACACTCTCTATAATATTACTTTAAATAGTAATGTAGTGTTAGTAGGTATTAGACAGGGTAATATTTATTTAGTAGATTTTAACTCAACTCAATCTGAAATCTGCCTGTTTAATGAAGTAACAAATAATAACACCTTATGACATAGGAGGCTTAGCCATGTTAACCTCAAGAACATATCTAGGTTATCTAAATACAACCTTGTTAGAGGTTTACCTTCTTGCCCCTACAAGAAGGAGAGCCTATGCAAGGCTTGTTAATTAGGCATGCAAACCAAAAACTCTTTTAAATCTGTAAATAAAAGTGATTCGCCTAGAATCCTGTATTTATTACATTTGGACCTTTTTGGCCCAATAAATGTACAGAGTCTAGGAGGGAAGTATTACACTTTAGTGATTGTAGATGACTTCTCTAGGTTCACTTGGGTGTTCTTCTTGAGAACTAAGGCTGATAACTTCAAAGTTCTTTCAGACTTTCTGCTATGTGTGCAGACTGAGTATTCTACTCATGTGACCTTGATCAGAAGTGATCATGGTACTGAGTTTGAGTCTCTTCTCATGAAAGAATTCTGTGAGAAAGAAGGTATCAAACATAGCTTATCTGCTCCTAGAACTCCCCAACAAAATGGGGTAGTGGAAAGGAAGAATAGAACCCTGATTGAAGCTGCTGGAACATTATTGGCAGATACTAACATGCCTCTCTCTTATTGGACAGAAGCTGTTAGCACAGCTAATTATGTCTTGAACAGATGTCTTATATACAAGGTTAAGAGTAAAACTCCTTATGAGTTGCTTAAAGGAAAGAAACCTAAAATTAATTATTTTAGAGTCTTTGGTTGTGTAGTGTATATTCACAATAACAACAAAGAATATCTTAGAAAGTTTGAAGCAAAAGTTTCAGTGGGAATTTTTCTTGGATATTCCCAAGTAAGAAATGCTTATAGGGTGTTTAATAAATCATCTTCTAAAATAGAGGAGTCTGTGCATGTTTCTTTTGATGAGTCAAAGATGTTTTACAAGGAGAAGTAAACTTCTCCTTCCTCAAGCTCATTGCAGGTACCAGATTCATGCAAAGATGTCACTCAAGAGATTCTCCATCTATCAACTCTTCATATCACTGATTCAGACAGTGATGAAGACACTGTGGAAGCAGTTACTGTACCACCAACAGTTGATCCAATTCCTCAGGAGGAATTAATCCCAACTGTTGCTGAAGATCACATCCCACCTGCTGATCTTGTCACACTTAGAGATCATCCTACATCTCAAGTGATTGGTGACATATCAGGTGGTGTGCAAACAAGACATCAATTAAGACAGGATGTGATGCATGTTTGTTTCCTTTCACAGATTGTGCCCCTCACCATAAAAGTTGCTGAGCTAGATCCCCACTGGATCATTGCTATGCAAGAGGAGCTTAATCAATTTAAAGATGTAAAGTTTGGACTTTGGTTGCAAGACCTAAAGGCCAACTGATTATAGGCACCAAGTGGGTGTTTAGAAACAAGTTGGATGCAAATGGAATTATTGTAAGGAACAAAGCTAGGCTTGTAGCTCAGGGCTACAGACAGGAGGAAGGTATAGACTATCACCAAACTTTTGCTCCTGTTGCAAGGCTAGAGGCAATAAGGATCTTTCTAGCCTATGCAGCTTATATGAAGTTTAAGGTTTTTCAAATGGATGTCAAGAGTGCATTCCTAAATAGTGAGCTAAAGGAAGAGGTGTTTGTTGAACAACCTCCTGGGTTTGTCTCTTCAACTCAACCCTCATTTGTTTACAAGTTGCAAAAAGCTCTTTATGGACTTAAACAAGCACCCAGAGCCTGGTATGAGACTCTAGCCAGTATCCTGTTAGAGCACAACTTTGTTAGGGGAGTAGTTGATAGAACCCTTTTCGTTAAGCATCACAAGGACACCATCCTGTTAGTTCAAGTTTATGTGGATGACATTATTTTTGGCTCCACTGATCCCACTCTTTGCAAAAGGTTCTCTGACCTGATGCATTCTAAGTTTGAGATGAGTAGTATGGGTGAGCTGTCTTACTTTCTTGGTCTCTAAGTAAAGCAAGATGCTGATGGCATCTTCATCTCCCAATCCAAATATGCCAAGGAATTGGTAAAGAAGTTTGGGATGGCTGATGCTTCAGCAATGCATACACCCATGGCTACTAATGCAGTTATAGATTCTAATGATCAGGGTAATCCAGTTGATCAAAAAAACTATAGGGCCATTGTTGGTTCCCTATTGTATTTAATTGCAAGTAAATAGATATAATGTTTGCCACATGCCTATGTGCTAGATTCCAGGTCAACCCCAAGGAATCTCATTTGATTCTTCTCAAGAGAATTTTGAGATACCTGAGGGGATGTCTAAATTTAGGACTATGGTACCCAGCAGAATCAGAATTTGAGTTAATTGGATACTCTGATTCTGACTATGCTAGTTGTAGAGTTGACAGGAAAAGTACCTCAGGAACATGTCAGTTCCTGGGAGAGAGATCGGTCTCTTGGTTCTGTAAGAAACAGGCTTATGTCTCAACTTCAACTGCAGAGGCTAAATATATAGTAGCTTCTAGTTGTTGTTCACAGATCCTGTGGATTCAAAACCAGCTTTTGGATTATGGGTACACACACAAGAACACCAAAATCATGTGTGACAGTACCAGTGCTATCTCTATTGCACAAAATCCTGTGCACCACTCTAGGACCAAGCACATTGAGATCAGGAACCATTTCCTGAGAGATTGTGTGGAAAAGAACAAGATCAGCCTTGAGTTCATATCCACTGACCTTCAGAGAGGTGATATTTTCACCAAGCCCTTAGATGAACAGAAGAATCTTTTCTTTTTGGTTCAACAAGGCATGATTAATGGAAAAGACTAAGTGTGACTTCTGTCTTGTTGAAATCTGTTTGAAGATCGTCGAACGACGTTCGACGATAGTCGATCAGGTCGAGCCTATCGTCGATCTATGGGTGACGATGACTTGTTTGTTTGTGAAGACAGAAATAGTCGAACGATTGATCGACTACTCTGCTTCAGGAAACGATCGTCGAACGACCGTTCGACTATCGTCTCCAGTATCTGTTAAAATAGATCGACGATTGCTGTTTTAATATAAAACCGATGGTCGACCTAGGTTAAGAGATCGTCCTTTTTAGTAGTCGACAGAGCTCGTCTTTTCGTATTCCGTCTTTCTGCTTGAGCTCTGCCCCGCGCCTTCTGCCATTTCGTCTTCGTCATCCTCTCCAACCAAATCAATGGCGATTTCTCCAGCTCTCCTGACTGCGATGAAGTTTGACGCCAATTTTTGCGTGGATTTCGACTCATTCGGTGCCTGCAATGCGGAGATTATAGAGATGCTACAGATCTTCAATAATCAAGGTTTGTAAAAGCTGATGTCAACAAGGATCAAGATCAACATCCTAAAGATCAAAGAATGGGTTTACTCTTCTTCTTCCAGCGACGAATCCATGACCGGGACAATAGGCGGCGAAGAGGTAATCCTGACTCCTGCCGTTCTGACTGAAATTTTTGGATTATTGAATGGACAAGAAGAATATGACCAAGATATTCAAGAATATGGAAGAATGCTCGTAGAGCTAGGACATGCTGAGGGCATTCCTACAAAGTTGTTGAAAGTGAACTTCCCTTTGAGGATTAAGTTCTTAGCTGAACTTGTTGGAAAAGTGCTGTTAGGTAAGCACTCTGCTCATGACAATATAACCAGGCAGTAGTTTGCCTTGATGAGTGCAATTATCAACAAGAAAGAGATAGATTGGGCAGGGATATTGTTTGATTTGATAAGAAAGAAGAACAACAAGAAGGAAGTAACCCTTGGAAGGGTAATAGGAATTTTCCTAAAAGAAAAATATCCTCAACTATTGGGTACAGTTGCAACTTCCATCAATGTCAGTAAGAAAATGGATCCCACCTTATTTGTTAAGTGGAAAAGGAGCATTCAGAAGCCTTCACCAGCTGGGGTAGCTCCTGTTTTATCTGAGAGCACCAGGACTGTACCAGTCACTCCCCACCTACATGAAGAAGGCTCGTCCTTTCCCCCCATTACTTCCACTTATGCATTACCATCCACTTCTACTGCATTGCCATCCACTTCTGCATTACCATCTACATCCACTGTCTCTCTTCTACTTGATTCCTCCACTATTCTCCATGCATCACCACAAGCATCTCCACTCCCTTCATATCTTGCTTGGATTTCTCATCCTAGTTTTGATCTGTTGGTTTCTGAGAATCTACCCACTCCACCTCAGTCACCAATTTCTCATTCAGATCATATTGATCTTCCTGCATCCACTCATCAGTCTCCAGTTTACAACATATCTCATCAAGAGACCACCGTCCCTGATGATCTTCCATCTACTGAGCTTCCCCCATCCACATCATTTGAAATAACTCCAGCTTTTATTGTAAAAATCCTGGAGCTAATTACTCCTTCAATCAAAACCATGATTGAAGAAGCAATTGCCCCTCTTGTATCTACCATCTCTTCCCTGTCATCCTCCATCATAGCTCTCTCTAAGTCTACTAAGCCCTCTTCAGTTAGGGGCCTGACTTCAGTATCTACTGAAATCAGGCAGGGGGAGATGTTCGAGGAAGATGCCTCAGGACTTCCCCTTGTTACTCTTCCAATAGATCCCCAAGCAGAAATTCAAAAAGAAACAGCAGTTCCAGTTGATATTACAACATCATCTGCAGAACCAGCACCAGTTCAGAGGCCATCTGATATCATAATGGAAGCAGAATTTGCCTTCAAAGTGTTCCTTGAAGAAGCTTCCACTCCCCTAGTTGCTCTATTCCTAGAAGGAGTCATTACCTCCTTTCTAGATGACTTTTGGGAGTTCAAAAATTCTGAAGAAAATCCTGAAGGTAATTCATTTACTCAATTCCTTGACATATTAACTGACATGCTAGCATGTGAATACCTGAAAGGGATGTTTCGATACCATTTAGAACACCTTTGTGTCCCTTTGGTTTCAGATCTAGTTCAAGAAGTTCAACCTGCTCAACAACCAGCTCCAGAACTAGCTCCAGAACTTACTCAAGAACCTGCTGTTCAAGATCCTGTATTTACTCCTCCAGCTCAGATAGCTGTGCAAGATGATCAAGAAAAAGTTTATGAAGAGCAAAAAGAGAAATCAATAGTCTGGGATGACACCCCAGGACTAGACCTGGATACTCTTCTGGCACAGGATGCCCTAGAAGAGGAAAGAGAGAAAGCTGCATTAAAAGCCAAAGAACAAGCTGAGCAAGAGGCTTTTGACCCTTATGATCAACCTCCATCATCTCATTCTGATGATGAGGAGGATTCTGATGAATCAGAAAATTCTAAGAAGAAGAAAGAAGAAAAAATAAAAAGGAAAGCTGCTGCTCCTCCTCCTCCTAATCCTGATCATGATGTTCCTTATTATATACTGAAAGGAATAGATCCCAAATCTAAAGAATATCAACATTGGATGGTATTATCCAAAAATTAACAAAAGAAAAAAAAAAGAAAAGCAAAAGGTATGACAGTCCAGCTCCAAAGTGGAATCCTAGAGGACCTCGTCCACCTCCAAGTGCAGGAGCATCTGGAAATGTATCTGCCAATCCATCAGCCCCTTCTGCTAGATTCACTCCGTCTCAAGCACATCAAAGAAGAAGTAATCCAGGATATCAAGGCAGATCTCAATCTGGACATCAAAGACAAGATGCTGATACAAAAGAGCAACTGAAGGAGATAGTATATTAGAAGCCAACCTTTTCTCCTCCTCCTTCACCCAAGAGGAAAGCATCCTCTCCTAAAGAAAGATAAAGCACACCATCCAAAAAGCCAGCTCAAACAAATAAAACTGATTCAAAAGGAAAAAGGATTATTTACTCTGAAAAATCATGTAAAAAATATGCAGAGTTTGCTCCTCCAGCTTCTTTAGTTATTTAAGAAAATAAAGAGCCAGCTGCAAGTTTGCTGGAACTCTCTACAAAATTCAAAACTGTAAAACCTTTAGATCCAACTGGTGATAATGAATATGAGAGCCAAGTGCTAAATCCAGATTTTAGGATGGCAAGATTTCTTGAATTAGTTGGATCAGCTCAAATCAGACAAGCCAGAGCTGAAGGAAAAGATATTACAGGCTTAACTACTATGTCTAAAGTATGAAAGAAGGAGCTAGACAAATTCCAGGTTAGACCTGAGGTTTTTGATCCTTCTAAATATATGGAAAAGCACCCAGAAGCAGTAGTGCCAAGTGCAGGAGAATCTAAATTCATTGGAGAACAAGATTTAAAGATATCAAAGAAGGAAGCTCTAGATCCTTTCAGAAAATTTTATTTTCTTCCTGGTTCTTCTGTATCTAAATCAGATTCTGATGCTGTTTAAGTTTTATGTATTGACAGTATGTTTATTTGTCTATTTGATTGATGCAATTTTTTGCTTAGGTGTTTCTTTTCCTGAGTTATATTTATTTCCAGTAGTTTTTGTTTTGAGAGACTTAACCGAAATAGGGGGAGATTGTTGGTACCCTAGTTTGGATTTGAGTTTAGTCTTCTCAATTAGTTTCTTGACCCAAGATTTATCTATGGTCAAAGGTTAGTTGTTTGGTTAGATTGCTTTAGTTGTACAGTTGTCACTTTTCCAAATGAAGATTTGGTAAAGTTGATTTTGGTTCGACTATGGTCGAACGCCGCTCGACTATCGTCTATCAACTGTTCGACGATCGTCTATCAGTTGGTCGACAATCGTCAGTCAGCAGATCGTCTATCTCTGAGTTAGTTCAACTCTTGTTAGCTCGACGATCTGTGGTATCTGCCTCGTCGATCGTCGAACCCCGCTCGACATATTTTGACAAGACAGATTTCTTGATAGTTCGACTATCTGCCTTGATAGTTCAACTATCTGATAGCTTGACTATCTGTTTGATAGTTCGACTATCTGTTCTGTTTAATAGTTCGAATATTTGCCTTGATAGTTCAACTATCTGATAGCTCGACTATCTGTTTGATAGTTCGACTATCTGTTCTGTTTGATAGTTCGACTATCTGCCTTGATTGTTCAACTATTTGATAGCTCGACTATCTGTTCTGATAATTCGACTATCTGCTCTGTGTTGATAGTTCGACCATCTGTTTGATGGTTCGACTATCTTTTTGATAGCTCGACTATCTACTTTGATAGTTCGACTATCTGTGTCGTTCGACTATCTGTTCTGATAGATCGACGATCTCTGTGGTTCGGTCGACGATCTCTGAGGGTCGTTCGACGTTCTTCTGTCTGCCTTTAGTAATTTTGTACTCCTTCTATTCTATGATTTATTTCCTATTTATTTGGCGTATTTTATTAAAGATTATTTCATTGATTTTGTGCATACATCTCAAGGCAATCTTTGCCCCATCCTTTGTGCATAAGTCAAGCTTTATTTGACAAAGTTTTTTGTCTTATTAGTTGAAATATCTTTTTGCTTTATCTGCTATGCTGTCCTTTATAGCCATTAGACACAAAAGTCTTCTCTGGCCGTAAAGAGTTTAGTCTGATGTGACTTTCTCTAGTACTTCTTTTATCAGATTGGATATGCAGCTTCTCAGAAAGCATTATCCCTTTATAGCATGTCTGTCTGCAGGATATGTTTTGTTTTGTGCTACTTGCAGCCCAGATCGCAGATCTCAGAAGAAGACAAAATTCAAATAAAGATTAGAGCCGTTACAAAGGCCAATATATAAAGAGTTTCTTTTGAAAGAACAAAAGAAGATATATACATACAGAAGAGAGATACATACACTCAGTTTCATACACAAAAAGAAGAGATACAACTCTTAGATATTGTTACATTCAACTGAGAAGATCGACCTTCTTCAACTCTCTCTTCTTCAATCTTGAGTTCATCCTGCTACCAGGAACATTCACTCAGAGTCTCAAGAAGAAGACGAAGAAGGAAGAAAAGCTGTTGAAGAAGAACATCCATTATAAATCAAGAGTCTTCTTCAAGCTGCTCCTTTAAGAACTTCAAGACAGCTCTCTGTCAAAAGTTCAGAAGAGTTCCTGCACCTTGAAGCAAGACTTCTTCCTGGATATCACTAAGCCATGGGGAGCCTTGATTCTTTAGAGCTTTCTAGCTCTGTGCAATCCACTTGCTTCTCTAATTTGTTTTAACAATAGAGAAGTCCTTCTAACTCTCTCTCAACCTCCTGTATAAAGGGTTATTACTCCCTTCAAAAGTGAACCTTGGTGGCAGGGCACCTGATCAAAAACCTGTGTTGGATTTTGAGCTTCTAATCAAAAGCTCAAAGGGTCTACTTGATCTACCTGAACCAGATCAGTTGGTGGCAGGGCACCTGAACAAAAACCTGTAGTGGATTCCTACTAGGGTGGTAGAAGAGTGGACGTACCTATTTAGAGGGAACCACTATAAACCTCTTGCGTCGTCTGTGTTGCTTAATTTAATTATTGCACTGTGGATGTGAATAGAAATAACTAGGATTGCTAGTTGCTGTGATAGGACCAAAGCTCAACTGTAATTACAGTTAGCTTTCTCTTGTGCACTTCACTTTGTGTTAGGCTCTAGGGTTTTAAATATCTATAAACTCATTCCGCAAATTAACTCTAAGGAAGTTGAGTAGGGTGTCATAATTTTTAAATACTCTATTCACCCCCCTCTAGAGTTGTATCTATCCTCTCTTTCACTTATATTTATCCTCACCATTAGATGATGAGTCTGCCTCTAACTCAGCACCAATTGCATAATCAGAATTTGAGAGAGGAGTTTTGATTTATACCTCATCAGGATAGGATTCATCCTGATCTTCTCATTCATTCAGAGCCATGAGTCCATATCTATCTTCTTCATCTTCAGTATCACTCTCAGTTGATGATAGTGGGGCCTTAATGCCTACCAAAGTAGCATCAGGTACTTTTGTCAATGTTATCAACCCAACATAGGCTTCCTCATCTTCAGATTCACAAGATCTTGAGTCACTGTCACTCAAGGTCTTTTCCTTTTTAGCCAAAAGGTATTTTTAGATTTCTTTCCCAAGTGATATCTCTTCTCTTAAGATCTGCTGCTACAACTTCTCTTGGATGGATAGTCAGCAATCATGTGATCTATATTTCTATATCCAAAACAAATGGTATCATTAGAATTAAGTTTGTTCTGCTTAGTATCATACATATCACTTTTGGGGTCTTTTTTTGGATCTCTCTGAATTATTGTGTTGCTTTCTGGAGTTAGAGGAAACCATCCTATGTCCGTCCCAAGCCTGAATAAAAAATGGTGAGGGTTGTTTAGGTAGACGGCTAGCAAAAAATTTAGTCACCCTTATAAATATGAATTATTTGAGAAATTGTCCAAAAGCTAAGTTGTTCCCCGTAAGGAACGCATCGCAGGGTATGAATACGACGTCTAAGCAAGGACCGTTATATCTCTAGGACTTGGGTGTAGTGTTAAATATGCAAAATCCTCATCATATGTTCCAAATGCGGCGTCTTGGCAAGGACCACTACACCTCCAAGAGGACTTGGGTGTAGTGTTAAATTGGCAAAAGTACTCCCATATTAGACATCGTAGGAAAGTATGTTGTAGGAATTGTGACTTACGTTAAGAAGTTGGAATATAGGCATGCTAATGGGGAAAGCGATGAAAATAATGGATGAAATGACTAGGAAAAAGATAAATATTTTATCCATTCATGAGACTAGATGGTGGGTGAAAGCTAATTTTTTAGATAATTCAGGTTTATAATTATAGTATACGGGAAAAAATAAAACAAATAGTGGAGACCGTATTATTGTGGATACTACTTGGAGGGATAAAGTTTTTGGGGTAAGTAGAAATTGTAACATAATCATAACTCTTAAATTGGACATAGGAAAGGAAACTATTAATGTGATCAATGCTTACACGCCACAAGTAATATTAAGTAAAGCTATTAAAATATAATTTTGGGAAGTCTTAGATGATTTTGTAATGGAAATCTCACAAAGAGAGAAGATTTTCATAGGAGGGGACTTAAATGGACATATAAGGAAGGAAAATATAGAGTATACATCCGTTCATGGAGGATTGGATATGGATAAAGAAATAAAGAAGGAAAAACTATTTTTGACTTTGCAGTAGCACATGATCTAATTGTGACAAATATGCTTTTCATAAAGAGGGGAGAACATTTAATTACATTTAAAAGTGTACCAAATAAGTCGTAAATTGATTATTTTATGACTTGCAAAATGGATAAAATGATTTGTAAGGATTGTAAAGTCATACCAGGAGCAAGTTTGACAACACAACATAGGTTAGTAGTGTTAGAAGTACAAATTAAATATAATAAATTTAAGACAAGAAAAAAAATGTTGCCAAAACATTGGTGGTGGAACTTGAAGATGGAAAGATAGGTTGTTTTCAAGACAACAGTAATGAAATAACTAGTTAATGACCCTTATGCTAATCCTAGTATCTTATAGGAAGTTATGTCTTCATAGTTAAGGACAACTAGAAAGAACGTATATGGAGTATCAAAAGACCGTACTCCCCCAAATAAAGAATCTTGATGGTAGAAAGAGGAAGTGCAAGATAAAGTGAGGGCAATGAGGTCAGCTATAAATCACTCAAATCTTGTAGGAATGATGAAAACTTAGCCAGGTATAAATTCGCCAAAAAGAAGCTAAATATGGAGTAAGTAAAGCAAGAAATCAAGCTTATAAAGAATTTTATAAGCGACTAGATACCAAAGATGGAAAGCGTGACATATATAAAATTGCTCGAGCTAGAGAAAGGAAGATAAGAGATTTAAGACAAGTAAAATGCATAGAGGATAAAACAGAACCAGTTTTAACGAATGATTATGTATCACCGCCATCTGTCACAAAGAATATAACAGAAGGTCCAGCCGGGGTCCCACGCCAAATTCCATGGATAGTCGATGGAGTTATGCATTAAAACCAAAACATCCACGTATCTTAACTCAGAGTTACATTCTAGCGGAAGCTGTTAAGTTACAAAAACCCACAATTAGGAATGTATACTATAAATACCAACAGGAATGATAGTTATACAAAGAGTCTGGCCATAAGGCCTTACAAAATATGAAATGTTTACACTACCAAGGTGGTTTACATACTTTGGCACGCAGACCGACAACACATGAAAAGTAGTAAACATTTTGCTTTTCCTTTGAGGGTTGGCTTAGCATAAAGGGGCTTCAACCCACTAATTCCCACTCAGCTCTCCAATACCTGTATAGGGATAATCCACCAAGACCTGGCAAATAAAGCAACGTTCAGCTTTAGCTAGCCAATTTATAACAATCCCACCCCCTTCTCGGGGCGATAATGCTCCTTCCCAGCAAGAAAGCATCATTTAATTCAAGTAAGAATATGCAATTTAAGCACCATTCATCATCAACGTCGGCATGACCGGCCACACATTTTGTGCTCTCAAGGCACTCTTTCGTTGTACCCCACAGGTCCCACCACCTTTCTAAGTCCTAGACTTGATTATCCCACTTGAGAATTCACACTAGTCAGGCACGTAGCCACGAATCTAACTTATGCCAACAATGATTCCAAGTACTTTAGGAATCTAGTCCGACAACATAGTGCGGGTACAAATCAGCTATTTCCCGGTTCTCAAATCGTCATGCCGACACTAATAGACAATGAAATCAAGTCGAACAACATGATGCGGGTCAACCTCCCCTTTCCCGATCACAACATACAAAATCACGTCATGTTCCAAGGCTGGCTCTGATGGACACTATAGCTGGACACTCTAATCTCTCAGCTCTGCATGCTACCCACCTTATCCACAGGGCTTGGGCTTATTGTCACACATCAGCTGACTGGGTGTTATCTCTAGTGGTTACCACAATCACAACGTCATATCGATAAAATCACACATATATCTCATGTAAGACCCCCATTTTTTTCTTTTTCGACACCGGGGTCTTAGGCCCAGAGTCGCCGCCTTGCGGTGATACCTTCGCACTCGGGAAGGTCGTCACTACAAGACGCCGACTCTGCCGGCCAATTTCGATCATAACTGTAGCATAAGAAGAGATGCAAGTCCACAGAAATCACATATATAGAAATAAACTCCACAAAGGGAGTGTCCACAGATAGTACATATAATAAAATCTCGGGCTTATGCCCGGTACATCAAGTCCTCACTACAATTCTCTCATCGCGGAAGCAACTAATACAACTACTATAGTTCGGGACTCACTGTCCCTGCTGTCTGGACTCCAGTGCTAGACTGTCCGATCTCCAAGCGTGCCGACCTCCGGGGCTGCTCCTCCATGCTGGGCTCCGTGGTCCCCTAGATGATGTGGTTCGAAAACCGTTAGTCTAAAAGACTAAGTCCTATCGTCCCCCACCCCTTCCCCCATAGCTCCTAAGCACCGAGCGGGGAGAAGGAAAGGGAAGGACATGAAGGTGGAGAATAGTCAAATTCTAGATGGCAGCGGAATTAAACTAACAATGTTAAGTGTGATACAAAATTTAAATAAGTAACCTTAACTTATGTGGGTACACATAAGCTAAGGGATCTTTTGCAGGGCTCCTATCGTATAAAAAGTCCCATACCGATTTATACGATAGGGTGTCGTTTCTATTAGCAGGCTTATAATATTTAAAGAGAACCTTGACTTATAAGCACGCTCACACGAACTTATAGGCCAAGGGGTCGTTTTGCAAGGCCTAATGTATAGAGCGTCCCATACCGCTTATACATTAGGTGTCAGGTTATATGCAATGACGATGCTATGAAATGCAAGTATGCTATGATGTGAATAGACAAGTGCAACTCACCCACTCGACTCTGTGTACACAGACCTTTAGTTCCCCCTTTCGGAGCCGTTACCTCCCAGGATACCTCCGTAGTGGCAGACGGAAGCGGTGGGTTGGGCCTCGCCCACCTCTAAACCAGTAAAGCACTACCAGTCAGACCTATCGTACGCCTCAACGCTTGGTGCACTTAAGCGGACGCCTACATACTCTTGCCGGCTAGCGCACCGGACTTTTGTTGGCGAAGTGTTCGCCACACTTGCCGAGCAAACGATATTGGTGTCGGTGCATCGAACTCCCCAATATCGAAGACCCACCACCTTAAACCTTTTATGCACATGCAATAGTTATGAGTCAACCAACCAACCGAGCCGAAGCTCACCGGACAATCCAGTCCATCATAATCTACAACCGAGCCAAAGCTCCCCGGACTATCCCGTCCGTCATAACCGTCAACCGAGCCAAAGCTCGCCAGACTACCATACCCAATAACTACCGGGCTTATTGCCCAAGTAACCCATACTAACTCCCGGGACACTGGGGTGTGAGAGTGTGAAATCCTAAGTTTACTATCTACTCCTATGCCTACGACTTAGGTTTTACCCATTCCATTTCCAGATTATAATAACTAGACCTAAGGTGAATTGACCTTCCACCTTATGGGGGGAGACGATCTTTCGTCGATCCCAAACATCACTCATCATTTAGTCAAACTCATTCCTATCTCACCCCACCCTGAGTGATGAACTCATTCCACCAATTTTTGACTTATGAACCTAACTTGCACTCCAGATTGTTTCTGAAGAATTACTATATGCAGACCATCAAGGTTTAATGTTAAGTAAAAAGAGAAGTATGTCAAATAATCATTCGATACTCCTATAATAATTTATGGAGGTCCATTATGACCTTTATTGCCCAAATCCAGAGTTTTACAATTTTCCTATTTATTTAGGAATTTATTAAATATTTATAGTGGCCAAAGTCTCCAAGATTGAACTGAAGGTACCAAATTTTGACAAGATAGAGTCTCCCCAGATTTATGCTATACTCAATATAAACAATTAACCTATTATCCAAGATCTCTTGATTTTTCAGCAAGGTTTTGGCCACTAATTCTATTTTTAAATTATCCCACAGTATCTCGTTAAAATAAATAAATAGGGTAATATTACTCCTAAAATTTCAAGTAAACTTCCAACATGATAACAAAGGCATATAAGTGCTCTGGGATAAATATCATAAGTGAATTAAGGAGTGATAAACTGCAAATGAATTATATAAACAATTTTCCAAAATTGCTAAATGCAGACCACCAAGCCAAACTTCATGTAAAATGGGAAGTATATACAAATAATCATCCAGAACCCCTATAATAATTAATGGAGGTCCATTATGACCTTTAAATCCTAAGTCCAGAGTTCCAAAATTTTCCTTACTTATTTGATAATTTATTTAATTATTCAGATGTCTAAAATTTCTAATAATGAACATGAAGTACTATTTTCATTCAAGGTATCATTCTACAAATTTTATATGTTACTCAAAATAGTGATATAACTTATCTTCCAAAATATATAATTCTTTTCAGTAAGGCTTTATCCTTAAATCAATAATTCATTTAAATCCTTGGAAATTAATTTAAGAAATATAAAATACCATATTGCTTCCAAAAATTCAGAGAAATTTCAATTATGAATCTAATGGCATAAAAATGGTTTGGGACAAATTTTAATAATTTATTTATCAGTAAATGGGCTTAAATAAATTTGTGAATAATTCCATCAAATGACAGGCTTGTGAACTAACTACCTCAAATACTTGTCCAAGAATTTTTATAAAATTTATATAAACTCATTATGCTTCAAAACATCCTCTGCCAAAAGTTCATGACCTCTTAAGGGTTAGAGGTAGCATAATAATTTTTTTACTTAATTTAAGAATCTCTTGTGTTACAAATGAAATGCCATAAATAATACTCCAAAATTCCTAAATAAATTACCAAGGCTTCTTAATATCCTTATGACCATCCTACCAAAATTTTATATCATTTTAAAGGGTTTAGCTAACCCATTCCTAACCCACCACATTTGTGCCCTGAGCTAGGGTTAGGGATTTGAGGGTCCTAAACCCTCCAAAATACCCTAATATTTTCACCAGAGGATTAAAGTAACTATAATACCATCCCTACAAAGTTTCATAGCCATACAAGGTGATATGGCCACATGCCCTTCACAAGGTACAAAAGCCCTTCCTTAGGGTTTGACCTAGGATCTTGGGACAAACCAACTCCAATGCCCCCAATTTTTCTTTGGGAGGTGTATATTGTCATGCAAAACCAGTGTACCAAATTTGAACCTCTGTTGAGGTGAATTGGGCACCATAAGCCAAAAATACATTTTGGACCAAAATACCCTTCTTAGGGCAAGGCTAGGGTTTGCTTGAATCCCAATCAAATCAATTCCAACCTTAATGAAATTTTAACCAGAGGTCTATATTGACCTCATATCCGTCCCACCAAAATTTGGGTGAATTTGGATTTCATTTGACCCATAATTTAATTTACCCTAGCATAATTAAATGTTTTACAAAACTATAGGAATATTATGCCCAAAAATTCCCATTTTTGGGCAGGGTCTAGGTATAGGGTAGGGTGACCCCCTGCCAAAATTTCAGCTCATTTGGACCAAAGATGAAGTGTGGGCATCTACTTTAATGACTGCCTATTCATTTGTATAGACCCCACCAAAATGAGTGCCCTGGTCAGACCAGTCACCCAAGTTGGTTCAAACCAATTTTGTCTGCAAGTAGACTCATAGGGATACATTTTTGATGTTAACCACTTTTTTTGAAAATAGCTCTAAGTATTTTTAATAATTAAATCAAATAAATAGGACTACTGTGACAGAATATGAAATTAATCAAATCATATCATATAGTTTAAGATTATCATCCTGCACGAATCTTGGCGCGTGATGGACGGGATCTGGTCATCTCCTTCCTCCAGCAGACGGCCCGGATTTATCCTACCTGGGCCGACTTCCAGTGGCTGCCGCCGGCGCTCCGGCCACCTCCCCGGCCTGCCACCGCCGCCGACACCTTCGTGGTGGTCGGGGCTATCTCCAGGCGGCGGCTGGGTCGCCGGGAAGCACTGTTCCGGCAGTTCCACCAATCGGATAATTCGGCCGAAAACCATGAAAATCAAAATCAGATTGGGCTCGATTGAGCCCCAACCTTGGCCCTAATGATGTCTACGATCTACCCATGCAAGAAGGGATGGAGGAGGACCTGAGTGGGCGGCTGTAGCCGGGCTGAACGTCGGATTGGCATGGTGGTGGCTAGTGGTGGTCGGCCTCCTTCAATTATGCAGTAGAGTGCTTGGCCCCTTCAGGTAAAGTGTGGGAATTACTCCTCTGAGTCCAGGGAAGCTCTTAAAAGGAAGTGGGGAGGTGTTAGGTAGCTGAAAACACTTTGGCCAATTTTGGCCAAATTCAAACTTGGCGGCTTGAGGATATAGGGGAGATGGCATGGCTGTATCCAGTCAAAGATTGCATGGTTGGATTGGGGCTGCCTTCCTTGTCCTATAGGAGTGAATAAAGGGGGTTGGGGAGGGGGAGGATGAGCCCAAAGTCTTCCTCTCTTTTCTTCCTTCTCTTTCTCTCTCCTCCATGGATGGCTTTCTCTCTCCTAGTCACCAAGCCTGAAAATTTGGCTCCTAACTAACCCATGGCAGCCCACAAGCCCATCTCATCCATCAAAGCAAGGTTGGCCCAAGTGAATTGGGCTTGAGCTTGAGTTAGCCCATTTGGGCTAGCTTGACCTAAACCTTGACTATGGTTGACCTTAATCAATTTGGTCTTTTAGGTTTCCCCTAATGGGACTTTGGTGACCCATTGGCCTCCCCCTTGAGTCAAGGTGGGGTTGGATTGGCTCTTGGAGGTCACTTGACCCTTAACTAGGGCACTTTGACCATTTTAGGGTTAGAGTTGACTTTGGTCAACTCAGCCTTTTTGATTGGTCCCAATGGGTCCTTGGTGACCCATTGACCTCTCACTAGGGTTATGGAGGTATGGGTGGGGTCCACTTGGCTAAGAGACTTCAATTGGCCCTTAAGAAGGTTAGATTGACCTAATTAGGGTTAGAGTTGACTTTGGTCAACTTAGCCCCTTTGACTGCCCTCCATGGGTCCTTAGTGACCCATTGACCTCCCCTAGGGTCAAGGTGGGGTTGGATTGGCCCTTGGAGGTCACTTGGCCCTTAACTAGGGCATTATGACCATTTTATGTCAAGGGTTGACTTTGGTCAAACTAGCCCTTTTGATTGGTCCCAATGGGTCCTTGGTGACCTATTGGCCTCTCACTAGGCTTATGAGGGTAGGGGTGGGGTCCATTTGGCTAAGGGACTGCAATTCACCCTTGTGTAGGCCAATTTGACCTAATTAGGGTCATAGTTGACTTTGGTCAACTTAGCCCTATTGACTACTCTCCATGGGTCCTTAGTGACCCATTGACCCCTACCTAGGGTTATGAGGGTATGGGTGGGGTCCTGGAGTCTTGGTGAAGTCCCATGATCACTTTAACCAAGGTTTAGAGATCTGCTAAGTGCAGACCATAGTGGCCTTATCCACACCACCAGGTCCACTTGACCCCTTTCTTGGGCTTCCTAGGGTTTTGTCATGACAAAACTACTCTTAGGGGTCTAGTTGGAAATGGGATGTTACAAATCCCAATAAACAAAACAAAGATTTCGTCCCCGAAATCAAGGTTAAGCCTACGGGGACTCCTGTCAGGGAGCGAAAAACTTGTAACATCCCATGAGAGTTGAAAGTTTTACGTCACGACACCATGTTTATTATGTGAGGTTCAAAAGTGTTTGTCAATTTTTAAAACCAACTTGCCCAATTGGCAAAGTCTAGACCCCAATAAACAAAAGATTAGCCCATATCCTTGAAATTTCAGTTCTACTTAAAATAGGAAAGTAAATTGAACATCTTGCGTGGGTTTGAGGGATACCTGACTGAAGAGTTCCGGGTATCTTTGTCGCATCAAGTCCTGGGGCTCCCATGTGTGCTCCTCTCTTCCGTGATTTCTCCACAGGACCTTGACTAACGGAACCTTCTTGTGGCGTAAAACTCGTACCCCCTTGTCGTCAATCCGGACCGGTTCTAGGTGAACTGACCGATCAGATGCTATCGGTCCATCTGTGGTTGTAACTTGCTGCTCTGGACGTAGTAGAGCTCTCCTAAGAGAGGATATATGGAACTCGTCGTGCAGACTCTCCAACTCCGGTGGCAGTTCCAGCCTGTATGCCAAGGGACCGATCCGCTCCTGGATCCTATAAGGCCCCATGTACCTTGGGCTGAGCTTCTTCCTCTGTCCGCGTACCCGAGTAACTCCATGCATGGGTCGGATCTTTAAGAACACCTGATCTCCTATCTGAAATTCCACCTGACGGTGCCGAGCGTCGTAATACTTAGCCTGCCGGCTTTGTGCTTCTAGCATCCTGTCCCGTATCAATCTCACCTGAGCCTCGGTGTCCTCAACAAATTCCGAATCCAATGCCTTAGGGTCCTCGTCCTGTATCCATGACAGTTGAGTCCTGCACTTTCGTCCATACAACGCCTCATAAGGAGCCATTTTAATACTGGACTGGTAGCTGTTATTATACGAGAACTCGATCAGTGGTAATAACTTCTCCCATGGTTCACCGCGATCTAATACGCAGAGTCGTAGTAAATCCTCCAAAGTTCGGTTGGTCCGTTCTGTCTGTCCATCTGTCTGGGGATGAAAAGCCGTACTGAAGGTTAGTCGAGTGCCTAAGTAAGTTTGCACTGACCTCCACTCCCTGGATGTAAATCGTCCATCCCGGTCTGACACAATCGACTTGGGTACACCATGGTAGCGGACGAACTGCTCCACAAATTTCCGGACTAACACTCCCACCGAGTCATCCTTCCTGATTGGAATAAACCTCGCCACCTTCGTTAGTCGGTCGATGATCACCCATATTGAATCGTTCCCTGTCCTGGATCGAGGAAGTCCATGTATAAAATCCATGGCGATATCATTAAACTTCCACTCTGGTACTGGGAGTGGCTGCAATAACCCTGCGGGGTTTTTGCACTCCGCTTTTACTAATTGGCACGCCTTGCAACGGGTCACGAAGTAGGTGATATCCTTCTTCATGCCGGGCCAGAACATAGTCTTCTTCAGATCTGCAGTCATCATCGTGATCCCCGGGTGTACCGAATATCGACTGCAATGAGCCTCCATCATGATGTCCTCCCGGATCTGGCCTCCCTCTGGTATGTAGACCCGTCCTCTGAAGCATACTAGATCGTCCCTCAGTGTGTAATCTCCCACAGTGCCTGCTTCTAAGGACCGGAATATCGGCTCTAGCTGAGTATCCTGCCTCTATCCATCCCTGACCCGTTCTCGTATGTCATCCGTGGCGATTAATGATGACAGATATTCTCGGTATAACTCAGGGTGATCCTCAGATACCAGGGATACTTGCATCTTATCAAACATCTGTATTAACTCCAAGGCCATCAACGGTGTTCCTACTCTAGCATTTGCGGTCTTTCGGCTTAATGCATCTGCTACCACATTCGCCTTTCCAGGGTGGTAGTGCATCTCATACTGGTAGTCTGCTAAAAATTCCACCCATCGTCTCTGTCTAATGTTTAGCTCCTTCTGTGTGTCCACATATTTCAGATTTTTATGATCGGAGTATATGTCGCAGTGGACGCCATACAGATAGTGACGCCAGACTTTTAGTGCAAAAATGACCGCTCCCATCTCTAAGTCATGAACTGGGTAGTTTTGCTCGTGCTTCTTTAGTTGCCGAGAAGCATAAGCTATCACATGGCCATTCTGCATAAGTACTGCCCCCATGCCCTGGTAAGAGGCATCGGTGTAAACCTGGAATCCTTCTTTCCCTGAAGGAAGGGCAAGTATTGGGGCCGAAGTGAGTCGCCCCTTTAGCTCTTGAAAAGCCTCTTCACATCGTGGGGTCCAGATAAAGGGCACCTCCTTCCTTGTCAGAGATGTGAGTGGGAGGGCAATACGAGAGAATCCCTCTACAAATTTTCGGTAGTAACCGGCAAGTCCTAGGAAACTTCGTACATCTGTGGCCGTCTTCAATTGTGGCCAGTCCCGAACCGCTTGGATCTTGGTCGGGTCCACTGCCAACCCAGCACCACTGATGATATGGCCTAGGAAGGCCACCTCCTTCAACCAAAACTGGCATTTGCTGATCTTTGCATAAAGCTTGTGCTCCCGTAGTCTCTCCAGGGTCAGCGTAAGATGCCGTGTGTGCTCCTCCTCTGTCCTTGAGTAAATGAGGATGTCATCGATAAACACGATGACAAACACATCTAAATATTCTTCGAACACCTGATTCATAAGGCTCATAAATGCTGATGGCGCATTTGTGAGCCTGAAGGGCATCACTGTAAATTCATATAGCCCATATCGGCTACTGAAAGCAGTCTTCGGAATGTCTTCCTCCTGGATCCTTAGCTGGTAGTAACCAGACCTCAAATCCAATTTGGAAAAGAAATGCGCACCTTCTAGCTGGTCAAACAGCTCATCTATCCTTGGCAACGGATATGTATTTCGCACTGTCAATCGGTTTAGTGCTCGGTAGTCGATGCACAGTCTCAGAGTTCCGTCCTTCTTTTTAACGAATAAGACCGGGGCTCCCCAAGGCGAAGAGCTTGGTCGGACAAATCCAGCCTCCACCAGTTCTTGGAGTTGGCTTCGAAACTCTGTCAATTCCTTCGGGGCCATCCGGTAAGGGGCCCTAGCTGCCGGCTTAGCCCCTGGCACCAGCTGTATCCGGAAATCCTGCTCCCGGTGCGGGGGTAGCCCAGGCAGTTTCTCTGGGAATACGTCAGCAAAATCTCGCACCACTGGAATATCCGAGGTGGAGACCTTGATCTCAGTCATCTCAAATATTACTTCATACACTTCTTCCCCCTATAAGTGAGCCTTGACGGCTTGTACAGACGACAGTATGAGAGGGGGAATAGATTTTATACCTTCAATGATGAGGTATGAATCCCCATGTCTTACGGTAACTCTTTTGGACGTGCAGTCAATTTGAGCATGATTCCAGTTCAACCACGTCATCCCTAGGATCAAATCAAAGATTGGTATCTTTATGATCGTCGCTGGAGCTTCAAATATCCTTCCGTCGATCTCCGCCTCCATGTTGCAGTGGGCAGAGGTGAACAACTCCGATCCGTCGGGTAGTCGTATCCTCACCATCAGACCCGTGAATCGTTCCACGCCTTCCAATCCTTCTATGAAGGCCTCCGATACAAATGAGTGCGAAGCACCCGTATCAAATAGCGTATAAGCGGGTTTGCCGCTGATGAAAACTATTCCTGGGGTTTTGGGAAAAATTAAATGTCTCAGAATTCTAGCCATGGTTTTCTTTCCTAGATTGTCACTTCTATATAAAATTTAAGTTCATGAGAAATAACTTAAACCAGAATTTTCAGACGTACCAGTGATTACTTGCTCCGGGTTTCGGGGCTGAGCCAGATCTAGTGCATAAATTTGCTCCCTCTGCTGCCTGCGATCTGCACCCTGGAAACCACGTCCTCGACCACGTCCTCGTCCTCCAAACTGCTGGGCATGCGGGGCAACCTGTGGTGCTGGTAGAGGTGCTTCCCTCATGGGGCAGTTTCTCCGAATATGCCCTATTTGATGGCAGTTGTAGCACTCTGGTGGGGGAAATGCCATGCCCCCGGGTCTTGGTGCCTCCCTCATCTGAAGAGGCTGAGGGGCCAATATCACCTGCTCCCTCGGCTCCTGCCTCACTTCCTGACGAGGCTGGTCCTCTGTCCTTCTCCCACCTGGTACAGCACCTTGTCGCTGATCATTTCTGGCTCTCCGGCCCTGATCCTCTGCTTGCCGCTTCCGGCCCCGAGTGGTGTGCCAGTCGGCCTCGATCCTCTTTGCCATTTCCAAGATCCGGGAGATAGGCCCGTCGGATACAAACAACAAAGCCTCCCTCAAGTCCTCCCGCAGGCCCTTATAGAATCTCTTGATGTATCCCGCTTCGTCCAGCTGGTAAGAATCTGCATATCGAGCCAAATGGTCGAACTCCCGATGGTACTCTACCACTGTCCGGGTGCCTTGCTTTAGCTGTAAGAACCGCTCCTCCAACTCATCCCTGGCCGACTGTGGAACAAAATGCTCCAGCAGCGCGGTCCTGAACTCTTCCCAGGTAACTTCCGCAACCTCCCTATCAACAAATCTTGTATCCAGCAGCGTCTTCCACCACCTCTTAGCATGGGACTCCAGGCAGGAGACAACCAAGGCCACCCTCTCCTCCCAGGGACATCGTATCCCAGTCAGCATTTCGTACATAATATCTAGCCACTCCTCTATCCGTACAGCGGATTCTGTCCCCAAGTAAGATGGAGGAGAGAGTCCTCGAAAAATGCTCAGCCAATTGGCCCCCGGGTTCGGCTGCAGAGCCGGAACCTGCTGAGCCCTGAAAGCATCTAGAATGGCCGTCAGCGTTTGACCCATCTCCGAGTGTAAGAATGGAGTGGGGACCGGGGGAGGTGGAGCAACAGTCGGAGTCTGCTGAACTCCGCCTTGTGGTGTTGGCTGCGCTGGGGGCTGCGTAATAGAAGACAATTATAAGAAGTCTTACAGATTTAACTAAAAGTGGACAATTTTCATGTGATTTCCCATATGGGCCCACCACTGCTTCCGCTGCTTAGTTTGTCCCCAAACTAAACTTGAGCGGGGGTGTCCCAGGGTTAGTGGACTGCTACTTGTCTGATCGAGGTTTCGGCTCTGATACCACTTGTAAGACCCCCATTTTTTTTTCTTTTTCGACACCGGGGTCTTAGGCCCAGAGTCGCCGCCTTGCGGTGATACCTTCGCACTCGGGAAGGTCGTCACTACAAGACGCCGACTCTGCCGGCCAATTTCGATCATAACTGTAGCATAAGAAGAGATGCAAGTCCACAGAAATCACATATATAGAAATAAACTCCACAAAGGGAGTGTCCACAGATAGTACATATAATAAAATCTCGGGCTTATGCCCGGTACATCAAGTCCTCACTACAATTCTCTCATCGCGGAAGCAACTAATACAACTACTATAGTTCGGGACTCACTGTCCCTGCTGTCTGGACTCCAGTGCTAGACTGTCCGATCTCCAAGCGTGCCGACCTCCGGGGCTGCTCCTCCATGCTGGGCTCCGTGGTCCCCTAGATGATGTGGTTCGAAAACCGTTAGTCTAAAAGACTAAGTCCTATCGTCCCCCACCCCTTCCCCCATGGCTCCTAAGCACCGAGCGGGGAGAAGGAAAGGGAAGGACATGAAGGTGGAGAATAGTCAAATTCCAGATGGCAGCGGAATTAAACTAACAATGTTAAGTGTGATACAAAATTTAAATAAGTAACCTTAACTTATGTGGGTACACATAAGCTAAGTGATCTTTTGCAGGGCTCCTATCGTATAAAAAGTCCCATACCGATTTATACGATAGGGTGTCGTTTCTATTAGCAGGCTTATAATATTTAAAGAGAACCTTGACTTATAAGCACGCTCACACGAACTTATAGGCCAAGGGGTCGTTTTGCAAGGCCTAATGTATAGAGCGTCCCATACCGCTTATACATTAGGTGTCAGGTTATATGCAATGACGATGCTATGAAATGCAAGTATGCTATGATGTGAACAGACAAGTGCAACTCACCCACTCGACTCTGTGTACACAGACCTTTAGTTCCTCCTTTCGGAGCCGTTACCTCCCAGGATACCTCCGTAGTGGTAGACGGAAGCGGTGGGTTGGGCCTCGCCCACCTCTAAACCAGTAAAGCACTACTAGTCAGACCTATCGTAAGGCCTCAACACTTGGTGCACTTAAGCGGACGCCTGCGTACTCTAGCCGGCTAGCGCACCGGACTTCTGTTGGCGAAGTGTTCGCCACACTTGCCGAGCCAACGATATTGGTGTCGGTGCATCGAACTCCCTAATATCGAAGACCCACCACCTTAAACCTTTTATGCACATGCAATAGTTATGAGTCAACCAACCAACCGAGCCGAAGCTCACCGGACAATCCAGTCCATCATAATCTACAACCGAGCCAAAGCTCCCTGGACTATCCCGTCCGTCATAACCGTCAACCGAGCCAAAGCTCGCCAGACTACCATACCCAATAACTACCGGGCTTATTGCCCAAGTAACCCATACTAACTCCCGGGACACTGGGGTGTGAGAGTGTGAAATCCTAAGTTTACTATCTACTCCTATGCCTACGACTTAGGTTTTACCCATTCCATTTCCAGATTATAATAACTAGACCTAAGGTGAATTGACCTTCCACCTTATGGGGGGAGACGATCTTTCGTCGATCCCAAACATCACTCATCATTTAGTCAAACTCATTCCTATCTCACCCCACCCTGAGTGATGAACTCATTCCACCAATTTTTGACTTATGAACCTAACTTGCACTCCAGATTGTTTCTGAAGAATTACTATATGCAGACCATCAAGGTTTAATGTTAAGTAAAAAGAGAAGTATGTCAAATAATCATTCGATACTCCTATAATAATTTATGGAGGTCCATTATGACCTTTATTGCCCAAATCCAGAGTTTTACAATTTTCCTATTTATTTAGGAATTTATTAAATATTTATAGTGGCCAAAGTCTCCAAGATTGAACTGAAGGTACCAAATTTTGACAAGATAGAGTCTCCCCAGATTTATGCTATACTCAATATAAACAATTAACCTATTATCCAAGTTCTCTTGATTTTTCAGCAAGGTTTTGGCCACTAATTCTATTTTTAAATTATCCCACAGTATCTCGTTAAAATAAATAAATAGGGTAATATTACTCCTAAAATTTCAAGTAAACTTCCAACATGATAACAAAGGCATATAAGTGCTCTGGGATAAATATCATAAGTGAATTAAGGAGTGATAAACTGCAAATGAATTATATAAACAATTTTCCAAAATTGCTAAATGCAGACCACCAAGCCAAACTTCATGTAAAATGGGAAGTATATCAAATAATCATCCAGAACCTCTATAATAATTAATGGAGGTCCATTATGACCTTTAAATCCTAAGTCCAGAGTTCCAAAATTTTCCTTACTTATTTGATAATTTATTTAATTATTCAGATGTCTAAAATTTCCAATAATGAACATGAAGTACTATTTTCATTCAAGGTATCATTCTACAAATTTTATATGTTACTCAAAATAGTGATATAACTTATCTTCCAAAATATATAATTCTTTTCAGTAAGGCTTTATCCTTAAATCAATAATTCATTTAAATCCTTGGAAATTCATTTAAGAAATATAAAATACCATATTGCTTCCAAAAATTCAGAGAAATTTCAATTATGAATCTAATGGCATATAAATGGTTTGGGACAAATTTTCATAATTTATTTATCAGTAAATGGGCTTAAATAAATTTGTGAATAATTCCATCAAATGACAGGCTTGTGAACTAACTACCTCATATACTTGTCCAAGAATTTTTATAAAATTTATATAAACTCATTATGCTTCAAAACATCCTCTGCCAAAAGTTCATGACCTCTCAAGGGTTAGAGGTAGCATAATAATTTATTTACTTAATTTTAGAATCTCTTGTGTTACAAATGAAATGCCATAAATAATACTCCAAAATTCCTAAATAAATTACCAAGGCTTCTTAATATCCTTATGACCATCCTACCGAAATTTTATATCATTTTAAAGGGTTTAGCTAACCCATTCCTAACCCACCACATTTGTGCCCTGAGCTAGGGTTAGGGATTTGAGGGTCCTAAACCCTCCAAAATACCCTAATATTTTCACCAGAGGATTAAAGTAACTATAATACCATCCCTACAAAGTTTCATAGCCATACAAGGTGATATGGCCACATGCCCTTCACAAGGTACAAAAGCCCTTCCTTAGGGTTTGACCTAGGATATTGGGCCAAACCAACTCCAATGCCCCCAATTTTTCTTTGGGAGGTGTATATTGTCATGCAAAACCAGTGTACCAAATTTGAACTTCTGTTGAGGTGAATTGGGCACCATAAGCCAAAAATACATTTTGGACCAAAATACCCTTCTTAGGGCAAGGCTAGGGTTTGCTTGAATCCCAATCAAATCAATTCCAAACTTAATGAAATTTCAACCAGAGGTCTATATTGACCTCATATCCATCCCACCAAAATTTGGGTGAATTTGGATTTCATTTGACCTATAATTTAATTTACCCTAGCATAATTAAATGTTTTACAAAACTATAGGAAAATTATTCCCAAAAATTCCTAATTTTGGGCAGGGTCTAGGTATAGGGTAGGGTGACCCCCTGCCAAAATTTCAGCTCATTTGAACCAAAGATGAAGTGTGGGCATCTACTTTAATGACTGCCTATTCATTTGTATAGACCCCACCAAAATGAGTGCCCTGGTCAGACCAGTCACCCAAGTTGGTTCAAACCAATTTTGTCTGCAAGTAGACTCATAGGGCTACATTTTTGATGTTAACCACTTTTTCTGAAAATAACTCTAAATATTTTTAATAATTAAATCAAATAAATAGGATTACTGTGACAGAATATGAAATTAATCAAATCATATCATATAGTTTAAGATTATCATCCTGCACGAATCTTGGCGCGTGATGGACGGGATCTGGTCATCTCCTTCCTCCAGCAGACGGCCAGGATTTATCCTACCTGGGCCGACTTCCAGTGGCTGCCGCCGGCGCTCCGGCCACCTCCCCGGCCTGCCACCGCCGCCGACACCTTCGTGGTGGTCGGGGCTATCTCCAGGCGGCGGCTGGGTCGCCGGGAAGCACTGTTCCGGCGGTTCCACCAATCGGATAATTCGGCCGAAAACCATGAAAATCAAAATCAGATTGGGCTCGATTGAGCCCCAACCTTGGCCCTAATGATGTCTACGATCTACCCATGCAAGAAGGGATGGAGGAGGACCTGAGTGGGCGGCTTTAGCCGGGCTGAACGTCGGATTGGCATGGTGGTGGCTGGTGGTGGTCGGCCTCCTTCAATTATGCAGTAGAGTGCTTGGCCCCTTCAGGTAAAGTGTGGGAATTACTCCTCTGAGTCCAGGGAAGCTTTTAAAAGGAAGTGGGGAGGTGTTAGGTAGCTGAAAACACTTTGGCCATTTTTGGCCAAATTCAAACTTGGCGGCTTGAGGATATAGGGGAGATGGCATGGCTGTATCCAGTCAAAGATTGCATGGTTGGATTGGGGCTGCCTTCCTTGTCCTATAGGAGTGAATAAAGGGGGTTGGGGAGGGGGAGGATGAGCCCAAAGTCTTCCTTTCTTTTCTTCCTTCTCTTTCTCTCTCCTCCATGGATGGCTTTCTCTCTCCTAGTCACCAAGCCTGAAAATTTGGCTCCTAACTAACCCATGGCAGCCCACAAGCCCATCTCATCCATCAAAGCAAGGTTGGCCCAAGTGAATTGGGCTTGAGCTTGAGTTAGCCCATTTGGGCTAGCTTGACCTAAACCTTGACTATGGTTGACCTTAATCAATTTGGTCTTTGAGGTTTCCCCTAACGGGACTTTGGTGACCCATTGGCCTCCCCCTTGGGTCAAGGTGGGGTTGGATTGGCTCTTGGAGGTCACTTGACCCTTAACTAGGGCACTTTGACCATTTTAGGGTTAGAGTTGACTTTGGTCAACTCAGCCTTTTTGATTGGTCCCAATGGGTCCTTGGTGACCCATTGACCTCTCACTAGGGTTATGGAGGTATGGGTGGGGTCCACTTGGCTAAGAGACTTCAATTGGCCCTTAAGAAGGTTAGATTGACCTAATTAGGGTTAGAGTTGACTTTGGTCAACTTAGCCCCTTTGACTGCCCTCCATGGGTCCTTAGTGACCCATTGACCTCCCCTAGGGTCAAGGTGGGGTTGGATTGGCCCTTGGAGGTCACTTGGCCCTTAACTAGGGCATTATGACCATTTTAGGTCAAGGGTTGACTTTGGTCAAACTAGCCCTTTTGATTGGTCCCAATGGGTCCTTGGTGACCTATTGGCCTCTCACTAGGCTTATGAGGATAGGGGTGGGGTCCATTTGGCTAAGGGACTGCAATTCACCCTTGTGTAGGCCAATTTGACCTAATTAGGGTCATAGTTGACTTTGGTCAACTTAGCCCTATTGACTACTCTCCATGGGTCCTTAGTGACCCATTGACCCCTACCTAGGGTTATGAGGGTATGGGTGGGGTCCTGGAGTCTTGGTGAAGTCCCATGATCACTTTAACCAAGGTTTAGAGATCTGCTAAGTGCAGACCATAGTGGCCTTATCCACACCACCAGGTCCACTTGACCCCTTTCTTGGGCTTCCTAGGGTTTTGTCATGACAAAACTACTCTTAGGGGTCTAGTTGGAAATGGGATGTTACATCTCAGGCTCAAGTTCATACCTAGCACAACCAACTAATCATTAGTCTCCGCCAATCGAGCTATCGCTAGCAATATCGCTATCGCGGGCGATAACAACATATTCTTATTCTTTGTTTAAAACTCGGTGATAGTTTAACTTTCAAGGCAGCCTAAACACCTAGAGGGGGGGGGGGGTGAATAGGTTCTGCTTCTCTTTCTAAAACTTCTAGGCAGAATTCAATTTAATAACTAATACAATAAACACAGCAATCACAGAAAACAAAACATCACAGATTGCACTATGTTTTATAGTGGTTCCCCAAGGTCTGGGTACATCCACTTTCCCCCTTCACCTATCTAGCAGTATGCTAGATTCGGCCAAACTTCCACTTATCTCAGATCAATAGATCTTACAACTCAGAACCCAACTGGTTCCTACAACTCAGGCACAACTGCCCTACCTCAGCCTTGCCCCAAGGCCTACAACTCAGAGAATATCCTTCTCCTACACTCAGGCAAACAGCCCTACCACTCAGAGTTCAACACTCTTACACTCAGCCTTTATAACATAGGCTTACAACTCAGATCTGTATAAACAAATCCTACAGAAATATAGAAAAGATTGTTTTAATTGTCTTGCCAAAGTTGAGAGAGAAAAGGCAATGACAATTCTTGATCAGCTGATGCAATCAACTGTTTCTTAGCCTTCTTCAAAGCTTCTTGAAAATGTACTTAGCTGAGTTGATTCCAAACAGCTTCTTGAGAATCCACTGGTGGATTCTTTCTTCTTCTTCAAATTCTGACTTGATCTCTCTCTATCCAGAACTTTGAATGATTCTTCTGAATTCTGATTAGAACTCTTCTTAGATCTATCCTTAGATAGTCTTCTTAGATCTCCCGGAGAAGATCTTCTTAAGTGCCTAGCACTTTCTTGAAATGAGTAGAATTGTAATCCTTCTCCACTTTCTGATCCAATGTATTTCAAAAGGTCAGTTCTATATGTTGTTGATTAATTCTTTCTCCTTCTGAATCTGTCTATTTATAGACATTCTTCATGGTAACCGGCTGATCCGGTTTCTAACCGTTTTCTGACAACTCTGACAACTTCAGTTAACCGGTGATAACCCACAGCTGTCAAGTCTTCAAACAAGTCCTGTGCCTTAGTCTTGAATCACAAGTTGTTGAAACAGTCTGTCAGAAAGTGTCGAGACAATCTGTCTATTTGTGTCGACATAATTGACTTTGGTGTCGACACAGTCTTCAGTGATGTCGACTAAGTTGCCTTTGAGTCGACACAGCTTCTTCTGTAAATAACTTGATCTTGACTCTTCAGTGTGTCGACACAAGTCCTGTGTGTCGACACAATTGTTGTAGAATCATAACTTTAGTAAGTGTCGACTTAGCCTTCAGGTGTCGACACATTCATTTTTTAACTCTGCTATTATGTGTCGACTTAATCACAATGTGTCGACACATTCTGCTGGTGTCGACTAACTTGAGGTCGACTATTTTCTTCTGTGTCGACACATTCAGATGATGTCGACAATCTTGAGATCGACTATATTCTTCTGTGTCGACACATTCTCCCAATGTTTGAGGTCGACGCTTTTCTTCTGTGTCGACACAATTTCCCAGTGTTGTGTCGACTCTTTTTCTGTGTCGACACAAATTCCCAGTGTTGTGTCGACTTACTTCTTTTGTGTCGACACTTTTTCCCAGTGTAGTTGTAGACAAACTGCTATGTGTCGACACTGCTTCCTTTGTGTCGACACTTGGACTTAGAACTTTTTTGCATACTTTAACAATTCTCCACCTGCACATGTCAACTTAAAATAACATCAAATACACCTTGATGTATATCATTGAGCTAAGTTGGGCTTCTTCAAATCAGGTACACATTTTCCAATGTACCCAACAATCTCCCCCTATTTGGAGAAGTCATAACCCCTATAGCCAATGATATACACCATTTATAAACAGTACTAAATGATGATTAATGACATAGCAGGAATACTTTAAATATAAACAAAACATAACATAGAATAATTCATCACAGAATGCACATTATAATATGCCAAACAACATTTTGTTTATAACAGGGTAATGTTTGATTACAAAGTTTTACATTTGATGAGTACATCACAACATTACAAAATATTTAAAACAAAATCAGGATTGATCAGGCTCTCTAATCATAATCCCTTTGCCAGACTGAATTGTAGCTGTCACAGGAGCTTCTGATTCTTCAGCTAACTTCTTTCCTTTAAGATCAGCCTTTTTCTGAGCTTCTTCCTTGATCCTTTGTCTTTCAAAATAATGAAAAGGCTTTGGGAAGTATTTGCTTGGCTCCTTAGCATCTGATGGCAGTCTTCCCAGCTTGGCTTTCCTTCTGAATTGTACAATTGCCTCTTGCCTTGCCTCATACTTCTGCCATTCAATTTCATTGTACCACTTTCCTCTTTCATGAACTTTATCTTGTACAGCTTTCCATGCAGTGAGTATGATGTTCCTTGAGGTAGGACTCCACTGCTCATAATCTGGCTTCAGTACAGCCTGCTCTCTGAATTTCTTCTTTGCCAATAGAGCATCCTGCTGTTCTTTCAGAATAGCCTCAGGCTTATCAACTTTTCCAAAGACAATATTAGTAACCTCCTTTGGAGGACTATACATTCCTTGAACTTTCTGATCAATCAAGTCAAAATCTGGAGGGGGGTATATGACTTGGGCAACCTCAGGTTGATTGCCTTCAAGTAGATTAGATTGTATTCCTGACTCAGCTACCATAGCATCATCACACAATGGGGGATATCCCAAAGTGGCTCGTATGCTATTGGTCACCCACTTGGTGTGCTCAGAGCCTGCATGAATTAGCATCCTCTCCCCCTTTATGGCTTCTCTTGAGACATGATCTCTAAGATCTTCTTTTTGAAATCGAATTTGGCCATCCAAATAATTCACTCCCTCTTTGAAAAATGGTCTTAACTTTAGAAGCTTTTCAGATATGTCCTTTTGAGAGGTTGTGATGGCAGTCTTAACAGATGCAATAGCAGCCTGAAAATTCTTATCAAATTCTTCCATTTCTTTGGCTCTATCTGCAGGCATCCCTGGAACAATCTTCTTCACCTCTTGAATGATCTCATTATGAGATTCTGTTAAATTGTCATTCATTCTTATTTGATTTTCCAGAACATAACCTTGCTTTAAAGCAATATCATCCACTTTTGTAGAGATAGCCTCCTGTTGTTTAGCCAGATAAACTACAGCATTGCCACCCTTGTGGAAGCAATCTGTCATTTCAGTTTTATGCAAGTTTACTTGAAATTTGATGGACTTGATATCCTGAGCTAAGTCAAACTGAACTGACTTGCTATTTTCATCAACATACTTCTCCAGAGCCATCCTTTGGTCATCCAATTTTACTTGAAGATCTACCATAAATTTATTGTAATCAAAGGCTGGAGAAACTTGTGGAGTTGTTGTCTGCAATGCCTGCTTGTAGTTCTTGCTTTTTCTCTTAAAGACAACAAGTTTTCTTTTCTTAGCCACCCTGGCTTCTTCAGTTTCTGTGTCAGAGGAAGTATCTACATGAATTCTTTCTTGTGGATGATTAATTGTATCTGTTCCAGGGAGTTGTTGCTCAGCTTCAACATCCACAGGCTCATCCTCAACCTGTGTTTCCACAGCAGCTTCCTGATCAATGTCCATTCCTATGGACTTCTCAATATCTGGTCCACCTCCTTCTTTATCAGCAGCAGTATCAACATCTGGGAATAACTCCTCCATAGTAAATTCCAGTTGAGTGGTCACTTCTGCAGCAGTTAAATCTTGAGAAATGTTTAACTGTGCTTCCTCTTGGACTTGCACCTCAATATTTGTAGTGGCAGGAGTAGGTGTGGACACTAGCTCCCCCTGAACCTGTGCAGTAATAAGAATATGAGCAATGTCTTTTATAGTAAAATACATTAGCTCCCCCTATACCTAAGCAGGAGTAGATACCTTTGGAGCAGAAGTGGAAACTGGCTCCCCCTGCATTTGTGCAGGTGTTGATACTTCCTGGACCACAGTTGAGTCAAGCTGTGTCCCTTCTTGTACTTGTTCAGATTCTTGATTTGGTGTAGGGGATTGCACAGGGGTGTCTGGCCTGCTCTCTTCAGGCACATCCTTTGACAGCACCCTATCCCACCTGGAGAATAGTCTCATATCCATTCTTCTCATATGGTTAATCTTACTCCCTTGCAGCTGCTGCATCACATCAGGAATCACCCCAGTGAAGTATAGGCTCATGATCCTAGCCATGTTAGGCTTCTTAATTCCCTCTTTGATCTTGTCAAAGAGCACTCCTGACCAATCAGTAGGAATAGTAAAAACTATCCTGGTCATCAGGCTGAACATATAGGCAGAAATCCTATCATGTCCACCTGTCTTGCAGAGAATTACCTTTCCAACTACTTCAGACAAGAACTTCCCTTGCTGATTCATTCCCTTTCTGTTGAATGCAGCTCCAATCTTCAATCCTGAATCCAGGCCACACCATTGAAGGGCTTCCCTTGTCTTAGATATAGGAACGTCCTCTTCATTCTCAACCACTTGCAGTTGGAAGATCTTTCTTAAACTTCTTTGATTAATCTTTACCTTCGTCCCTTGAACAGTGGACTTAATCTTGAGGCCAGTAGAATGGACTGATGCAGAGATAAAGAACTCGTGCACCTCCTTCTTCCAGATCTTAGTTGGTTCTGAAATGAGAAATTCTAACCCTGATGCAGAGAGAAGGGTGATAACTCCTTGAACATCAGGCGGCGCCTCTGCAAAGGCCTGGCGCACTAACTCATATCCTTCATTGATGTTATCTTCAATCCTTGGCGCCATCGTTGTGTCGAGAAAGCTTGAGAGAAGAGAGAAAGAAAGACTGTCGACACAGGGTTTGAGTCTCGAAAACCTTGAAAGCGTGTCGACACAAAGAGCTTTTGACCTATTTATAGCTTCTGTTGAAAGAAGTTCAAAAGGCGCCAAAAACAGTCTAAATGTGTCGACACAGACGGAATGTGTCGACACAAGCTTCTATTAACTCGACATTTCTTCAGCCTACTATGTGTCGACACCAATTTGTGGTTATGTCGACACCTTGGATACATAGTAGAAAGACAGAAATTCTGTGTCGACACTAAGGACAAGTGTCGACACATATTCTGTAAGTGTCGACACCATAATTCTGGTTGAGTCGACATTACATTTCTGGTTAAGTCGACAATAAAACTCTTAAGTGTCGACACATATTCTCTGTGTCGACACAATATTTCTGACTTGTCGACATAATTTCTCTGAGTCGACACATTAATACTGAATGTGTCGACACATTCTTACTTAGCCAATTTCTGTAACTTCAATGTGTCCTTTTTAACACTTGATTATGTTGTTACTACTTTTACTTACTTATAAACCATTTCAATAGCATTGTTAATGATTTTGTTTAATACATTAATCAATGGTTAACATACCTAATTCAATTTTGAATTTATTGAATTTGGTTTCATCTAAAGGCTTAGTAAATACATCTGCTATTTGATAATCTGTTTTTACAAATTCCAATGAGATGTCACCTTTTTCTACATGTTCTCTAAGAAAATGATATTTGATTTCTATATGCTTAGTTCTACTATGAGAAACTGGATTATTAGCAATAGAAATAGCACTCTTAGAATCACATAAAAGGGGTGTTCTACTTACCTGAATACCATAATCTTTAAGCTGATGCTGCATCCATAATAGCTGTGCACAGCAGCTTCCTGCAGCAATATACTCTGACTCAGCTGTGGAAATTGCCACACTAGTCTGTTTTTTACTACTCCAAGATATTAGTCTTCCTCCCAGGAATTGACAAGTACCTGTAGTACTCTTTCTATCCTCTCTACATCCTGCAAAATCTGCATCTGAATAGCCTGTTAGTTGAAAATCTCTATTCCTAGGGTACCAAAGACCTAGAGTAGGAGTGCCCTTTAGATATCTCAGAATCCTTTTGACTGCAGTATAATGAGATTCTTTAGGGCAGGCTTGGTACCTAGCACAGACACATGTTGCATACATAATGTCAGGTCTACTAGCATTGAGATATAGTAGAGACCCAACTATTCCTCTATACAATGATTCATCAATAGGTTTACCTGCCTCATCTTTGCATATTGGCATACTTGTGCCCATAGGAGTTCTCATGGAGGAGGATGACTCCATACCATATTTTTTAATTAATTCCTTGGTGAACTTAGACTGGGATATGGACAATCCATCATCAGTCTGTCTTACTTGGAGTCCCAAGAAGAACTTAAGTTCTCCCATACTGCTCATCTCAAACTTCCCTTGCATAAGTTTGGCAAACTTTTTACAAAGGTTGTTTTCAGTAGATCCAAAGATTATGTCATCAACATAGATCTGGACTAAGATGATTTTTCCTTTGGATTCCCTAAGGAATAGAGTTTTGTCTATCTTTCCTCTTGAGAATTTATTCTCAATGAGGAAGGTAGACAGGGTTTCATACCAAGCCCTTGGAGCTTGTTTTAACCCATACAAAGCTTTCCTAAGCTTATACACAGAATCAGGTTTAAGAGGATCTACAAAACCTGATGGCTGCTCTACATATACTTCTTCTTTAAGATCACCATTCAGAAATGCTGACTTCACATCCATCTGGTATACTTTGAAGTCTTGGTAGGCTGCATAGGCAAGGAACATTCTGATTGCCTCCAGCCTTGCTACTGGAGCAAAGGTTTGATCAAAGTCAATCCCTTCTTCCTGCCTGTATCCTTTTGCAACCAATCTTGCTTTATTCTTTACTATTATTCCACTTTCATCTAGCTTGTTCCTATAGATCCACTTAGTTCCAATTATGTTGTGGCCTCTTGGTTTAGGAACAAGCTCCCAGACTTTGCACCTTCTAAATTGATTCAGCTCCTCTTGCATAGCCTCAATCCAGTGCTGGTCTTGGATAGCTTCTTCAAATTTCTTAGGTTCCATTTGGGACAAGAAACTAGAATGCAAAACTGTGCTTTGATTTCTGCTTCTAGTTTGCACTCCTTGTCTTGGATCACCAATTATCTGATCAGTAGGATGATCTCTTAGATATCTTATAGCTGGAGGTAGATTCCCTTCAGGTTGTGCATCTCCAGCTTCTTCATTCTGCTGTTCCTCTTGGTTTTCATCAGCTTCCATTATCTCTTGTACTCCCCCTGGACAGCAGCCTTCATTTTCCAATGCTCCCTCTTCCTTTGAAGCTTCAGCAATGGAGAGCTTGTCCATCTTCTTGCTTATACCTGTTGAGTCATTTGATCTACAAGACAACTCACAATTGATTAATCTTGTTTCATCAAAAACAACATGCACAGATTCTTCAACAACTTGAGTAGTTAAGTTGAAGACTCTATAGGCCTTACTATTTGTGCTGTACCCAACAAATATCCCATCCTGGGATTTGGCAGCAAACTTAGTCAAATATGACTTGCCATTGTTAAGTATATAGCATTTGCAACCAAAGATCCTAAAATAGGATAGGTTTGGTTTTCTGCCTTTCACAATCTCATAGGGGGTCTTTCTGTGGCCTTTGGTGATAGAAGCCCTATTGATGACATGACAAGCAGTGTTAACTGCCTCAGCCCAAAAATATTCTGGGAGAGAGGTGTCACTCAATAGAGTTCTACCAGCTTCAATTAATGTTCTATTCTTTCTTTCAGCAATACCATTTTGCTGAGGTGTTCTAGGTGAGGAGAACTCTTGGAAAATCCCAAAGTCTATACACAAGTTTGTTATGCTTTCAGATTGAAACTCAGTACCATGGTCACTTCTAATTTTGACCACTGTACTATTCAGTTCATTCTGAATTTGCTTTACAAAATTAAATAATACACTTGGGGTTTCAGATTTTTGTCTCAGAAAGAACACCCATGTAAATCTAGAATAGTCATCTACAACCACCAGAGTGTAGACCTTCCTACCTAGACTGTGAACTGGCATAGGACCAAAAAGATCCATATGCAAGAGGTATAAGCACCTCACAGAATCCTTGTTTTCAAGGGTTTGAAATGAGGTTTTTGTCTGCTTGCCCTTTTGACAAGCTGAGCATACCCCTACCTTTATACACTTAACTTGAGGCCCATTCCTCACTAGTTCTTTACTAAAGAGTTGGCCAATTGTCTTGTAGTTTAGATGAGCCAATCTCTTGTGCCACTTAACACAATGAGAAGCATTGTCATCAGCTACAAGACAAATGGGGGATGCCTTATTCTCACATTCAAAATTAAGGCAATACACATTTCTCTTCCTATACCCAGTCAATATGATCTCTTGATCACTTGACCTTTTGATATGACATCCATCCTTACCAAATGAAATGTCATATCCTAGATCACTCAGCTGGCTTATGCTTATTAGATTATGTTTCAAACCTTTTACATAGGCCACTTGGGTGATAGTAATTAGGTTTGAAGAGATGTTACCAAATCCTTTGATGACTCCTTTTTCAGATCCACCAAAGATCACTTTATGTCCATCTTTGACAGATGAATACTCCTTCAGCAGCCCCTTTGTTCCAGTCATGTGCCTGGAACAACCACTATCCAAGTACCATATAGGGGCATGGTAACTTGGATTCACCTGCAATACAGAATTACTTACCCTTAGAACCCAAGTAAGTCTTGGGTCCTTGGTTCAGGTTAGCCTTAATAAAGTTATCATAACCTCTTCTAACAGGTAGACTTTTATTCTTTATAACACTTGTGTTATACCAGCAGTCCAATGCAAAATGACCCCTCTTGCCACAGCACCAACATTCAAACTTATTGTATCTAGATCTAGATACATCCTTGTCAGAAGCATTTCTGTTCATTGCTGGTGCTGTTGCAACTTCACCTACTGATTTCTTAAAACCATAGGGTTTATGACCATAGGTAGGCCTGCTTGCCTTAACACCCTTGTTCTTCAGAACATTTGTCTTAATATGATCCTGAATGTCTTCATGATCATATATGTTAGAAGGCACTTTCTCCTTACCAAACCTTATGGGGACTGAAAGGTTTAGTGGCTGAATAGGGGCTTTGCCTTTCCTCTTGAATCTGCCAGCCCTGGAGTTACCCTTAAATCCTAATCCAGCCTTACCCTTCTGAGTGACAAATTCATCTATCAAGGGTAAGACAGATTTTGGCTTAGAGTAACTAGCCACTAAATCCCTTTCAATTCTAAGTCTGTCCTCCAGACTCTTTACTTGATCATTAGTATAATTAATTGTGCCCATCTGAATAATAGTTATATTCTTCAGCTTGGCAATTTCAGCTAATTTTTGATCAAGGACTTTTTCTAACTCAGTTATTGCAACCCTTAGATCAGCAATTTCCTGAGCCTGTGATTTAACCAGGTTCTTGCTTTTCTTAAGGGCCTGCAACAGGTCCCCATACTTGTCTATCAATTGATAGACATCTCCTTCAGATCCAGATACATCTTCATCACTTGATGCAGATGTAGCTGATTCTTCACTTGTATTACAAACAGATGTACAAGAAGGACAGTTTACCTCATTAGAACCAGACTGATTCTGGCATAGGTCCTCTCCTGATCTAGTCATCAAACCCATGCATTGATGTTCATTGATGGAGTCTAGCAACTGCATAAACTCCTCTTCCTCAGATGCAGCATATAATCCAATATATGCTTCAGCTTCAGATCCTGATTCTGAAGTTGACTGGTCTGACAGACTTTTATCTTTCTTTGCTACAAAGGATTTCTCCTTCTTGCCTTTCTGATAAGTCTTCTTCTTTTCTGAAGATTCCTTCCTTTTGTCAGGACAATCAGCCACTACATGTCCAGGCCTATTGCAACAACAGCAGACAATCTTTGAAGTAGTGGCTTTGCTGGGCTTTGACCTGCTTTTCTCTTTCCTTGATGACCTTCTTTTCTGATAATAGTCATCTACTTGCTGTGATGAGGAAGGCCTAGACTTCCATTGCTTCTTTTTCAAGAACCTTTGAAATTGCCTAGTGAATGCAGCAAAGTCTGCATCTGAATCACTGCTGACTGAACCCTTATCTGAATTTTCAGAACTACCTTCTTCAACTTCCTTAGGAGGAGATGGTGATTTCCTCCTATTCTTTCTGGTGGCTTCAGCATTAAATGCCACAGTCTTTTCTCTATGCTCTCCTCTTGAGTTTCTTTCCTCCTCCTTCCTTACCATAAGTTGCATTTCATAGGATAGCAACTTTCCAAACAGAGTTGGAGGAGATATCTCTGCCAATTTTGCCACTTCTCTTATGGCACAGATCTTTGTATCCCAATCCTTTGATAAGGATCTTAAGAATTTGTCATTCAGTTCATAGGTACTGAAGACTCTTCCATAGGAAATTAGCTCATTCACAATTCTATAGAATTTCTTATAGCACTCAGTTATGCTATCAGATTTTCCTTGTCTAAAACTTTCATACTCCTGATTTAGCATAGATTTTCTGTCCAGCCTTACTTCTTCTGATCCCTCCATGTAGACAATCAATGTATCCCACATCTCCTTGGAGGTCTTGCAGTGAATCAGATTCTGAAATGTTGAATCATCTATGGCACTGACAATGATGTTCTGTGCCCTTTTGTCCATGGTTGCCAAGATGATTTCATCCTTGGTCATTTCAGAATAAGTCTTTGGTGTTTGGATATTTGCATCAAGAACAGATATCTTCATTGGTATGAAGGGGCCTTCCTGTACTGTGATGTAAATCCTTGGGTCAGATGCTTCCATAAACAATCTGACTCTTTCTTTCCAGATCCTAAAGATTTCCTTCTTGCATATGGGTAATTTCATTGACCCTAGCTCCTTATGATTCTCTCCAGAACCCATCTTCTTGATTCTTGAATCTGCCTATCAGATCTACCTCAGACTGTTAAGTCCTTTTTGAGGAACCTCCCTCTGATACCACTTGATAGTTTAACTTTCAAGGCAGCCTAAACACCTAGAGGGGGGGGGGGTGAATAGGTTCTGCTTCTCTTTCTAAAACTTCTAGGCAGAATTCAATTTAATAACTAATACAATAAACACAGCAATCACAGAAAACAAAACATCACAGATTGCACTATGTTTTATAGTGGTTCCCCAAGGTATGGGTACATCCACTTTCCCCCTTCACCTATCTAGCAGTATGCTAGATTCGGCCAAACTTCCACTTATCTCAGATCAATAGATCTTACAACTCAGAACCCAACTGGTTCCTACAACTCAGGCACAACTGCCCTACCTCAGCCTTGCCCCAAGGCCTACAACTCAGAGAATATCCTTCTCCTACACTCAGGCAAACAGCCCTACCACTCAGAGTTCAACACTCTTACACTCAGCCTTTATAACATAGGCTTACAACTCAGATCTGTATAAACAAATCCTACAGAAATATAGAAAAGATTGTTTTAATTGTCTTGCCAAAGTTGAGAGAGAAAAGGCAATGACAATTCTTGATCAGCTGATGCAATCAACTGTTTCTTAGCCTTCTTCAAAGCTTCTTGAAAATGTACTTAGCTGAGTTGATTCCAAACAGCTTCTTGAGAATCCACTGGTGGATTCTTTCTTCTTCTTCAAATTCTGACTTGATCTCTCTCTATCCAGAACTTTGAATGATTCTTCTGAATTCTGATTAGAACTCTTCTTAGATCTATCCTTAGATAGTCTTCTTAGATCTCCCGGAGAAGATCTTCTTAAGTGCCTAGCACTTTCTTGAAATGAGTAGAATTGTAATCCTTCTCCACTTTCTGATCCAATGTATTTCAAAAGGTCAGTTCTATATGTTGTTGATTAATTCTTTCTCCTTCTGAATCTGTCTATTTATAGACATTCTTCATGGTAACCGGCTGATCCGGTTTCTAACCGTTTTCTGACAACTCTGACAACTTCAGTTAACCGGTGATAACCCACAGCTGTCAAGTCTTCAAACAAGTCCCGTGCCTTAGTCTTGAATCACAAGTTGTTGAAACAGTCTGTCAGAAAGTGTCGAGACAATCTGTCTATTTGTGTCGACATAATTGACTTTGGTGCCGACACAGTCTTCAGTGATGTCGACTAAGTTGCCTTTGAGTCGACACAGCTTCTTCTGTAAATAACTTGATCTTGACTCTTCAGTGTGTCGACACAAGTCCTGTGTGTCGACACAATTGTTGTAGAATCATAACTTTAGTAAGTGTCGACTTAGCCTTCAGGTGTCGACACATTCATTTTTTAACTCTGCTATTATGTGTCGACTTAATCACAATGTGTCGACACATTCTGCTGGTGTCGACTAACTTGAGGTCGACTATTTTCTTCTGTGTCGACACATTCAGATGATGTCGACAATCTTGAGATCGACTATATTCTTCTGTGTCGACACATTCTCCCAATGTTTGAGGTCGACGCTTTTCTTCTGTGTCGACACAATTTCCCAGTGTTGTGTCGACTCTTTTTCTGTGTCGACACAAATTCCCAGTGTTGTGTCGACTTACTTCTTTTGTGTCGACACTTTTTCCCAGTGTAGTTGTAGACAAACTGCTATGTGTCGACACTGCTTCCTTTGTGTCGACACTTGGACTTAGAACTTTTTTGCATACTTTAACAATTCTCCACCTGCACATGTCAACTTAAAATAACATCAAATACACCTTGATGTATATCATTGAGCTAAGTTGGGCTTCTTCAAATCAGGTACACATTTTCCAATGTACCCAACACTCGGGCATTTCCTAAAGAACATCTCCTGTATTCACTACAGTAAGCTGCAAACCCATAAACTATGTAAAACTACATGTTGATCCACAGAGTCTTCTCCGGCATCCAAATCAATCATCACTAATCCAAACCAACTTGTCCAAGCGGGATTCACATAACATGCCTATGTCTATGCTTCAGTTTTGAACTCTATATGCAATATCTACCGGGGATACTTCGTATCGACCAAAATAAAATTTCTCATTCCTCACCAATTAGTGAGGGTTTCCATGCAAACATGCCAAATAAGGACTTCAATTTTCCAAGAGGAGAATTATTACCCTTATAGTTCACATAGGATCCATGAATACAGATTTGATCTGGATAGAAACGTTCGCAATGCCTTCCCTTCCAAATATCTAACCTCAGCTCGCAATTCTGACCACAAGAACTTCTCCAAAATCTCTTCAAAGAGCTGGATCGTCCTTCTTCTTCTCCCTTTCTTTTTTCCCAAGCTTGAAGGGAGAGTGTGCAAAGTGAAATGAATCCTTCTCTCCTTACTCCCCTGGTTAATCATAGCAAGGAAAAATCCTAGACTAAGGATCCAAATTCAAATAGAGATGGATGGTTGTGATTAAACCGAGCTTTCACATAAAAATTGTTATCACCGGGTAACATCACTCTCGCAACGCGATAGCTCCAGCGGTGGCTTCTTGACCAAGTCAACAACACTTTGCCCTTAATGGCCATTTCACAGCCCTCTAACACGTCACTGCTTGCCACGTGGCTTAATATCGTCTGGCAAAATCGCTTTCGCCAACGGTAGGAAATCAACTACATCGACCTCCTCAACCGCCTCGACCTGACCACTATAACCTTGCGTTATTGCTATTGCTAGTGGTAGTAATTTGATTGCATCGACCTGAACACTATAGCCTGTCGATATCGCTATTGCCTATCCATATCGTTATCGCCTGCGATAGCTCCAGAATTGTAACTTGTTGTTTTTTAACTGTGGGAAACCTGGGGTATTATAAATCTCCCCCTTTATGAAATTTCGTCTCGAAATTATGTTGTACAGTAAAACAACATAAGTGCTTAATATAAATTGTATCCCATAGGAATAACTCGGGGAACTCATCTCTCATGGTGTACTCTCACTCCCATGATAGTTCCTCATGACCAAATAATCCAATCAAACCTTGACCATTCTGATCGACTTGTTTCACATCTTCTTGACCTTCGTGTCTTCAATTCGAATGGGCTTGACTTTTGTTGTCAACCCACAATCGACCGACACCTGATTCGCAGTAACCACTTGCGTTGGCTCTTGTACCGCCTTTCGCGACACTAATATGTGAAACACATCGTGCAAACCACTTAGCTCTGCTGAAAGAGCAAGTGATAAATAGCTTCACAAACCCATTCAATAAATTCAAATGGCCCAACGTATCTCAAACTCAGCTTTTTCAAGGATCGAATCCTGGATACACCTTTGAATGACTTGATCTTGAGATAAACCCAATCGCCAACTGCAACTTCAATATTTTGGTGCTGGGCGTTATAGTATTTTTCCTGCCTATCCTAAGAAATCAGCAATCACTCCTGAATCAAATGTATCGTCGAAGTCGCATCTTCGATATCTTTACGCTTATACAATTTTTATTCACCTGTTTCTACCCAAGCCAACAAAGTACAACATTTCCTACCTTATAATTCCATGAAGGGCGCCATCTTAATACTTGCTTGGCAGCTATTGTAATAGGCAAACTCGATCATATAGAGATGGTCCTCCCACCTCTTCCCGAAATCCAAGTCGTACATGCAAAGCATGTCCTCCATTGTCTGACCATTCATTTGCAGATGAAATAGTGTGTTGAACTTCAGCTTGGTACCAAATAGTTGTTGGATTATACTCCAATCAGTTGAAGTAAAATGCCAATCTCAATCACTTACGATGCTACGGGGCACACCGTGCAATTGTATTATGTTGTCAATATAAAGAGTTGCCAACTTTTCCACTGAATCACCCCTTTTGTTCAGAATGAAGTGTTATACCTTTGTCTATCGGTCCACGGTCACCCAAACGGATTCATTCCCGTGTTGCGATCTCGACAATCCATTCACGAAATCCATAGATATGTCGTCAAACTTTCACTCTGATATTGGTAACAACTTCAGAAAACTACCATTCTTCTGACATTCAGCCTTCACTAGGGCGCAAATTTGACACTTCGCCACATAAAGTGTTATGTCCTTCATTCCTAGCACCAGAATAACATTTTCATATCCTTGAACATCTTTGTGCTCCTCAGGTTGATTAAGTACTTTATAAAGTGTGCCTTGTACATAAATTCCTCACATAATTTGCCCATATTTGGGATGCACAATTGAATGTCCTTCCATAAAAGACCATCTTCAAAGGAAAATTAGGCATTTGATCCATCTGCAATCTCCGCAAAGTAGCATTTCACACTATCATCAAGCTCAAATGCCCGTCAAATCCTGTCTGCGAGGTCATATTACACCTCCGTCCATCTTAAACAAGAATCAGCACTAGATCTCCCATCAACACAAGAGATCTCCAAGGTCTCAAAGTCCCAAATCAAACATTCATCATGCATCTATATCTAGTTGGCCAATGCTGGAGCCCTGCGGCTCAACTCATCCGCGACAATATTTACCTTCCCGAGAGTGTTAAGTATCTCGAAGGCATAATCCCTAAGGAACTCCAACCACCACCTTTGTTGTATATTCAAATCCTTCCGGTTCAACAAATACTTTAGGCTCTTATGATCCGTAAAAGGGCCAATCTTCACGCCATACAAGTAATGATGCCACAACTTTAGGGCGAATGTTATAGCAGCCAACTCCAAGTCGTGGACTGGATAGTTTCTCTCGTGCACCTTTAGCTAGCGAGATCCAAAAGCTATAACCTTACTAAACTGCAGAATAATACAGCGTAATCCTCTCCCTGAGGCATCATTATATATCTCATAGCCTTCTGCACCACATGGCGAGCACAAAATAGGTGTCATGGTCAGACAACTCTTCAACTCTACAAAAGCTCGCGCACACTCTGGCGTTCAAACAAACTTTTTATCATTTCTTGTCAACGTAGTGAGAGGTAAAGCTATCCACGAAAATTTCTTTACAAAGCGCCTATAGTTGCTAGCAAGTCCAAGAAAACTCCTTACTTCCGTCACAGTAGTCAACATAGGCCACTCCTATATCACAACTATCTTTGCCGAATCCACAGCAATATCCTCTCCACTAACAGCATGACCAAGAAATATCACCGAGGCTAGCCAAAACTAATACTAGGAGAACTTGGCATAAGGTCGATTCCTCCTAAGGGTATGTAAAATAAGTCACAAATGATTCGCATGATCCTCTTCTGACTGAGAGTAAACTAATAAGTCCTTTATAAGAAGATCACAAATCGGTTCAAATACTCCAGAAAGGTCTTGTGCATCATATTTATGGATATCTATAGCACATTTGTTAGCCCAAACGACATCACAGTGAACTCATAGTGTCCATAGTGTATACCAAATGTTGTCTTGGGAATATTACTTTCTCTGATCCACAACTGATAATTGCTGGAATTCAAATCCAGCTTCGAATATACAGTTTATCCAACAAGCTGATCAAAAAATCATCGATTCTCAGAATCAGATACGTGTTCTTCTCTATCATCTTATTCAGTTCATGGAAGTCAATACATAGACGCAAGCTTCCATCCTTCTTCTTCACAAATAGGACCGGTACACTATAAGGTGAAATACTAGGACGTATATAGCCTTGCTTTAGCAACTCCTGTAACTGAAACTTTAGTTCTGCCATCTCCTTTGGCTTTACATGGTACGGTGAGCGTGACACCGGTTTCGCACCTGGAACCAACTCAATAGTGAAGTCGATCTTTCAATGGGGGTGGAATTCCAGGGAGATCTTTAGGAAATACAGCCGCAAAATCTGACATAATAGGAATGTCACTCAAACTGGGCTTCGGCTCTACATCCTCTAATAGCATGAAGAATAATTCTGCTCCCTTCCGAACTTCCTTGACCACTTGGAGAGCAGACATCAACATCTTGCTCGATCCTCGCATACCACAAAACTTAGTTTCTCTTTCGGTGTTCTTCCCTAGTGTGACCTCCTTTGAGTTGTAATCAATACATGCACCCTACATTGAGAGCCAGTCCTTGCCAATGATCACATCAAACTCAAATATCAGCTATACAAATACTTCTAATCCAAAGTCATGACTTCTTATCCGCACCTAAATACAACAAACTCTATCTGCCCATATCAAGCATCTGTTAGGTAACAATACATCCAATCAATCTGTCAATATAAAAGAAGGCACTCTGATACACAACACGAAGCCCTCAGACGAAAAGGAATGAGAAACTCCTGTATAAAACAGTGCTCTCGTCAGATAGTCTAAGATTTGTATAAAGCCTAATACAAACAAGTTAAGCAAAGCACAATGTGGCAAGTATAGAAAACAATAAAATATATATAATAATCCATACATGTCACCACACTACTTTGCTTAATGGCCTCCTATTGGCCAAGATTATATACTCATGGTTGTGTTGGAGCATAATGGGATGCAGTTGACTCCCCTCACTTCCCCTTCTCCGCATAAGACACACCCGCCGTTTTCTCTATATTTGGAGGACGACTCCAATAGTAACGAGCAAAATGTCTTGGCTTGCCACAAGTATAGAAAGTGGTCGGAACTCGCCCAGTTATTTCTCCAGAAGCATTAAAAGAAACTGGCCCCAAAGACTTAGTCTTCTTCCTCCATCGATTTTGGTGCTCCAACTTTGCCAAATACGGCACCAAGTCATTCTTACGCTCTACTCACATCAAATCCAACTCTCGGGATCAGACAGTATTTACCAACATCAGAAAGCCCGGAATCATTGGACCTGAGAGAAGTAACCTTAGATCATCACGAAAACCTTCATAGAACCGATTGGTCTTTCACTCCTTATCCACAAATATAGAGACTGCATGCCACCCCAATCTAGTGAACTCATGCAAGTAGTCATTGACAAGACTCTCACCTTGAGTCAACCTATAGAACTGATTCTCCATCAGAATCATCTGCACAGATAGGAGATATCTTGCCAAAAAAGTCTCGAAAACTCATCCATCGAGACCTCAGTCAATTGCCTTCCAGCAAACTAATGTAGTTCCAGCTCATCACACCAGATTCTTGCCTCCCCTTCTGAAAGAAAGATAATTACATTCACCTTCTGTCTCTCCTCCTTATCCGTTGTCATTAAATTTCTCTTTATTCTTGAGAGCTGATCTTCATCCTGAGTGGGAGATCTAGTTACCTCAAACGTTGGAGGGCAGAATCTCAGAAAATGCTTCAGTTATTTATCGGTCACTCGCCTCGCCACCAAAGGCTCATCAGGCAATTGCCTCATAGCTACAAGCTCAACTACGCTAACCTACTCTGGGGAAAACTCAGGGGTGGGAGGTTGTACTTATCCTCCTTGTTGTGCATTGATTAGCATGAACATGACTTCAGTAACCAATTGTATTGTTTCAGCAGAAGGAAGAGGTGTAGGCACCTCAGTAGGTGCACTACTTTTCGCCGAGCACTGGGGCAGAGAATGCCCCCACACCATTTCTAGTCACCTATAATCGAGAATTACACAATTAAGTGACAAGTCATATTACAAAACAGTAATCACAGGAACACGCAGGTTCCGCAAACATGTGTATATTCATTCCTAAGTGGACATTCATGAGTTCTTTCATATTTTAACGGTAACACATATACATGTGCTCACCACCACTTAAAAGAATTCAACCATGAATTCGAATAAGAAATACGACACCAAAGCTGATTCCAAATTTAATCACCCCATCCATCACGAAGAATATAATAGAAGGTCATTCTAGGTCCCCATGCTATATTCCACGGGCAGTTAGTGGAGTTACGTAGTGAAACCAAAACATCTATGTATCCTAACTCAGAGTTACATTCTAGCGGAAGCTGTTAAGTAATAAGAACCCGCAACTAGGAATGTCCGCTATAAATACCAAAAGGAAGCACGGTCATCCACAGAGTTTGGCCTTAATGCCTTACGACATATAAAATGTTTACATTACCAAGGCGGTTTACATACTTCGTCACACAGGCAAGCAACACATGAAAAGTTATAAACATTTCATTTGGCCTTCGAGGGCCGGCATAGCACAAAGGGGCTTCAACCCGCTACTTCCCGCCCGGCTCTCCAACACTTGCATAAGGACAATCCACAAGACGTGGCAAACAAAGCAACGGTGAGCTTTGACTAACTAATTTATAATGATCCCACCCGCTTCTTGGGGCAGTAGTACTCCTTCCCTGCATGCAAGTATCATTTAATTGAAGCAATAACATGCAATTTAAGCACCATTCATCAACAACATTGGCACGAACAACCACACATTTCGTTATCTCAAGGCACTCTTATGGTGTACTCCACGAGTCCCACCACCATCCTAAGTCTCAAACTTAATGGTCCCACTTAAATATTTGCACTAGTGAGGCATGTAACTACGACTCTCTTCTATGCCAACGATAATTCCAATTACTTTTGGAATCTGGTCTGAAAAACATAGTGTGGTTATAGATAAGTTATTTCCCGTTTCTCAAATCATCATGCCAATACCGATAGCCAAGACAACCAAGTTGAAGTACATGACGCGGGTTAGCCTCCCCTTTCTAGCTCATAATATACATAATTGTGTTATGTTCCCAGAATGCCTCTCACAGCCACCACAGCTAGGCAATCTAAGATCTCAGCTCCACATGCTACCCATCTTGTCACCAAGACCTGGGATTGCAGTTATACATCAGTTCACTGGGAGATATCACCAGCGGTATGTAACGCCCCGAGTTTCCTGTAGCCTAGAGATTGGTTCTGCGAGCTACCGCCTAACGGTAGGGTTAGCGCCAGTGGTAGCACTGTGAAATTGTTGCAGGAGATCTCTAAGGGATACTATCATTACCCATCTCGACAAAATTCAGAGTATGCTTCAGGCGGGCCGTGATGTCATGGGTATGGGCAGAAAGAAAACCATGTCTGTTAAGGAGGATTCAGAGATACCGGTTATAGGTTAAAAATAATTACATTTAAGAAAAATAATTTGATTTTTACGCGGAAACTTTTAAATTTTAAATTAGTGAGAATTTTAAATGCACATGTATTTTGAAAAAACATGTTTTACAGGGCACTGCTACAGATTTCATGCAATTATGATTCAAAAGAGGATGCACATGCATTAGTATCAAATTCTACTACATAAAGTATTTAAATAGTCTAGCAATTGTCCATGATACGAGAGAAAATGTCTAATTACAATTATTACATAAAATTAATATTTGACAGTAAATGAAATGTAAATATAGAACCTGGAACTTTAAGTAGGTCGGGCTCGAGGACCTGGTGGCGCTGCACGAATGTTAAGGTAATTCCAAAACAAAAGGAAAATCCTTAGAACATTGAAATAAGCAGAGTGAGCAAAGTAAAGTACAAAACAGTAATAGAAGCAAAAATGTATGTGTGTACCCATTTTCATAAATTAGAGCTACTAACTCAGACAGGTAGAATTGCCAAATAGAAATAACTGAATTAAGATTAATTCAGAGCATAACACACAATAGAATAACTAATATCATAAGCTGTAATCAATGAAGTGTGTAGGTGTTTTGAGTGGTGCGCATGGTTCACACTCAGTCCGGATACAAGTCTTATAGAAAACTTTCTGCTTTTCATGACCCTCAACACGGCCGAAGCCCGGCTCAAGGAGGCTTAGTGGGTCCCAACTGGCACCATGAAGGTTGCAACCCAAGTGACCGCAACACGTTTCAATGTTTGCTTATGAAAATATGAATTACATGATTCACACTTTAGGAGATTTCTAACATATAAAGACAAGTCACCATTTTACCGATTCAGATGTACAAGAGTAGAGTTACAAACATGATAAGGGAGGAATCAATTTATAGAACAATATTCGCTCAAGTCTTAGAATCAAACAGACCTAAGAAACAAAATTCAATGATACGGGGAAAACTTGATCGAGAGTTTTGAGCCTCCCAATTTCGAGAGGTTTAGGTCATAATAAGAAGAAGATTTATCGAGTATATTGTAGAGGTAAGATGACATGTATCAGGTCGGAGATATCAAGTACTAACCTAGGGTAAATTATCTTTTGACATAAGTATCTTCCAAGTAAAAATGTGTGTTACGAGCATGATATATCAAAAAACCAATCACATACTTGTTAACCAGAATTCATTACAATTATTATCATGACACATATTGCTCGTACTCAATATTCTATCATTCTTCTCATTATTCATCAATTGAGATCAAACAAATCACCATAGTAAATATCCAAATAAAATCATTCATCTAAGTGTATATCAATGTAAGACTCGCTCATGATCACAAATTTATGAAATTACAAATATATTACGCCCTAAATTAATAACTTATCAGACTGAGTTTTCAAGATTTAAAATTATTGACAACCCAAACATCCCAGGGTGAAATCATAGAATTGTAAAAGTAGACAAAATAATTAGGATACAAATCCATTTAACAGATCAATATATACAGAAAAGCTGTCATGAATAAAAGAACGGAGGCATTAATTTAAATTCGATGCTTGCAAGAGAGAGAGAGGGATCTTTACTTTCCTTAAAGTAGCTGATGCTGATGGAGGCAGTCAACTGGCGCGAGCAAAGTTAACAATCTTATTTCAAACTGCACAAGGGCAAGAAAGAATGATGTTGACATAATTAAAACCAAACGCTACCACGGGCAATTATTCGTTACATAACTAAATCAAGAGCGGCTAATTGATTTACCTCCCTCAAGAGTGAGGGGAGAAGAGATGCCACATAGAAACAAAAGTTTGGCGGCGCTTTGGCTTGGTCAAAACCTAATTCGGAGTGGGATTCTGAGAGATTCCATCACGCGAGTTGAGGAGAGGCGCTAGAAATCATGAATACCACGAGATTAGATGATTATAAGAGGAACAAAGATTATGTATTGCAAAAAGGGGCACAAAGATCCCAAGAATATTACAAGAAAAATATGAATAGCAGGGAAAATGAGGAGATCCTTGCCCAAGAAGACTGAGATCAGACCCAAAAATCCAAGGAGAGGCGGATCCAAGCAAACCGTAGACAATTCTCTTAAAATCAACCGCCAAAATAAGTGGAAGAGGAGCCAATAGGGCTTCTGGATGATAAGTTTGTTGCCTTGAGGAAGAGAAAAAGGGTTGTCGGCCAGAGAAGGAGGGAAGTCGTCGGCTTGGGGAAGAGGAGCAGGAGGCGAACTGTTGTTGGGCTACCGATTAAAGCAGGGGGCAAAATGCAGGAGCCAGATCTGGCCCCTGGAGTAGAGGAAATCACTGGCCAGAGCAAGAGGAGGAGGCATCAGGGTGATATGGGAGCAAGAGATGGGGAAGAATCGGGAGCAGGGCTTCGACTGAGCGCTTGCGAGAAAACACAGAAACGGTAGGTTGGGCGGGAATGCGGCTTGCGGGTTTAGGTTTAAGAGGTTTAGGTTTTATTATTATTATTATTGTTATTAATATCTGGTTGTTACATTTTCCCCTACTTAGGAATTTCATCCCGAAACTTTCTGAGAAACTCTCTTAATGCGAACTCTTAGGGAGAAGATTCAAATGACATTCATTCCAACAAAGTTTGTAGATCAAGACATAGAATTTAACTATGAATACAAATAAATTGAGAGGAGAACAAGTGCAGATACTTACTATGATTAAGAGAAAAGTTAAAGATACATGCAACACAGGTCAAATTCAAGTTCACATGAGAACTCTTTAGACTTAGCGGGTTTGGCCAGATACAAAAGATTGGCTTCAGGGAGCACAGGAATTGCTATAATTAGCTTGAAATATAGTGGTAAGACTCAAGAATCTGAGATCGAAAAGATCTTGTATGAAGGGAAGACAGGACACCAAAGAGGAAAAGAAACTGGATGATAATTGAGTATCGATGGAAGCAAGTCGCCCTAGGGATGGAAGAGTACAAAACCACGCTGAAGTAATTCAGCAAATCAATTACAAGAAGACTCTCATTTCTCACTAACACTCAGAAGCTAACTAGAAAAGGATACAAGATTACCCGATAAGATTGACAGACACGCGAAATAAGAAGGACTAATTACAAATATTGGGAACTTGAAATCTAAGATTCTAACACATTTCCTACTGTCAGGTACATAAATTATATAATAATTATAATATTTTCATTGGACAGCTCTAGGTAATAATCATGCAAGTCCAACCATGAGATCTTGTGCGATGTCAAGCAATTAGTAAATCCATGTGTTTACAATCATTAATGTTGTTCTTGGCCTCACACTTGTGCAATGATTTATGATATGAATGCAAATTAATGGATATACATGTCATATTAAGCGCTCATATCACTTAACATGTAATGCATATTAAGACTCTAATGCCAACGCACTTAAAAATATTAAACCACCCATACAATTTAATATTTGCAAGCGGTGTATATCCTAGTGAAAATTCATATGCACAAAAATGTTAGTTTGTCCATACTCCCTTAACATTCGTGTGCATACTACTCATGCTTATGAGTGAGTGTTTGCGTGTTTCAACCGCGAACAACAAATAATGACAAGTGAGTGAAGAAATAATGCATGTATATTTATTTTTGTAATAAAGTTAAAAATATTTGATAATTATAAAATACTTTATCTTTTAAACAAACCTCCCTCTGACACCAACTGTCATGACCCGTCTCAACAAAAGTCAGAGTGCACTTCGGGCGGGTCGTGATGCCACAGGCATGGGCTGAAAGAAAACCATATCTGATAAGGCGGATGCAGATATACCGATTATAGGTTAAAAATAATTACTTTTAAGTGAAAATAGTTTGATTTTTATGCTGAAGCTTTTAAAGTCTAAAATAATGAGAATTTTAAATGCACATGTATTTTGAAAAAACATGTTTTATAGGGCACTACTATAGATTTCATGCAATTATGATTCAAAAGGGGATGTGCATGCATTAGTATCAAATTTTAGTAGATAAGGTATTTAAATAGCCTAGCAGTTGTCCATGATACCAGAGAAAATGTCTGATTGAAATTATTACATAAAAGGAATATTTGACAGTAAATGAAATGTAAACATAAAACCTGAAATTTTAAGAAGATCGGGCTCGAGGACTTGGCAGCATTGCACGAATGCTAAGGCAATTCCAAAACAAAAGGAAAATCCTCAAAACATTGAAATAAGAAGAGTGAGCAAAGTAAAGTACAAAATGGTAATAGAACCAGAAATGTATAGTTTTCATAAATCAGAGCTACTAACTCAGACAGGTAGAATAGTCATACAGAAATTACTGAATTAAGCTTACTTCGGAGCATACCACATAATAAAACAAGTAATATAATAAGCTGCAATCAATGAAGTGTGTAGGTGTTTTGAGTGGTGTGTATGGTTCACACTCAGTCTAGATACAAGTCTTATTAGAAAACTTCCTACTTGTCGTTACCCTCATCACAGCCCAGGCCCGGCTCAAGGAAGCTTAGTGGGTCCCAACTGGCACCATGAAGGCTGCAACCCAAGTTACCATAACACATTTCAATGTTTGCTTATAATATTATGAATTACATGATTCGCGCTTTAGGAGATTCCTAATATATCAATGAAAGTCTTTAGTTTCAAGAGTAGCTGATCACCTAGAGGGGAGGGGTGAATAGGTTTTTTTTCTTTTTAAAGTTTTACTGTTCTTCAGTCTGTTGTGGTTTATTTTAACTTAGCTTTCAAGATTGCAAAATATTATAACAGAGTGTTACATAAGGCAACTCCTCCAGCACACAAGAATTTTTAGTGGTTCCCTAGATTATGGGTAAAATCACTGTCTCTCCCACCTTTCTAACAGAGTGTTACATAAGGCAACTCCTCCAAACTTAGCTCATTGAGCTTACAACTCAAATCCCTCCAGATTTCTCATACCCCTCTAATTCCTACACTCAATCCCAAGTCCCTACCACTTAGAGCAAGAAATTCTCCTACAGCTTTAGTGATTCACAGATCACCTACCTTAGACTTTTCTCAAAGTCCTACAGCTCAAGCTGGAAGGATAGCCCTATAACTCAGATCTACATAGGATCCTACCTCAGAGAGAAACACTCCTACAGCTTAGGCACACAACCCTACCTTAGATCTACAGGAGGATCATACAGCTCAGATTCACCATAATAATTCTACAACTCAGTCTCAAAAGCCCTATAGCTCGAATCTTTTGAAAGATCCTACAGTTAGAATGTTGTTTGTTGATGGTGTAGAATACTAGATAAATAATCCCTATGTCTTTCTCTTTTTGAACTAAGAAACCTCAGTCCTACCAACTTCATAACTCCAAGAATGTATCTTCAAGATTTGGCATGTAGGAACTGGAAGTCAATACAACAAAGGGCTTGCTCTGTTGCTTCTTCTACCTCAGAGAGAAAGCTCTCTAACTTGCTATTGAAGTTGTGTAGATCAATCAACTAACTTTCTTTTAACTTTTAGATCAACGTAATGAAATATTTCTTCAAGATCTGCAACTCAGTTGAGAGGAATAAGATGAAGTTCAGCACTTTCCAAAAGTTAATTTCTTCTTCTTTGATCTTGTCTTTTGTATCCCGTCGTCCAACGACTCTTTGAGAATTTGGCCCACCTGGAGTTGGTAGCTGGAGGTCTACTTTTGCACTAAATGTTGTACAACAGGCAAGTGGTGTTATTTGTTGTATACTATAGACCTCCCGTAACATTGAAATTTCTGCTGACGTCAGCACCTATGGACTTAGTCAAATTCAGCATAAGCGTTGAGTGAAGGCTTGCCACTCAATGCCAAAATACTGAGTCAATTTTCTACAAACACCTGACGTTGAGTGATCAGTTATCACTCAACGAATATAGACTTTTACCTGACTAAAAAATTATGCGTTGAGTGAACCTTCATCACTCAACGCATTTGGAGTTAGCCAATTTTCTCTGTATAAAGGCGTCGAGTGATGCTTCTGCACTCAACACTTTCTACCTTTGCATGTCATCTTGCTGAGGAATTGAGTGAACAACCTTCACTCAACGCTTCTGTTCTTAGTTGAATTTTCTTTTGAGTTGGCATTGAGTGAACTGTCTTCACTCAACGCTTCTGGACTTAGACAGATTTTCTATCTACATCTTCTATGGCTTTGACAGCATGAGCTCCACTCAATGCTTATGACTCTAGGCATTGAGTGAACAGTCTTCACTCAACACTTCTGGACATAACCAGATTTTTGTCATGGCAATGATGAGGCTTTGATTTCTTGAGCTTTACTCGACGCTTCTGGCTATCTGGCATTGAGTGAACTATCTTCACTCAATGTCTTTGGACTTAGAGAGATTTTATGTCTACATCTTTTATGGATTTGACAACTTGAGCTCCACTCAATGCTTCTATCTCTAGGCATTGAGTGAACAGTCTTCACTCAATGCTTATGGACTTAACTAGATTTCTGCCTTGGCAATGATGAGGTTTTGACTGCTTGAGCATTACTCGACGCTTCTAGATAGCTGGCATTGAGTGAACTCTCTTCACTCAACGCTTGTGGACTTAGACAGATTTCTGTCTTTTCACCATTCTTCCATGTGTCCACTTATCATTATTACTTGGACAACCTGTCTAATCAGTGTAATCATGTAACCACCTGCATACATAAAACTTAGGGTATGCATCAAATACAAATATGTGTATGCCATTATCCTGTAGGCCTTCTTCAAATCTGGGACATTGTGATCAATGGACCCAACAATCTCCACCTATTTGAAGAAGTCAAAATCTTAGACAATGAGATAAATTAACACATATGCAGCAAATATAACATTGCAGAAGAAAGCAAAGATAAAGTATACACATCCAAAAATATGATTTTCATTAACATAAATAATAATGTTTAGGCAGTGTGCATAATACAAAATACATTTACTACATCCCTTTAAGAAAGACAAGAAACTTTTCTAAGTTTAAGGTTCTCTTATTACTATGCCCCTGCTTGGCTTCTTGGCTGCTTTCTCTGCACTCTCTTCTGACTTCTTTTCTTTCTGCCTCTAGAAGTAATTGTGTGGTTTTGGGAAATACTTGACGGGCTCCACAGCATCTGGTGGTAATTTTCCGAACTTTTTTTCCCTTCTAACCTTCTTCTTTCTTCTTGATTCTTCTCGTGCTTAGCCCATTCCAATGAGTTGTAGAGTTTTCCCCTTTCAGTCTTCTTGTTCTTGACCAACTCCCATGCAGATAGAATGATTGTCCTGGACTGAGGACTCTACTGTTCAAAATCTATCCTTATTTGCATCTCTTCCTTGTACCTTTTTCTTACTTATCTTGACTTCCTCTTCTTCCTCTGCAATAGACTTCCCTTTGGCACTTAACTTTTGCTTGCAGTGGGGCTGTATGTAAGACCTTCAACTACTGTCGAGGGTTCAGCCCACTGTGCTCCATCTTGAGTATCATACTGCTGAGTGTCATATTATTGAGTATCTTACTGTTCTGCATGCTGATCAGGGTATTGGGTACCATAATTCCCTTCTTGTAGTGCTTGCTGAATCTGGTCAGGAATAATAGTGATATTATCATATGATAGTTATTCAAGCCTAAAGGATCTCCTTAGCACATTTGTAGTCCAGACAACATTTTCAGTGTTGGCCTTTATGACATCCTTCTCCCCCTTTTTGACTTCTTCAGAGACTCCAGTAGTCAGGGAGGTGATGGCCTTTGTCAGTTGTGTATCTATGTAATTTATACCTATAGTGACATGGTCCTTCACCTTGAGCAGGTGATCATCTAATACTTGGGCACAAGCATCCATTCTCCTTTCTAGAATATTCTTGTACTTTTCTAACACTTCCTTCTCTACATTGTGGACTTCCAGCAAGTTTCCAGAAAGAATATTCCGATTTTTTATAACTCCATTTTGATGATTGCTGATCTCTTCCAACTTGTTCTGAGTAAAGTTAACTGTCAGAGCAGCTCTCAAGAAAAATTTGATTGTTAGTGCCTTCAGCAGATTAACCTCAAATCTTATAGATTTAATCTCTATTGTTAAGTAATTTCTGAGTTTCTTGATTGAGTCATCAACAAAACTCTCTAGTTACCTCCTCTGGTCATCCAGCAATCCTTTTAGCTTGGCTAGGAAGAAGGGTAATATTTCATCAGCCCTTGTGGAAGTCCCTTGGTAACATTCCACCTCGTTTATGTTCCTGGCAGGAGAGCTTAGTTCAAAATCAGCCATCCAATATTTAGATGAATGTGCATCCTCATTAATATTAGTAGCATTGTTGTCCTTCTATGATTCATATGAGTCTATATAATAAAGTGTTTTTTAAGCAGGGAGTTCAGTAAGAATCTCCCCCTCAATCTCTACAATGTCCACAGGTACATTAAGATATATTATTGTATTGAAGTCAGTATCTTTCTCAATAGACTCACCAGGTTGATTGGTATAGAGAGGATACTGGATATTCTCTTGCATAATCTGTAGATGTTCCCCCTCAGCAAGAGCATCTTCCATGACATGCTCTTGAATTTGCTCCCCCTCACTTAGAGGATTGTATCTACCTTTTTTATCTTAGTTTATGGGAGCTATTTCTTCTTCAATAGGAGCTGGAGTTTTGACAGTCACCCCCTCAATTTCTGTAGAAATCTTGTTCACTATTTCCCCAACAACCTGTTTAGCAACCTCAACAGGAGGTATATACATTGCCTCATCAACAGTAAGTTCTTCAGACTGAGTTCTGCTGATTTGAATCATTATTGCAGGTTCAGAGGAAAATGATACATGAGCACTTGTGTCTTTCCTTATATCTTCAGTAGACTCAGAAAGTTGAGGATTATGAGGCTCTTCCTACGCCTGTTCTGATGAGTTGCTGTCAGTGCTTTCCTATGGAACTGGAACTGCTTTCTTCTACTTCTAGGCAACTATCTGAGCATGAGGAAATAGAACATTGTCCCATATATCAAGCATTTTCAAGTCCATCCTCCTCATGTTATGGATCTTTGTTCCTAGCCTTATATTAAGGATCCCTGGAACACACTTTAACAAAAACGGGGAAAGAATCCTTCCCATGTTTGGTTCTGCTATAAAGTCAACTATCCTTTGGAATAGTATCTTATCCCAATCAGTCTTCTTGGATAAGATTATCCTCGTCATCAACTCAAACATTCTCTTGGATATCTTGTCATGTGAGCAAGTCTTGCACAATAAAGCTTTTCCAATGACATCAGCTAGGAATTTACCCTTTAGATTCAACTCCTTCCTCAGAATTGATCTAGTGGTGTGTTTATAGAGTCCACACCACTTCAGTGTAGATTTGATATCAGTCTGAACCAGTTCATCTCCTTCATCTGACTCTGTGAACTTGGGCAGTTTCAGTTCCTTACTCAGTCTCCTTAGGCTTATCTTTTATCTTATTACCACAGATGTAGGTCTTGAGTTTAGGAGAAGAAGAGTCGACCTTAGCATTTAAGTATAACTCAAGTACCTCTCGCTTCCACAGCAAACAGGGCTCATACAGAGCAAATTCTAGGTTAGCGACCTCAAGCAGGTGGCGAACAAAATTTATTTCTTCAGGTGCTTCCTTGAAGCCATTTCACACCAGCTCCAAACCTTCGAACAAGAAATCCAACCCTTTTGGCGCCATTGCTTCTACCAATTTTTTGAAGGTAGTCCATGCTTTTGTCGATTCATCGTAAGGGGTAGAGAAGGGCTAGGAACAGTATATTTTGCTTGGCACACACAACCTTCTATTTATAGTGATTTCTTTTTTTAGAATGTGGAGAGCCACGTACCTGTTTGTGATCAAGAAGTGATCAACGACTTGGATTGATTCTGATACTTGGCCATAAAATAGACTTGTTGGGAGCATGCATTGAGTTAACTCGATGCTCTTAATGCTCTCGATGCTTGCAGTTCATACAACACACTCGACACAATCGACTCCTGAGCACTTACACTCAGCGCACTTGATGCCTGGTCTTGTCTCAGCGCACTCGATGCCCTGACACTTAGACCATTTTTCTTTGATGTATCCTGCAGGGATTAAAACTACCTGCAACAAGAAAAAAATATATGTGGAGCTACTAAAGCTGGGCTAAATTCAACATGCCCAATTAAAATTTGAAGGTGTTGAATTTTTCTTCATCTAGTGGTTTAGTGAATATATCCGCCACTTGTTTATCTATGGGGACAAATTCAAGACTTATGTCTTTACTTTCCACATGCTCTCTAATGAAGTAATGCCTAATATCTATATTCTTAGTTCTACTATGAGAGACAGGATTCCTAGCAATAGATATTGCACTAGTTGAATCACAATATAAAGGAGTGTTACTTATCTTTAGGTTGTAATCCTGGAGCTGGTGCTGGATCCACAAAACCTGAGCATATCAACTTCCTGCTAATATATATTATGACTCTGTTGTTGATATTGCAACACTAGTTTGCTTCTTGCTGCTCCAAGATACAAGTATTCCACCCAAGAACTAACAGGAGCTAGATGTGTTTTTCCTGTCTTCTCTACATCCTGCAAAATCTGCATCTGAGTACCCATTTAGCTCAAAATCACTATTCCTATGGTACCATAGGCTAAGATCTGATGTTTCCTTAAGATATCTTAGAATTCTTTTAGCTGCGGAATAGTGAGATTCCTTAGGGCAAGCCCGCTATCTTGAACAAACACATAAAACATACATGGTGTCTGACCTACTTACAGTAAGATAAAGGAGGGAACCAACTATGACTCTATACATGGTTTCATTAACAGGTTTCCCTGTTTAATCCGTGTTTATTTATATATTTGACCCCATAGGAGTTTTCATTTTGGAGGCACTCTCCATTCCAAATTTCTTAATTAACTCCCTAGTGAACTTAGATTTAGAGATGGATAATCCATCCTCAGATTATCTTACTTGGAGGTCCAAGAAGTACTTGAGCCCACCCATACTGCTAATCTCAAATTTCCCTTGCATAATTTTGGTAAACTTCTTGCAAAGATTATCATCAGTAGACCCAAAGATTATGTAATCTACATAAATTTAGACTAGTATGATCTTACCCTTGGATTCCCTAAGGAATAGAGTCTGTTCTATCTTTCCCCTTGAGAATTTATTCTCAATAAGAAAGCTAGACAGGGTCTCATACCATGCTCTAGGGGCTTATTTCAACCCATACAAAGCTTTCCTAATTCTATACACATGATCATGAGAGTTAGGAATAACAAAACCTGATGGTTGCTAAACATGAAATTCTTCTCTTAATTCACCATTTAGGAAGGTTGACTTCACATCCTTCTGGTAGACTTTGAATCCCTTATAGGTAGCATATGCAAGGAACAGTCTGATGGCTTCTAGTCTTCCTACTAGGGCAAAGGTTTGATCAAAATCAATACCTTCTTCTTGTCTATAACCCTTGGCCACGGTTTAGCTTTATTCTTAATTATGGCACCATTTTAATCCAACTTATTCCTATAGATCCATTTGGTTCCAATGATGTTATGTCCTTGTGGTCTGGGAACCAGCTTTTAGACCTTACATCTCTTGAACTGGTTCAGATCCTCTTGCATTGCCACAATCCAATATTGGTCTATAATAGCATCTTCAAATCTCTTGGGCTCAACCTGAGACAAAAAGCTAGAGTACATAGTTATGTTTTTGCTTTTTCTCCTTGTTATAACCCCTTAGCTGGCATATCCAATAATCTGATCCTTGGGATGATCCCTTAAGTGTTTGACTATTGGAGGAAACCTTACTTCAGCATCATGAACTTTATTGGTTTGATCCTACTGATCTTCATCCACATCATGTGTGCTTTATCCTCCTTCTTAAATGTATGTTCCCTCATCTTTATCATGTATAGTAGGAGGCACATATTTGATGGTAAGCTTTTCCATTACATGTTCTATACCTGTAGATCTAGATGAGGAGCTAGGCAGCTCACTGTTAATCATAAAAGATTCATCAAAGACTACATTCATAGACTCTTCTACAACTTGATTTTTCAAGTTATAGACTCTATATGATTTACTCTGGATGTTGTACCCAACAAAATTCCTTTATAGGATTTGGCAATAGACTTAGTCAAGTATGACTTCCCATTATTGAGCACATCACATTTGCTACCAAAGATCCTAAAATAGGTAATGTTTGGTTTTCTGCCTTTCATGAACTCATAGGGAGTCTTCTTGTGATATTCATTGACAGAATCCCAATTCAGGACATGACATGCAGTATTTACTGCCTCAACCCAAAAAATTCTGGGAGAGATGTGTCACTTAGAAGTGTCCTTCTAGCTTCTATGAGAGTTCTATTTTTCCTCTCAGCTATCCCATTTTGCTGGGATGTTCTTGGAGAAGAAAATTCTTGTAGAATCCCTTGTGCTTCACAAAATTCTTTCATGCCATCAGACTAAAATTCAGTGTCATGGTCACTTTTTATTTTGACCACAGGATTGTCCAATTCATTCTGAATTTGCTTGACAAAGGTCATAAAGATGTCGAGGGATTCAGACTTTTTCTTCAAGAAGAAGATCAAAGCAAACCAGGAGAAGTCATTAATTATTACAAGTGTGTAGACTTTCCTACCTAGCCTATGAACTGGCATAGGGCCAAACAAGTCCATATGCAGGAAGTACAAACACCTCACAAGGTCCTTGGACCCGAAGCTCTTAAAAGAATCTTTGGTCTGCTTTCCCTTTTGACATGAGAGCAAATGCCCTTCTTGGTGCATTTCATTTTGGGACCATTCCTGACTAGCTCTTCACTAAAGAGCTTACTTATAGTCTTATAATTCAAGTGAGCTAGTCTATTCTGCCATTACACACAATATGTGACTTTCTCATTAGCAACTAGATATATAAGAGAGTCTTTACTTAAACATATAAAGTTTAAATAATAAACATTTCCACTCCCAGTTCCTATCAAGATGACCTTTTGGTCACTTTACCTCGTAATTTGACACTCATCTTTGTGGAATACAATGACATAGCCAAGATCACAGAGTTGACTTATGCTAATTAGGTTGTGTTACAACCCTTCCACATAAACCACTTTTTAGATTGAGACTATGCCATTGGTAATCATACCATATCCCTTAGTGACTCCTCTATCTGAACCTCCAAAGATAACTTTAGGTCCGTTCTTCACAGGAGTGTAGTCCTTCAAGTGACATCTTGTTCTAGTCATGTGCCTGGAACATCCAATGTCCAAGCACAGTATAGGAGTTTGCGTACTTGGACTATACAACAAAACATAATTTAGGTAACATTAGGACCCCAAGAGGGTTTGGGTCTTTGGTGCATGTTAGTCTGAACTTGAACATATCTACCTATAACTCTTCAGACAGGAAGACTAAATCTTGTCCTGGGAACATTTTGATAATGTCAGCAATCTATGACAAAGTGATCCACTTTACCACAACACCAACACTCATGGATATTGTATCTCCTCTTCTGAACTATACTTGTGGGCATGCCAACAGCAGTCTGTTATGAAGAAAGAGCAGTAGTCTTCTTCAAGTTTCTCTCAGCAAGGATCTGACTGAAAGTAAGTCTGTCAATAGATGTACTTTGATTACTTTGAATACCTCTAACAACAGTTTTCTTTTCAGTAGATAAGCTTTTGATGGCATCACAGATAGCCAAGTTAGGCTTTCTGACTGACATACCAGTGGTCTGAGAGTTTGCTAGAAGAGCTTGATCACAGGCCACTGCCTTATTTCTGAGTGAGGGGGCTGGGGTACCAAAGACAAATGGTTTATGATGGGTCATTTAAATTTACTCATGTGGGGCCTTAACATCACTCATCCCCTTGTTATACCTTTTACCATAGTTGTGAACATTTTTGTTCACACTTGTGGATCTTCCATTCAACCAGTGAGTGACCATAGATACTTTTTTGGTCATACTTATTTGATGGTAACACTCCTTTCTTAAAAGAGATGGGAGGATGAATTGGAGCTTTGCCTTTCCCTTTGGAATGGCCAACTTTAGGGTTCCTCTTGAATCCCAAACTCTCTTATCATTTTGAGAGGAGAAGGAGTCTATCAGGGGCAACAATATATTGGGCTTTGAATATTTAGCCAAAATCCTTTTCACCCTTTGGAGCTTCTCTTCAAGATGCATTATGATAGTGTTCTTGTGGCTGATGGTCCAAATCTAGATGATTGTGATGGACTTTAGTTAGCTGACTTCCCACATCTTCTGATCCAGCAAAGATGCTGAGTCAGACTGCAGGGAAGTAGATAGCTATAGGGAGATAATTTCCTTAGCTTGTTTCTTGGCCAACCACTTGCTTCTCTTTAAGGAATCCAGAAGGGAACCATACTTATCAATCAATTGATTGACATCCTCCTCAGATTTTTACCCATCTTCTTCACAGGATGTAGATGCATCAGAATTTGGACTAGTCTCATAGTCTGAACTAGAAGAGGAGCTGGACAGTGAATATACCTTATCTGGACTAGGCTGATCCTAGCTAGATTCTTCATCTGTCATGGCCATGAGACCATAGCAATCATTGTCATCTTCATCCACCTCAGTATCACTTATGAGTGTGATAGAAGGGCCCTGATACCTATCCTTGTAATAGGATAGTATTTATCTTTATCAACAATAGAAGCAAACAGCCCTATATAGGCTTCTTCTTCTTCTTCAGAATCTGAAGAAACTGAGTCCCTCTGACTCCAGCTCTTCTCCTTTTTGTAATGAATGACCTTTCCTTCTTACCCTTGTGTTGGTGGTGGTGCTTCTTCTTCTCAGATTTCTTCTGCTCTTTTCTCTTGACTGGGTAATCAACAATGACATGCCCAGTCTTGCTACAGTAGTAACAAACAACATTAGAAGAAAACTTTTTACTGGGTTAAGTGTCATACATGTTTCCCATGGAGAACTTCTTCTCAGCCTTGTTGTGGTCCTTCTTGTGATGAGAGGAGGAGGAAGGCCTTTTCCTCCACTGCTTCCTCTTCATCATCTTCTGAAACTGCCTTGAGAAGGCAGTAAACTCCCCATCTGACATGTTGTCAGATGAACTTGACTCAGAACTGTCTGAATCAGCAAGCTTTCTTGGGGGAGAGGCAATCCTCTCCTTGCCCTTCTTAGAGCAATCATCCTTAAAGGCTACTGTCTTCTCCTTGGCTTTATATCTACTGGTGGTATCCTCCTCCTTTCTAGCATATAGCTGCATCTCATAGGAGAGCAGATTCCCAAACAAAGTATGTGGAGTAGTTTCAGCAAGCTTGCTCACCTCTCTGATGGCACATATCTTGGTGTCCCAGTCTCTGGTTAGAGATCTAAGAAACTTATCATTCATCTCATAGTTGTTGAAGACCCTCCCATAGGTCCTCATCTCATTCACCACCGTAAAGAATTTTTTATAGCATTCAGCTATGTTATCTTTCTTGGTCTGCCTGAAGGATTCATACTCTTGATTAAGTAGAGATTTTCTGTCATCCCTAACTTCTTCAATCCCTTCCATATAGACAACTAGAGTGTCCCACATTTCATTGGAATTCTTGTAGTGTACAAGATTCTGGAATGTAGAATCATCAATGGTACTGACAATTATATTATGTGCCCTTTTGTCCATGGTACCTAGAATGACCTCATCCTTAGTCATCTCAAAATATTTCTTAGGTGTTTGGACAGTGGCATCCAGAATTGAAACCTTCATGGGGATGAAGGGTCCTTCCTGTATAGTGATGAAGATCCTGGGGTCTAAAGCCTCCATAAATAATCTGACTCTTTCCTTCAAGATACCAAAGTTCTCCTTCCCATAGATTGGAAGTTTCATGGAGCCCAACTCCTTATGGTTCTCTCATGAACCCATAAGGATAATCTTAGCTACTCTTTGGAGATCAAATATGACTATTAAGTTCTTTTTTTGAGTAACCTCCCTCTGAGACCACTTGAAACTCTTTAGTTTCAAGAGTAGCTGATCACCTAGAGGGGGGATGAATAGGTTTTTGGTCTTTTTAAATTGTTTCTATTCTTTGGTGTGTTGCAGTTTATTTTAACATAGCTTTCAAGATTACACAACTGACACACAAGAATTTTATAGTGGTTCTCCAGATTATGTGTACATCCACTGTCCGTCCCACCTTTATAATAGAGTGTTAGATAAGGCAACTCCTCCAAACTCATCTCAATAAGCTTACAACTCAAATCCAAAGGATTTCTTCGACCCCTCCAAGTCCTACACTCAGGCCCAAGGCCCTACCACTCAGAGCAAGCAATGCTCTTATAGCTCAGTGATTCATAGATCGCCTACCTCAGACTTTTCTCAAAGTCCTACATCTCAAGCAAGGAGGATAACCCTATAACTCAGATCCACACAGGATCCTACCTCAGAGAGAAACTCTCCTACAGCTCAGGCACGCAGCCCTAACTCAGATCCATAGGAGGATCCTACAACTCAGATTCACCATAAGAATCTTATAACTGAGGCTCAAAATCCTTACAACTCAAATCTTCTGAAAGATCTTGCAGTTTGAATGTTGTTTGTTGATGATGTAGAACACTAGATAAATAATCTCGGTGTCTTCCTCTTTCTAAATTGAGAAGCCTCAGTCCTGCCTCCTTCACGGCTCCAAGAATGTATCTTCAAGATTAGGCCTGCAGGAACTGTGAAGTCACTACAACAAAGGGCATTCTATGTTGCTTCTTCTACCTTAGAGAGAAAGCTCCCTGAACTTGTGAAAGTCTTTAATTTCAAGGTAGCTAACAACCTAGAGGTGGGGGTGAATAGGATTTCTGATTTATTATTATTATCTTTAACTTAATGTGTTATGAGTTAGAAGTTTTTAAGCTTTCAAGACAAAACACATAGAATTTATAGTGGTTCCCAAATTATGGGTATATCCACTCTCCTCCCACCTTTATAACTTCTTGTTAGATAAGGAACTTCTCCAAAAACTCAGCTCCTTAGATCTTACACCTCAGATCCCTTAGGAACTCTCAATCTCCTCCAAGACTTAAAACTCAAGCACAAAGCCCTACCTCAAAGCAAACTGCTCCTATAATTTAGAGATCAAACTGATCACCTATCTCAGACTTAAACTCAAGTCCCACAGCTCAGTCTATGGAGGATAACCCTACCTCACAGAGAATGACTCTCCTACAGCTCAGACATAAGGCCCTACCTTAGATCGAAATCTAGATCCTACACTCAGAACCAAAGGTCCTACACTCAGAGAGTATGACTCTCCTACAGCTCAGACAAACTGCCCTACCTCAGGCTCGAAAGCCTTATAGCGCGGATCCAAAAGTATCCTACCTCAAACCCAAAGGTCCTACACTAATATCCAAATACTAGATCCTGCACTTAGGCAAATCTTCCCTACCTCAGGCACAAAGCCTTATAACTCAGATCCAAAAGGATCTTACAGAGATGAATTGATTTGTGTTTATTTGACACAGCGATATTTATATAAATCTGCTTCCTGAGCTGAGTTATCTTAGTCCTAACTATCTTCATAGCAGCAAAAAGATGATCTTCAGTAAATATCTGCCTCTGTTTGAAGTATATTAGAAATATGCTTCTGAACTTGCTATAGAATACTGAAGACTTGACTGATCTTAAGTTCTTCAAATATCTAACCTGAACCTGCAGAAAATTGAAGGCTCTTCTTCTCTTTCTTTATCATAAGCTAATCTAAACTTGCTGTAGCATAAGAAATTGCTACAGCTATCTGGAATGAACTTTTAGTTCAGCTGGATCGACTTCAAGCTTTCAACTCGGCAGCAATGGCGAGGAAGATGAAGTCCAGCTGCACTTCGTGAAAAGAATGAAACCTTAAAAGTTAAGTTCTTCCTTCTTAAGATGTCCCTTTTATCTTCCACCGATTAACGGCTCCAAGAAGTAGTAGGGACCACCTGCAGTTTATAGCTGCAACTTACTTTAATGGAAGAAGACATACAGTAGTGTTCTGGAGCTATTTGTCGTATTCTATAACCTTCCTACAACTATTTTAACTTTGTTTACTTTTGTTAACTTTGGCTGACATCATCAGTTATGGACTTATCCACTTTCTCAGATCCACTCCATGCATTGAGTGCATTGAGTGAACAAGTTTCACTCAACGCCAAAACCCTTGGTCAACTTTCTGAACCATTCTGCATCTTTGGCATTGAGAGCGTTGAGTGAGCCTTCATGACTCAACGCTTTCTGAGTTCGCTCATCATTCTTCCTCTAGGCATTGAGAGCGTTGAGTGAGCCTTCCTCACTCAATGCCTCTGGACTTAGTAAATTCTTCACCTGTCTAAAGGCATCGAGTGAGCTGGCCTCACTCAACTCTTTTTGCCTTTGTCTGTCTTCTTTATTAGGTGTTGATTGCAGCAGCATGACTCAACGCTTTTGCTGTCTTCCATTGAGAGCAACGAGTGAAGCTTCATCACTCTATGCTTTTGTACTTATCCGCTTTCTGTCATCTTAGGCTTTATCATAACATGACTCCTTCTACTTTGGTGTCGAGTGAGTTGTGTTCACTTGACGCTTTTGGACTTAGTCGAATATTCAATACACTAATACTAAGGCTTTGACAGATTCAGCTATACTCGACGATTCTTTATATATGGCATTGAGTGAACTGCCATCACTCAACGTATGTGGACTTAGTCGTAGAATTTGCTTTCTAGACTGCATAACTTTGACTGTCCACAACTTACTCAGTGTTGTTTGGCATCTGGCGCTGAGTGAACTTGCTTCACTCAATTACTATGGACTTAGGAAATTTTCAGTCTATCAAGCATCTTACTTTGCATCTGGTGTTGTGTGAATTGGCTTCACTCAATGCCTGTGGACTTAGACATATTTTTGTCTTTCTACTTCTCTATCTTGTGACCACCTGTCACACTACTTGGAAAACTTGTCCTATAACTATTACAAGGACTAACCTGCATGCATGAATTTGAACATACATCAAAAACAACTTTTGGTATATCATTGATATGTTTGACTTCTACAAATCTGACTTCTACAAGTCCGGGACATTGTGGACAATGGACCTTACAATCTCCCCCTATTTGAAGAATTCCAAACCCTCAATCAAAATCCTGAGTCAATGATATACACTAATATATGCAACAATAAAACATAACTTAGAGAACTTATAATAAGAGAATAAGTTATAGTTACCACGCTTTCCTTGCTTGTAGGGTGATCATCATCACATCTGCTCCCCCTGAATTGATGCTGACTGGCCTTGATCATTTCCTTCTCATAAATCTGATACCACTTATATCCTTCTCATTTATATCCTTCTCTCCCAATTTTTGACTTCTGTAAATAGTCAGGGAGGCTCTGATTATTTGCTCCCCCTTTTTGAGTATAAATAAGCAACTCATGCAGCAGATGAACCACTTGAGAGTGTTGGAGGTGTGCTGCTCCTTCTCTATAGGATACCACTTGAATCTACCTCTACATGTGCTGGACTTGCTCCCCCTTAACTGAAGCATCCTCTATCATACTTCCTGGTAGACACTTTAGTCTATTCCAAACTGGATAGCACTTGAACCACTTGATAAACTTTATGCCAATGAAGGTATACCACTTGAAAAATCTTCATCCCACTAAAGGATTTTTCCACATGCAAGAAATAGTACAACCTGCAATAAAGAAACAACATGAGGAGAAACAAAATCTATACCAAGTTCAACATACCCAACTCAAATTTGAAGATGTTAAACGTTGCTTCATCTAGTGGCTTAGTGAAGATGTCAGCCACTTGCTTATCTATAGGGACAAACTCAAGGTTGATGTCTTCACATTCCATATGATCCCTAATGAAATGATATCTTATCTCAATATGCTTAGTCCTGCTGTATGAGACTGGATTCCTAGTATTTGAGATGGAACTAGTGAAATCACAACATAAGGGACTTCTACTTATCTGGAGGTTATAATCCTAGAGCTGAAGATAGATCCACAATAACTGAGCACAACAACTACCTGCTGAGATGCACTCTGACTCTGTAGTTGAGATTGCAACACTTGTTTGCTTCTTGCTGCTCCAGGACACCTGTCTTCCTCCCAAGAACTGACAGGTGCCAGAAGTGCTCTTCCTGTCCTCTTTACAGCCTATAAAATCTGTATCTTAATAGACTATTTGTTCAAACTCCCCATTTCTAGGGTACCATATGCCAAGATCTTGTGTGCCCTTAAGATACCTCAAAATCCACTTTGTAGTGGAGTAGTGAGATTCTTTAGGGCAAGCCTGATACCAAGCACAAAGACATGTAATATTCATGATGTCTGGCCTACTTGTAGTAAGAAATAGAAGGGAGCCAATTATCCCTCTATACAAAGTTTTATCAACATGTTTCCCTGCCTCATCTTTGCCTATAAGCATACTTGACCCTATGGGAGTTTTAGTGGTGGAGGCATTCTCCATACTAAACTTTTTAATCAACTCCCTGGTAAACTTACACTAGGATATGGATAAGCCATCATCAGTCTGCCTTATTTGTAGTCCCAAGAAGAACTTAAGTTCACCCATACTGCTCATCTCAAACTTCCCTTGCATAAGTTTGGCAAACTCCCTGCAAAGGTTATCATCAGTAGATCTAAAGATAATGTCATCTACATATATCTAGACTGAGAAGATATTACCCATAGATTCTCTTAGGAATAAGGTCTTGTCTATCTCCACCCTTGAGAATTTGTTCTCAAAAATGAAGCTAGAAAATGTCTCATTCCATGCTCTAGGGGCTTGCTTCAGCCCATATAAAGCTTTCCTAAGCCAATAAACAAAATCAGGTGAGTTAGGAACAACAAAAACTAGAGGATGTTCAACATAGACTTCTTTCTTTAATTCACCATCAGGAAGGCTGACTTCACACCCATCTAGTAGACCTTGAATCCCTTGTACGCAGCATATGAAAGGAATAGTCGGATGGCTTCCAATCTTGCTACAGGGGCAAACGTTTGATCAATGTCAATACCTTCTTCTTGTCTATACCCCTTAGCTACTAGTCTTGCTTTGTTCTTGATTATAATGACATTTTCATCAAGTTTATTCCTGTAAATCAACTTTACGGCAATGACATTATGTCCTTGTGGTCTGGGAACCAGCTTCCAGACCTTGCACCTTTTAAACTTGTTCAGTTCTTCTTACATTACTACAACCTATAACTGATCTATGTTGGCCTCTTCAAATCTCTTGGGCTCAACCTGTGATAGGAAACTTGCATACATTGTTGTATTTAGGTTCCTACTTCTTGTCACCACTCCTTAGTGTGCATCACTAATTATCTGGTGTCTTGGATGGTCTCTTAGATGCCTGACTGCAGGTGGCAATCTTCTTTCAGCTACTGCTTCAGTAGAAGCTTCTTGTTGATCTTCATCCACTTCAAGTGAGTCTGGTACATCTTCTGGAATGACCATTCCCTCGGCTTTATCTTGGAATTTTGGAGTAGCTTCCTTAATAGTCAACTTGTCCATCATCTACTCTGTACCTGCAATACTAGAAGAGGAGCTTGGCATCTCACAGTTAATCATGGTAGACTCATCAACGACTACATGTACAGACTCTTCTACAACATGGCTTTTCAAGTTGTAGATCATATAGACTTTACTATGATTGTTATACCCATCAAAAATCCCATCAAAGGACTTGGCAACAAACTTAGTCACATATGACTTTCCATTATGAAGCACATATCACTTACTACTAAAGATTCTGAGATATCCCATGTTTGGTTTTCTGCACATCAAGATCTCATAGGGAGTATTCTTTTGGCTCTTGGTAATAGAGGTTCTGTTAAGGACATGACATAAAATATTGACTACCCCAGTCTGGAAATATTCTGGGAGAGATGTGTCACTCAATAAGGTCCTTCCAACATCTATGAGAGTTCTATTTTTCCTCTCAACAATTCCATTTTGCTGGGGTGTTCTTGGAGAAGAAAATTCTTGATGAATCCCTAGCTCTTCACAAAACATTATCATGCTATCAGACTGGAATTCAGTCCCATTATCACTTCTGAATTTTACCACAGTACTGTCAAACTCATTCTGAATTTGCTCGACAAACTTCATGAATACATCAAGGGTTTCATTATTTTTCTTGAGAAAGAACACCCAAGCATACCTGGAATAGTCATCAACCACCACAAGGGTGTAGACTTTCCTACCAAGTCTATGAACTGGCATAGGACCAAACAAGTCCATATATAAGAGGTATAAATACCTCACAGAGTCTTTGGTCCCAATGCCCTTGAAGGAGGCTTTGGTCTGCTTGCCCTTTTGGCATGCAGAGCAAATGCTTTCCTTGGTGCATTTTACATTTGGACCATTCCTAACTAGCTCTCCACTAAAGAGCTTGCCAATAGTCTTGTAATTCATGTGAGTTAGTCTCTTGTGCCAATACATATAATAAGAAACTTTCTCATTTGCCACTGGACAAATAGAAGAGTCTGTATCTAGACAAAGGAAATTTAAGCAATAAACATTTCCACTCTTAGTGTCTGTCAAGATGACCTCTTGGTCACTTGACCTCTTAATCTAGCACTCATCCTTGTGGAAGACAATGACACAGCCAAGATCAGAGAGTTGGCTTATGATTATAAGGTTGTGTGGCAACCCTTCAACATAAGCCACTTTTTTAATGGTGACTATGTCATTGGTAATCTTACAATAACATCTTGTCGCCCCTCTATCTGAACCACCATAGATAACCTTGGGTCCATCTTTCACTATAGTGTACTCCTTTAAGTTTCTTCTTATCCCAGTCAAGTGCCTGGAATAACCACTATCCAAGTACCATACAGGGGTATGGGCACTTGGACTAACCTGCATCACATAATTTATTTTACCTTAGGACCCCAAAATCTATTGGGTCCTAGGTGCATATTGTAAGACCCCGTTTTTTTTTCTAAACACCGGTGTCTTAGGCCCAGGACCGCCTCTTTGCGGTGACACCTTCACGCCCTGAAGGGTCATCACCACAAAGTGCCGATTCTGTTGGCCAATTCTATCACAGAAAGGTAGCACAATAAAGTAAAAGCAAGTCCACAGAAAAATCACATGTATAGAAATAAAAGTCTCCACGAAGGGAGTGTCCACAAAATAATATATTAGAGTACTAAAATACGGGCTTATGCCTGGTACATCATGTCCTCACTACAAATCACTCATGCAGAATCAAAAATAGAATATCTACTCAAGGTCGAGACTCATGGTCCCGGCTGTATGAACTCCGGATCTATACAGTCCCATCTCCAAGCGCACTGGTCTCTGGGGCTTCTCCCCCGTGCTGGGCTCCATGATTCCCTAAAATGATGCAGTTCGAAAACCATTAGTCATAAAGACTAAGCCCTATCATCCCCTACCCCTTCCCTCATGGCTCCTAAGTACCGAGCGGAGAGAAAGAAAGGGAAGGACTTGAAGGTGGAGATTAAATCAAAAGAATCAGGTGGCAGCGGAACTAATCTAGCAATTCTATAATAAATAATGGCAATAAGACGAAATGTGAAAAGTAACCTTCACTTATGTGAGAACACATAAGCCAAGGGGTCTTCTGCAAGGCTCCCATCGTATAAAAATTCCCATACGAATTTATACGTTGGGGTGTCGGTTATCAAACAACAGTATATATATATATATCAAAATTGACCTTGATTTATAAACTTGCCCACACAAGCTTATAGACCAAGGGGTCGTTTTACAAGTCCTAATGTATAAGCGTCCCATTCCACTTATACCTTAGGTGTCAGGGTTAAATGAATCGATTATGCTATGACATGCTAGTGGGTATGATGGAACATGCAAGTGCAAAACACACACCCGACTCTGTGCACACAGACCTTTAGTTCCCCCTTTCGGAGCCATTACCTCCCATGATACCTCTGTAGTGGCAGACGAAAGCGGTGGGTTGGGCCTCGCCCACCTCTAAACCAGTAAAGCACTACCGGTCAGACCTATCGTACGCCTCAACGCTTGGTGCACAAAGCTGACTCCTGCGTACTCTTGTCGGCTGGCGCACCAGACTTCTGTTGGCGAAGTGCTAACCACACTTGCCGAGTCAGCGTATTGGCGTCGGTGCATCGACCCTCCAATACCAAAGACCCGCCACCTTAATTTTCTTTCCTTTTATGCACATGCAAATTTAACGTATTCAAACAAAAACCGAGCTGAAGCTCCCCGGACCAAAATGTTCGTCTCTTAACTAATCGAGCCGAAGCTCCCCGGAACATTTTGTCCGTCTCTTCACTAATCGAGACGAAGCTCCCAACTATCTTCCTGTGCTAACAGTGTTTGTGAAATGTGCAACCCTAATTACTAAGTTACTCTTTTCAGCTTGTTAATATAGTTTACGTTAATCCAGGACTGCCCCCGGTATTCCCTGTGAAGGGATCTCAAAGGGCAGTAGGAACTATGATCGTAGCTGAAGACCATCGTTCCCTTTCGCAAGGCACTTATTATTATTGGTTGATTCCCTTTACCCATTCCCTTCTCATATTACGATAGACTAACCTAGTGTTATTTTTAACCTTCCTCTCTTCGAGAAAGATGATCTTTCATCGAACCCGAGCACCTCTTAACTCTAGCCAACACCACTTCTCACTAACCTTCCCATCCTTATAAGGTGAACACTTTCACATCCAACCAATTTAGCAGATTAACTAACTCCAATGTTGTGCCCCATCATTTCCTATGACTATTAACTAAAATTGCTAATTGCAAACTATCCTATGTTATATGTCGAACCGGTTAGAAAATGATCCAATACTCATCCAAATGCCATAACTTATGTACTGGAGGTATATCATGATATAATTAGCCTATAATCAGAAAACTATAATTTTCCTAATTTATATGGCATTTAATTAATTTCCTCAAAAATTCCAAGGGCTACAGGTTTGAACATGAACTACCCTAAGTACTCATGCAAGATGTCCAACAAAATTATTATAAATATTATGTTATCTCAATATGGTAAATCCAAAGTATCACAATTTTTTTTCTATCATCCAAAGGGCACTAAAACTATTTTAGCGTTATTTTCTATCTTTCGTTATTTATGAATCAAGTACAGATAATATCCATCCAAAAATTATAAATTAATTATACTATGCAGATACAACCTTAAAAATAGCATTGCCCAAGTTTCATAATTTTTCAGCAAGTATTAATCTCTGAATAAATTAATTATCAAAAATCTCCATAAAGTGGACTTGTAAAGAAAGTGCCGTAACTAAGATTCTAAAAATCATGAATAAATGTATACAAGCATATAATGGCCTGAAAGTCTCAATTCCTTAGTCTCATAATTTTTCAACAGTAATATTATCCATAATTAATTTTTAAACCATAAAACACCTTTTTAACATTTGCGAATGAAGTACTAGATTTACTCCACTAAAAATTACATAAAAATTCACGAGCAACCATTCTGACCTAAAACTTTTACTTCCAAGATTTCATGGGGTTTCAATGAACAAAAAGATCTAAATAATTAAAACGTCAGTTAGGGCTATAGCAAACTTTACAAATGAAGTGCTAGAAATAAACATCATAAAATTCCAGTAAAATTGTTATAGGTTCTACCCATTAAAAAACTCACTCTACCAGAGTTTCATGGCTTTTAGATAATGTTATTGACAGATTTTACTTAATTGTGATTTTACCCTAAAACTAAGGTTAGGGTTTTGAGGTATCTACCTATCTCCAAATCCTCCGAAATTCCATCCAGATGATTTATATTATGCTATCATCGACTCTAGTGAATTTCAAGGCGATACGAGGGAATTTGCCCCCATGTCCTTCACAACCCTCAAAACCCTCCCTTTAGGGTTTGAGTTATGATCCTAGGGTAAATCAACCCTTAACCACACCATTTTTCTCTAAGTGGGTTGTAATAACCCTTCTAAGTCAGTGGTTAAAATATCAGCCTCTGTTGAGGTGATTTGACCATTCCAACCTCTTAGTGCACTTTTTACTCAAAATGCCTCATTAATGCCTAGTTAAGGATAGGTGATTTCCAACCCAAAACTCATCCAAATGAGTTGGAATTTTGTACAGAGCTAGGTTTTATAGCTAGGGACCACTCACCAAAATTTTGGAGGGTTTGAAGGTCATTTGACCACTTATATAAATTATTCTAACTTTATTAAATTAAAACAAAACCTTAGGCGAAATATCTCCAAAAATTCGCATTTTTTGACAGCCTTTAGATATGGCTAAGGGTAACGCCCTGCCCAAATTTCAGGTCATTTGGACAAGGTATGAAGAGTGGGCATTCATTTTAGTTTCTGCCCAACTCTAGGTACAGCCCCCACTAAAATGAGTGTTGCAGTCAAAACACATACCCAAACGAGTTGAAATTAATTTTAGATTAATCTAGACTCGAAGGGCTACAACTTTCGTGGCTGACCATTTTTCCTAAATCGGCCTCTAAGGGCCTTATTTAACGACGTCAAAATGTGCAAGTTAAAGGTAACAAATAACAATATTATATATAAAAATATAATAATTAAGTATTATGATTACTGTTCATCTTCTCAAAAGACCCAAACCAGCAACTCTAAAAACGCCATAAAGCTGTAGCTTTGCATGAGCCACCGCCGGCCATTTGGTCACTTCCCTGGCCAGCCACAACCTCCACCACCTCCATCGAGGTGATGGCTATCGGTCGGCAGTGGTTTGGCCGCCAGAGGTGGCGGTTTCCGGCGGACCCGAAAATATATTTTTCATGGTTTTTCCAAGAAAATGTGAGATAGGTCCGGCTCCGTTGAGCATGAACTTCCTTTCTAAGATCCTAAGATCTACCCATAAAAGAAGAAGTAGAGGAGGACCTTGTTCGCGTTTTGGAGGCGAGATGAACGTCGGGTTGCCATGACGCGGTGGTGGCGTTGCCGAACTTCTCCTACAACAAGAACAACAACTCTAATCTGTTTTGTCAAGAGTGTAAACTTCTCATCTTGCTCTAAGGGGGCTTTTATAGATCACCAAGTGGGGAGGGGAAAGGGTAAAGCATTTAAGGCCATGAAGGATCTCCTTTTAATAGCAATTCGGTTATGGTGGAGGGAGAGGAAAAGGTGGAAGATGAAATAATGTGTCCAAGTGGCGATTTCCTATTGGACCAACTCTTCCTCATTTTAGTAAGTAATTAGAGAAGGAAACGGCCCATAAATACTCCTGGTGTAACTTCCCATAATCAGAGTTAATTATGGCATGTGTTACAGAAATTTCTAGCCTAGCTGACGTTTCGGCCTTTGTCACGGGCGTGACACGTAGGTCATGGGTGTGACACTAGTCCATTCGTCGTTCACGAGTCGATGACCGATTTTCTGCGTCGGTTCGCGGGTCACCCCCCATGTCATGGGCGTGACACGTTTGTCACGGGCTTGATAGGTGTTCTTCGGTCGACGTTCCTCGATCTGAGGTCGACGGTCGGTGGGGGCATCACGCCCTAGGTCACGGGCGTGACGGGTCCGTCACGGGCGTGACAGAACCATGTTTAAAATTCTGAGTTCGCCGATCGTCTTCCTGAGGTCGACGATCGTCGAAGGGGGGTCACGCCCTAGGTCACGGACGTGACGGGTCGGTCGTGGGTGTGATAGGCCCGTGTTGAAAATTCTGAGTTCGACGATCATCTTCCTGAGGTAGACGATCGTCGAAGGGGGGTCACTCCCTAGGTCACGGGCGTGACGGGTCGGTCACGGGCGTGACCAACCCGTGACTCGAAATCTTGGTCGATGGACTTCAATTCTTGGGTTTTCTAGGGTTCTGTCACGGCAGACCGACTCCTAGGGGTCTAGCTGGAAATGGGATGTTACAAATCCCAATAAACCAAACAAAAATTTCGTCCCCGAATTTGAAGTTAACCCTACGGGGATTTCTACAGGAATAAAATAAACTTGTAACATCCCATATGGTTTTCCTATTGAGTCGAAGCGACTACTTGTTCAATACACGAAGGCAATTCCCCAATAAACAAAAGATTAGCCCCCTACTTTCCTGACTGAGTGCGCATGCCTAGGTTCTCAATTTCCCTTATCTAGTCCTACCGGTTCAATACAAGGGGGTAATTTATAGTATACCGAGAGGTGGTTAGGTATACCTGACTAAACAACTCTGGGTATTGTTTTCCTCATCAGGTCCTGCGGTTCCCAGGTGTGCTCCTCCTGACCGTGGTTCCTCCACAGAACCTTGACTAAGGGGATCTTCTTGCGGCGCAAGATCCGTACTCCTTTGTCATCGATCCGAACCGGCTCAGAGTGAACAGACCGGTCTGAAGCTACCGGTCCTTCGGTGGTCAAAATCTGCTTCTCCGGGCATAATAGAGCCCTCCTCAGCAAAGAAATATGGAAGACGTCATGCAGAGTTTCCAGCTCTGGTGGCAACTCTAGCTTGTAGGCTAGGGCCTTGATCTGCTCCAGGATCTTGTAAGGGCCCATATACCTAGGGCTGAGCTCCTTCCTCCGACCGCACACCCGTAAAACTTCACCTGACGATGTCGGGCGTCATAGTACTTAGCCTGTCTGCTCTACGCCTCTAACATCCTGTCTCTGATCAGTCTCACCTGAGCCTCGGTGTCTTCAAAAAATCCGATCCCAACGCCTTCGGATCCTCGTCCTGAATCTAAGAAAGTGGGGTCCTGCATTTCCTTCCATACAAGGCTTCGTAAGGAGCCATCCTGATGCTGGACTTATAGCTGTTGTTATAGGAGAACTCGACCAGGGGTAAGAGCTTCTCCCACGGTTCCTCGCGGTCCAAAATGCATAGCCTCAAAAGATCTTCCAGCGTCTGATTGGTGCGTTCCGTCTGCCCATCCGTCTGGGGATGGAATGCTGTGCTGAAGGTCAGCTGCGTGCCTAAGTAAGTCTACACGGATCTCCATTCCCTGTATGTGAACCGACCATCCCGTTCCGACACGATCGTCTTGGGCAACCCATGATATCGAACAAACTGCTCCACAAATCTCCGCACTAGTACTCCCATAGAGTCATCCTTCCTGATCGGAATGAATCTGGCCACCTTCATCAACCGATCAACGATGACCCAAATCGAATAGTTTCCTTCCGTGATCGGGGGAGGCCATGAATGAAATCCATCGCGATGTCCTCAAATTTCCACTCCGGCACCGGAAGTGGCTGTAGCAATCCTGCGGTGTTTCTGCACTCCGCCTTCACCAACTGGCATGCCTCGCAATGAGTCACGAAGTATGTAATATCCTTCTTCATCCCTGGCCAAAACATCGTTTTCTTCAAGTATGCCGTCATCTTTGTGATCCCCGGGTGTATAAAATATCTGCTACAATGTGCCTCCGCCATGATGTCCTCCCGAATCTGGCCTCCTGCGGGTATATAGACCCTGCCTCTAAAACATAGCAATCCATCTCTTAGTGAATAATCTCCCGTCGAACCCTCCTCTAAGGCTAGGAATATCGGCTCTGCACATGCATCTGTCCTCTGTCCGTCCAGGACGCGGTCCCGAATATCATCTATGGCAACCATCAATGCTAGATACTTCATATACAGCTCTGGATCATTCTCGGACACTAGGGATATCTGCATATCTCTGAAAGACCGTACCAGCTCCATGGACATCAGTTTTGGTCCCTTCCCTAAGGTATCTTCTCTCCGGCTCAGAGCATCTGCCACCACGTTCGCCTTCCCAGGGTGGTAGTGCATGGTGTACTGGTAATCCAACAGGAACTCCACCCAACGTCTCTGTCTGATGTTGAGTTCTTTCTGTGTGTCCACGTATTTCAAATTCTTGTGATCTGAGAAGATGTCACAGTGAACCCCGTAAAGGTAGTGTCGCCAAATCTTCAGAGCAAAGATCACAGCACCCATCTCCAGATCATGCACCAGATAGTTCTTCTCATGTATCTTCAGCTGTCGGGAGGCGTAGGCTATTACGTGCCCGTTCTGCATCAGAACGGCACTCATCCCCTGGTAGGAGGCATCCGTGTACACCTGGAATCCCTCCCTTCCCGACGGAAGAGAGAGAATGGGAGCCGAGGTAAGCCGACCTTTCAACTCCACAAAGTCCGTCTCGCACTGTGGCGTCTAAATGAAAGGGGATTCCTTCTTTGTCAGGGATGTAAGAGAGAGTGCAATTCGGGAGAATCCTTCGACAAACTTCTGGTAATATCCGGCAAGTCCCAGGAAGCTCCGTACATCTGTGGCTTTCTTCAATGGTGGCCAATCCTGAACTGCCCTAATCTTGGCCAGGTCTACTGCCAACCCAGCACCGCTGATAATATGATCTAAGAAGGCCACCTCCTTTAACCAAAACTGGCATTTGTTGAACTTCGCGTACAGCTGGTGCTCCCGTAACCTCTCCAGAGTAAACGTCAAGTGTCGTGTATGCTCCTCCTCCATCCTTGAGTATTAGGATGTCGTTAATAAATACGATGACGAATACGTCCAAATACTCCTCGAATACCCTGTTCATGAGGCTTTTAAATGCTGACGACGCATTTGTGAGCCCGAAGGGCATTGCTGTAAACTCAAATAGTCCGTATCTACTACTAAAGGCGATCTTCGGAATGTCCTCCTCTCGAATCCGTAGCTGGTAATAACCTGACCTCAAGTCAAGTTTCGAGAAGAAATGCGCTCCCTCTAGTTGATCAAACAACTAGTCAATTCGTGGCAGCGGGTATGTATTCCGTACCGTCAGTCTGTTCAGCGCTCGATAATCAATACACAAGCGGAGTCTTCTGTCCTTCTTCTTGACAAATAGCACCAGGGATCCCCATGGTGAAGAGCTTGGCCGGACAAACCGTGCCTCTACTAGTTCCTGCAACTGGCTTCGGAACTCTGTGAACTCTTTCGGGGCCATCCGGTAAGGGGCCCTAGATACCAGCTTGGCCTCCAACACAAGCTGTATCTGGAAGTCCTGCTCTCGGTGCGGAGGTAGTCCTGGCAGTTTCTCTGGAAAGATGTCAGTGAAATCTCGTACCATCGGGATATCTGTCACAGACTCCTTGACTTCCGCCATCTCAAATAGAATCTGATAAACCTCCTCTCCCTGCAGATGGGCCTTAATGGCCTGTACCGAAGATAAGAGTATACGAGAGGCAGGTCTTATACCTTTGATGACAATGAAAGAGTCCTTGTGCCTCACGGTGATCCTCTTTGCTTGGCAATCAATCTAGGCATGGTTCCAGTGCAGCCATACCATGTCAAGGATCAAGTCGTAGTCCGTCAACTTCAAAAGCAATGCTGGAGCCTCAAACGCCTTTCCATCGATTTCTACCTCCATGTTGTAGTGGTCCGAGGTAAGGAGTTTAGATCCATCGGTTTGTCGCACCCTCATCACCGAGCCCGTGAATCGCTCCACGCCTTCCAATCCTTCTATGAACGTCTCCGACACGAAGGAGTGAGAAGCTCCGGTATCAAAAAGCGTGCGGGAAGGCTTGCCGCTGATGAAGACTATACCTGGGGTGGTTAAATGTATTAGGATTCTATAACGAGTTTTTCTTTCCTATTTATTCTATCTAGTGCAGTTCTACAAAATTTGTCAACTGAGAAAAAGGAGAATTCTTGTTAAACAATTAAACATGTCGGCATACCTACTATGACCTGCTCTGGGTTCCGAGGCTGCGCAATGTCCAACGCATACACCTGCTCCCTTTCTTGTCTACGATCTCCCCCTAGTATCCACAACCTCGACCGCATCCTCGGCCTCTGAAATGTTGAGCAGGTGGGCCACCGCGTGGTGCTGGAGGTGGTTCCCCCCTCATGGGGCAGTTTCTCCGGAGGTTCCCAATCTGATGATAATGGAAGCACTCTAGTGGGGGATACGCCATACCCCCGGGTCTCGGCATCTCCTGCATCCGAAAAGGTTGAGGGGCCAATATCACCTGCTCCCTCGGCTCCTGCCTCACTTCCTGACGAGGCTGGTCCTCTGTCCTTCTCCCATCTGGTATAGCACCTCGCTGCTGATCATTTCTAGCTCTCCGGCCCTGATCCTCCACTTGTCGCTTCCGGCCCCAAGTGGTGTGCCAATCAGCCTCAATCCTCTTTGTCATCTCAAAAATACGGGAGATAGGCCTGTCGGATACAAACAACAAGGCCTCCATCAACTCCTCTGTCAGGCCCTTATAGAACCTCTTGATGTACCCTGCTTTGTCCAGCTGGTAAGAATCTACATATCGAGCCAAATGGTAGAACTCCCAATGGTACTCCACCACCGTCCTGGTGCCCTGCTTTAACTGTAAGAACCGCTCCTCCAACTCATCCCTGGCCGACTGCGGAACAAAATTCTCCAGCAACGCGGCCCTAAACTCTTCCTAGGTAATTTCCGCAACCTCCCTATCGGCAAACGTCGTATCCAGCAGTGTCTTCCACCACCTCTTGGCATGGGACTCCAGGCAAAAGATAACAAAAGCCACCCTCTCCTCCCAGGGGTGCCGTATCCCGGTCAGCATTTCGTATATAATATCCAGCCGCTCTTCCGTCCGAACCGCCAACTCTGTCCCAAGTAGGACGGGGGAGAAAGTTCTCGGAAGATCCTCAACTAGTTGGCCCCCGGGTTTGGCTGCAGGACCGGAACCTGCTGGGCTCTGAAAGCCTCTAGAATGGCTGTCAGAGTCTGCCCCATGTCTGACAGAAGGAAAGGAGTGGGGACCGGTTGAGGTGGTGCAACATCCGGAGTTTGTTGAACTCCACCTTGTGGCGTAGGCTGTGCTGGAGGCTGCGTATCAAAAACCGTTTTTAAGAAATTTACTCAAGCCTAATTAACAGTGGACAATTACATGTGATCCTCACATGGGCACACCACTACTTCCGCTGCTTAGTTTGTCCCCAAAGTAAACTCGAGCGGGGGTGACCCAGGGTTAGTGGACTGTTACTCTTCTGATCGAGGTTTCCTCTGATACCACTTGTAAGACCCCTTTTTTTTTAAACACCGGGGTCTTAAAACCAGGATCGCTGCTTTGCGGTGACACCTTCACGCCCTGAAGGGTCATCACCACAAAGTGCCGATTCATCCAGCCAATTCGATCACAAAAAGGTAGCATAATAAAGTAAAAGCAAGTCCACAGAAAAATCACATGTATAGAAATAAAAGTCTCCATGAAGGGAGTGTCCACAGAATAATATATCAGAGTACTAAAATACAGGCTTATGCCTGGTACATCATGTCCTCACTACAAATCACTCATGCGGAAGCAAAAACAGAACATCTACTCAAGGTCGAGACTCACGGTCCCGACTGTATGAACTCCGGAGCTAGACTGCCCCATCTCCAAGCGCACCTGTCTCTGGGGTTGCTCCCCTGTGCTGGGCTCAACGATTCCCTAAAATGATGCGGTTCGAAAACCGTTAGTCATAAAGACTAAGTCCTATCATCCCCTACCCCTTCCCCCATGGCTCCTAAGTACCGAGCGGAGAGGAAGAAAGTGAAGGACTTGAAGGTGGAGATTAAATAAAAAGAATCAGGTGGCAGCAGAACTAATCTAGCAATTCTATAATAAATAATGGCAATAAGACGAAATGTGAAAAGTAACCTTCACTTATGTGAGAACACATACGCCAAGGGGTCTTCTGCAAGGCTCCCATCATATAAAAAGTCCCATACCAATTTATACGTTGGGGTGTCGTTTATCAAACAGCAGTATATATATATCAAAATTGACCTTGATTTATAAACTTGCCCACACAAGCTTATAGACCAAGGGGTCATTTTGCAAGTCCTAATGTATAAGCGTCCCATTCCACTTATACCTAAGGTGTCAGGGGTTAAATGAATCGATTATGCTATGACATGCTAGTGGGTATGATGGAACATGCAAGTGCAACACACACACCCGACTCTGCACTTAGACCTTTAGTTCCCTCTTTCGGAGCCGTTACCTCCCAGGATACCTCCGTAGTGGCAGACGGAAGCGGTGGGTTGGGCCTCTCCCACCTCTAAACCAGTAAAGCACTACCGGTCAATCCTATTGTACGCCTCAACCCTTGGTGCACGAAGCGGACTCCTGCGTACTCTTGTCGGCTGGCGCACCGGACTTCTATTGGCGAAGTGCTAACCACAGTTGCCGAGTCAGCATATTGGCGTCGGTGCATCGACCCTCCAATACCGAAGACCCACCACCTTAATTTTCTTTCCTTTTATGCACATGCAAGTTTAACGTATTCAAACAAAAATCGAGCCGAAGCTCCCCGGACAAAAACATTCGTCTCTTAACTAATCGAGCTGAAGCTCCCCGGACCATTTCGTCTATCTCTTAACTAATCGAGACGAAGCTCCCAACTATCTTCCTGTGCTAACAGTGTTTGTGAAATGGTCAACCATAATTACTAAGTTACTCTTTTCAGCTTGTTAATACATTTTACGTTAACCCAGGACTGCCCCCGGTATTCCCTATGAAGGGCTCTCAAAGGGCACTAGGAACTATGATGGTAGCTGAAGCCCATCGTTCCCTTTTGCAAGGCACTTATTGTTATTGGTTGATTCCCTTTACCCATTCCCTTCTCATATTACGATAGACTAACCTAGTGTGATTTTTAACCTTCCTCTCTTCGAGAAAGACGATCTTTCGTCGAACCAGAGCACCTCTTAACTCTAGCCAACACCACTTCTCACTAACCTTCCCATCCTTATAAGGTGAACACTTTCACATCCAAACAATTCAGCAGATTAACTAACTCCAATGTTGTGCCCCATCATATCCTATGATTATTAACTCAAATTGCTAATTGCAAACTATCCTATGTTATATGTCGAACCGGTTAGGAAATGATCCAATACTCATCCAAATGCCCTAACTTATTTACTGGAGGTATATCATGATATAATTAGCCTATAATCAGAAAACTATAATTTTCCTAATTTATCTGGCATTTAATTAATTTCCTGAAAAATTCCAAGGGCTACCGGTTTGAACATGAACTCCCCTAAGTACTCATGCAAGATGTCCAACAAAATTATTATAAATATTATGCTATCTCAATATGGTAAATCCAAAGTATCATATTTTTTTTTCTATCATCAAAAGGGCACTAAAACTATTTTAGCAATATTTTCTATCTTTCGTTATTTATGAATCAAGTACAGAGAATATCCATCCAAAAATTATAAATTAATTATCATGAATAAATGTCTACAAGCATATAACTGCCTGAAAGTCTCAATTCCTAACTCTCATAATTTTTCAACAGCAATATCACCCATCATTAATTTTTAAACCATAAAATCCCTTTTTAACATTTGTGAATGAAGTACTAGATTTAATCCACTAAAAATTATACAAAAATTCAGGAGTAACCATTCCGACCTAAAACATTTACTTCCAAGATTTCATGGGGTTTCAATGAACAGAAAGATCTAAATAATTAAAACGTAAATTAGGTTTATAGCAAACTTTACAAAAGAAGTGCTAGAAATAAACATCATAAAATTCCAGTAAAATTGTTATAGGTTCTACCCACTCCAAAACTCACTCTACCCAAGTTTCACGGCTTTTTGATAATGTTATTGACAGATTTTACTTATTCTAGATTTTACCCTAAAACTAAGGTCAGAGTTTTGAGGTATCTACCTATGTCCAAATCCTCCGAGATTCCATCCAGATGATTTATATTATACTAACGTCGACTATACTGAATTTCAAGGCGATACGAGGGCATTTGCCCCCATGTCCTTCACAACCCTCAAAACCCTCCCTTTCGGGTTTGAGTTTGGATCCTAGGGTAAATCAACTCAAAACCACACCATTTTTCTCCAAGTGGGTTGCAATAACCCTTCTAAGTCAGTGGTTAAAATATCAGCCTCTTTTGAGGAGATTTGACCGTTCCAACCTCTTAGTGCACTTTTTACTCAAAATGCCTCATTAATGCCTAGTTAAGGATAAGTGATTTTCTAACCAAAACTCATCCAAATGAGTTGGTATTTTGTACAGAGCTAGGTTTTATAGCCAGGCACCACTCACCAAAATTTGGGAGGGTTTTGAGGTCATTTGACCACTTAGATAAATTACTCTAACTTTATTAAATTAAAACAAAAACCTTAGGCAAAGTATCTCCAAAAATTACCATTTTGGACAGCCTCTAGGTATGGCTAAGGGTAACCCCCTGCCCAAATTTTAGGTCATTTGGACAAAGGACGAAGAGTGGTCATTCATTTTTGTTTATGCCCAACTCTAGGTACAGCCCCCACTAAAACGGGTGTTGCTGTCAAACCACTTACCCAAATGAGTTGAAATTAATTTTAAATTAATCTAGACTCGAAGGGCTACAACTTTCGTGACTGGCCATGTTTCCTAAATCGGCCTCTAAGGGCCTTATTTAACGACGTCAAAATGTGCAAGTTAAAAGTAACAAATAACAATATTATATATAAAAATATAATAATTAAGTATTATGGTTACTGTTCATCTTCTCAAAAGACCCAAACCAGCAACCCTAAAAACGCAATAAGTTGTAGCTTTGCATGAGCCACCGCCGGCCATTTGGCCGCTTCCCTGGCCAGCCAGCCACCACCACCACCTCCGTCGAGGTGATGGCTATCGGTCAGCGGTGGTTTGGCCGCCGGAGGTGGCGGTTTCCGGCGGACCCGAAAATATATTTTTCATGATTTTTCCATGAAAATGCGAGATATGTCCAGCTCCGTTGAGCACAAAATTCCTTTCTACGATCCTAAGATCTACACATAAAAAAGAAGTAGAGGAGGACCTTGTTCGCGTTTTGGAGGCGAGATGAACGTCGGGTTGCCATGACGCGGTGGTGGCATTGCCGAACTTCTCCTATAGTTAGAACAAACAACTCTAATCCGTTTGGTCAAGAGTGTAAACTTCTCATCTTGCTCTAAGGGGGCTTTTATAGATCACTAAGTGGGGAGGGGAAAGGGTATAGCATTTAAGGCCATGACGGCTCTCCTCTTAATTGCATTTCGGTTATGGCGGAAGGAGAGGAAAAGGTGGAAAATGAAATGATGTGTCCAAGTGGCGATTTCCTATTGGGCCAACTCTTACTCATTTTATTAAGTAATTAGAGAAGGAAACGACCCATAAATACTCCTGGTGTAACTTCCCATAATCAGAGTTAATTATGACATGTGTTATAGAAATTTCCAGCCTGGCTGACATTTCGGCCTTTGTCACGGGCGTGACACATAGGTCACGGGCGTGACACTAGTACATTCGTCATTCCCGAGTCGACGACCATTTTTATACGTCAATTTGCGGGTCACCCCCCATGTCACGGGCGTGACACGTTTGTCACGGGCGTGATAGGTGTTCTTTGGTCGACGTTCGTCGAGCTGAGGTCGACGGTCGGTGGGGGTGTCACGCCCTAGGTCACGGGCGTGATGGGTTGGTCACGGCCGTGACAGACCCGTGTTGAAAATTCTGAGTTTGCCGATCATCTTCCTGAGGTCGACGATCGTCGAAGGGGGGGTCAAGCCCTAGGTCACGGGCTTGACGAGTCGGTCATGGGCGTGACAGGCCTGTGTTGAAAATTCTTAGTTCGACGAACGTCTTCCTGAGGTCGACGATCGTCGAAGGGGTGTCACGCCCTAGGTCACAGGCGTGATGGGTCGATCACAGGCGTGACCAACCCGTGACTCGAAATCTTGGTCGATGGACTTCAATTCTTGGGTTTTCTAGGGTTCTGTCACGGCAGACCGACTTCTAGGGGTCTAGCCGGAAATGGGATGTTACACATATTAGTCTAAAAATGGACATGTCAACTAATAGCTTTTCTGTGTAGTCCTTGTAGTTTGGTTAACTTCTAACTGAATAGAAGGAAGAGGAGCAGCAGCCTTATTCAGATTCCTTTCAGCAAGTATCTAACTGAAGGTAAGTATTCCAGCTAGCTTATTCGGCCTGCTATGAGTGCCATCAGCTATAATCTTCTTTGCATAATACATGATCTTGAAAGCATCAGAAATGCCCAAATCAGGCTTGCTGATAGACTGACACTTGGTCTGAGTCTTTGCTCAATAGTTATTAAACTTGGCCACAGCAACATTCTTGAGAGAGAGGGCTGGAGCACCAAAGAAAAAAGGTCCATGATGGGCAATTTAAATTTCTTAATGGGCAACCTTAGGCACTCACTCCCCTGTTATACCTTCCACCATAGCTGTGAACCTCCCTATTAAAACTAGTGGATCTATCATTCATCCAATGACCATTAATGCCCTTTTGGTCATACCTATTTGAAGGTAACTGAACTTTCCTAAAAGGAATGGGAGGCTAGGAAGCCAGAGGCTAAACAGGAGCTTTGCCCTTCCCTTTGGAAGGATAAAATCTAGTATTTCCCTTAAACCCCAACCCCCTCTTACCCTAATGAGATGAGAAGGAGTCTATCAAGGGCAACACTATATTGGGCTTAGAAAAGCTAGCCACAATTCACTTCTCCCTCTGGAGCTTCTCTTCAAGGTCCCTAATGAGATAATTTTTGAACTTTATGTAGCCTATTTGGATGAGATTCAAGACCTTAAGTTGGTTAACTTCCCTGTCCTTCTAAACCAGCAAAGATGGTGTCTCAGCATGCTGTGAAGCAGTTAGCTGTAGAGAGGCAATCTCTATAACTTGCTTTTTAGACAACTTCTTGCACTTCTTAAAGGCATAAAGAAGTTCTCTATACTTGTCAATCAACTGATTAACATCTCCTTCTGATTCAGAATCACCTTCACCACTAGATGTAGAAGCTTTTGTACAGGGACTAATCCCCATACCCAGACTTAGAAGAAGAACTAGATAGAGAATATACCTTTCTTTGACCAGGCTGATCCTGGCTGAATTCCTCATCATTTATTGTCATTAGCCCATAATAGCTAGAGGCATCTTCTTCATCCTCATCCTACTCTAAGTCACTATCTGAGTGTGATAGAGAGGCCCTGATGCCTATCCTGGCAGCAAGATAGTCTTTATTTGCTGCTTTAGCTCCTTCTTCAGCTGTAACAGCAACCAACCCAATATAGGCTTCTTCTTCTACAGACTCTGATGAAGATGAGTCTATCCAGCTCTTTTCCTTCTTTACAATGAAGGACTTCTCCTTCTTACACTTGTGCTGGTGCTATTTCTTCTCACCATCCTCCTTTTTCTTAACTGGGCAGTCAGCTATAACATGCCCAAGTTTACTGCAGCAGTAACAAACAACTTTAGATGAATTATGTTTACTAGGTTTTGAATCCTACCTGTCAGCCTTGGAGTGATTCTTCCTGTGATGAGAAGAAGTGGAAGGTCTGCTCTTCCACTGTTTCTTCTTCAACAGCTTCTGAAAATGCCTGGAGAAGGCAGCAAAGTCCTCATCAGACATGTTGCAGTCTGATGTATCTGAGTCTGAGTTGTATGAGTCACTTGGTCTCCTTGGATGAGAGGGAATCCTCTCTTTACTTTTCCCGGTACTGTCTGCTCTGAAGACTAAGGTCTTTTCCTTGGCTATGGATTTGCTAGTGGCCTCCTCCTCTTTCCTGGCAGCTAACTACATCACATAAGAGAGCAGCTTTCCAAATAATATATGGGGAGGAATATCAGTAAGCTTGGCCACTTCTCTTATGCCACATATCTTACTATCCCAGTCTCTAGTGAGAGATCTTAAGAACTTATCATTTATCTCATAATGACTGAAGACCCTCCCATAGATCCTTAGTTTATTTATAATCCTGAAAAATCTTTCATAGCAAACATCCACGTTCTCTTTCTGGGATTGCCTAAAAGCCTCATACTCCTAGTTGAGCATGGACTTCCTATCATCTCTTACCTCTTCAGTACCCTCCATGTAGACCACAAGAGTGTCCCATATTTCATTGGAGGTCTGGCAGTGAACCAAATTTAGAAAGGTTGAATATTCTATGGCACTGACAATGATATTTTCTGCCCTCTTGTCCAATGTAGCCAAGATGACTGCATCCTGAGTCATCTCTGAATATGTCATAGGTTTCTGGACAATGGCATCCAGAACTGAGACCTTCATAGGGATGAAGGGACCCTTCTTGACTATCACAAAGATCCTTGGGTCATAGGCTTCCATAAATTGCCTGACCCTCACTTTCAAAATTCCAAAACTCTCCTTTCTGTAGATGGGGAGTTTCATGGAACCTAGATCCTTATGGTTCTCTCTAGAACCCAAAAGTATAGAATTGTAGCTACCCTTGGAAATCACTCAGACTATTAGATTCTTTTTGAGCAACCTCCCTCTGATACCACTTGAAAGTCTTTAATTTCAAGGTAGCTAACAACCTAGAGGGGGGTGAATAGGTTTTCTGGTTTAATATTATTATCTTTAAATTAATGTGTTATGAGTTAGTAGTTTTTAAGCTTTCAAGACAAAACATAAAGAACACACATAATTTATAATGGTTCCTCAGATTATGGGTGCATCCACTCTCCTCCCACCTTTCTAACTTCTTGTTAGATAAGGCACTTCTGAAAAAACTCAGCTCCTTATAGCTTACACCTCAGATCCCTCGGGATCTCTCAGTATCCTCCAAGACTTACAACTAGGCACAAAGTCCTACCTCAGAGCAAATTGCTCCTATAATTTAGTGATCAAACTGATCACCTACCTCAGACATGAACTCAAGTCCTACAGCTCAAGCTATGGAGGATAGCCCTACCTCAGAGAGAATGACTCTCCTATAGCTCAGGCACAAGACCCCACCTCAGATCCAAATCTGGATCCTACACTCATACACAAAGGTCCTACACTCAAAGAGTATGAATCTCCTATAGCTTAGGAAAACTTCCCTACCTCAGGCTCAAGAGCCCTACAACTCGGATCCAAAAGGATCCTACCTCATACCCAAAGTTCCTGCACTCAGATCCAAATATTGGATCCTACACTCAGGCAAATCTGCTCTACCTCAGGCACAAAGGCCTTACAACTCAGATCCAAAATGATCTTACATAAATGAAATTGATTTGTGTTAATTTGACATAGAGATATTTCTCTATGCCTGCTTCCTGAGCTGAGTTATCTCAGCCCTAACTTTCTTCACAACTGTAGAAAGATGAACTTTAGTAAATAGATGCCTCTGCTGGAAGTATCTTATAAATATGCTTCTGAACTTGTTGTAGAAGACTGAAGACTTGACTGATCTTGAGTTCTTCAAATAACTAACCTGAACCTACATAAAATTGAAGGATCTTCTTCTCTTTCTTTATCAGAAGCTAATATGAACTTGTTGTATCAAAATAAATTACTACAACTATCTGGAATGAACTTTTAGTTCAGCTGGATCGACTTCAAGCTTTTAGCTCGACATCAATGGCGAGGAAGATGAAGTCCAGCCGCACTTCGTGAAAAGAATGAAACCCTAAAAGTTAATTTCTTCATTCTAAAGTTGTCCCTTTTATCTTCCGCTGATTAACAGCTCCAAGAAACCGTGGGTACAACCTGTAGTTGACAACTGTAACTTGCTTTAACTGAAGAAGACGTATAGTAGAGTGTTGGTGCTATTTGTCGTGTTCTGTAGCCTTCCCTAAACTATTTTGAACTCTGTTGACTTTGGATGATGTCATCAGTTATGGACTTAGCCAATTTCTCAGATCCACTCCAGGCATTGAGTGCGTTGAGTGAACAAGCTTCACTCAATGCCAAAACCCTTAGACAACTTTCTGAACCATTCTGCATCTTAGGAGTTGAGAGTGTTGAGTGAGCTTTCATCACTCAACACTTTCTGACTTAGTTCATCATTCTGCCTCTATGCATTGAGAGCGTTAAGTGAGCCTTCCTCACTGAATGCCTCTGGACTTAGTCAATTCTTCACCTGTCTGAAGGCGTTGAGTGAGCTGGCCTCACTCAACGCTTTCTGCCTTTGCATATCTTCTTTATTAGGCGTTGATTGCAAAAGCTTGACTCAATGCTTTTGATGTCTAGCGTTGAAAGCATTGTGTGAATCTTCATCACTCAATACTTTTATACTTAGTTTCTTTCTGTCATCTTAGGCTTTATCATAACACGACGCCTTCTGCTTTTGCGTCGAGTAAGCTGTGTTCACTCGACGCTTCTAGACTTAGTTTAATATTCAGCATGTCAATACAGAGGCTTTGACAGATTCAACTATACTTTACATTTCTTGATATATAACATTGAGTGAACTGTCATCACTCAATGCATGTAGACTTAGCCGCAGAATGTGCTTTCCAGACTACATGGCTTTAACTCCCCACAACTAACATAGCGTTGTTTGGCATCTGGAGTTGAGTGAACTGTCTTCACTCAATGCCTATGGACTTAGGCTATTTTCATCCTATCAAGCATCTTCCTTTGCATCTAGCGTTGAGTGAATTGGCTTCACTCAATGTTTGTGTACTTAGAGACAGATTTCTGTCTTTCCACTTCTCTACCTTCTGAACACCTGTCACACTACTTGGAAAACTTTTCCTATCAATGTTACAAGGACTAACCTGCATGCATGAACTTGAACATTGTTGGGTCCATTGTTCCCAATGTCCCTGATTTGTGAGAATTCAAACAGGTCAATGACACAATGACACACACATCAACTGTATTTGATGTGCATTTGAGGTCTTGAGTGCAGGTAGTCCATATCACAGTGATTAGACATGTGGACACAATTAGTGGTTACTGGACATAGCAAAAATCGACTAAGTCCGCAGGCGTTGAGTGGAGCAAGCTCACTCAACACTAGAGGTATGGACTCAATATTATCTATTATAAATTTACCCTAGTCCACAGGCGTTGAGTGAGGACAGATCACTCAATTCCATATAATATATAGCGTTGAGACTATTTCAACCTAACTGTTAGATAGCCAAAAATTTGGCTAAGTACAAAAGCGTTGAGTGTAGTCTACTCACTCAACGCCATATAACATATAGCGTTGAGTCTATCACAGCCTAACTGGAAGATAGCCAAAAATGTGTCTAAGTCCATAGGCGTTGAGTGAAGTCTACTCACTCAACGCCATACAACTAAAAGGCTATGAGTCAGGCTGAGTCAGTCTAAGCCTAGAGAAATTGGCTGAAATTTTGGCTAAGTTCACAGGCATTGAGTGTGGTCTACTCACTCAATGCCAAACAACAAAAAGGCTGTTAGTCAGGCTGAGTCAGTCTAAGCCAAGAGGAATTGGCTGAAATTTTGGCTAAGTCTATAGGCGTTGAGTGTGGTCTACTCACTCAATGTCATACCGCTTTAGCGTTGAGTGTTGCTGTGCCAGTCAACTCCATAGAAAAGTTGGGTAAAATTTTCACTAAGTCCACATGCGTTGAGTGTAGCTTACTCACTCAACGCTAGATAATAGAAAAAATTCTGTTAAGTAGTTTGGCATTGAGTGGAGCTTACTCTCTCAACGCCAAGACGCAAAAATATTTGCTAAGGTAAATACCGTTGAGTGAGGCAAGCTCACTCAACGGTCTCAATGCTCTCAACTCCTTGAAGCAGAAATTTGGCAAAGTCCAAAAGCGTGGACTGCTTGACCTTCTTCGAGCTCAGCATCGTCGAACTGAGCTCAGCGTTCGTCAAACTAAGACAAATTACTCAGTTAAGCCTGGAGTTCGTCGAACTTAGTTTAGCCTTTCGTCGAACTAAGTCCACAGTTGGTCAAACTGAACTTATACATTCGTCAAGCTGAGCTCGACGTTCGTCGAACGGAGCTCATCTTTTGTCGAGCTCAATACTTAGACAGAATTTTGTCTGTGTTTTGGCATTGAGTGATACCTACTCACTCAACGCCTTTGGTTCTGATGATTGAATTTTGTCCAAGTCCAGATATGTTGAGTCATGCTAACGTCAGCAAAGTCAAATTGTCAACCAAAATTCAAATGATGCGTAATAGCTGCCCGAGACATTGGCGGACAGCTGTCATCATCTTTTGCACTTTCTAAGGAATATTTTCATCATAAAGTGTTGGGCCCACACACAGCAAGGAGCTGTTAAATCAAGATTAAATGGAAAGCATGCGCTGGATGGCTTAATCTCAGCCATCAATCCTGGTGGTGGGACCCACAGCTCAATTGGCCTTCAGAGTATAAAAGGAAGCAAATTGGCAAAACCAATCAACAATAATCAATTCCCCGTCTAGGTTTTCTGAAAACGAAAAGAACGGCGGCCGAACTTCATCTTCTTGCTTGTCATTTTCTTTGAGCCTGAAGAAGTGGTTCTGTACAGAGAACCTTGTTGGGAAGGAGATAGCTGGAGTAATTATCATCTGCAATAGCAGGATGAGAATCCTTCTGAGGTAGATGATCTACAAGTTCTGTAGAGAAAAAAGAAAGCTGTTCGAAGAAAGACTCTACTGCCTACCTATTGTCTTCAACAACAATTGGTTGGACTGATATCTGCTCAGTCCAGGAAGAAGGAGACACAGAGATCTTTCTCTATTGTCTAATCATCAAATTCTTTATTTCTTCTTGTATAAAGATTCTTGGTGAATCTGGAGTTGTAAGCCTGTATTATAAAGGCTAAGGTCTTTGTGACCTGTGTTTGGCTTAGTGTCATGTGAAAGGTCTTTGTGACCTAGGCTTGGCTTAGTGCCTAGGTATTAGGTCTGTGAGACATGTGTGGTCCTGCGAGATCTGTGTTGTAATCTATTAAGTAGCTGAGTTCTTGAGGGAGAGCCGAATCTAACACATTGATAGATAGGCGCGGAGGAAAAGTGGATGTACCCAAGATTGGGGAACCACTATGAAATTGTTGTGTCGTCTATAAATATTTTTGAAAGCTGATAACTAACCTAATCACAGGCACAGAAAAATAATAACAAGTTATAAAAGTTTAATAGAGACAAAAACCTATTCACCCCCCTATAGGTGTTTAGCTAGCCTTGAAAACAAGACTTTCAAGTAGTATCAGAGGGAGGTTGCTCTTTAAAGGCTTAATAGTCTGAGTAGATCTCCAAGGTTAGCAAGAAGTCTGTCTCCATAGGTTCAGGAATGACCAATAGGGAGATGACTGTTGTGAGACTTCTAATCTTTAGGAAGGAAGATTTTTGGCATCTGGAAAGCAAAGGTAAGGCAGTTCATGGAAGCTGCTGACCCTAGGATGTATATTACCATTGAAGAGGGACCATACATCCCAATGAAGGTCTCTGCACTGGATGTTAATGTCAAGACCCCCAAGACATATGATGAGATGGCCAAGGATGAGTTGACCCTTGCCTCAATAGACAAGAGGGCAAAGAATATTATTATGGGTGTTGTTGATGACTCTACACTTCATAATCTGATCCATTGTAAAATAACAAAGGAAATGTGGGAAACACTTGTGATCTACATGGAGGGGACAGATAAAGTTAGAGATGATAGGAAGACCATGCTCAACCAAGAGAATGAGGCTTTCAGGCAATCTAAGGGGGACAACATAACCACCTGTTATGAAAAGTTCTTTAGGATTGTGAATGAGCTGAAGACTTATGGAAGAGTGTTCAATCACTATAAACTGAAAGATATGTTCCTTAGATCTCTCTCTTGAGAGTGGGACACTAAAATCTATTCCATCAGAGAGGGGGCAAAGCTGGGTGACAATAATCCTCACACCCTCTTTGGGAAGCTGCTGTCATATGAGATGCAGTTGGCTACAAGGAAAGAAGAGGAGAACAACATCAAGTCTCAGGCAAGAGACAAGACTGTAGCTTTCAAAGCTGAAGGATCCAGTAAAAGCAAAATAAAGTCTCCCTCTCCACTAAGGAGAGATGTTTAATCTGATTCTAGAAAATAAGAGAACAACACATAAGACTGCCAATAGCCTGATGAAGATTTTTCTTCCTTCACTAGGCAATTAAGAAAGTTCTTAAAAACGAAGCACTGGAGAGGCAGGCCTTCCACCTCCTCTCATCCCAAGGATTACTACTACAAGGGCAGAAGAAAATACTCTAAGGAAGATTGGTATGGTTCCAAAACCAGTAAACATGTTTCATCTAACATGACTTGTTATCATTACAGAAAACTTGGGCATGTCATAGCTGAATGCCCAGTCAAAAGAAAGGAGCATAGTGAGAAAAAGGACCACCAGCTAAAAGGCAAGAAGGAGAAATCTCTCATTGCCAAGAAGTAAAGAAGCTGTACAGACACCTCCTCATTAGAGTCAGAAGAAGAAGAAGCCTACATTGGGCTGTTGTTGGGTATTATATCCATAAGAACCCAGATTTGGAGAAGTCACCCTTGAACTAAGATGAATTAAGTTGTATTTAATGTTTTGCTTGAGTTATGTGTTTGCAGGACTATATTGTCAAGTGTAGACCAATGTAAGTCTACAATGGGTCGACAAACACAAGACCATACAATGTAATCCCTCATTGTGTGATCCACGGTATTAACCCATGTGTAGCCTCTCTATTGGGATATACTTCATGTTTCAAGAACTAGGATTGATTGGAGAAAGAAATGTTGCTAAGTTTGTTGAAGAAGAGAAAATTCCGTTTGAGAAAATTTTCTAAGTCTTTAGCTCGAGTAAGTACCTTATATACTCGAGTTAAATATTTAGATTATACTCGAGTAAGTCTATTTGTACTCGAGTAAGGGAATGGCTCTCGAGTAGCCTGAATATAGCTCTCGAGTAGCCAGGTCAACTACTCGAGTAGATTATCTCTTACTCTCGAGTTAACAGAATTTCCTCTAAGAAATTACTCAAAGTCATTTACTCGAGTAGTCATGTTAACCACTCGAGTAGATTAGTCTTTTGTCTCGAGTTACAGAAGACAGAATTCGTGGTGTTATACTTCACTCGAGTAGTCTAGATCATGTACTCGAGTAGACTATCTACTACTCAGTAGTCAAGGTTTAATACACGAGTGATAAGTTTTTGTCCCTCAGAAATTTTTCTAAGTCCTTTACTCGAGTAGTCATACCCATATACTCGAGTAGTTTATCTTCTCTCGAGTAGTTAATTTCTATTCTCTCGAGTAAAACTTCGTGTACTCGAGTAGTTCAACTCCACGTCCTGAGTAATTATGTTAGCACTCGAGTAAGTCTTTATGTACTCGAGTAGTTACTTATTCTATTCTGAATTTTCTCAAGGACTTCTACTCGAGTAATCTATTCCTATATACTCTGGTAGTTTATATTTTACTCGAGTACTTCAGTCATATTTGTCAGAATTTCGCTTAGTCCATAACCGATGGGATTTTCAAATGACTTGACATGATTGGTCCACGTGTACGTCATTAAAGCTAATTATGACCGTTAGGGAGATCTTTTATAAGGTCGTGTCAAACCTACTAACCCTAACAAGTTGTCAAATAATATTTTAAGTTTCTGAATTGCATTTTCTCTTTCCAAAAATGGAAGCTGCAGCCGATCTTCATCGTGCAAATCGCCTAGGGCTTGCATCTAAGAAGATTCAGATCAAGGTTGACTTACATATCGAGATTGTTCTTCAACTCCTCATCATCTCTCGGATCGTGTGAGTCAAAGAAATTTCAGATCCAGATCTTGCCGAGTTTCTTCTTCAACTATTTCTTATAAAGCCGCAAGTTCAAAGAAAGAAGATTTTGGCCGAGATTTTCCAGATCTGAGAAATCATTGTTTGTATTTCTACAAATCTTTTCTTATATCTTGTAGGAGATTTCTCTCCGAGTGTAGGAGCATTTTCTTTTGTCTATAAGTTGTAGGAAGTTTTATCTTTCGAGTATAGATCCGTGTTGTGGATCGAGATTATAGGAACTTTGTTCCGAGGCGTAGGATTGGTTTTCAATCCGAGATAGTGGAGTAACAGAGTCTAGTGGTTTTCTAGATCGGTGAGGTTAAGTAGATGTACCCAAGGTTGGGGAACCACTATAAATCTTTTGTCGTCTGTGATTGTTTGGTTGATAATTGTGTGCATAGATCTCTAAATTTTTATTCCGCGAAAAGACGCACAACTCACCTATTCACCCACCTCTAGGTGATTTAGGTAGACAACTAAACACTTTCAATTGGTATTAGAGGGAGGTTGATCACTAAAAGGTTAACACCTTGATAAGATCCTTCTCTAGTTGTCTCTTGAGATTTTCCAATCATGGACAAGGCTAAAGATTTTGCCAAGCTTCCATTGTGCACCAAGAATAACTTTCCCATGTGGAAAGAAAGAATCAGATTTTTCATGGAAGCTGTGGATCCAAGGATCTTCATGATCGTTGAAGAAGGTCCTTACATTCCCATGATCGTCTCCACAATAGATCCTACCAAGAAAGTTCTAAAGAAATAAATGGATCTAGACAAAGCCGAGATTACACTTGTGTCTTTAGACAAGAATACTAAGAATATAATAGTAAGTGCATTCAATGACTCAATGCTGCAGAACTTGATCCACTGCCTGTCTGCCAAGGAGATGTGGTTGTCCCTCGTCACTTTGATGGAAGGCAAAGAAGAAGTTAGGGATTATAGAAGATCCCTTCTGAATCAGAAATACGAAGCCTTCCGACAAGGACACAAGGACACCATTGCTGACACCTTTGAGAATTTCTTCAAGATAGTCAACGGCCTCAGGTTCTATGGTCGATTCTTCACAAACGGAGAACTGGATGACAAGTTCCTAAGATTCCTAACCAAGGAATGGGATAACAAGTTTTGTGTTATCCGGGAATTTGGAAAGCTAGCTGAGAAAGACCCTTAGAATCTCTTCGGGAAGCTAATGTCATATGAACTTCAACTCAACACAAGGAAAGCTGAAGAAGAGAAGAGCAGGTCTGCATCCAAGGAGAAGTTTGTTGCTCTAAAGGCAAACACCTCAAGTAAGTCAAAGGCTACCTCTCCTACCCCAGCACGAGAAGAAAGTGAAGAGGAGTCATCTGAGCCAAGCACTTCAGGCTCAGAGCTATCTGAAGGAGAGTTCTCTCTACTCTCACGACAGTTCAAGAAATTCTTGAACAAGAAGAAGCAATGGAAAGGCAAGGATGCCTCCTATAGAAAATCACGACATGATGGTGATCGACATAGAAAAGCCTCAAGAAGCCATGACAGGTATGGTTCTAAACCTAACAAACATATTTTGACTGACATCGTTTGTTACTGTTGTAATAAGCCAAGTCATGTCATTGCTGATTGGCCCCACAAGAAGAAGGAGGGTGGAAAGAGAGAAGAAAAGAAGTCCTCATACAATAAGAAGAGGACAGAGAAGAGCCTAATAGCCAAGAAGGGCAAAACTCTTAGTGACTCCGACTCATCTGAGTCGAGTGAAGAAGAAGAAGCCTACTTTGGGCTTATGGCTCAGACAGATGATGAACAAGAGCCCCAGTTCACTGGGAATGTAAACTCTCACACTCCTCTTTCAGAATCAGAAGCTTCTGATCATGATCATGAGGACAGCTCTTCTGACGATGAGTCTGAACTCATGGCCCAGTATAAGGAGTTGATCAAGGCCTACGACAAATGTCGAAAGGTCGTGAAAACTCAAGCAAAAGATATTAAGTCTCTAAAGGCTGTAGAAAGCTCTCTGAGAGAGGAAGTCATTAAGATGGACTCACTCAGAGAAGACTTAGATACTGCAGTTGATGAGTTCAATAAGGCTATTAAGCATCTCAATCTGAAATATGAAATCATCATGGGATTGGAAGGGTTACTTGAAGCCAAAAAGAAACTTGTTGATGGTTTCTCTATGCCCAAGATAGTTCTTCCTCTTATTGCTGAATTCTCTGCTCAGACTAAGGGTGCTGGACTAGGCCATGCTGAGGCTCCTAGTAAATCTTCTAGGAGGAATAAGGCTCAGCGAAAGAATAAGATGACCAAGAAGGCTTTGACCAAAGCAAAGGGGAAAGCTCCACAAGATCAGACTACATTTCAGAAAGTTGTCTTTCTGACTAATAAGTTTGATCTTGACACCTCCTACGGTCACTTCACTAGGCCTACTTATGTAGAGCCCAAGTCAAGGTACCAATGATGGACTCGCTCTCGAAACTTTGGTGAAAGTGTCTTTAAGGCACCTTATGAAGAGATCACTCTTCAGAGCTATGGCACTTTTGTTCATGGTCATAACATCATGAAGGCTCCAAAAGTAAAACCTCTTGTTGAAAAGCCTATGAAGGAGAAGAAATCTTGTGATTACCTTCACCATGAAGCTTCTACCTCTAATAATGCTGCCCCTACTAGACCAGACTCCCCAAAAGTCAAGCAGGAGGGAGTCAGGCAAAGATACAATAGTTTTGACTATTGGTGCTGTGGCAGAATTGGTCACTTTGCCATCGATTGCTGGTTTAATCCCAAAAACTCTATTACCCCTCAGATTAACAATATGAGAAAGACTGCTCATAATGCTAATACATGTAGGGGGAGCAATCTAACTAGAGACCAAGGACCTAAGCAAGTTTAGGTTCCTAAGGCAAACTGATTTGTAATTGCAGGTATGTCCAAAGGCCACCAAAATGCAGATATGGTATTTGGACAGTGGATGCTCTCGGCACATGACTGGGACAAGAAGCCTACTTCAAAACTATTCTACAGTCTCGAACGGTCCAAAGGTCATCTTTGGAGGTTCAGACCGAGGAATCACTAAAGGCTATGATATGATCACTAACGGTAGTGTATCCTTCTCAGATGTGGCTTATGTTGAAGGATTGGAACACAATCTCATAAGCATAAGCAAGCTCTGTGATAAAGGATACATAGTTGAATTTCATGCTGATAAGTGCTTGATAAAGTCCGTTGACAATTAGGAAATGATTTTATGAGGTACTCATAGTATAAATATATTTTGTTTAAATTTTATTTGTATAGACTCTTCTACACAAGTGTGTCTTTTGGCAAAAGATAGTGCGTCTCTTGGTGACCAATGACACAAGAGATTTGCACATATTAATTTTAAAACTATTAATAAATTATTTTTTCTGAATTTTGTACGTGATGCCCCAAATGTCAAGTACATCAAAGACAGACCTTGTCATGCATGCGTAAAAGACAAGCAAATAAGGGCCTCCTTTAAAAGCATTATTGGCAAAGACTCTAATAGATGTCTATATCTACTTTATATGGACTTGTTCGGTTCACTACAAGTTAGAAGTTTGGGAGGTAAGGATTATACGTTGGTTATCGTTGATGATTACTCGCGCTTTGCGTGAGTGTTCTTTTTGAAACACAAGTCAGATACCTTCGACATCTTTACTAATTTTGTCAGGCAGGTCCTGAATGAATACAACTGTTCCGTAGTAAAAATCATAAGTGACAATGGAACAGAGTTCAAGTCTGGGGCCATGACATAATTCTGTGAAAGCTTAAGTATCTTTCATGAGTTTTCCTCTCCTCATACTCTTCAACAGAACGGAGTGGCTGAGATAAGGAATAGAACACTCATAGAAGCTGCAGGACCATCTTAAGTGATGCTTCACTTCCGGAATATTTCTGGGCTGAAGCCGTCAACACTGCATGCCACGTGCAAAATCGAGCACTCATAAATAAGAACCTTGATAAAACACCTTACGAACTTCTAAAGGGCAGGAAACTGACTGTCTCATATTTTAGAATCTTTAGCTGCAAATGCTTCGTGCTTAACAATGGCAAGTATCATACTACCATGTTTAGCGAAAAGAGTTTTGAAGGTACTTTTGTAGGATATAGTAGCCATAGTAAGGCATACAGAATTTTCAATAGAAAACTCTGGTTGTAGAAGAATAAATACATGTTGTATTTGATGAGATGGGCTTGCTACAAAGCAACTCTTCTAGTGTGTTCATTGAAGATGCAGGTACAAAGTCGAAAGAAATTAGCTTGGATGAACCGATTGAAGATAAAGGTGAAAAGTTCATCAAGATCACCACTCCAACCCCTATTGGAGAGGTAGATGATCAAGATGAAGAAGTAGTCAAAGTATGAAGTCACTTCGGTGATTGAAGAAGCTCCAGATGCAAGGACTCTAGAGTTCAGACATCTGAAGGATCACCCCATGGACCAAATCATTAGAGATCCCCGGGATGGTGTCAGAACTCGTAGAGGTACTACTACTAAAAATCTATATTTGAGCTTTCTCTCGCAGGTTGAACCAAAAAATTTTGAGGAAGCAAACTCAGACGCATCATGGATTATGGCCATGGAAGAAGAGTTAAATTAGTTCAAGCGCTGCAAAGTATGGACACTTGTTCCATGACCCAAAGTCAAGAACGTCATAGGAACGAAGTGGTTCTATAGGAACAAGATGGACGAAGATGGAACGATCATAAAGAACAAGGTCAGACTCGTTGCCAAAGGATATCGTCAAGAAGAATGAATCGACTTCGACCAAACTTATGCTTCAGTGGCAAGACTGGAGGCAACTAGGTTATTCCTAGCATATGTTGCACTTAAGGGCTTCATCATCTATCAGATGGATGTGAAGTACGCTTTCCTTAATTGTGACATAAAGGAAGAGGTATATATGGAACAACCTCCAGGTTTCATAGATTCTAACTTTCCTAATTCTGTTTACCTTTTACAAAAAGCTTTATATGGTATAAAACAAGCTCCTCGAGCTTGGTATGAGATGTTGTCTAGCTTTCTTCTTGAGAACAAATTCACAAGAGGAAAGATAGATAAGACATTATTTCTTAGGGAAATAAAAGGCAAGATTTTGCTAGTGCAAATCTATGTCGACGACATTATTTTTGGCTCTACTAACGACAACCTCTGCAAGAAGTTTTCAAAACTTATGCAATGGAAGTTTGAAATGAGTAGTATGGGAGAGCTGAAGTATTTCTTAGGGTTTCAGGTGAAAAAATCTGAAGATGGAATTTTCATCTCGCAAACTAAGTTCACCAAAGAGCTAATTAATAAATTTTGAATGGAGAACACAACCTCTATAGGACTCCAATGGGGTCAGCCATGCCCCTGGACAAGGATGAGAAAGGGAAACCTTTTGATGAAACCAAGTACAGAAGCATAATTGGATCCTTGCTTTACCTTACTACCAGTAGACCAGACAAAATGTTCTCTATATGTGTATGTGCTAGATTCCAAGTGAACTGTAAGGAATCTCATTATGCTACTGCAAAGCGGATTTTGAGATACCTTAAAGGTACACCAAATATTTGCTTATGGTACCCAAGAAGTAATGATGGTGAACTAATTGGTTTTTCAGATGCAGACTTTACAGGTAGCAAAGACGACGGGAAAAGCACTTCCGGGACTTGCCAATTCCTTGGAAGAAGGCTCATTTCCTGGAGTAGTAAGAAGCAGAACTGTGTTGCAATCTCAATAGCTGAGTCAAAGTATATCTCTGCAGGCAATTGTTGTGAATAGCTGTTATGGATTAAGAATCAATTTGAAGACTACAACATGAAGTTTCAGAACATTCCATTGTTTTGCGACTCTTACAGTGCAATTGCAATAGCCAACAACTCTGTCTCTCACAACCGGACAAAGCACATAGAGCTGAGATACCACTTTATCTGGGAGCATGTGGAGCATGGGGATATAGATGTACAGTATGTCTCTACAGATAGGCAGATTGAAAATATTTTCACAAAGCCGCTGGACGAGACCAAGTTCTCGTTCTTCAAAACAGAACTTGGTATGCACAACAAAGAATATTAGAGAAGGTAGACTCACAAAGAGGATCAGAGATCAAGAAATTAGTCAAAAGCCACTCGAGTAACCTACTCGAGTAATAAAAATACATACTCGAGTAATTCCATACCTTCTCTCGAGTACTTCAATATCTTCACTCGAGTACCGCAACGCCTCTCGAGTATCAGACAGTCAAGTTTTCTATCTTCTATTCAAATTTCTTATTCGAAACCCGAGGATTTTGCCGCTCTCTCCAAGGTATGTAAGCTTACTTTCTTGCTTAATTATAAATAAATTAGGGTTATATAAATAGAAAGTCCGGATATACGTTTCGACACGAATCAAATCCAGTCACTCGAGTAGGCCGACAGACGTTTCGTCTTCCGCTGAAAGTTGCAGAGCCCGCGCAATCTTCTTCCCCGCACCAGTTCTTCTCAAATTTCTTGATCATGGCGCCCTCTTCTAAGATTGGAATAGGATCAGAACTTGTTTTCGCAGGAATCGCCGAATTGTCAGATTATTTTTCGCAACCTACTAATTCTTCTCGACACCGCCGATCTTTCGTTTGTTCTACAGCAACCGTGTAAGCTTTTATTTCCTGATGTTGAGGAGTTTTACAAGCATATCAAAGTCAAGAGAAACGGGACAGTTCTCAAGTCCAAGGTTCAAGGAATAAAGATCACGCTTAACAAAACTTCTATCTCTACTCTTCTTCGATTGCCAGCTGTTGGTTAAGAAGAAGACCTAGTTTGTGAGGATTCTGACAGGAAATGTATGTTTTGTGGTGTGTCTCCAGAAGCTCTCTCCATCAAAAGGTCAGAAATGAATCCATAAGGGAAATTCTTGGTAGATATCATTGGAAAGATCCTTCTCTACAAGACAAACTCAATCAGGGACATTTCTCTCAACTTTTTTGATATAATGCAAGTCATTATCTGCAGGAAAAGGTTTCAGTTTGGACAGTTAATTCTTGATAAAATCAAGGAGAGCATAAAGGCTCCTAGTTATGCCAGGATTATTTCTCTTCTTCTTCATGAGATTAATCCTGAGGTATTCAATTTTTCCAAAGGGGCCATTCTTCATCACATGAAGAAAGTTTCAATTTCCTCCATCCAAAGATGGGAGGTGAAGTTACAAAATCCGGTCCAGGATGCTAGAGCTCATGAGCAGCCTACTTTTAAAGAGACTTCTACTTCAGATGACATGACTCCATCTTCCTCTCTCCAAAATGCTGCTGGCACATCTGGTGCAACAATTGAGGGGGAGCCTGCTTCTTTTGTTCAAGAAAGAATTCCTTCTCCTCCTGACCAGTCAGAACAGCTGTACAGAATACATTTTCCTTCTGCTCATTCAGCACAGTAGCAAGACAGTATCCCTACTTCCTTCTAAACAGCTACTTCAGTAGAACTTCATTTAGATGCACAGGTACTAGAAACTATACTCTCTACCAGTGATGATATAGAAAAGATGATTGAAGAGTAAACCACTCATGAACCCCTTCCCCCTCTTCAAAAAGAGCAACCTGCTGAACAAACCAAGCAACCCACTCCTGCACCATCACCAACACCTACTCCTGTTCCTTCTCCCTCCCCTGTGCAATCCCCACAATCACCTTCTGATAATTCTCCAGTTGCTCAGCAAGACCAATAACAGACCATTCTACTGTCAGATGAAGATAAAGGTTCTTGAGAGCCATTTTAAGCCCCTTTGAGGAACTTAGACTTCTCTCTTCCCACCTTCACTGGTGAGGAAGAAGTTGTTTTTGTCCGTACTACAAGAGCTCAAAGCTCACTAGTCATTGAAGAAATTGTTCCATGGAAAGCACCTCCTCCTCCAGCTCCTGTTCTTCCTGCTGCTACTGCTACTACTTCAACTACAACAACTTCTTCAGATATTCTTGGAAAGATTGAGCAACTGTTGTCAGAACAAAGAAAATACTTTGATGATTCCTTGAAGACAGTTCAAGACAAGGTCTCTGCTTTAGAGAAAGAGATGAGTAGAGGCTTTGCTGATATACAGCACAACACAGATCACCTGAAGCACCTTTTCAAAATAGGTGGTAAGGCATTGGACCACACTATTACTAGTGTTGGTGAGGTTACGAACCAATCTCTCACTCTGGCCAATAATCAAATTGAACTTGAGAAGAAAGCCCAAGAGTATGTAATGAAAGTCTGTGAAGAAGTGGGCATCTTCAGGGATGAAACTATAGAGAAACTTTGTCTAGAAGTCAGAAAGGGGGAGAAGTTAGTAAAAGAACAAGTTGAAAAATATGACTCAAATGTCCATACCATATGGACTGAGAAAGTAAAGGAAATCAATCAAGATGTGCTAGCTCATATACTGATATACAGTCAGTAAAATGTCACACTTATGATACTACTGTTTGAATGCATAATCAAATTTTCCCAGATTTTCAGGCTGATCCAAATATCATTCCACACCATCTAAATCCACTTACTGAAGGCCAGCCAGCTCCATCTCAGATGCCATCACAAATACAAATCTTCTCTCCCAGGCATGATGATGCAACTCTACCTCCAGAATCCTATTCTAAAGTTTGGGAATCTGACATTCTTAAATACTTACTAGAAGTTCAGATCCCCAAAAGAAGGAAATATGGATAGGGTCTCTCTGCTAGTAAATCCATTCCAAATCCTGAGGTAGAAAAGAGGAATGCTACAGAGTTTGCAGAGATCTGGTCTCCAACTTCTAAGTCCCTCATTATAGAAACTCTCAAGCTTGTCATGGACTACAATGAAAACAAGAATGATCATTACAGCTCCAAGGAATGGGAATTGTATGAAAAGTCAATTATGAAGAGAAGGATTTATGACAAAGAATATGGAAGGAACAACCCTGTTGCTCCTCCAAAGCCTCCAAAGTACAATCCAAATCCCTTCAGCTACCAAAGAAGACAGCAAGAGAAGGAAAAGCAGCACCATTAAGTCTAAGCATAAGAGAATTATGAGAGTGTGGTTATGATCTGTGTAGAAATGTTATTTTTGATAATCTTATTTATATAATTCTTAATTCTGATCTTATGCTATTTGATTTTAATCCTTATGCTTACTGCACTGCTTTCTCTATTGCACATCTAGTTTTTTGTATATGTCTATATAATTCACCTTAGTTTAAAGGGTTCTGACTTCTAAAAATATGGGGAGATTTTTTGGGTATTGTATCCACAAGAACCCAGATTTGGAGAAGTCACCCTTGAACTAAGATGAATTAAGTTGTATTTGATGTTTTGCTTGAGTTATGTGTTTGCAAGACTATATTGTCAAGTGTAGACCAATGTAAGTCTAAAATTAGTCACCAAACACAAGACCATGCAATGTAATCCCTCATTGTGTGATCCACGGTATTGACCCATGTGTAGCCTCTCTATTGGGATACACTTCATGTTTCAAGCACTAGGATTTATTGGAGAAAGAAATGTTGCTGAATTTGTTGAAGAAGAGAAAATTCTGTTTGAGAAAATTTTATAAGTCTTTCACTCGAGTAAGTACCTTATATACTCGAGTAAGTCTATTTGTACTCGAGTAAGGGAATGGCTCTCAAGTAGCCTGAATATAGCTCTCGAGTAGCCAGGTCAACTACTCGAGTAGATTATCTCTTACTCTCGAGTTAACAGAATTTTCTCTAAGAAATTACTCTAAGTCATTTACTCGAGTAGTCATGTAAACCACTCGAGTAGATTAGTCTTTTGTCTCGAGTTACAGAAGACAGAATTCGTGGTGTTATACTTCACTCGAGTAGTCAAGATCATGTACTCGAGTAGTCTATCTACTACTCGAGTAGTCCAGGTTTAATACACGAGTGATAAGTTTTCATCCCTCAGAAATTTTTATAAGTCCTTTACTCAAGTAATCATATCCATATACTCGAGTAGTTTATCTTCTCTCGAGTGGTTAATTTCTATTCTCTCGAGTAATACTTCTTGTACTCGAGTAGTTCAACTCCACATCCCGAGAAACTATGTTAGCACTCGAGTAAGTCTTTATGTACTCGAGTAGTTACTTATTCTATTCTGAATTTTCTCAAGGACTTCTACTCGAGTAGTCTATTCATATCCACTATAGTAATCATATATATATATATACTCGAGTAGTTTATAATTTACTCGAGTACTTCAGTCAGATTTGTCAGAATTTCGCTAAGTCCATAACCGACGGGATTTTCAAATGACTTGACGTAATTGGTCCATGTGTATGTCATTAATGCTAATTATGACCGTTAGGGAGATCTTATATAAGTTCATGTCAAACCGACTAACCCTAACAAGTTGTCAAATAATATTCTAAGTTTCTGAATCACATTTTCTCTTTCCAAAAATGGAAGACGTCGTCGATCTTCATCGTACAAATTGCATAGGGCTTGCGTTCAAGAAGATTCAGATCAAGGTTGACTTACAGTTCGAGATCTTCAACTCCTCATCATCTCTCGGATCGTGTGAGTCAAAAAAATTTCAAATCCAGATCTTGCCGAGTTTCTTCTTCAACTATTTATGATAAAGCCGCAAGTTCAAAGAAAGAAGATTTTGGCCGAGATTTTCATATCTGAGAAATCATTGTTTGTATTTCTACAAATCTTTTCTTATATCTTGTAAGAGATTTCTCTCCCAGTGTATGAGCATTTTCTTTTGTCTCCGAGTTGTAGGAAGTTTTATCTTCCGAGTGTAGATCTGTGTTGTGGATCGAGATTGTAGGAACTTTGTTCCGAGGCATAGGATTGGTTTTCAATCCGAGATAGTGGAGTAGTCGAGTCTAGTGGTTTGCTAGATCGGTGAGGTAAAGTGGATGTACCCAAGGTTGGGGAACCACTATAAATCTTTTGTCATCTGTGATTGCTTGGTTGATAATTGTGTCCACAGATATCTAAATTTTTATTCCGCAAAAAGATGCACAACTCACCAATTCACCCCCTCTAGGTGATTTAGGTAAACAACTGAACACTTTTAGTTGTACTCTACTGAAGGAGCTGTTGAAGTAGACTGCTTCAAAAGGCTGTCTTCTTCAGAAGAAGAAGCTGAGAAGGTTCATCCTGTTATCAGGATTGAAGACAGGGCCCCTCTAACACCATTTGATGGTGATTCAGAGGTGGATTTTGAAGAAGGCAGCTGCTGTCTTAGGCTGAAGGCTGAGTCAGATGAAGAAATAAGCTAGGATCAGCCTGGTCCAAGCTAGGTAATTTCTGTTACTAGCTCTGCCTGTTCAGATTATGAATCAGTTCCAGATTCTTATGCTTCTACATCAAGTGATGATGATGGCTCAGAATCTGAGGGAGACATCAATCAATTGATTAAAAATTATGGTGCACCTCTGTAGGCTCTAAAGAAAAGCAAGCTCCTGGCCAAATAGCAAGCTCAGGAAATTGTTTCTTTAAAACTTGATGCTTCAGAATCAGCAAAATTGTTGAATCAAAAGATTCAAGAAGTTAGCAAACTAAATAATATAACAATCATTCAGATGAGCACCATAACCTTAAAGAATAACCATATCAAAAAACTTGAAGGAAATCTCAAAAAGGAGAGGGAACTAGTGCCTAGCTACTCCAAGTCTAGCATAATGTTGCCCTTGATAGACTCATTCTCCTCCCAAAAGGAAAAGAAAGGGTTGGGATTCAAGGGAAGGACAAGAGCTGCTAATCCCAAGGGAAAGGGAAAATCTCAAGTGGAGCCACTAGCCTCTAAGCCTCCTGTAAAATTTGTTAGAGTGCAATTTCCTTCCAACAGCCATGACCATGAGAGTATTTATGGTCACTGGAATCATGTTAGACCATCTTGTATAAACAAAGATGTTCCATAATATGGTGGTAGTTGTAGCAAAGGTGCAAGTGCCTATGAGAAAATACAAATGGCTCATCCTGGATCATTTGTGTTTTGTGCAACAGCCCCTTCAATAAAGGGTAAAGCTGCTGACTATTCTTCAATTCCTCCAGCCCACTCTAAGACAAAGGACAAGGCTGTCAGTAGACTAGACCTGGGCATCTCAGATGCCATCAAGGGTATACTTTCTGAAAAGAAAGCTGCTATTAGAAGTGCTCAAGATATCCCAAGCACTTCTACTGCCAGACACGCCACTTATTAGACTGGGGCTGGAAAACCATGGAACAGGACTACTGCTACTCCTTCTAGACCCAGAGCTGCTGTTAACACAGCCACTAGACCTGCTAGGAAAAAAAGGTACAACATCCATGAATGGTTGTGTTGTGGCAAGGTAGGCCACTTTGTTGTTGATTGCTAGCACAATCATAGTGTGCATAGAGCAAATATTAGCTTGCCTGTCAGAAAAGCTGTAGGCAGGCAGAATTATTTTCAGCCTAACATGCACCAAGGACCCAATAAAAATTGGGGTCCTAAGGCTAACTGATTTATGTTTTGCAGGTTGGTCCAAGTGCTCATACCCCTATATGGTACTTGTACAGTGGATGTTCCAGGCACATGACTGGAACAAGGAGCATACTCAAGGATTATGCTCCAGTAAAGAATGGACCAAAGGTTATCTTTGGTGGGTTAGAAAAAGGGGTTATTAGAGGTTATGGTAAGATCTCTAATGGCATAGTCACCATCACTAGAGTAGCCTATGTGGAAGGGTTGCAACACAACCTGATAAACATTAGCCAACTCTATGATCTTGGATATGACATAGTAGTCCACAAAGATGAGTGCCAAATTAGGAGGTTAATAGACCAAGAGGTCATCTTAACAGGCAGTAGGAGTGGAAATGTTTACTGTTTAGATTTCCTATGCTCTAGAAAAAACTCACTTATATGCCTTGTTGTAGATAAGAAAGCCACTTCCCATGTCCAATGGCACAAGAGGCTAACCCATCTAAATTATAGGACCATAGGCAAGCTGTTCAGCAATGAGCTGGTTAGGAATGGGCCTAAGTCTATATTCACTAAGGAGGGTATCTGCTCTGCATGCCAAAAGGGCAAATAGACTAAGACCTCCTTCAAGAGCATTGGAACCAAAGTCTCAGTGAGGTGCTTATACCTCTTGCATATGGATCTGTTTGGTCCTATGCCAATTCAAATTCTAGGTAGGAAAGTCTACACCCTTGTGGTTGTTGATGACTTTTCCAGATTTGCCTGGGTGTTCTTTCTAAGGAAGAAATATGAAACCCCTGATGTCTTTCAGACATTTGTCAAGAAAATTCAGAATGAATACAACAGTGTTGTGGTCAATACCAGAAGTGACTATGGCACTGAGTTTCAGTTTGAGTGCATGATAAGGTTCTATGAAGAGCTAGGGATTCATCAAGAATTTTCCTCTCCTATGACACCCCAGCAAAATGGAATTACTGAGAGGAAAAATAGGACTCTCATAGAGGCCGGTAGTACCTTACTAAGTGACTCATCCCTCCCAGAATACTTATGGGTTGAGGCAGTTAACACCGCATACTATGTCCTTAATAGGGCTTCTATCACCAAGAGCCACAAAAAGGCTCCCTATGAGATCTTGAAGGGCAGAAAACCAAACTTAAGCTATTTCAGGATCTTTGGTTGCAAATGTTATGTGCTCAATAATGGAAAAGTCCATTTAACTAAGTTTGCTGCCAAGTCCCATGAAGGGATCTTTGTTGGGTACAACACTCATATTAAGGCATATAGAATATACAACTTAACTACCCAAGTTATAGAAGAGTCAATGCATGTTGTTTTTGATGAATCCAACATAGTTAACTGTGAGCTGCAAAACTCCTCTTATAGTATTGCATATATAGAGCAGATGATGGACAAGCTGACCATCATGGAAGCTACCCCCACAGGCCAAGAAAATGATGATGGACTTCCTATTCCAAGTGAAGGGGAAAACATACCTGAAGAAAATGAAGACCAGCTAGCTGAAAACCCTGAAGATCAGCAAGCTGCAGCTAGATTGCCTCCAGCTACCAGGCATCTAAGGGACCATCCAGTACACCAAATTAATTGTGATGCAAATCATGGAGTCCATACTAGAAGCAGGAGCATGAATATAGCTCTCTACTCAAGCTTCCTGTCTCAAGAAGAGCCAAAGAAGTTTGAAGAAGAAATCAAGGACCAGTTCTGGATTGGAGCAATGCAAGAAGAACTGGACCAATTTAAGAGATGTAAGGTCTGGAAGTTTGTCCCCAGACCACAAGGACAAAATGTCATAGGGACTAAGTGGATCTACATGAACAAGTTGGATCAAGATGACATTATTGTCAAGAATAAGGCTAGGCGGGTGGCTAAAGGCTACAAGCAAGAAGAGGGCATAGACTTTGACCAGACCTTTGCCCCAGTAGCCAGATTGGGAGCCATAAGGATTTTCCTTGCATTTGCTGCCCATCAAAGATTCAGATTTTACCAGATGGATGTCATGTCAGTATTCCTGAATGGGGACCTAAAAGAGGAAGTATATATGGATTAGCCACCAGGTTTTGTAGATCCTAACTCTCCCAATTTTTTTATAAGCTTAGGAAAGCTCTATATGGGCTAAAGCAAGACCCTAAGGATTGGTATGAAACCTTGTCCATCTTCCTCAATGAGAACAAATTCTCAAGGGGGAAGATAGACCAGACCCTATTCCTAAGGGAATAAAAGGGCAAGCTTTTTCTAATTCAGATATATGTCGATGATATTATCTTTGAATCTACTGATGACAACCTTGCAGGAAGTTTGCTAAACTTATGCAAGGGAAGTTTGAAATGAGCAGCATGGGTGAGCTCAAGTTCTTCTTGGAACTCCAAGTAAGATAGACCGATGATGGCTTGTCCATATCCCAGTTCAAGTTCATCATGGAGTTAATCAAAAAGTATGGCATGGAGAATGCCTCCACCATGAGAACTCCCATGGGATCAAGTATTCCTATAGGAAAAGATGAGGCAGGGAAACCTATAGATGAGTCTTTGTATAGAGGGATAATTGGCTCCCTTCTATACTTGACTGCTAGTATGCCTGACATCATGTATGCCATATGTGTCTATGCTAAGTATCAGGCCCGCCCTAAAGAATCTCATTACTTGTTTTATCCATTGACCCCAATGTTCCAGATTTGAAAGAAGTCAAACTGGTCAATGACATACACACATAATGTATTTGATGTATGCTTGAGTTATTGCATGCAAGTTGTCCTTGATTGGACAGTTGAAATGGAAGAGGAAGCTGGAAGTCAGTTAATTTGACTAAGGCATAACCGCTGAGACACCTGAAAAGAATGTCTCAGCATAACCACTGAGACAGCTGAGAAGCTCAACACAAAACATTGAGAGAAGTGTTGTTCTAGGCAAAACTGCTGAGACAAATGACCATCTCAGTTGTGAAGAAGAAACCGCTGAGACAGTTAAGAAGAAACCGCTGAGACAGAAGAGTCTCAGCTGTGAAGAAGAAACTGCTGAGACAGTTGAGAAGGAACCGCTGAAACAAAGCCAGCAAAAATTTTCTAAGTCCAGAAAGTGGAGTTCGTCGAACTGAGTTCAGAGTTCATCGAGCTCAGCTCACAGATCGTCGAGGTCAAGTTAAAGGTCTAAGATTCAGAGTTCATCGAGCTGAGCTCACCTTTCGTTGAGCTCAAGTTTAGGATTGACGATTCAAAGTTCGCCGAGCTGAGACTGCCTTTCATCAAGCTCAAGTTAAAGTTTGAAGATTCAGAGTTCATCGAGCAGATCTCACATTTTGTCAAGCAAAATGTAAAGTTGGAGATTCTGAAATTAATTGAGCTCAGCACAGAGTTCGTCGATCTCTGCTCGACGATCGTCGATCTCTGCTCGACGATCGTCGAGCTCAGTCCAAGTACTTCATGCCATTGCGGGAAAGCTACAGTAGTGTCGGAAGCTACTATTTGTCTTCTTCTTAGGGAGGTGGCGCTCACCATACTTGACTGGCCCACATTCAAATTGTGCAATTGATTTAAATCAATAGATATAAAATGAAGATAAGAAAAGAAGATTAGGGTTAACAAAAATGAGAATGAAAGCAAAAAATGAAAAAGAGGCGGTTGGACATCATCTTCTTCGACAAGCTTGAAAGCAAAGTCCAGTAGTGAAATCCAGATGGAAAAGATAGCTAAAGCTTATTCCAGTTATCCAAGAGTTATCCTTGAAGAACAAGTTGGTTGATTCAATCTATCAGCAAGAGGAGTTTGCTGTATGAAGGGCTGTAAGCCTTCAACAGTAGTTAGCTCTCTTCAGCACAGCGAAAAAATTGGTAGCTGTTGAAGAAGACTAATTACTTCTACAGCAAGTAGGCTGGACTGATATCTGCTCATTTCACCAAGTTAGATTGAGAGATTTATCTCTGAGTCAGTATTTCAATTTTACTGATTACTTTCCTATAGCATTCAGTTTATCCGAATCTGAGTGTAGGGCACTTTGTGTATGAGTGGTAGGTGACTAATTTGTCACTAAGGTAGGTGCCCTGCTGGGGTACTGAGGTAGGATCCAAGTGTGGATTTGAGTTGTAGGGCTTAATTGCCTGAAGAAGGAGAGTGTTGCTCTCTAAGATAGGATCCAAGTGTAGATCTGAGGTAGGGTTATCCTCCCAGCCTGAGTGTAGGTACTAGTGCCTTAGGTAGATGACTGGTGAGTCACTGAGCTGTAGGTGACAAGTGTGTCACTGAGTTGTAGGCCTTGGAGGACGCTGAGTTGTAGGTGACTGGAAGGGCACTAAGGTAGGTACCTGGATAGGTACTGAGTTATAGGAGTGCTGCAGCACTCTGAGAGTAGGGCTATGTGCCTGAAGTTGTAGGGTTGAGAAGCCTGAGTTGTAGGCCTTAAAAATAAGGCTGAGGTAGGTGGTTAGTGGACCACTGAGCTGTAGGAGCACTGTAGGGCACTGAGGTAGGAACCTTGGGGTTCTGAGTTTAGATTCTGAAAAGAATATATGTGTAAGGCTGAGTGCCTAAGGTGTAAGCTCTGAGGAGCATATTGGTGGAGTTTGTGCCTAGTCCAACAAATCAGTTGGATAGGTTGGAGGGAAAGTGGATGTACCCAATTGGGGTACCACTGTTTGTACCCTAGTTTTGATTTGAGTTCAGTCTTCTCTTTTAGTCTCTTGACCCAAGATTTATCTATGGTCAAAGGTTAGTTGTTTAGTTAGTTTGCTCTAGTTTAGACTTGTCACTTTTCCAGATGAAAATTTGGTTAAGTTGTTTTTTGTTCGACTATGGTCGAACGTCGCTCGACTATCGTCGATCAGCCGATCGATGATCATCTTCCTGATAGCTCGACTATCTGCTTGATAGGTCGACTATCTATTGTCTTTGATAGTTCGACTATCTGTTGATAGGTCGACTATCTGCTCTTCTTGATAGTTCAACTATCTGCTTGGATAGTTAAACTATCTGATAGTTTGACTATCTGTTGATAGGTCGACTATCTGTTGATAGGTCGACTATCTGTTTTCTTTGATAGTTCGACTATCTGTTGATAGGTCGACTATCTGCTCTTCTTGATAGTTCAACTATCTGCTTGGATAGTTCAACTATCTGATAGTTCGACTATCTGTTTGATAGGTCGACTATTTGTTCTCTTTGATAGTTCGACTATCTGTTGATAGGTCGACTATCTATTTTCTTTGATAGTTTGACTATCTGTTGATAGGTTGACTATCTATTTTCTTTGATAGTTCGACTATCTGTTTGATAGGTCGACTATCTGTTTTGTTTGATAGCTCGACTATCTGCCTCGATAGATCGAATATCTGATAGCTCGACTATCTGTTCTGATAGGTCGACTATCTGCTGAGGTAGTTCGACTATCTTCTTTGATAGTTCGACTATCTGTATCGTTCGACTATCTGTCTGATAGGTCGACGATCTCTGTGCTTCGGTCGACGATCTCCGAGGGTCATTCGACGTTTTGTTGTATGTCTTGAGAAATTCTGTCATCTTCTATGATGTGATTTATTTCATATTTATTTTGGCATATTTTATAAAAGATTATTTGAATAAATTTATGATATTATTTCCATGCAATATCTGTTCCATTCCTTATGCATGAGCCAATCTTTTTCTGACAAAGTTGTTTGTCTTATTAGTTGAAATATGTTTTCTGCTTTATCTGCCAGGCTGTCCTTTATAGCCGTTAGACTCAAAAAGTCTTCTTTGGCCGTAAAGAGCCTCTTCTGATGTGACTTTCTCTAGTATTATTTTATCAGAGTTATTTGCAGCTTCTTAGAAAGCTTTATCCTCTTATAGGATATCTGTCTGCAGATTTTGTTCTTGCTTTATGCTATTTGCAGCCCAGCTTGTAGATTTCAGTAGAAGACAATATTCAAAATCAAATTAGAGCCGTTGCTGCTGCTGCTATATAAAGAATTCTTTGGAGAAAGAAATCAACTAGTTCAGATAGCTAAAACTAGTTCATATAGAAAAAGAGAGTTCATTCAGGAAAAGGAGTTCAAAAGGCTAACAGCAGCATTCAAGCTTATATCTTACAGTTTACAACTGCTCTCAGCTCGTTCACATCCAACTGAGAAGAAGTTTTAGCTCTTCACTCTTCTTCAACCTGAGTTCTCGTGCCTCCAAGAAGATCTTCACTCAGAGCTTTTTGAAGAAGAAGAAGAAGATAGCTGCCTGAAGAAGAATTTTCATTTCATATTTATTATCTTCTTATAGCTTTTTCCTTCAGATTTTCTGAAGTGTTTTCTGCACTGAAGCAAGACTTCACCTGGACATTCTTTTAGCCAGGGGGAGCCTTGACTCTTTAGAGCTTTCTAGCTCAGTGCAAGTTCTTGAGCTTCTCTAATTCTATTTAAAATAGAGAAGACATTTTAACCTCCTTTCCCCCTCCTGTAAAGGGTTATTACTCCCTTCAAAAGTATACCTTGGTGGCAGGGCACCTGATCAAAAACCTGTGTTTGTTTTTAGACACCTGATCAAAAGTCTATTGGGTTTCTAGATCTACCTGAAGCAGATCTTGTTGGTGGCAGGGCACCTGATCAAAAACCTGAGTGGATTCCTACCTTATTGGTAGAAGAGTGGATGTACCCAAGTTATTTGGGGAACCACAATAAATTCCCTTGTGTCGTCTGGTTGTTTGATTTATTACTTGTGCTGTTGGCTGTGATTAGTTTTAACTAGGTTTGCTAGTTGCTGTTTAGGATTCCAAGCCTTAACTGTAATTATAGTTGGCTGCCTTTTGTGCATAACACTTGTGTTAGGCTTTAGGGTTACTTCTCAAATATCTATAAACTTCATTCCGCACTTAACTCCAAGGGAGTTGAGTAGACAGTCAACTTTTCTAGTGCAATTTTTGATTACTCTATTCACCCCCTCTAGAGTAGTATCTATCCCTTTTCTTTCAATTGGTATCGGAGGGAGGTTGTCTGACTGTATAGGCTAACAACTAAGTCACAAGATCCTGATAGATACCAAGGATTATAGATATTCACTTTCACTATCATGGCCCAGTTCAAGGATTACTCTAGCACCAGACCTCCAGCATGCAACTTAGCCAAGTTCAGCATCTGGAAGGCAAGGATTAAACTATATATGAACTCTATTTATGAGAGTATTTTTGCTTCTATTTTGACAGGACCACCAAGAGCACCTGCTGTAGCTACTGCCTCAACTTCAACAGATATGAGTGCAGTGCCTCCTCCAGATTATAATGATGAATACAAAAAGTCAAAGATAGCAGATGCTAAGGCAATGAACATTCTGGCTCAGATAATGTCTGATAAAGTATTCCAGAAGGTTGCTGACTGCTCCTCAGCAAAAGCAATGTGGGATACACTGAACCAGATTGTAGCTGGTTCAGCTGATGAAAGGAAGGACAGAAGGTCCAACCTTATCTCCTAGTATGAAAATTTCAAGAAAACTGATGCTGAATCAGTTAAAGTAATGTACACAAGGCTCAGCTCAATCATCAATGAGCTGAGGACTCTTGACAAGGATATATCATTGACAGAGGTCAATGATATGATTCTTATGTGCTTCCCTAGCACATGGGATCTGAGGATCTGGCCTATCAAGGAGGCCAGAAGCACAACAGAAATCTCAACAGAAGCCCTCCTTGAGAAGCTCAAGTCTTTTGAGCAAGTGCTGAAGACAAGGGAAGCTGAGGCTGAAGCAAAGACTCCAACTCCCACTAGAAAAGAGCAAACCCTTGCTCTCAAAGCTGCTGATGATTCTGAAGGAAGCCAGTCCAATGAGGAACTGATGGGATTATTTGACAAAAGGTTTCTCAAGATGGGAAGGAAAGAATTCAGAAAGAAATCTTCAAAATATGAAGAAAAACCAAGGTATGATCGTACTCCTACTAAAGAAAGAATTTGCTATGGTTGCAGGAAGCCTGGACATATTCTTCCAGACTGTCCAGAGGAACAGAATAAAGAGAAAAGAAAAGACAAGGATCAGCACAAGAAGCATTCCAAGCCATCCTCCTACAAGAACAAAAAGAAGGAGAGAGGTTTTGTTGCTGAAACCTGGAGCGATTCTGATGAGGAATCTTCCTCCTCAAGCTCCAGTGAGGATGAGGAAGAAAAGAAGGCAAAGGAAGTTTGCCTAATGGCAATTGATGCCTGCAGCAATCACTCAGCTGCAGAGAGTTCAGATTCTGATGAAGAAATGCCAACAGAAGATGAGGTATTGTCATCTTATGATTTTACATCTGCTGAATTTAAATTAGATTTTAAATCTTTATGTTTAGATTTAATTAGTTCTGAAAAGGAAATAAAAGAGCTTAGAAATAAACTAGCTGAATCTGAATTAATTTCTATTGAAAACATTAGGTTAACAGCAGAACTCACTAATTCTAGTGAAGAAATAAAATTCCTTAAGAATGAATTAGCTAAGTCCAAAAGGTTAGAAGAATCTCTGAATGGTAGAAGCCTTAAGTTGCTTGAAATAACCAGCATGTCTAACACTAGGTCAGGAAATAACAAATTAGGCTTAGGAGCTTCATCTAGTGAACCCCCAATCATTCTTAAAAATCATCTTTCAACTCCAGTGAACTTTATCTCAGCTGATGGGATAAAGAACACTGATCAAGTTAATCAGGTTAATAAAGCTTTAAATAAAGCTAAGAGAGAGAAAAGAAAACAAAAGTTTAAGGAAATACAAAGAGCGTCGAACGCTGCTCGACGATCGCAGGCTCAGTGGTCGAACGGAGATCGACGATCTGAGCACCCATCGTCGAACGCCGATCGACGTGTTCAACATGAATTTCAAAACTTCAACCAGAACTTTAGAAACCCGAATGTAAATAGAAACCCTAGGTTCATTGACCCATCATCTGCATGGAGAATCCCACCTAGGAGATCTTACCCGTTAGGTTATCACCCTCAACCTGCTTATTCATTTATTTCCAGTTTTCTTATGTGAAAAACAAGGGACCCAAGGTTACCTGGGTCCACAATGTTTAACTTATTTTTCTACAGGTAAAGACCTATCCTATCACTCAGAATAAGTGGTATTTGGATAGTGGTTGCTCCAAGCATATGACAGGAAATAAAGAACATCTGTCAAGGTTCAAGGCCAAGCTTGGCCCAAAGGTAATCTTTGGAGATTCAAGCTGTGGTCAAACTGAAGGCTATGGCAGGATGACAATTGGAGTTGTAACATTCAAGAGAGTTGCTTATGTAACTGGACTGAAGCATAATCTCATTTCAGTAAGTCAGTTATGTGATGCTGGATACCAGGTATCATTTTTTAACTCTCTTTGTAATATTACTTTAAATAATAATGTTGTGTTAATAGGTATTAGAAAAGGTAACATTTATTTAGTAGATTTTAACTCAACTCACTCTGAAATCTGCTTATTTAATGAAGTAACAAATAACAATACCTTATGGCATGAAAGGCTTAGCCATGTTAACCTCAAGAATATATCTAGGTTATCTAAATACAACCTTGTTAGAGGTTTACCTTCTTGCCCCTACAAGAAGGAGAGTCTATGCAAGGCTTGTCAATTAGGTAAGCAAACCAAGAATTCATTTAAATCAGTAAATAAAAGTGATTCTCCTAGAATCCTGTATTTATTACATTTGGACCTATTTGGCCCAATAAATGTACAGAGTTTAGGAGGGAAGTATTACACCCTAGTCATTGTAGATGACTTCTCTAGGTTCAGTTGGGTGTTCTTTTTGAGAACTAAGGCTGATAACTTCAAAGCCCTTACAGATTTTCTATTATGTGTGCAGACTGAGTACTCTACTCATGTGGCCTTGATCAGAAGTGATCATGGTACTGAGTTTGACTCTCTTCTCATGCAAGAATTCTGTGAGAGAGAAGGTATCAAACATAGCTTCTCAGCTCCTAGAACTCCCCAACAAAATGGGGTAGTTGAAAGGAAGAATCGAACACTAATTGAAGCTGCTAGCACATTGTTGGCAGATGCTAATATGCCTCGTTCCTATTGGGCAGAAGCTGTTAGTACAGCTAACTATGTCTTGAATAGAAGTCTGATACACAAGCTTAAGTGTAAAACTCCTTATGAGTTGCTTAAAAGAAAGAAACCTAAAATAAGTTATTTTAGAGTATTTGGTTGTGTAGTTTATATTCATAATAATAATAAAGAATACCTTAGAAAATTTGAAGCAAAAGCTTCAATGGGAATTTTTCTTGGATATTCCCAAGTAAGCAGAGCTTATAGGGTATTTAATAAATCATCTTCTAAAATTGAGGAATCTGTGCATGTGTTCTTTGATGAATCTCAAATGTTTTATAAGGAGAAGGAAACTTCCCCTTCCTCAAGTTCATTGTAGGTACCAGAATCTAGCAAAGATGTCACTCAAGAGATTCTCCATCTATCAACTCTTCATATCACTGATTCAGACAGTGATGAAGACTTTGCAGAAGCTGTTGCTGTACCATCAATAGTAGATCAAATTCCTCCTGAGGAATTAATCCCAACTATTGTTGAAGATCACATCCCACCTGCTGATATTGTCACACTTAGAGATCATCCTACATCTCAAGTGATTGGAGACATATCAGCTGGTGTTCAAACAAGACATCAATTAAGACAGTATGTGATGCATGCTTGTTTCCTTTCACAGATTGAGCCCCTCACCATTAAAGATGCTGAGCTAGATCCCCACTGGATCATTGCTATGCAAGAGGAACTCAATCAGTTTGAAAGATGTAAAGTATGGACTTTGGTTCCAAGACCTAAAGGCCAACTGATTGTAGGCACCAAGTGGGTGTATAGAAACAAGTTGGATGCAAATGGAATCATTGTAAGGAATAAAGCTAGGCTTGTAGCTCAGGGCTACAGACAGGAGGAAGGTATAGATTATGACCAAACCTTTGCTCCTGTCGCAAGGCTAGAGGAAATAAGGATCTTTCTAGCCTATGCAGCCTATATGAAGTTTAAGGTTTTTCAGATGGATGTCAAAAGTGCCTTTCTAAATAGTGAGCTATAGGAAGAGGTATTTGTTGAACAACCACCTGGGTTTGTTTCTTCAACTCATCCATCACATGTTTTCAAATTGCAAAAAGCTCTTTATGGACTCAAATAAGCACCAAGAGCCTGGTATGAGACTCTAGATAGTTTCTTGTTAGAGCACAACTTTGTTAGGGGAGTAGTTGATAGAACCCTTTTCGTCAAGCACCACAAGGACACAATCATGTTAGTTCAAGTTTATGTGGATGACATTATTTTTGGTTCCACTGATCCCAAACTGTGCAAAAAGTTCTCTGACTTGATGCATTCTAAGTTTGAGATGAGTAGTATGGGTGAGCTGTCTTACTTTCTTGGTCTCCAAGTAAAGCAAGATGCTGATGGCATCTTCATCTCCCAATCCAAATATGCCAAGGAATTGGTAAAGAAGTTTGGGATGGCTGATGCTTCAGCAATGCATACACCTATGACTACTAATGTAGTTATAGATTCTGATGATTAGGGAAAGCCTATTGATCAAAAGAATTATAGGGTCATTGTTGGTTCCCTATTGTATTTAACTGCAAGTAGGCCAGATATAATGTTTGCTACATGTCTTTGTGCTAGATTCCAGGTCAACCCCAAGGAATCTCATCTGATTCTTCTCAAGAGAATCTTGAGATACCTGAAGGGATGTCCAAATCTAGGACTTTGGTACCCAGCAGAATCAGAATTTGAGTTAATTGGATACTCTGATTCTAACTATGCTGGTTGTCGAGTTGACAGGAAAAATACCTCAGGAACTTGTCAGTTCTTGGGAGAGAGATTGGTCTCTTGGTTCTGTAAGAAGCAGGCTTCTGTCTCAACTTCAACTACAGAGGCTGAATATATAGCAGCTGCTAGTTGTTGTTCACAGATCCTGTGGATACAAAACCAGCTTTTGGATTATGGGTACACACACAAGAACACAAAAATCATGTGTGACAGTACCAGTGCTATCTCTATTGCACAAAATCCTGTGCACCACTCTAGAACGAAACACATTGAGATCTGGCACCATTTCCTAAGAGATTGTGTGGAAAAGAACAAGATCAGCCTTGAGTTCATATCCACTGACCTTCAGAGAGGTGATATATTCACCAAGTCCTTAGATGAACAGAAACATCTGTTCTTTTTGGTTCAACTAGGCATGATTAATGGAAGAGACTAAGTGTGATGTCTGCCTTATTGAAACTTGTTTGAAGATCGTCGAACGATGTTCGAAGATAGTCGATCGGATCAAGCCTATCGTCGACCTATGGTTGATGATAGCTTATCTGCTTGAAGATCGTCGATCGGCGTTCGAAGATAGTCGAACAGGTCGAGCCAATCGTCGATCTATGGTTGACGACAGCTTGTTGTTTGTGAAGACAGAAATAGTCGAACGATTGATCGACTACTCTGCTTCAGGAACGATCGTCGAACGACCATTTGACCATCGTCTCCAGTATCTTTTAAATAGATCGACGATCGTTGTTTTAATATAAAGCAGATGGTCGACCTAGGTTAAGAGATCGTTGTTTTTATCGTCGACGGAGAACGTCTTCTCGCATTCCGTCTTCCTGCTTGCTCTTTGTCTCGCAATTTCTGTCGTTAAACCTTCGCCGTCTCCCTCGTCTTCTCCATCCCCTTCGATGGCAATAGCTCCAGCTCTCCTGACAGTGGTGAAGTTTGATGCTGGCTTCAGTATGGACTTAGATTCCTTCAGCTGCTGTGAATCTGCAATTGTGGAAATTCTCAACCTATATAAAGATCAAGATTTGGAAAAGCTCATGTCCTCCAGGATAAAGATAAACATTCAAGAGATTAAAGAATGGGCTTTCACTTCGTCCTCCAATGACGAATCAATGACCAGAACAATAGGCGGAGAAGAGGTAACTTTGACTCCCGCCATTTTAACTGAAATTTTTGGATTGTTAAATGGGGAAGAAGATTACGAGCAAGATACCCCAGAGTTTGGGAGAATGCTGACAGAGTTAGGACATGCCGACGGCATTCCTACTAAGCTGCTAAAGGTAAATTTTCCGCTGAAGATTAAGTTCCTTGCTGAACTCGTCGGAAAAGTGCTACTGGGAAAGCACTCTGCCCATAACAATATTACAAGGCAACAGTTTGCCCTAATGTGTGCAATTATGAACAAAAAGAAGATTAACTGGGCAGGAGTATTGTTTGATTTAATAAGGAAAAAGAACAGCAAGAAGGAAGTCACCCTAGGTAGGGTGCTTGGGATTTTTCTGAAGGAAAAATATCCCCATTTGTTAGTTTCAGCTGCGACTTCCATCAATGCCAGCAAGAAGATGGACCCAACCTTATTCGCCAAGTAGAAAAGGACTTTTCTGAAGCCCGCTCCAGCAGGGGTTGCTCCAGCTGCATCTGAGAGCACCAGGACTACTCCAGTCACTCCTCTCCTACAAGAAGCTGGCTCAGCAAATCTCTCCCTTCCATCTTCTTCATCTGCATTACCGTCTACTTCAGTTGAAGTTCCATCAACTTCAATTGAAGTACGACCTTCTGCCTCTCATCTTCCTGATTCATCTACAATTCTCCATGCATCACCTCATGCATCTCCTCTCCCTTCTCATCTTGCTAGGATATCTCATCCTAGTTTTGATTTATTGGCTTCTGAGCTTTCTACTCCTCCTCATTCCCCAATTCCTTCTTCAGATCACATTGATCATCTTGCATCCACCCATCATTCTCCAGTTCACTCTCCATCTCCAGTTCACTCTCCAGTTCATCAAGAATACACCATTCCTGCTGATCATCCATCCATTGAGATTCCCCCATCATCATTTGAAATCACTCCAGCATTCATTTCTAGCATCTTGGAGTTAATTACTCCTTCAATCAAAATTATGATTGAAGAGGCAATTGCTCCCCTTGCATCCTCCATCTCTTCTTTGACTGCTGCCATCCAAGCCCTATCAAAATCTGCTGAGCCCTCTTCATCTAGGGGCCTGGTTTCAATATCTACTGAAATCAGGTAGGGGGAGATGCTTTATGAAGATGCCTCTGAGCTGCCCTTGGCCTCCCCTCCAACAGATCCTCCTGCAGTTACAGAGAAAGAGATAGAAGAATCAGCTCCTCCTCTATTGTCTTAAAAAGAAATTTCTGATGCAGTAATGAAGTCTGAATTCATTATCAAAGTTTGCCTAGAAGAATGCTCCACTCCCCTGGTCGCCCTATACCTAGAAGGAGTTATCACTTCCTTCCTAGATGAATTGTGGGAGTTAGGACACTCAAAGGACAATTCTGAAGGTATCCCTTTTACTCACTTTTTAGACTTGATAACTGATATGCTAGTATGGGAATACCTGGAAGGAATGATTCGATGTCATTTAGCAAATTTTTGTTCATAATACTACAGATATAATGGAAGAAGTATTAGATGTCCAAGAGCTTGATCACCTACCAGCTCCAGAAGTTCAAACTGAACCAGAACCAGTTGTTCAAGTTTCTGAGGCTGCTCAGCCAGCTCAGCTAGCAGTGCAAGTAGAACTGGTCCCCATGACAGTTTCTGATCAACAAGAAAAGGCTTCAGATGTTCAAATTGAAAATTCTACCGTCTGGGATGACACTCCTGGATTGGATTTAGATACCCTTCTGGCACAGGATGCCATGGAAGAAGAATTAGAAAAAGCTGCCCTAAAAGAGAAGGAAAGAGCTGTGCAAGAGGCAATTGATCTGTATGATCTTCCTCTATCTTCATATTCTGAGGATGAGATTGATTCTGATGAATCTGATGATTCCAAGAGAAAGAGATCTGCTAAGAAGAAAAGGAAAGCTGTGGCTCCTCCTCCTCCAAATCCTGATAATGATGTCCCCTACTATATCTTTAAAGGTATTGATCCTAAATCTAAATAATTCCAGCACTGGATGGCATTTTCTAAGAATCAGCAGAAGTTAAGGAAGATGTCTAAGAGATATGACAGTCCTGCACCAAGATGGACTCCTAGAGGTCCTCCTCCTCCACCTCCCGGTGCAGGAGCCTCTGGAAACTTATCTGCAAATCCTTCTGCTCAGTCTGACAGGTTTAACCCATCTCAGTCATCTCAAAGGAAAAGTTCTTAAGGATATCAAGGTAAAACGCAATCTGGCTATCAAAGACTTGATGCTGATGTAAAGAAACAAGTGAAGGAGGTGGTTTATCAAAGACCAACTTTTTCTCCTCCTTCTTCCAAAGAACTCAAGAGCACAACCTCTCCAAAGCCAGATCATGTTGTGAAGGCTGTTTCAAAAGGTAAAAGAATTATTTTCTATGAAAAATCTAGCAAGATATTTGATGAGTTTGCTCCTCCTTTTTCCCTAGTTATTCAGGATAAAGAGCCAGCTGAAAGTCTGCTAGAAATGTCTATTAAATTTAAAGCTATGAAACCTGTTGATACAACCTCTGAAAATGTGTATGAAAGCCCAGACCTTGATCCTGATTTCAGGATGGCTCGATTTCTTAAACTTGTTGGTTCAGCCCAAATTAAGAAAGCTAAAGCTGAAGGCAAAGACACTGCAGGATTAACCACTATGTAAAAATTCAGAATGAAGGAGCTTGATAAATTCCAGGTTAGACCTGAGGTATTTGACCCTTCAAAATACATGGAAAAGCATCCTGAAGCAATTGTCCCAAGGGCATCAGAAACTAAAATCATTGGAGAACAAGACCTAAAGCTGTCAAGGAAAGAAGCTCTAGATCCTTCTAGAAAGATTACTTTTATTCCTAATTCTTCTGAACCTAATCCTAATTCTGAAGCATCTTAAAATTTCATTGATTGACAGTTATTTGCTTATCTGATTGATTGATATTATCTGCTTAATTATTTCCCTTCATGCACTTTTTTTAAGTAGTTTGTTTTGTGTGTTTAGTTGTTGAGAGACTTAACTCAAATAGGGGGAGATTGTTAGTACCCTAGTTTTGATTTGAGTTCAGTCTTCTCTTTTAGTCTCTTGACCCAAGATTTATCTATGGTCAAAGGTTAGTTGTTTAGTTAGTTTTCTCTAGTTTAGACTTGTCTCTTTTCCAGATGAAAATTTGGTTAAGTTGTTTTTTGTTCGACTATGGTCGAACGTCGCTCGACTATCGTCGATCAGTCGATCGACGATCGTCTTCCTGATAGCTCGACTATCTGCTTGATAGGTCGACTATCTGTTGTCTTTGATAGTTCGACTATCTGTTGATAGGTCGACTATCTGCTCTTCTTGATAGTTCAACAATCTGCTTGGATAGTTCAACTATCTGATAGTTCGACTATCTGTTGATAGGTCGACTATCGGTTTTCTTTGATAGTTCGACTATCTGTTGATAGGTCGACTATATGCTCTTCTTGATAGTTCAACTATCTGCTTGGATAGTTCAACTATCTGATAGTTCGACTATCTGTTTGATAGGTCGACTATCTGTTCTTGAGTGGTCTAAGTTGTTAGCCTAAATCACCTAGAGGGGGGTGAATAGGTGAAATGCGTGTCAAATGCGGAATTAAAAACTAACACAGCACACATCAAGCAATCACAGACGACAAGAGATTTATAGTGGTTCCCCAACCTTGGGTACGTCCACTTTCCTCACCGATCTAGCAAATCACTAGACTCGGCTACTCCACTATCTCGGATTGAAAACAATCCTACACCTTGGAACCACGTTCCTACAAAACTCGATCCAACTGGATCTACAAAACTCGGAAGAAAGATCTTCCTACAAATCTCGGAGAAAAACTCCTACAAAGAAATTTTGGTTTGAGAATAAAAAATCAAAACAACAATCTCAGATCTGGATCTTTGACAGTCTTCTTCTTTAGGAACTTCGGCTTGATCAGAAACGGTTGAAGATGACTTGAGAGAGATCCACAAATCTGAAAACTAGAACCACCTCGATCAAGAAGTTAGATCTGAAATCTTTGAGGCTTGGCGAGATCGAGTGATTCGCTTTTGTCTGGATCGCTGGAGAAGTAGTCGTTGAAGACGGAGATCGGCGATCCAGAGTTTCTTCCGATGAACAACGATGGCGGCGACGGCATGAGAATTAGGGTTCACGGAATTTTCTCTTTCTTAAAAAAGAATATCTCTGTAATCTTGTTAATTAGTCAATTCTGAAATGACCTATTTATAGGTGGACTCCAACGGTCATAATCTTAATTAAGGATGATACGTGGACCAATCAGAATTGACGGATTTAAAATACTTATGGCGAATTCGAACTTAGAAAAATTCTGGAATAGAGAACTGCTATACTCGAGTAAGAGAAGATATACTCGAGTATGGGAATTCAGATACTCGAGTGACAAAGAGGATTATACTCGAGTATGAGAGGAGAACTTTACTGAGTGAAAGATGAACTACTCGAGTATCAGAAGAGATATACTCGAGTATCAGCAAAGATATACTCGAGTATCAGCAAAGATATACTCAAGTGAAAGGAGAATTACTCGAGTATCAGAATACTTACTCGAGTATTAAGATCAACTACTCGAGTATCAGAATACTTACTCGAGTATTAAAATCAACTACTCGAGTATCAGAATACTTACTCGAGTATTAAAATCAACTACTCGAGTATCAGAATACTCACTCGAGTATTAAAATCAACTACTCGAGTATCGAATGATTTACTCGAGTATGAAAATCAATTACTCGAGTATAGAAACACTTACTCGAGTATGACTACCTGAACTTGCAGAGAAGAGAAGAAATGGAGCTACTCGAGTATGATACATGATTTACTCGAGTGATTAAGTTACTTACTCGAGTATGAAAAGAACTTACTCGAGTGACTAACTAACTAACTAACTACTCGAGTATAGATTTATCTACACGAGTATTCAGAGCCTACTCGTGTAAGTCTAACTGATTACTCGAGTATGTCTAACTAGCTACTCGAGTATGTCTAACTAGCTACTCGAGTATTAAGTCTGATACTTGAGTATAAAAAGGGGTTACTCGAGTATTTTGGACTTAGGAATATTTTACTGAGGAAATTAGCTCCAATGCTTCTGTCCATCAATCCAAGTGCATGAATGAGAAGTGTATCCCAATAGAGAGGCTATACATGGGCCAACACTTTGGATCACACAATGAGGAATTACATTGCATGGTCCTGTGTTTGGTGACCCATTATAGACTGACATTGGTCTATACTTGGCAATTAGAACCTGCACACATACAACTCAAACACCACATCAAATGCATCTTAATTCATCTTAGTTCAAGGTCTGACTTCCTACAAATCTGAGGTATTGTGGAGACAAACCCCAACAATCTCCCCCTATTTGTAGATGTCAGCACTCTCTATACTAAGGTGAATTACTTAAGAGTAAAAGAACAATATGCATATAATAGGAGAATAAACTAAACTAAAGCAGAGTAAACAAAACATTGCCATAATCAGAATTAAATATATATATATATAGAAATGTTTTAAGCACAGAAACAAAAGTCCAATTTCACATTCTCAGTTCAACTCAAGATGGGGCATCCTTGTGCATCCTTTCTCTTTTCAGCTCTTGCCTCTCTAGGTAGCTGAAAGGTTTTGGAAAGTAAGTCCTGGGCCTAGGAGGAGCAGCTGGGTTGTTGTGCCCCCAATTCCTATCATGTAGCCTGATCTTTATCTGAGATGCTTCATAGGCTTTCCACTCTGAATAACTGTAGTAATTATCTCTGTTCTCTCCAAGATCAGTCACTAACCTCAAAGTATCAAGAATTAGGGACTTAGAGGTAGGACTCCACACTTCAGCATGAACAACAGGTGGTCTACCTTCAGAAGCTGGCTCTTTCCTGGGTGCAGAACGGCTGGCAGAAGCGCCGTCACCATATTTTCTTTTCTTCTTAGAAGGACCTTGAGAACTGGAAGGAAAATCATCTTGCCATGCTTCAGTATAGGATAGGGGAGGCTCAGTCACATCACCCTCAGGTCTGGGTGAGAAGACTGGCACACCTCCTTGAAAGGTTGCTTGAGCTGAGACATCTGCTGGAGGCTGTTCTGCAAGAGGATCTAGATGCTGAGGTATAATGGTAGGGTCCAGTTGAAACTCAGGAAAGTTTTGATTATGTAGCCAGACAGCAGTGTCATAGGTATAGAATTTGACAGACTGGAGCTGGGAAAGAATGGATTCTTTCAATCCTTTTACTAGATCACTTACAGCATCTTGAGATTGGGTAGATAGTTGTTTGATTTGAGCTTCAGCCTGTTCAGAGAGCTTTTCAACTTGTTCTTTTACGATCTTCTCCCCCTTGCTGATATCTATGGATAGCTGGGCAATTGCTTCATCTCTGAAGGTGCCTACTTCATTACATACTTTCACAACATTAGTTTCAGCTCTCTCATCTAGCTAGAGCTGATTGTGAGCTACTGTGTCTGCCTGGTTTCTTAGCTCACCTATGCTTGTTAAGGTGTGATCTATGGCTTTGCCTCCAATATTGAACAGCTGCTTGAGTGTGTCAGTGTTTGCTTGAATTTCAGCAAAGCCTCTGCTCATCTCCTTTTCAAGAGAAGAGACCTTGGAGGTGACTGACTGCAGAGAGGCATCAAAGTAATCTCTCTGTTCTTTGAGCATAAGCTCAATCTTGCTTACAAGATCTGAAGAGGAAGAAGAAGAAGGGGCTGAGGTTGATGCAGGGACTGAGGGAGCAGGAGTATTCCAAGGGGGATCTCTTCCACAATCACTGAGCTCACAGCTCTCTTGGTTGGAATTATCTCTATGGAATCACAAGGGTCAGTGAAGGAGGGGAGAGAGAAGTCAAGTGCCCTCAGAGGAGGGTCAACAGGTTCTGGGGAATCCTCCTCGTCATCAGACAGGATGATATCATCATGAAGATCTGCTGCAGCTAAGGGAGAGTGAGCAGGGGATGGAGAAGGTTCTGCTGCAGGGGTCTGTTCTTCTGTTAGCTCAGGTTCTTTATCATGACTTACAGTATCTGCTGGAGGAGGGGAACTGGTATCTCTCAGTTCTTCAATCATGCTGGCTATGTCTGCAGCAGAAGATAGAGGCTCCTCTTGAACCTGGGTTTCTGGCTGACTTAGAGCTTCTGAGGATATCTGGAGATTTGGAAAGGATGATGGAGAAGGATCTCTGACAGTTTGGACTGGTATCTCTGAAGTCTGTACCTGAAGGGTGGATGAGGCAGGCTCCCCCTCAATTACTGCACCCAGAGTGTCAGCAATTTGATGTTGAGGAGGAGATGGAGTCCTGATCACAGCCTGATGTCTGGGAGCATCTGCTGTTTGGGAGGCCTTAGAGGATTGAGCAGTGTTCTGAAGCTTGATCTCGTATCTTTGTATAGAGGAGAGGGTGACTTTCTTCATGTGATGTAGAGGAGTCCCTTTTGAGAAGTCAAACACTGTAGGGTTGATCTCATGGAGGAGGAGGGAGATAATCCTAGCAAAACTGGGATTTTTGACGCTTTCTCGGATCTTGTCCAGTATCATCATTCCGAACTGGAATTTCTTCCTGCAGACAATAGCTTGCATAACGTCGAAAAGATTTTGGGAGATGTCTCTTATGGAGTAGGTCTTGCACCATAGGATTTTGGCGATGATGTCAACGAGAAACTTCCCTTCTGAATTGAACAAAGATCGATTCAAGGTTTCACCTCCACCTTCAGGATCTCGACCACAGAATAGAGAGGTGCGGTCAGCATCTTCCTTGTCTAGGTCATCTTCTTCGTCGACCACTGGCATCCGAAGCAGAGTGGCGACTGAGGTTTTATCCAACCGAATTTCAACTCCCTTTACCTTGGATTTCAGAACTGTGCCATTGTGTCTAACCTTCAGATTTCTGTAGAATTCTTCAACATCAGGAAGCAGGAGACGGCAGGGTTCTTGAAGAATGAAGGACAATCCGGTCGTGTCCAGGAGAATTAGTAAGTTCTTGAAGTCATCCGAAATATCTTCAATACCATCGGTTACTAGTTCAGAGCCGATTCCAATCTTGGAGGAGGGAGGAGCCATCAGCAATTCTACAATGCGAAGGAAACAAGAACGAGGAAGACCAAGCTCTGCAACTGTTCTGGGAGACGAAGAGATAGAAATCTTGCGGCGACGGAAGAGGAAGAACAGGAATCGGGAATACGAAAAGTCGGCGGCTACTCGAGTGAATGAGAAGTGGAAAGGACTTTTTCGTTTTGAATATATATATAAGTAATCCTAATTAGGTTTAAGAAGGATTAAGTATAATATCATACCTGAACGAGGCGGCAATTTGCTGGGTGCGAGTAGAGATTTTGAAAATAAAAAAAAACGAGTACTCGAGTGGAAGATGACAGCATACACGAGTATGAGGTTTAGTATACTCGAGTAGGTAAAACATACACGAGTAATCAATCATACATACTCGAGTATGTAATTAGCATACACGAGTATTAAGTCTTTGACGAATTTGCATACTCGAGTATAAGAAGTTCATACACGAGTATCTTTTGGATTACTCGAGTATATGAAACTTTTTACTCGAGTATTAGCCGTTTACTCGTGTAAGTGTAACGATGCTCGAGTCTCTAATACTTGAAGGAATTTCCCTGGTAGATGTCTATTTCCACTGAAGAACTGTACCTCTGAGCAGCCAACATTATTGATATCTTCTTAATTTGAGAGTCCATCACTGGTCTTCTTTGTTGAGCAGTCCATGCTCAGTTTTGAAGAACGAGAACTTGGACTCGTCCAGCGGCTTCGTGAATATATCTGCCACTTGCCTGTCTGTGGAGACATATTATAGATCTATGTCTCCATTCTCCACATGCTCCCGGATGAAATGATAGCGAAGCTCTATGTGCTTGGTCCTGCTGTGGGAGACTGGGTTGTTGGCTATTGTTATGGCGCTGGAAGAGTCACAGAACAGGGGAATGTTCTGGAACTTCATGTTGTAGTCTTCAAACTGATTCTTGATCCATAAAAGCTATGCACAATAGCTGCCTGCAGAGATGTACTCTGATTCAGCCGTTGAGATGGCTACACAGGTTTGTTTCTTACTGCTCCAGGAAATGAGTCTCCTTCCGTGAAATTGGCAAGTCCCGGAGGTACTTTTCCTGTCATCTTTGCTACCTGCAAAATCTGCATCTGAAAAACCAATTAGTTCACTATCATTACTTCTTGGGTACCATAAGCCAAGATTTGGTGTACCTTTGAGGTATCTCAAGATTCGCTTTGCAGCGATGTAGTGAGATTCCTTAGAGTTCACCTGAAATCTAGCACATACACATGTTGAGAACATTATATCTGGTCTACTTGCAGTGAGGTAGAGCAAGGACCCAATTATGCTTCTGTACTTGGTTTCATCAAAAGGTTTCCCTTTCTCATCCTTGTCCAGAGACATAACTGAGGCCATTGGAGTCCTCATAGAGGTTGCATTCTCCATTCCGAATTTCTTAAGTAGCTCTTTGGTGAACTTGGTCTGTGAGATGAAAATCCCATCTTCAGATTGTTTCACCTGAAGCCCTAAGAAATACTTCAGCTCTCCCATACTGCTCATTTCAAACTTCCCTTGCATAAGTTTAGAAAACTTCTTGCAGAGGTCGTTATCCGTAGAGCCGAAAATAATGTCGTCGACATAGATCTGTACTAGCAAAATCTTGCCTTTTATTTCCCTAAGAAATAATGTTTTGTCTATCTTTCCTCTTGTGAACTTGTTCTCAAGAAGAAAGCTAGACAGAGTCTCATACCAAGCTCGAGGAGCTTGTTTAAGACCATATAGTGCTTTCTGTAATAAATATACATAATTAGGATGGGTTGAATCAACAAAACCTGGCGGTTGCTCTACGTACACTTCTTCCTTTATGTCACCATTCAGGAAGGCAGACTTTACGTCCATCTGATAGACGGTAAAGCCCTTCAGTGCAGCGTAGGCAAGAAATAACCTGATCGCCTCCAGTCTTGCTACTAGAGCATAAGTCTGGTCGAAGTCGATTCCTTCTTCTTGACGATATCCCTTGGCGACAAGTCTGGCTTTATTCTTTATAATTGTTCCATCTTCGTCCATCTTGTTCCGGTAGACCCATTTTGTCCCGATGACGTTCTTGTGCTTGGGTTTGGGAACAAGTGTCCAGACTTTGCATCGTTTGAACTGATTCAATTCTTCTTCCATGGCTAGAATCCAGGATGCGTCGGAGTTGGCTTCCTCAAATTTCTTTGGTTCAACCTGTGAGAGAAAACTTAAGTGTAAATTCTCGTTAGTTGTACCTCGACGAGTTCTGACGCCATCCCGAGGATCTCCTATTATTTTGTCAGCAGGATGATCCTTCAAGTGTCTGAACTCTAAAGTCCTTGCATCTGGGATCTCTTCAGCCACTGGAGTTGCATCTTCAGCTGGGATGTCTTCTTCATCTTGATCATCCACCTCTCCAATGGTGATTGTAGAGGGGACCTTGATGAATGTCTCATCTTTATCTTCACTAGGTTCATCCAAGCTAAGTTCTTTCAACTTTGTACCTGCATCTACAATAGGCACACTAGACGAGTTGCTTTGCAACAGACTCGTCTCATCAAATACAAGATGTATCGACTCTTCCACCACCAGAGTTTTTCTATTGAATACTCTATAAGCCTTACTATGGCTACTATATCCTACAAAAATACCTTCAAAGCTTTTCTCGCTAAACTTGGTAGAGTGATACTTGCTGTTGTTAAGCACGAAGCATTTACAGCCAAAGATTCTGAAGTATGAAATGGTTGGTTGCCTGCCTTTTAGAAGTTCGTAAGGAGTCTTATCATGGTTCTTGTTGATGAGTGCTCGATTTTGCACGTGACAAGCGGTGTTGACGGCTTCAGCCCAGAAATACTCCGGAAGTGAGGCATCACTCAACATGGTCCGACAAGCCTCTATGAGTGTTCTGTTCCTTCTCTCAGCTACTCCATTTTGCTGTGGAGTGCGAGGAGAGGAAAACTCATGAAAGATACCTTGACTTTCACAAAATTCTGTCATGGCTCCAGATTTGAATTCCGTTCCATTGTCACTTCTGATTTTGACTACGGAATAGTTGTATTCATTCTGGATCTGCCTCACAAAATTAGTGAAAGTACCGAAGGTATCTGACTTGTGTTTCAGAAAGAACACCCACGCAAAGCGCGAGTAATCATCCACAATAACCAACGTATATTCCTTACCTCCCAAACTTCTAACCTGCAGTGGACCAAACAAGTCCATATGGAGAAGCTGCAAACTTCTATTGGAATCTTTGCCTATTATGCTTTTAAACGTACTTCTTGTTTGCTTGCCTTTGATACAAGCGTGACAAGGGCTGTCCGTAACGCACTTGACATTAGGCGCATCACGTACTAAGTTTTGAGAGAATAATTTATTAATAGTTTTGAAATTAATATGTGCTAGTCTCTTGTGCCATTGGTCAGCAAGAGATGCACTACTTTTTGCCAAAAGACACACTGGTGTCGAAGAGTCTATACAAATAAAATTTAGACAAAAAATATTTCTGCTTCGAGTGCCTGATAAAATAGTTTCCATATTGTTAACCGATTTTATCAAACACTTGTCAGCATGAAATTCAACTACGTATCCTTTGTCGCATAGTTGGCTTATGCTAATGAGATTGTGTTCCAATCCTTCAACATAGGCTACATCCGAAAAGGATACGCTACCGTTAGAGATCATACCATAGCCTTTAGTTATTCCTCGATCTGAACCCCCAAAGATGACCTTTTGTCCGTTGCAGACTAAGGTGTAATTCTGTAGTAGGCTCCTTGTCCCGGTCATATGCCGAGAACATCCACTGTCCAAGTACCAGATTGGCATTTTGGTGGCCTTTGGACATACCTGCAATTACAATCATTTAGCCTTAGGAACCCAAACAAGTTTGGGTCCTTGGTCTCGAGTTAGAATACTCCCCCTACGAGTATTAGCCTCATGAGTGGTCACTTTCAAGTTGCTAACTTTAGGGGTTGCAGCATTTTCAGGATTGAACCAACAATCACTGGCAAAATGACCAATTCTGCCACAGCACCAACAGTTGAACCTGTTGTATCTTTGCCTTGTGTAGTCCTGCTTGACTTTCTGGAATGAAGGTCTAGCAGGAGCTTTACTCTTGGAGGAGGAGGCTTCATGATGACGGCAGTTACATGAGGTCTTCTCCTTCATAGGCTTTTCTACAATGGGTTTTACTTTTGGTGTCTTTTTGATATTATGACCATGAGCATAAGGTCCATAGCTTTGAAGCTGAATCTCCTCATAAGGTGCCTTGAAGACACTCTCGCCAAAGTTACGAGGACGAGTCCAACCTTGGTATCTTGACTTAGGCTTCTCAGGGATCGGCCTAGAAAAGTGTCCGTAGGTGGACTCATAATCGAGTTCGTTCGTGGGAAAGATAACTTTCTTGAACACAACAGGTTCCAAGGGAGCTTTCCCTTTTTCTTCAGCTAGAGCCTTCCGGGCAGCCTTATTCTTTCTCTTGGCCTTGTTTCTCCTAGAGGATTTACTAGAAGAGACAATGTGGCCTAAACCAGCACCCTTGGCCTTAGCAGAGAATTCAGCAACGATTGGAAGAACTGTCTTAGGCTTAGAAAAACTCTCAACAAGCTTCTTTTCAGCCTCGAGTTGTCGTTCCAATTCTTTGATGATTTCCTCTTTAAGGTCGATGTGCTTGAGAGCTTTATTGTATTCCTCTATAGCTACATTGAGGTTCTCTTGAAGGGATTTAGTCTTATCGACTTCTTCTCTCAAGCTGCTCTCACTAGCTCGTAGAGAATTTATCTCTTTGGCTTGAGTTTTCATTAATCTACGACATTTTTCGTAAGCGGTGAGTAACTCCTTATACTGACCCATGAGCTCAGATTCATCTTCAGAGGAATATCCCTCTTGCTCATTGTCATCATCAGAATCAGAGAGAGGAGTGTGAGATTTTACCTCCCCAGTAAACTGGGGGACTTGTTCATCATCTGAATGAGCCATGAGCCCAAAGTAAGCTTCCTCTTCTTCACTCGACTCGGATGAGTCAGAGTCGCTGAGAGTTTTGCTCTTCTTGGCTACTAAGCTTTTCTCTTTCCTGTTCTTATGGTGTGAGGATTTCTTTTCCTCTCTTCTTCCACCCTCTTTCTTTTTGTGAGGGCAATCGGCGATGACGTGACCTGGCTTATTGCAATAATAACAAATGATGTCAGTTGAGATCTGTTTGTTCTGTTTAGAATTATACCTGTCATGGCTGCTTGAGCCTTTCTTCCGATGATCACCGTCATGTCGTAATCTTCTATATGAGGCATCCTTGCCTCTCCATTGCTTCTTCTTGTTCAAGAACTTCTTGAACTGCCTTGAGAGTAGGGAGAACTCTCCATCAGATAGTTCTGAGCCAGATGAGCTAGACTCAGATGATTCTTCTTCATCAGCCTCAGGAACTGGGGCAGGAGAGCTATCCTTTATCTTCCTTGAGCCATCTGCCTTTAGAGCGACAGATTTCTCCTTGGATGCAGACCTGCTTGTCTCTTCTTCAGCTTTTCTTGAGTTGATTTGCAGCTCGTAAGACATAAGCTTTCCGAACAGATTCTGCGGGTCCGTCTCAGCTAACCTTCCAAACTCCCGAATGGCACATACCTTATTGTCCCATTCCTTGGTTAGGGATCTTAAGAATTTGTCATTGAGTTCCCCGTTGGTGAAGACTCGGCCATAAACTCTTAGGCCGTTCACTATCTTGAAAAAGTTCTCGAACGTGTCAGCTATGGCTTCCTTGTGACCTTGCCGGAAGGCTTCATACTTTTGATTCAGAAGGGATCTCCGATCATCCCTCACTTCCTCTGTACCTTCCATTAGAGTCACTAGGGATTGCCACATCTCCTTGGCAGATTGGCAATGAATCATATTTTGCAGCATTGAGTCATCGACTGCACTTGCTATGATATTCTTTGCTTTCTTGTCCAGAGAGACAAGTGCAATCTCATCCTTGTCTAGATCCATCAATTTCTTTGGTACCTTTTTGGTTGGATCTATTGTTGATGCGGTCATAGGAACATGAGGACCTTCTTCAACAATCATGAAGATCCGAGGGTCTACAGCTTCCATGAAGAATTTGACCCTTTCCTTCCACATAGGAAAGTTGTTCTTGGTGCAGATAGGGAGCTTGGCAAAATCCTTAGTCTTACTCATGCTTGATACTCAACTTAGAAGGATACGATCAAGGTGTTAACCTTTTAATGATCAACCTCCCTCTGATACCAATTGAGAGGTCTAAGTTGTTAGCCTAAATCACCTAGAGGGGGGTGAATAGGTGAAATGCGTGTCAAATGCAGAATTAAAAACTAACACAGCACACATCAAGCAATCACAGACGACAAGAGATTTATAGTGGTTCCCCAACCTTGGGTACGTCCACTTTCCTTACCGATCTAGCAAATCACTAGACTCAGCTACTCCACTATCTCGGATTGAAAACAATCCTACACCTCGGAACCACGTTCCTACAAAACTCGATCCAACTGGATCTACAAAACTCGGAAGAAAGATCTTCCTACAAATCTCGGAGAAAAACTCCTACAAAGAAATTTTGGTTTGAGAATAAAAAATCAAAACAACAATCTCAGATCTGGATCTTTGACAGTCTTCTTCTTTAGGAACTTCGGCTTGATCAGAAACGGTTGAAGATGACTTGAGAGAGATCCACAAATCTGAAAACTAGAACCACCTCGATCAAGAAGTTAGATCTGAAATCTTTGAGGCTTGGCGAGATCGAGTGATTCGCTTTTGTCTGGATCGCTGGAGAAGTAGTCGTTGAAGACGGAGATCGGCGATCCAGAGTTTCTTCCGATGAACAACGATGGCGGCGGCGGCGTGAGAATTAGGGTTCACGAAATTTTCTCTTTCTTAAAAAAGAATATCTCTGTAATCTTGTTAATTAGTCAATTCTGAAATGACCTATTTATAGGTGGACTCCAACGGTCATAATCTTAATTAAGGATGACACGTGGACCAATCAGAATTGACGGATTTAAAATACTTATGGCGAATTCGAACTTAGAAAAATTCTGGAATAGAGAACTGCTATACTCGAGTAAGAGAAGATATACTCGAGTATGGGAATTCAGATACTCGAGTGACAAAGAGGATTATACTCGAGTATGAGAGGAGAACTTTACTGAGTGAAAGATGAACTACTCGAGTATCAGAAGAGATATACTCGAGTATCAGCAAAGATATACTCGAGTATCAGCAAAGATATACTCGAGTGAAAGGAGAATTACTCGAGTATCAGAATACTTACTCGAGTATTAAGATCAACTACTCGAGTATCAGAATACTTACTCGAGTATTAAAATCAACTACTCGAGTATCAGAATACTTACTCGAGTATTAAAATCAACTACTCGAGTATCAGAATACTCACTCGAGTATTAAAATCAACTACTCGAGTATCGAATGATTTACTCGAGTATGAAAATCAATTACTCGAGTATAGAAACACTTACTCGAGTATGACTACCTGAACTTGCAGAGAAGAGAAGAAATGGAGCTACTCGAGTATGATACATGATTTACTCGAGTGATTAAGTTAATTACTCGAGTATGAAAAGAACTTACTCGAGTGACTAACTAACTAACTAACTACTCGAGTATAGATTTATCTACACGAGTATTCAGAGCCTACTCGTGTAAGTCTAACTGATTACTCGAGTATGTCTAACTAGCTACTCGAGTATGTCTAACTAGCTACTCGAGTATTAAGTCTGATACTCGAGTATAAAAAGGGGTTACTCGAGTATTTTGGACTTAGGAATATTTTACTGAGGAAATTAGCTTCAATGCTTCTGTCCATCAATCCAAGTGCATGAATGAGAAGTGTATCCCAATAGAGAGGCTATACATGGGCCAACACTTTGGATCACACAATGAGGAATTACATTGCATGGTCCTGTGTTTGGTGACCCATTATAGACTGACATTGGTCTACACTTGGCAATTAGAACCTGCACACATACAACTCAAACACCACATCAAATACATCTTAATTCATCTTAGTTCAAGGTCTGACTTCCTACAAATCTGAGGTATTGTGGAGACAAACCCCAACAGTTCTCTTTGATAGTTCGACTATCTATTGATAGGTCGACTATCTGTTTTCTTTGATAGTTCGACTATCTGTTGATAGGTCGACTATCTGTTTTCTTTGATAGTCCAGTATCTATTTGATAGGTCGACTATCTGTTTTGCTTGATAGCTCGACTATCTGCCTTGATAGATCGACTATCTGATAGCTCGACTATCTGTTCTGATAGGTCGACTATCTGCTGAGGTAGTTCGACTATCTTCTTTGATAGTTCGACTATCTGTATCGTTCGACTATCTGTCTGATAGGTCGATGATCTCTGTGCTTCGGTCGACGATCTCCGAGGGTCGTTCGACGTTTTGTTGTATGTCTTGAGTAATTATGTCATCTTCTATGATGTGATTTATTTCATATTTATTTTGGCATATTTTATAAAAGATTATTTGAATAAATTTATGATATTATTTCCATGCAATATCTACTCCATTCCTTATGCATGAGCCAATCTTTTTCTGACAAAGTTGTTTGTCTTATTAGTTGAAATATGTTTTCTGCTTTATCTGTCAGGCTGTCCTTTATAGCCGTTAGACTCAAAAAGTCTTCTTTGGCCGTAAAGAGTCTCTTCTGATGTGACTTTCTCTAGTATTATTTTATCAGAGTTATTTGCAGCTTCTTAGAAAGCTTTATCCTCTTATAGGATATCTGTCTGCAGATTTTGTTCTTGCTTTATGCTATTTGCAGTCCAACTTGCAGATTTCAGTAGAAGACAAGATTCAAACTCAAATTAGAGCCGTTGCTGCTGCTGCTATATAAAGAATTCTTTGGAGAAAGAAATCAACTAGTTCAGATAGCTAAAACCAGTTCATATAGAAAAAGAGAGTTCATTCAGGAAAAGGAGTTCAAAAAGCTAACAACAGCATTCAAGCTTACATTTTACAGTTTACAACTGCTCTCAGCTCGTTCACATCCAACTGAGAAGAAGTTTTAGCTCTTCACTCTTCTTCAACCTGAGTTTTCCTGCCTCCAGGAAGATCTTCACTCAGAGCTTTTTGAAGAAGAAGAAGAAGAAGAAGATAGCTGCCTGAAGAAGAATTTTCATTTCATATTTATTATCTTCTTATAGCTTTTTCCTTCAGATTTTCTGAAGTGTTTTCTGCACTGAAGCAAGACTTCACCTGGACATTCTTTTAGCCAGGGGGAGCCTTGACTCTTTAGAGCTTTCTAGCTCAGTGCAAGTTCTTGAGCTTCTCTAATTCTATTTAAAATAGAGAAGATATTTTAACCTCCTTTCCCCCTCCTATAAAGGGTTATTACTCCCTTCAAAAGTATACCTTGGTGGAAGGGCACCTGATCAAAAACCTGTGTTGGTTTTTAGACACCTGATCAAAAGTCTAAAGGGTTTCTAGATCTACCTGAAGCAGATCTTGTTGGTGGCAGGGCACCTGATCAAAAACCTGAGTGGATTCCTACCTTGTTGGTAGAAGAGTGGACGTACCCAAGTTGTTTGGGGAACCACTATAAATTCCCTTATGTCGTCTGGTTGTTTGATTTATTACTTGTGTTGTTGGCTGTAATTAGTTTTAACTAGGTTTGCTAGTTGCTGTTTAGGATTCCAAGCCTTAACTATAATTATAGTTGGCTGCCTTTTATGCACAACACTTGTGTTAGGCTTTAGGGTTACTTCTCAAATATCTATAACCTTCATTCCGCAATTAACTCCAAGGGAGTTGAGTAGACAGTCAACTTTGCTAGTGCAATTTTTGATTACTCTATTCACCACCCTCTAGAGTAGTATCTATCCCTTTTCTTTCAACCACTATAAATATTTGTGTGCTTGTTGTGTTGCTTGTTTCTTTTTTGTATTACAGGTAATTAGGACAAGCTTTATATCACCAAATTTATAAACATCATAAAGATTTAAGAAAGTTTAAGAGACCTCACCCCCCCCTCTAGGTGACTATCTAACCTTGAATTAATAACTTTCAAGTGGTATCAGAGGGAGGTTACTCAAAAAGGATTTAACAATCTGAGTACACCTCTAAGGTTAGTTATAAGATATACGAATGGGGTCTGGTGTAAACTATAAGGAACTGGGGGCCGTGATATTACCAATCTGTAGAAAGGAGGGCTTTGGCCTCTGGAAGGAAAGGGTAAGAATATTCATGGAAGTTGTTGACCCTAGGATCTACATCACAGTCAAAGAAGGACACTTCATCCCCATGAGTACCTCAATTCTGGATGCCAACATCTAGACACCTTAATCTTATGATGAAATGAACAAAGAGGAGCTCCTACTTGCCTCCATGGACAAGAGAGCTCAAAATATTAATGCTAGTGCAATAGATGATTCAACATTCCAAAATCTGGTGCACTACAAGACCTCCAAAGAGATGTGGGACACCCTAGTTGTGTTCATGTAGGGTTCAGGGGAGGTGAGGGATGACAAAAAATCCATGCTCAAATAGGAGTATGAGGCCTTGAGACAAGGAAAGTTTGATGGCATTGCTGAGTGCTTTGAGAGATTCTTTAGAATGGTATATGAACTGAGAACATATGGAAGGGTCTTCAACACCTATGAGCTGAATGAAAAATTTCTCAAGTCCCTCACAAAGGACTGGGACACAAAGATTTGTGCCATTAGAGAAATGGCCAAGCTAGCTGACATACCTCCTCCAACCCTATTTGGAAAGTTATTGTCATATAAGATGTAGCTTGCTGCAAGAAAGGAAGAAGAAAAGAGCAGTATGTCATAGGCCAAGGAGAAGTCTGTGGCCTTCAAAGCTGTTGCCCTAACCAGGAGAAGAAGGAAGAACACTCCACCCAGGAGAATTACTGAGTCAGATTCTGAGAGCTCAAAGAGCAGCTCCTCAGACAGCAATATGTCTGATGAGGACTTTGCTGCCTTCTCTAGAAGTTTCCAAAATTCATGAAGAAGGAGCAAAGGAAAAATAGAAGGCCTTCCTCTTCCTCACAGTACAGAAGGAGATCCTCTAAGGAGGACAGGTATGCTCCGAACTCTAGCAAATAAACTTTTTCTAAATTCATTTGTTTCTGCTGCAGCAAACCTGGGCAGATAGTTGTTGACTGCCCATTGAAGAGGAAATATGAAGGAGAGAAGAAGCACCATAAGGGGAAGAAGAAAGAGAAGTATCTTGTGGCCAAGAAGGAAAAGACCGTGTCTGACTCCTCCTATGAGTCAGACAGTGAAGAAGAAGAAGCCTACATTGGGGTAATGGTTTTTGTTGAAGAAGAACCTGAAGAATATCCTGCTGCTAGGATAGGAAGCAGGGCCGCTCTGTCATATTCATAAAGTGACTCAGAGGTGGATGAAGATGAAGAAGAAGATGTTCAATGCCATGGATTAATGACAATGATAGCTGAGGAGAGCTGCCAAGATCAACCTGGATAGGCTCAAGTAAATTCTAAATCTCTGCCTTTTATTTCAGGTCATGATGCTAGCTCGGAGTCTGAAGCTCAATCATCAAGAGATGAAGGGGATTCAGAGTCTGAGGATGATGTCAATTCTATAATTGACAATTATGGAGAACTACTTGAAGCATTCAAGAAGTGCATGATCCTTACCAAGAGACAGGCAAAAGATATTCTCTGTCTTAGGAGCAAGTGTGAGGGCCAAGAAAAGGATCTCAATGATATGGCTTCTCAATCAGTCAAGCTCAAGGGGATCATTGATATGCAGTATGTGGTAAGAGTCTCAAATGAGAAACATATCCAGAAACTTAAAGATGATCTACTAAGGGAGAAACTGCTGGTGGCCAAGTTTTCTAAGCCAAGCACTGTGCTTACCTTAATTGACACCCTCTTTACCCAAACGAGTAAGAAAGGGTTAGGTTTTAAGGGATCTGCTAGACCTCCCAATCCAAAAGGAAAAATGCACCTATTTTGCCTCTAGCCTCATTGCCTCCAATTTCATTTCAGAAAGTTTTGTTGCCTTCTAAAAGGTATGACCTTGAAAGCTGTTATGGTCACTGGGAGAATGGTAGATCCACTGGTATGGACCAATATGTCCATAGCCAAGGTGGGAAATACAGCCATGTGAGGGCCCTTAAGGCTGATCATGAGGAAATTCAAATGGCCAATACTGAACCATTTGTTTTTGGTGTCTCAGCCCCAAAACTCAAGGATATTGCTGCTGCAGGAAATCTGAGTCATCCAGCAAAAGTAATGACTCAAGGTGAGTTTTCTTACAAGGCTGGAATGGTTGTTTCTGATACAATCAGATGCATGTTAGCTGAAAAGAGACATGCAACTGGTGGCTCTCAGAAAAGACCAAAATAGTCAGCTGAAATACTTACCTTCAGTCAAATAGCTACTGGAAGGAATTAGAGACATATAGCAGCACATCTTCCCACTGTTCAAGGAGCAATCCAGGAAAATGTTGGCCCTAAACAGAAAAGGAGATATAATGTCTATGAGTGTTGGTGTTGTGGCAAAGTGGGCCAATATGTTGTAGATTGCTGGCACAATCCTTCAGTGTCTAGAGGTAGCCAACCTGTCAAGAATTCTGTAGGAAGGCAAGCTAATTTTCAGACTAATGTGAACCTAAGGCCCAATAGAAATTGGGCTCCTAAGGTGAGATAAATTGTGCTTTTCAGGTTAGTGTAAGTACCATTTCACCTAAATGGTACTTGGATAGTGGATGTTCCAGGCACATGACTGGAACAAAGGAACTGTTAAAAGAGTTTAGTCTAGTAAAGAATGGACCTAAGGTCATCTTTGGCGGCTCTGATAAAGGGATAACCAGAGGTTATGGTAAGATCTCAAATGGCATAATCACCATCACAAAGGTAGCTTATGTAGATGGGTTGCAACACAACCTCATAAGCATAAGCCAACTATGTGACCTTATGAAATTTCCTTCCACAAGGATAAGTGCCACATCAAGAGGTTAAGTGACCAGAGTGTCATCTTAAAAGGCACTAGGAGTGGGAGTGTTTATTGCTTACACTTTTCCTTCTTAGATAGTAGTTCACAAATATACCTAGTTGCAAATGACAAAGTCTCATATTGTGTACAATAGCACAAGAGACTGGTTCATTTGATTTATAAGATCACTGGTCAGCTCTTTAGTGATGAGCTAGTTAGGAATGGTCCAAAAATAAAAGGCTCCAAGGAGTGTATCTGTGCTGCTTGCCAAAAGGGTAAGCAGACTAAGACCTCCTTCAAGAACATTGGGACCAAGTACTCATTGAAATTCTTGTATCTACTGTATATGGACTTATTTGGTCCTATGTATGTTCAGAGTTTAGGTAGGAAGGTCTACACCCTTGTGGTGGTTGCTGAATATTCCAGGTTTGTTTGGGTGTTCTTCCTTAAAAGAAAGGATAAAACCCTTGAAGTCTTCATGAATTTTGTCAGGCAGATTCAGAATAAACTTGCAAGCTCTGTGGTCAAAATAAGAAGTGACCATGGAACTGAATATCAGTCTGCTGCCATGACTACTTTCTGGGAAGAGCACGGGATTCATCAAGATTTCTCCTCTCCAAGAACACACAAGCAAAATGGGTTAGCTGAGAGGAAAAACAGGACTCTCATAGAAGCTGGGAGAACATTGTTGAGTGATACTTCTCTCCCTAAATATTTTTGGGCTGAGGCAGTTTAACACTGCATTTCATGTTCTCAATAGGGCTTCTAGCACCAAAGGCCACAAGAAGACTCCCTATGAGATCTTGAAGGGCAGAAAACCAAACATATCCTATTTCAGGATCTTTGGTTGTAAGTGTTTCATCTTGAATAATGGCAAGTCAAAAGTGAATAAGTTTGCTGCCAAATCCCATGAGGGGATCTTTATTGGGTACAGCAATAGTAGTAAGGCATATAGAGTCTATAACTTGACAAATCAAGTTATAGAAGAATATGTACATGTAGTGTTTGATGAGTCAAGCATGATTGACAGTGAGCTGTCAATCTCTTTGCCTAGTTCTGCATGTACAGAAATTATGATGGAAAAGCTCTCCATCAAAAATAAAGACCTTGCTGTGCAAGAATAATATTGAGAGGGATGATGTCCAGAGGAAGCACAGGACAGTCTAGCTGGAGATGAAGATCAACCAGCTGAAGAAAAAGGTGTTTAGCAAGAAACTGTCCGGCTATCCCAAGCAGTCATATATCTGAGAGATCATCCTCCAGATCAGATAATAGGTGAGGCTAGCCAATGTGTACAGACCAGAAGTAGGAGTTTCAACACAGCTCTTTACTCAAGCTTCCTGTCACAAGAAGAGCCCACAAAATTTTAAGATGCAAATCAAGACCAATTCTAGATTGGTGTAATGCAAGAAGAACTTAACCAGTTCAAAAGATGCAAGGTCTGGAAGCTGGTTCACAGACCAGATAGACATAATATCATTGGAGACAAGTGGTTTTTCAGAAATAAACTTTATGAAAATGGCATTATCATAAAGAATAAGGCTAGACTTGTGGCCAAGGGGTATAGATAGGAAGAGGGGATTGATTATGATCAGACTTTTTACCCAGTTGCAAGGTTGGAAGCCATTAGTCTTTTCCTTGCATTTGAATCCTTCTAGGGATTCAAAGTCTTCCAGATGGATGTGAAGTCAGCCTTCCTGAATCAAGATTTGAAAGAAGAGGTCTATATAGAGCCGCCTCTAGGTTTTGTAGATTCTAACTCTCCTACTATTGTGTATAGATTTAAGAAAGCTCTATATGGTCTCAACTAAGCCCCTTGAGCATGGTATGCGACATTGTCTACCTTACTCATTGAGAACAAATTCTTAAGGGGGAAGATAGACAAGACCCTATTCCTAAGAGAATCTAAGGGCAAGATCATCCTAGTCCAGATTTATGTTGATGACATAATATTTTGATCTACTGATGACAACCTCTGCAGGAAGTTTGCAAAACTTATGCAGGGGAATTTTGAGATGAGTAGTATGAGTGAACTGAAGTACTTCTTGGGACTCCAAGTAAGACAGACTGATTATGGTCTATCCATATACCAGCCAAAGTTCACAAGGGAGCTAATAAAGAAGTATGGTATGGAGAATGCTTCAACTATAAGAACTCCCAGGAGCTCAAGTATGCCTATAGGAAAAGATGATCCAAGGAAACCTATTGATCCAACTTTATATAGAGGTATAGTTGGCTCCCTTCTCTACCTCACTACAAGTATGCCAGACATTATGTATGCAACATGTGTTTGTACTAGGTATCAGGTCTGCCCTAAAGAGTCTCACTATATTGCTGTGAAAATAATCTTGAGATATCTTAAGGGCATCCAAAATCTTGGCCTCTGGTACCCTAGGAATGGGGAGTTTGAACTAACGGGCTATTCAGATGCAAATTTTGCAGGCTGCAAGGAGGATACAAAGAGCACATCTGGATCCTATTAATTTCTAGGTGGAAGGCTTGTCTCTTGGAGCAGTAAGAAGCAAACAAGTGTTGCAATCTCCATTGCTGAGTCAAAGTACATCTCAGCTGGGAGCTGCTGTGCACAGTTGTTGTGGATCCAGTATCCACTTCAGTACTACAATATCCAGATAAGTAGAACTCCACTCTTTTGTGATTCTACTAGTGTAATTTCTATAGCTAGGAATCCTGTCTCCCATAACAGGACTAAGCATATAAAAATTAGGTATCATTTCATTAGAGAACATTTGGATAGGCAAGACATCAGCCTTGAGTTTGTCTCTACACACAAGCAAGTGGCTGATATCTTCACTAAGCCACTAGATGAAGCCAAGTTCCATACCTTAAAATTTGAATTGGGTATGTTGAATCTTGTGTAGCTTCAATTCTCTCCTCTACAATATGTTGTACTGTCTATTTTGCAGGAAGTATAAGTCCTTCACCAAGACAATGAAGCTAGTATACAACAGTTAAGGGGGAGCAAGCCCAACAACTGAAATGGAATTAAGTCAGAGTAAGGGAATCATCCCCAGACAAATAGGGGGAGAAAATCTCCACACAAAACAAATCTCTCTATTATAGAAGTCAAAAAGGGGGAGAGGAGTTAGGGGGAAGAAAGAATAGACTTGATCAAGACCTGACCAAGACAAGATGTAGGAAGCTCAAAGCCAAGTGGTGCAGAAGTTGTTTCAGCATAAGAATAGTAAGGTTGGCTCATCCAGGAGATTAGCATGCCAGAGGGAGTAAGTAAAATTCTTGACATGGAGAATTGTGTGTGGTAACATATTTTCAAACTCTTAATGATGTTACACAAGTGTCAGTTTTTATGTTAAAAATACTGTGTATGTCAATGACCTGTGTTATTGATCAAGCAAGGTTCTGACTTCTTCAAATAGGGGGAGATTGTTGGGTCCATTGACACCAATATTCCAAATTTGAAAGAAGTCAAACTGGTCAATGACATACACACATAATATATTTGATGTATGCTTGGGTTCTTACATGCAGGTTGTCCTTGATTGGACAGGTGAATAGGAAGAGGAAGTTGGAAGCCATATAATTTGACTAAGGCATAATCGCTGAGACAATTGAGACAACTGAGACAGCTTAGAAGAAAGTCTCAGCATAACCGCTGAGAAAGCTGAGAAGCTCAACACAAAACGTTGTGAGAAGTGTTGGTCTCAGCTAAACTGCTGAGACAAAAGACAACCTCAACTGTGAAGAAGAAACTGCTGAGACAGTTTAGAAGAAACGCTGAGACAAAAGAGGCTCATCTGTGAAGAAGAAACCGCTGAGATAGTTGAGAAGGAACCACTAAGACAAAGCCAGTAAAAATTTTTTAAGTCCAGAAAGTGGAGTTCGTCGAACTGAGTTCAGAGTTCGTCGAGCTCAGCTCACAGATCATCGAGCTCATGTTAAAGGTTTAAGATTCAGAGTTCATCGAGCAGAGCTCACCTTTCGTTGAGCTCAAGTTAAGGTTTGAAGATTCAAAGTTCGTCGAGCTGAGCCCGTCTTTCATCGAGCTCAAGTTAAAGTTTGAAGATTCGGAGTTCGTTGAGCAGAGCTCACATTTCGTAGAGCTAAATATAAAGTTGGATATTTTGAAATTCGTCGAGCTCAGCACAGAGTTCGTCGATCTCAGCTCGACGATCGTCGAGCTCAGTCCAAGTACTTCATGCCGTTACGAGAAAGTTATAGTAGCGCAAGAAGCTACTGTTTGTCTTCTTTTGAGAAAGTTGGCGCTCACCATACTTGACTGGGCCAACATTCAAATTGTGTCGTTGATTCAAATCAACAGATATAAAAGGAAGAGAAGAAAATAAGATTAGGGTTAACGAAAAACGAGAACGAAAGTAGAAAATTAAAAGAGGTGGCTGGACTTCATCTTCTTCGACAAGCTTGAAAGCAAAGTCCAGCAGTGAAAGCTAGAAGGAAAAGATAGCTGAAGCTTCTTCTAGTTCAGCAAGAGTGTTCCTTAAAGAACAAGTTGGCTGATTCAATCTATCAGCAAGAGGAGTTAGATGTGTGAAGGGCTGTAAGCCTTCAACACCAGTTAACTATCTTCAGCACAGCAGAGAAATTGGTAGTTGTAGAAGAAGACTAATTCCTTCTACAGCAAGTGGGATGGATTGATATCTTCTCAGTCCAGCAAGTTAGTCTCAGAGATTTATCTCTGAGTCAGTATTTCAATTTTACTGATTACTTTCCTGTAGGATTAAGTTTATCTGAATCTGAGTGTAGGGCACTTTGTGCCTGAGTGGTAGGTGACTAATTTGTCACTGAGGTAGGTGCCATGTTGGGGTACTGAGGTAGGATCCAAGTGTAGATCAGAGTTATAGGGCTTAAGTGCCTAAAGAAGGAGAGTGCTGCTCTCTGAGGTAGGATCCAAGTGTGGATCTGAGGTAGGGTTGTCCTCCCAGCTTGAGTGTTGTTCCTAGTGCCTGAGGTAGGTGACTGGTGAGTCACTGTGCTGTAGGTTTTAAGTGTATCACTAAGTTGTAGGCCTTAGAGAAGGCTGAGTTGTAGGTTCCTTGAAGGGCACTTAGGTAGGTACCTGGATAGGTATTGAGTTATAGGAGTGCTGCAGTACTCTGAGAGTAGGTTTGTGTTCCTGAAGTTGTAGGGCTGAGAAGCCTGAGCTGTAGGCCTTAGAAATAAGGCTGAGGTAGGTGGTCAATGGACCACTGTGCTGTAGGAGCACTACAGGGCTCTGAGGTAGGAACCCTTGTGGTTCTAAGTTTTTATTCTAAAAAGAATCTGTGTGTAAGGCTGAGTGCCTAAGGTGTAAGCTCTAAGGAGCATATTGGTGGAGTTTGTGCCTAGTCCAATAAATCAGTTGGATAGGTGGGAGGGAAAGTAGATGTACCCAATTGGAGAACCACTATAAATATTTGTGTGCTTGCTGTGTTGCTTTTTTATTTTTTGTATTGCAAGTAATTAGGACAAGCTCTAGATCACCAAATTTATAAACAGCATAAAGATCTAAGAAAGTTTAAAAGACCTATTCACCCCCCACTCTAGCTGACTAGCTAACCTTGAAGTAATAACTTTCATTACTCTTCTGCAAAGAGAATCTTGAGGTATCTTAAGGGCACGCCAGATCTTGGCCTATGGTACCCTAGAAATAGAGATTTTGATCGAATTGGATTTTCAGATGCAGATTTTGTATGCTGTAAAGAAGACAGGAAAAGCACTACTAGAACCTGTCATTTCTTAGGAAGAAGGCTAGTTTCTTGGAGTAGCAAGAAGCAAACTAGTGTGGCTATATCTACTGCTGAGTTAGAATATATATCAGCAGGTAGTTATTGTGCTCAGCTGCTATGGATCCAACATCAAATCCAGGATTACAACCTTCAGGTTAGTAGAACTCCTCTCTACTATGATTCTACAAGTACTATTTCTATTGCTAGGAATCCTATCTCACATAGCAGTACTAAGTATATAGAAATAAGATAACATTTTATTAGGGAGCATGCGGAGAAGGAAGACAGTAGTCTTGAGTTTGTTCTCATAGACAAACAAGTGGCTGATATCTTCACTAAGCCATTAAATGAAGAAAAGTTTAACACCCTCAAATTTGAGTTGAGTAAGTTGAACTTGGCATAGCTTCAGGCACTCCCTTTTGCATTTTTTTGGTGCAGGTATTGTTCCTCTTGCTAGACATACAAACTCCTAAGTAGTATCAGTTCACTGATGCTTCTACTGAGGGGGAGTACGTTACTCTGGAGAGAAGAGAAAAGGTAAGCCAATGGAAGGGCCTGACCCCACCTGCCTATTCTACAGAAGTCAAAAAGGCAGAGAGAAGAGAGAAGGTCCTAGTAAGGGGGACACTTAGCAAGTGGGAGAGATTGCAAAGGGGAAGAAAGACATATGGCACTTAAGTAAACCTTGCAGCAAAATAGGGGGAGTAAGTGATGCTCACCATATTGGAAATGAGGTACATTTACTTATAGCTTATCAGAATTTCAATATTTATTTTGCTGTGTAGGGTGTGTATATCATTGACCAAGGAAAGAAATCATTTTTTTGATAAGGGTTGATAAGGGTTTTGACTTCTTCAAATAGGGGGAGATTGTTGGGTCCATTGTTCCCAATATCCCTGATTTGTGAGAAGTCAAATAGGTCAATGACACACACATCAACTGTGTTTGATGTGCATTTGAGGACTTGAGTGCAGGTAATCCATATCACAGTGATTGGACATGTGGACACAATCAGTGGTTGCTGGACATAGCAAACATCGACTAAGTCCACATACGTTGAGTGGAGCAAGCTCACTCAATGCCAGAGGTATGGACTCAATATTATCTAGTAGAAATTTTACCTAGTCCACGGGCGTTGAGTGAGGACAGCTCACTCAATGCCATATAATATATAGCATTGAGATTATCTCAGCCTAACTGGCAGATAGCCAAAAAATTGGCTAAGTACGAAAGCGTTGAGTGTAGTCAACTCACTCAACGTCATATAACATATAGCGTTGAGTCTGTCTCAGCTTAACTAAAAGATATACAAAAATGTTTCCAAGGCCACATGCATTGAGTGAAGTCTACTCAGTCAATGCCATACATAAAAAAAGATGTGAGTCAGGCTGAGTCAGTCTAAGCCTAGAGAAATTGGTTGAAATTTTGGCTAAGTCCACAGGCATTGAGTGTAGTTTACTCAGTCAACGCCGTACAAAAAAAAGGCGGTGAGTCAGGATGAGTCATTCTAAGCAGTCTAAGCCTAGAGAAATAGGCTGAAATTTTGCTAAGTCCACAGGCGTTGAGTGTGGTCTACTCACTCAATGCCATACAGCTTTAGCGTTGAGTGTTGCTATGCCAGTCAACTCCACAGAAAAGTTGGGCAAAAGTTTCACTAATTCCACATGTGTTGAGTGTATCTTACTCACTCAACGTTTGATAACAACAAAAATTATGTTAAGTAGTTTGGCGTTGAGTGGAGATTACTCTCTCAACGCCAAGACGTAGAAATATTTGCTAAGGCAAATAGCATTGAGTGAGGCAAGCTTACTCAATGCTCTCGACGCTCTCAACTCCTTGAAGTAGAAATTTGGCTAAGTCCAAAAGCATGGACTGCTTGACCTTTGTCGAGCTCAGCTTCATCTAACTGAGCTCATCATTCGTCGAACTTAGCCAAATAACTCAGTTTAGCCTGGAGTTCGTCGAACTCAGTTTAGCCTTTCGTTGAACTAAGTCAACAGTTCGTCGAACTGAACTTATACTTTCGTCGAGTTGAGCTCGACGTTCATCAAACAGAGCTCAGCTTTCGTCGAGCTCAATACTTAGACAGAATTGTGTCTAAGTGTTATGGCATTAAGTGATACCTACTCACTCAACGCCTTTGGTTCTGATGATTGAATTTTGTCCAAGTCCAGATATGCTGAGTCATGCTGACGTCAGCAAAGACAAATTGTCAACCAAAATTCAAATGGTGCGGAATTGCTTCCCGAGACGTTGGCAGCCAGCTGTCATCATCTTTTGCACTTTTTAAGAAATATTTCCATCATAAAGTGTTAAGGCCCACACACAGCAAGGAGCTGTAAAATAAAGATTAAATGGAAATCATGCGCTGGATGGATTAATCTCAGCCATCAATCATGTTGGTAGGACCCACTGCTCAATTAGCCTTTAGTGTATAAAAGGAAGCAAATCGGCCAGAGCAATCAACAACAATCAATTCCCTGTCTAGGTTTTCTAAAAACGAAAAGAAGGGTGGCCGAACTTCATTTTCTTTTTCGTAATTTTCGTCGATCCTGAAGAAGTGGTTCTGCACAGAGAACCTTGCTGGGAAGGAGATAGCTGGAGAAATTACCATCTGCAATAGCAGGATCAGAATCCATTCTGAGGTAGCAGATCTACAAGTTCTGTAGAGAAAAAGAAAGTTGTTCGAAGAAAGATTCTACTACCTGCCTATTGTCTTCAACAGTAATTGGTTGGACTGATATCTGCTCAGTCCAGGAAGAAGGAGACACTGAGATCTTGCTCTGGTGTCTAATCATCTCATTCTTTGTTTCTTCTTGTGTAAATATTCTTGGTGAATCTTGAGTTATAAGCCTGTATTATAAAGGCTAAGGTCTTTATGACCTGTTTTTGGCTTAGTGCCGTGTGAAAGGTCTTTGTGACATGGGCTTGGCTTAGCGCCTAGGTGTTAGGTCTGTGTGACCTGTGTGGTCCTGTAGGATCTATGATGTAAGTTATTAAGTAGCTGAGTTTTGGAGGGAGAGCCAAATCTAACACATTGATAGATAGGCGCTGAGGGACAGTGGATGTACCCAAGATTGGGGAACCACTATTAAATTGCTGTGTCATCAGTGAATGTTTTTGAAAGCTGATAACTAACCTAATCACAGGCACAAAAATCTAATAACAAGTTAGAAAAGTTAAATAGAGACAAAAACCTATTTACCCCCCCCCCCCTCTAGGTGTTTAGCTAGCCTGGAAAATAAGACTTTCAAACATACATCAAATACAACTTTGTGTATATCATTGTCATGTTTGACTTCTACAAATTCTACTTCTACAAGTCTTGGACATTGTGGGCAATGGACCCAACAACTTTTTGTTGAAGTTGTGTAGATCAATCAACTGACTTTCTTTTCACTTTTAGATCAACAGAAATAAATATTTCTTCATGCTCGGCAACTCAGTTGAGAGGAAGAAGATGAAGTTCAGCACTTTCCAAAAGTTAATTTCTTCTTATTTTATCTCGTCTTTTGTATCCCTCCATCCAACGGCTCTTTGAGCATTTATCCCACCTGGAGTTGGTAGCTGCAGGTCTACTTTAGCATTAAATGTTGCACAACAGGCAAGCGACATCATTTGTCGTGTACTTTAGAATTCCCGCAACATTTGAATTTCTACTGACATCAGCACTTATGGACTTAGTCAAATTCAGACAATTCAGCATAAGTGTTGAGTGAAGGCTTGTCACTCAACGCCAAAAATAGCCTTCACTCAACGCTTCTGTACTTAGTGGAATTTTCTCATGAGTTGGCATTGAGTGAACTGTCTTCACTCAACCCTTTTAGACTTAGACAAATTTTCTATATACATATTTAAAGGCTTTGACAGCATGAGCTCCACTCAACGCTTCTGATTCTGGGCATTGAGTGAACAGCCTTCACTCAACACTTCTGGACTTAACTAGATTTCTGTCATGGCAATGATGAGGCTTTGACTGCTTGATCTTTACTCGATGCTTCTAGCTATCTGGCGTTGAGTGAACTATCTTCACTCAATGTCTGTGGACTTGACAGATTTATCTTTACAACATTATTCCATGTGTCCACTGTTGGGTCCATTGTCCACAATGTCCTGGATTTTAGTGAAGTCAATCTTATCAATGATATACACATGTCTGTAGATGACTATGATAGGTCAGGTAGCCTAAGTGGCTAAGTCAAGTAAACACTTACTTAAGATGTGCGATGAAAAAATCTGTCTAATTCCACAGGCATTGAGTGAAGGAACATCACTAAACGCCAGATGACTTATAACGCTGAGTGTATACTATACAGTCAAAGCATAAGTTGTAATGAGCTAAAATGTGGCTAAGTCCATAGGCATTGAGTGAAGTCAACTCACTCAACGCCATGCTACTAAAGAGAAAGTTGACCAAGTTTTTTGGCGTTGAGTGATGAAGACACACTCAACGCTATTCAGCAAAAAAGGTTGTAAGTTGAACTGGTTGAACTAAGTTCAGTGCTTGAGTTTTGAGTTCGTCGAGCTCAGCTCACATTTCGTCGAACTAAGTTCAGAGCTTGAGATTCTGAGTTCGTCAAGCTCAGTTCAGAGTTCGTCGAACTGAGTTCCAAGTTCGCCGAGCTCAGATTCACCATTCGTCGAACTCAGAAAAATAGTCTATGCCCAGTGCTTATTAAATACAGAAAATTGGCTAAGGCAGAAAGCGTTGAGTGAGGCGTGTTCACTCAACTCTCTCAATGCTTAAGTTGCTGAAGAAGTAGAAACTTGGTAAAGGCAAAAAGCGTTGAGTGGAGGTTACTGACTCAATGCTTTCAACGCCTAGTGAAGACAGAATTTTTTCTACAGGGTTTGGCATTAAGTGATGCTTACTCACTAAATGTCAAGCAGCTGAAAGCTGATAAAGCAAGTTGGCATTGAGTGGAGCTTAATCACTCAATGCCTAGAATCAGACTTCATATTCTAAGTAGTTTGGCATTGAGTGAAGGTTACTCACTCAACGCCAAGTGACAGTGAATCTGTCCAAGTGTTTTGGCATTAAGTGATGCTTACTCACTCAACACCTATTCTCTGATGCTCGATTTTTGCTAAGACCGCAGGTGCTGACGTAAGCAAAATCGATAAAGTCAAATAAGGTCAAATCAGACACGGGGACACTACACTACATGACAAAACTTGTCGTGAAGCTATTGTTCGTCTTCTTCAATTAAAGCAAGGCACAGTTGGAATATGTAGGTGGGGCCCACCGATCTCTAAGAGTCGTTGATCGGCGAACTACAAAAGGAAGAGATAGGGCCAAGACAAAGATAACTTTTAGGGCATACATTATTCAAAAAGGAGAGCAGCCATCTTCATCTTCTTCGCCATAAATACATGTGAAAAGCTTGAAGCTCTCCAGCAAGAAAAGTTTGGTTAGCAATGCAAGTCTCAATCTGCCACAGCAGATTCAGAATCTGTTCAAAGAAAGAAGAACCTTCATCCTTTGGCAGGTTCTGAGAGATGTTTGAATACTCAATATCATAAGATCTTTAGCCTTCAGCAGGAACTTCAGAAGTTATCTTTTGAGTTCCTCCAGCAAATCCTTTCCCTGCTGTGAGGAGAGTTGGAGCAGAAAGTTTTCTGCTCAAGTGGTTGACACAGAGAAATTTCTCTGTGTCAAAGTTAATTAAACTATTTCTCTTTGTAGGATCCTTCTGGATCTGAGCTCTATGACCTTTGGGTCTGAGCTATGGCAAATTTGCCTAAGCTGTAGGAGAGTGCTTCTCTCTGAGGTAGGTGAGCTTTACTCACTGAGAAGTAGGGTAGTTTTGCCTGAACTGTAGGAGAGTGTATCTCTCTGAGTTGTAGGAGCAAGCTTGCTCTTAGGTAGGGCTATCCTCCATAGCCTGAGTGGTAGGGATTAAGTGCCAGAGGTAGGTGATACTTGTATCACTGAGTGTAGGTCTTTGTGGCTGAGGTGTAAGTCTTGGAGGAGACTGAGAGATCCTAAGGGATCTGATGTGTAAGCTCCTTGGAGCATTGGTTTGGAGAAGTTCCTTGACTAACAGGAAGTTAGCATGGTGGGAGGAGAGTGGATATACCCATAATTTTGGGGAACCACTATAAAATACTTGTGTGCTTTTCTGTGTTTGCTTTTATTTTCTTAATTGTAGGTGCTAAGGACAAGATCTAGATTACTCTAAGCTGAAAGCTAAAAGAAATAATCAAGTGATTTAAAAAGACTATCAAAAGACCTAAGCAGACCTATGAACTCCCCTCTAGGTTGCTAGCTATCTTGAAAATAAGATCTTTCAAGTGGTATCAGAGGAAGGTTGCTCAAAAAGGATTTAATAATCTGAGTGATCCTCCAAGATAGCTGTTGTTGAGTGGTCATGGGCTCAGGAGAGAGCCAGAGAGAGCTGAGTTCAATGAAAATCCCCATCTGCAGAAAGGAGCAGTTTGGAATATGGAAGGAGAGGGTGAGGCTATTCATGGAAGCCTATGATCTAAGAATTTTTGTAACTGTTAGGGAGGGACCTGTCATTGCTATGAAGGTCTCTGTTCTAGATGCCAACATCCAGAAACCAATGACACTCTCTGAAATGACCAAAGATGAGTTCATACTAGCTGGTCTAGACAAGAGAGCACAGAACATCATTGCCAGTATTGTAGATGACTCAACCTTCCTGAACTTGGTTCACTGGCAGACCTCCAAGGAGATGTGGGACACCCTTGTGGTCTACATGGAGGGTACTGATGAGGTAACAAATAATAGGAAGTCTCTGCTCAACCAAGAGTATGAGGATTTCACGCAAATCCTGAAGGAGAACATAAATACCTATTATGAAAGATTCTTCAGGATCATAAATGAGTTGAAGACCTATGGAAGGGTCTTCAATAATTATGAAATTAATGATAAGTTTCTCAGATCTCTCACTAGAGACTGGGATACTAAGATCTGTGTTATAAGAGAGATGGCCAAGCTTACTGACACTCCTCCCCAAATATTATTTAGGAAGCTTCTCTCTTATGAGATGCAGCTGGCTGTCAGGAAGGAGGAGGATGCCTCCAACAAATCACTGGCCAAAGAAAATTCCTTGGCCCTCAAAGCAAAAAGCACAAGGAAAGTCAAGGAAAGGATTCCTTCACCACCAAGGAGACCAGCTGAGTCAGACAGCTCTGACTCAGAGGCATCAGATAGTAGCATGTCGGATGAAGATTTTGTAGCCTTTTCCAGACAACTCCAGAGGTTAATGAAGTAGAAGCATTGGAAGAAAAGGCCTTCAAATTCCACTCATCACAGAAAAAACCAGTCCAAGACTGACAGGTATGGTTCTAAACATAATAAATATAACTCCTCTAAAGTAATTTACTACTGTTGCAGCAAGCATAGGCATGTGATAGCTGACTGCCCAGAGAAGAGGATGGAGACTGAGGAGAAGAAGCAGTACCAGCACAAAGAAAAGAAGGAAAAGTCCTTCATTGCCAAGAAGGAAAAGAGTTGGATAGACTCATCATCTTCTGAGTCTGAAGAAGAGGAAGCCTATATTGGGCTAGTTGCTGCTACTGTTAAAGATGAAGCTATTACAACTAGAGAAATCAATCCTCTAGAGAGGATAGGAATCAAATCCCCTCTAACACTGTCAGATAGTGAGTCAGAGGTTGATGAAGATGTCCATAACTACATAGGGCTGATAGAAATGATAGATGAGGAAGGCAACTAGGATCAGCCTGGTTAGAGCAAGGTACATCTATCATCTAACTCTGCTTATCTGTCTGAGTTTGAGACTAGTCCTTGCTCAGAAGCCTCTTCACCCTATAGTGAAGACGATTATGGATCTAAAGGAGATGTTAATCAACTGATTGACAAATTTGGAGAACTTCTGAATGCCTTCAAGAAGGTCAAGAAGTTGTCTAAGAAGTAAGCTAAAGAAATCTCATCTCTTAAGCTTTCAGTTGCCCAGTAGACTGTAATAGAAATCTGCTGGACCAGAAAGCTAGGGAAATTAGCCAACTAAAGTCCCTCTTGGACATTCAGGTAGCCTCCAAGAAGCACAAGAACTGTCTCATCAGGGAGTTTAAAGATAAGCTTGAGAAGGAGAAAAGAATAGTGGCTAGCTATTCTAAGCCAAGTGCTGTCCTCCCCTTGATAGACTCCTTCTCCTCTCAAAAGGGCAAGAAGGGGTTGGGATTCAAGGGAAGCACGAGAGTTACTCACTCCAAAAGGAAGGGCACAACTCCAGCTCTACCTCAACCTATTGCTTCTAAGCCTCTCATTCTTTTCAGAAAAGTTTTGATACCTTCTAAAATATATGACCAAGAAAGTTCTTATGATCACTAGGAGAGGGGTTGTTCATCTAGAGTGAACAAAGATGTTCACTGTCATGGTGAAAGTTTTGGCAGGGTGTGTGCAGTCAAGGATTCCAATGAGAAATTTCAAATGACCCAATCTGGACCATTTGTCTTTGGTGATTCTACACCAACTCTCAAGATTGTTGTTGCAGGCAAGGCTCAGAATCTGACAGCAAAGGTTCTGACTAAGCGCAGGTCTAAGAATAAGGCTAATCTGGGCATATCTAAAGCCATCAAAAGCATGCTTTCTGAAAAGAAGATAGCTCCTACTGTCACTCAGGGCAGACCAAACCAGCTAGCTATAAGACGTACCTTCAGTCAAATTCTGGCAGAAATAAATTAGAAAAAAGCTACAGTACATCTTCCTCCCATCAAGATTGCTGCTCATCAAGTTGTAGGGCCTTCACAGAAAAGAAGATATAACATACATTATTATTGGTGCTATGGCAAGATAGGTAATTTTTCCATTGACAGCTGGCACAATCCCAATGTGGCCAGAGCTAGGGTCAGTCCACCAGTCAGAAATTCTGTTGGTGGACATGTTCAGTTTCATGCTAACATTTACCTAGGACCTAATAGATATTGGGGTCCTAAGGTTAAGTCATTTGTATATTGCAGGATAGTTCAAGGTGTCATACCCCTATATGGTACTTGGACAGTGGATGTTTCAGGCACATGACTGGAACAAGGAGCAACTTGAAGGAGTTTACTCCAGTAAAAGATGGACCCAAGATCATTTTTGGTGGTTCAAATAGAGGTGTAAGAAGAGGGTATGGTAAGAACACCAATGGCATAGTCACCATCACCAAGGTAGCTTATGTTGAAGGGTTGCAGTACAACCTTTCAAGCACAAGCTAGCTTTCTGATCTTGGCTTTGTAATTATCTTCCATAAGGATGAGTGTCTAATTAGGAGGTCAAGTTACCAAGAGGTCATCTTGACAAGCACAAGGAGTGGAAATGTTTACTGCTTGAACTTTCTATGTGATGGCCCGCGAATAGACTCTTATTCAGGTGGTTGGTTCGATGAGTCGAACGTCGTGGACTTGCTAAAAAGCGAGTTTTTAACGAAAGGAGGCAAGTGCACCTATCGCATGTAGTACTCGATATTCGTGGGAATTACCAAGGTCATATTATTCTCGGGATCAGGTTGATTATCCCTACTGCACTAGGAGTAACTATTATTTTACTGAAAATTCTTTGGCAATTTTAATTAACTAAGGCGAATAAAATAAAGGCGCAAAAATGATTTAGAAAATTCGATGAAGGGTTAACGCTCTGCACCGAATCAGATCGAAACTAAAACTACTCTAAAAAATTATAGAACTTAGTTTTCAAATTAATTAAAGGCAACTTGGTCGTGGAGGTCCCATAAATATGAGCTCACCTAGCTATAGGGATATCGCTCACTTGAACATTAAGACTATTAGACCGAACTCTCGTCCGATGAAGGATTCTTCTTCATGCCCGCTTTATGCTAAGAACCCCATTATTGGGTGGGGAACCCAATCCGGTAGAATTACGCTTCTCCTCTCTCAAGGGTATGCACACAACTCTTTTTACACAAGGGTGATCAGTCCATACGCACAGCATCTCGGCTAGCTAGCGTATGGATAACGGAAATAGAGCCCACACATCGATCTGTGGTTTTACGCATCGTTAACCCAGGGCAAACCTTAAGCCCTTTAATTAAAGTGAGAAAAAGATTCTTTAATTATTTAGAGAGATTTCATATGTCCCAATGCTCTTCGATGCCGAGGGCTAAAGACAATTAGACACTCATCGGTATGGGGACGGCTTATGATTTTTATGAGGCGTGAGCTCGTAACTAAGCGCTAAAGGGTTATAAGAAGAAGAGAAAAATAACAACACAAAGTTTAGAAAAAAAATTGCAAAGCTAAATTAAGGGGAGAACTCACACACTCAACAAAATCATAAGTAAAATGACAAGTGCTACTCGAATTAGTTGGCAGGAAATAAATGCAAGTACAAGTCCTACTCAAACGAGTATACTGGAAATGACTAGTACTACTCAAATGAGTAGGCGGGAAATAAATGCAAGTACAAGTCCTACTCAAACAAGTTGGCGGGAAATATAGCGAGTCCTACTCAAACGAGTAGGCAGGAAATAAATGCATACGCACGCACACACTCTTCATAATTGAAAGAAAGCTGTAATGATTATCTCGTACATTCACGCACTCTACGTAATTGAAGAAATCCATAAAGAAAGCGATAAAAACTACCTCATACACTCACACACACTTCATCAAATTTGAAAAAGACAAAATGAAAAGATAACTCATACACTCACACACATTATTAAAGAGAAAAAACAAAGTTACTTAAAAATTAAAATTACAACATTCATACTCCTAAAGCTTACCAAAAACACATAAAAAGAACAAATAAAAATAAAAGGAGAAAAAGGTTTTCAAAACAAAGCAAAAAAACTAAAGTCCTTTAAAAATTAAAATTACTACTTTTTCATTCTTAGGATTCCATAAAAGTGATTTAAAAGTGAAAACAATGTGAAAAGAACAAAAAAGGTTTTACAATACTAAAACAAAGCTAAGTAAAAAAATCACTTTTAAAAGCTCTTTTACAAATCCTAAGAATGAAAACATAAAACCTAAAACATAATGAAGATAGGGAAAAAAATAAAACTATCCTAACAACAATTTTTGCAAGGAAAAATACTATAACATCCTATCATATTAGCAAAAAAAACAAGATGAATTAAAACATCACTCACAAACTCACACACATATTTCATAAAGAGAAAAACAAGGAAATACAAAAATAAAATATCATTGAAATCGGGGCACTCAAATGCATTTCATACCATCATGAGGAGAGAAAAACTACCAAATTTCATTTAAGGGAAAAAGTTGGATTATAAAGCTAAAGCAAAAGCTAAAACAAACATGAAAAGGAGGGGGAGAAATCTCCTTACATTGCACAAAAAGCACCCAAGCAACCCTGAAACAACAATATGGTCCAAAAAAGGTGAACAAGAGTTCTTATAGAAAATCTGTATTTATAGACAAAAAAGAGGGGGTGACACGGGCGTGTCGTGGCATGGTACACGGGCGTGTCGGGTCTGGTGTGCTGAAGAAGTCAAAATTTTTTTGACTATGTTGAACTCTTGAAGCTTTGGGATGCAACACGTGTTGGGCACGGGCATGTCGGGGGGCGTATCAGGGGGCGTGTCAAAGCACCTTGCATTTTTAATGTCGGCAGCAACTGAGTTTGAACTGGTAGCGTGACACAAGCATGTTGGGTCTTGGGACACAAGCGTGTTCCGTGATTGTCGACTGTCAAACGTCGAGTTGAGATGAACTAACATCGACAGCATGACACAGGCGTGTCAGGTCTTGGGACACGGGCGTGTCGGGGGATTTTTTTTGTCTTTTTCTTAAAATTTTTAGAAAATAAAATAAACTTAAGTTAGAATAATATTTAAAAAAAACAATTTATTGAACACAAAATAAATAAAAATAACAAAAATAAACTAAAATGACTTAAATAAAGTACTATAAAATACGTATATTTACAACTTATCAAATACCCCCATACTTAAGCTTTTGCTATTCCAGAGCAAAAGTTGGAAATGAACTTATAGAGAATTAAAAGAAATCCTAAATTTACTATCGCTTAAATTAATTAAGAGAGATCTAAGTAAACATACAGGGTATAAGAGTTAAGTCCTAATCCATGAAAATGATTTAAATAGAGGAAAAGTTTTGGCCAAAAAGACTTTTGAAGTAACCAAATAGCAAGCATAATTTGTAATTGTTAGCTAACAAAAGTAGATTGGAATTATAGGAACTTTAGCTTACAAGAGTTATAAAGGAAATAATGCAATTTAAAATTATGCTCTCACAAAGATTTTAAATTAATTCTATAATCATTGAAATTGGCTAAGAGAGTTGTTTTGGTTTATGAAGAGGGCTTAGGCTTGGAGGCGAGGTAATTTTTTCTCGATCCTCAGATGAAAAAAAAATTTGATGCTTTAGGAAAATGAAATCATATTTTCCTAATATATATTATTTTAAACAACTTCAATATAACCCAATGTATACGTATAGGAGTAATGAATTTTATCCTCTTACTTCGTAATATATAATCTTTTAAAATATTGGATGCATATGTTTACGGAACGAAATCTTATTCCCATTGACATAAGTTCTTTTAAGGATAGAAATTTTATCGTGTCAAGTAAAACATGATAAATATGGGTAGATAGGGTTTATTTTTTTCAAGAAGAACACTAGCTTTTAATAAAAAAAATTTGAGGACAACTTTGATAAATTGAACGTTCCTTTATTTCAAGAAGCTTGAAGTAGAAATAATTGAAGTTTATAGTTGTTTTTTCTAACATAATACACGTTCCTCTATTTTAGATAAATTAGAAGTAGTGCCTAAAACAAGTCCCATATATTAAGAAGAAAAACATAAGATATTCTTTAAAACTTAACCCCGCTATATAAATTTATCAATCTTTAATTAACAAACGAATAGTAAACAAAGAATTAATGAAACTCACATATAAATAAACTTGCAACTATATTTTGGGAGAGCAAAAATGATTAAGAATGGAATATTTGATTTATTTGATTTACAATTTTTGGATTTTTAAAGTTATCATTTTTTTGTGTTTTGTGTTTTTGTCTTTAATATATACATATACATACTAAAAATGCGAAATAGGAGTATATATTTTTTGAAGTGTTTTATGTTTATTTTAAAAAAAATTTGTATTTTTAAAATTTTTTTAAAAAATATTTACAAAAGAGGAAAAAGAAAGAAGTTATTTACAAAGAGGAGGAGGAAAGAAAGAGGGGAGAGAGAAAAGAATATTTACAAAAAGAATATTTACAAGAAATATTTACAAAGAAAAATATTTACAAAGTAAATCTAAATATATTTTTTGTTGAATTTTTGTTTTGTAAATTTTTTTTTTTGAAAATTTTGATGATAAAATAAACAACAACAAAAAAATATATTTTTGAGTTTTCATTTTCTAATTTTTTTTGTTTTCATTTCTGTATTTTTAAAACTGTGGGGAAAATGGAAGTGCAGAAAGGAAAGCACGAAAACACCCCCATACTTAAATCCAACATTTTCCCCAATATTGCAATGTAAGTATGCGGAACAAAAATGGAATGAAATGCAATATTTTACAAAAAAAAAGGGACGGTAGGAACTTCCCTGGAACGTGTTCAGGGAGGCTCATTTAGAAACCCTGCGTTATTAGAAAAAGTAGCAAACAAAAATAAGGAAATAGCAAAAAAGGTAAGCGTGTGGTGCCACCCATGAGCGCTTTGTTTATAGTCGTATAGCTTGACTATTATGGCGGGGTTATAATATTTAGGAGAGTTATCGTTTCGTTAAAACCGATCATTGGACCGCCCGCTATGTAAAACTTTAACGAATGATCGTTTACTTTAAACGAACATTTTTCTGGGTGGGAGATGAGTACGGTCCCATATGACCAAACCTCTTCAACTTTGAAGGGGCCAAACCAACGTGATTTAAACTTACCCGGAAAAAGCCTAAGACGTGAATTATAAAGAAGGACAAGATCGCCAGGTGAAAAAAAAAATTGGGTCTTGATTTTTCGATCGTGATAAAACTTAGAACGCTCCTTATAGAACTTATTGCTCTCTTAAGCATTTGCACGCCATTCATCGAGCTCGTTTAGTTGCAGTTTTTTATTTTGAGCGGCTAAGTTAGCGTCGAGGATTACGAGTTTTAAAGCCCCAAGAGCGCGATGCACTAGTTCTACGGGGAGATGGCAAGCTTTGCCATAGACTAACCGAAACGGCGTACAACTAATTGTGGTTTTGTAGGCCGTCCAATATGCCCACAATGCATCGTCGAGTTTGACGGAACAATCTTTCCTATTAAGTGAAACGGTTTTTTCTAATATACGCATAATATCTCGATTTACTACCTCGACTTAGCCACTAGTTTGCGGGTGGTAGGGGGTGGCAAGTTTGTGTGTGACTCCGTATTTAGCTAATGTCTTAGCCATTTGGGCATTACAAAAATGCGTTCCCCTATCACTAAATAGCGCGAGGTGTGCCAAAGCGAGATAATAGTTTTTTTAAGGAAGGTAATGACGACTAGCGCATCTTTGGTCGGGAGAGCTTGCGCTTCCGCCCACCTTGATACGTAGTCGACCGCCACTAAAATATAAATATTTTTAAAAGAAGGAGGAAGGGGGCCAACAAAATCGATGCCCCATAAATCGAAGACTTCGCATTCTAAAAATAAATTTTCGGGCATCTCATCGCGATGAGAGATGTTACCCGACCGCTGGCAGCTATCGCAGGAGCGCACAAAAGTGTGCGTATCTTTGAAAAGAGTGGGTCAAGAGAATCCTGCCTCCAGCGCCTTCCGCGCAGTCCGGTTAGCTTGATAATGCCCACCTGCCAGACCCTCGTGGCAGTGCTTAAGTATTTGCTTGCACTCCACTCTCGCAATGCATCTTCAGACTTCCTTGTCCGCATAGATACGAAAAAGAAAAGGGTCCTCCCAAAAGAAATTTTTCAAGTCAGAAAAGAATTTCTTCTTTTGGTGGCATGAAAATTCTTTTGGGAGCACCCGCGCAACTAACACTACTAGAAAACAGACTTTTAGCCATGGCAGATTTCCGTGGCTAAATGTCAAAAACCGTGGCTAATAACTATTAGCCACAGCCTACCCACGACAAATGGGCATGGGTAATGCGAGTGTGGCTAATAGTATTAGCCACGCTGAATCCGTGGCTAATAAGTTATTAGCCACAGTTCAATTGTCGTGGCTAAAAGTTCCTCATTTACCACGGTTCAATTGTCGCCGCCGCCCGATTTTATTTCAAACAATAATTTTTAATGGGCTATATAAACCCCAAATCAAGCTTTTTGTTGGCGGTGTGGGACTAAAAAAACCTGAGCTTTTGCCACGGATTACACTTCCGTGGCTAATACTAGATTATTAGCCACGGAACAGGCAAATCGTGGCAAAAAGTCGGGTTATTTGCCACGGATTAGTCATCTGTGGCTAATACTAGCTTATTAGCCACAAAATTGGAACTGTGGCTAATACTTCAGTATTAGCCACGGTTTTCCCCCGTGGCAAAAACAATCGTGGCTAAAAGCTATTTTTCTAATAGTGTAAATAGTTCGCAAAATATGCGAACCAAGGCGGAGAAGATGAAATGGTATTTATGGCGAGGAGGCGTTCCTTGGGGAATCTGTCATTTATGTCAGATTCAACGAGCGCTTCCGTACCCAAATTTTCAAGACGGGAGAGGTGATAGGCGGCAAAATTTTCCACGCCCTTCTTATACGGGATCTCCAAATCAAATTCTTGAAGGAGGAGAACCCATCAAAGAAGGCTGGGCTTGGCGTCTTTTTTAGCAAGTAAATATTTAAGGGCAGAGTGAGCGTTAAATACGATAACTTTAGATAGCGTTATATACGAGCGAAACTTAATAAAAGCAGAAACGACGGCTAAGAGTTCCTTTTCGTTGTTGTGTAATTTACTTGTGCGGAAGTGTCTTGCTAGCGTAATAAATTGGATGAAAGTGTTTGTTTATGCGTTGGCCAAGAATGGCACCTAAGGCAATATCACAAGCGTCGCACATAATCTTGAACGGAAGGGACCAATTGGGCGCCACTAAAATGGGTGAATTGATAATTTTTTGTTTTATAAAATTAAATGTAGACTCACATTCGCTACTAAAGACAAAATTTGATTCCTTTTCCAAGAAGCGAGTAGTGTCTTTTTTATTTTTGAAAAATCTTGAATGAAACGTCTATAAAAGCCCGCGTGCCCTAAGAAACTCCTAATGGACTTTACGTTGGAAGGCGGGGGAACTTTTTCTATAATTTCTACCTTGGCCTTATCTACCTCTATCCCCTTAGACGAAATCATATGGCTGAGAACCAAACCTTCTCAAACCATAAAGTTATACTTTTCCAAATTTAAAACAAGATGCGTGTCCTCGCATCACTGGAGGACACGATCTAGATTTCGAAGACAAGACGGGAAAGAGCGTCCGAAAATAGAAAATTCATCCATAAAGACTTCCATAATCTCTCCTACCAGCTCGCCAAAGATTGCCAGCATACATCTTTGGAATGTAGTCAGCGCATTGCAGAGGCCAAATGGCATTCTTCAGTAGGCGAATGTGCCAAACGGGCAGGTAAAAGTTGTTTTCTCTTGATCATCGGGGGAAATGGGGATTTGAAAAAACCCCGATAAACCATCAAGAAAACAATAAAATGGATGACCTGATAAACGCTCCAGAACTTGTTCTAGAAATGGTAGTGGAAAATTTTCCTTACGGGTGGCATCATTTATTTTTCTATAATGGATGCACACCCGCCAACCCGTAACAGTACGAGTTGGGGCGAGTTCATTGTGCTCATTTTCCACTACTGTTAGACTGCCCTTCTTGGGCACGACATGAACGGGACTCACCCACGCACTATTTGAAATGGGATAAATAATCCCCGCATCTAATAATTTAATTATCTCAGCTTTAACGACGTCTTTCATGTTTGAGTTAAGACGTCGCCGCGGCTGAATGGTTTTGCAGCAATTATCGTTAAGGAAAATCCTATGAGTGCAAAAAGAGGGGTTAATCCCCTTAAGATAAGAAATTTGCCACGCAATCTAGTGGCGATGTTTGATAAAAACTTCCAATAAATTGGAAGTCTCTGAATCCCTCAAATGCGAAGAAATGATAATGGGAAGGGTATCATTTTTTCCCAAAACAACGTATTTGGGAGATTCGGGTAGGGGTTTTAGGTCTAGGATGGGCGGTTCTTCTAGCTAGGTTTTGATTCTAAAGTCTTTCAAACCAATTGGTTCGAAAGGCAAGCCTATAGATTTATCCTTGTCGCAGTAAAAATTTTAGAGCGCAAAAATATCGCCATTAAGAAAAATTGACTCGAAAAAAGGCAAAGAACGATCTCCAAAAAAAGAATCTAAAGAATAGAAGAAATCGTCGCTTGATGACGAGTCTTCCATCGAGGGATTAATAGAGAGAGTAACTTCATCATCTCTAACCCGAAGGAGGAGACGACCATTACTCACATCTATTAGTGCGCGGGAGGTGGCGAGAAAAGGACGACCTAGTATTATTGGTGCCTCGGCGTTCTCCTCGATGTCCAAGATGACGAAGTCTACCGAAAAGATAAACTTGTCTACTCGGACAAGGACGTCCTCCACTACCTCGATGGTGAACTTAACTGAGCGATCCGTTAACTAGATGTGCATATTAGTAGGGGCCGGAGTGCCCAAACCTAAATTTTTAAAGAGCGGGAATGACATCAAATTAATGCTCGCACTTAAATCTGCAAGAGCGTATTTTACTGATATATTGCCAAAAAGGCACGGGATGGAAAACCGTCCTGGGTCATTTTGTTTTGGGGGCAATTTATTAGTAAGAGCCGCCGAGCAGTCTACGTTGAGAGAGATATGCGAAATATTTTCTAAATTTTGTTTATTAGAATGAAGTTCTTTCAAATATTTCACATACTTAGGCATCTGCGAGATCGCGTCGCAGAAGGGAACATTAATATGAATTTGTTTTAATAGTTAAATAAATTTTTGTATTGCGCATCCTTACGCTCATTATCTAACCTATGTGGATACGGCAGGGCCTTGTTTAAAATAATTTTTTCGTTTAAAATAGGTAAAGGCGGCGTAATTGAAGAAGGGGGAAGAGGGGTCGGAGGTTAAATATGTACCTGAGGATCGATCTGTTTTTGATCAACCACCTCCTTACTGCTACGGAGGGTTATAGCGTTGGTGTTCTCCGGAGGGTTTGGCTCCATTTTTCCCGGCAGTGCCCCGAGCGCGCGCTCGGACATCATTCATGCCAGTTATCCAACCTGTTGTTCAAGGGTTTCTAGCGATCCGGTGATGTTCCGGATATTTGATTTGTTTGACCCTATGTATTTATAAAAATTTTCCTCAACCAGAGAAGGTTTCAGAGGAGGAGGCGGGAAAAATGCGGGCGCATAAGAATTAGGGGGACGCTGCGCATTGTTCGGGTTGCTCCAAGAGAAATTGGGGTGATTCCTCCAACCCGGATTATAGTTATTACTATAAGGGTTGTTATTGAGGTTGAAGGAAGGACGACCCAAATTTCCTATTAATTCCACGAACTCTTCAGCCACGCAGACGTTAGGGGGAATAAAATAAGGCGGAGTGGAGGAGGCAGCAGACATCTCTGCCACCTGCTTTGTTAACGTTTCAACTTGAAGGGTTAATAGAGCAGTGGCATCCACTTCAAAAAGGCCGACCGCCTGCTTTGGGCGTCCCCGTGGGACATTCTACTGATAGGCGTTCATAGCCATTTCTTCGAATAAAGCCTGGGCGGCCTCGGGGGTTGTGTTGTTTAATGTGCCCCGGCAGCCGCGTCAATCATTTGAAGCGTCTGAAAATTAAGGCCATTGTAAAAAATTTGTACCTGCAACCACGTTGGCAGCCCATAGTGCGGGAACCGGCAGAGGAACTCCTTAAACCGTTCCCAAGTCTCATATAGAGACTCAGGATTGTTTTGCACAAACGAAGAAATGTCTGCCCGCAACTTTGCAGTTTTTGCGGGTGGAAAGTACTTCGTCAGGAACCGCTCCGTCAACTCAGCCCAGGTGGTGATACATCCTTGCGAGAGGGAATTTAACCACGCCTTAGCTTTGTATTTAGGGGAAAAAGGAAATAGGCGCAAGCGAATGGCATCATCAGTGATGCCATTAATCTTGAAGGTGTCGCATATTTCCAAAAAATTGGACAAGTGAACATTCGGGTCCTCATCCGACAATCCATCGAACTGCATGGCATTTTGGACCATTTGAATGACACTTGATTTTATTTCAAAATTATTATTCACCATCGTAGGGCGAATAATACTAGACCCAGTATCATCCAGGTTAGACAAGGCGTAATAAGACATAGTACGCTCGGCCGCTTGGGCAGGGTTAGGGTCGGCCATAACAACCGTAGAGGGTTCTCCGATAGATTCTTCTGGGTCTAAGAAAAGAATTCGGCATTGAGATCGAATACGCGCAAAGGAGCGTTCGATCTCAGGGTCGAAATAAAAATTTTCAGACTCTGAGGATTGTCCATGGGTCATACACCCTAAAATATAAACTAAATAATAAACACCTCTTTTTTTATTTTTAAATAGAGTTTTTAAGTTTTTAGAAAATAAGTAAAAGTAATGGACTTCGGAATTCGAAATAACAACTCAAGAAACTCCCCGACAATGGCGCCAAAAACTTGATGGCCCACGAACCGACTCTTATTTAGGTGGTTAGTTCGATGAGTCGAACGTTGCGCACTTGCTAAAAAGCGAGTTTTTAACGAAAGGAGGCAAGTGTATCTATCGCATGTAGTACTCGATATTCGGGAGAATACCGAGGTCGTATTATTCTCGTGGTCGAGTTGATTATCCCTACTTCACCAGAAGTAACTATTATTTTACTGAAAATTCATTGGGGATTTTAATTAAATAAGGTGGATAAAATAAATGCGCGAAAATGATTTAGAAAATTCGATGAAGGGTTAACGCTCGGCACCGAATCGGATCGAAACAAAAACGACTCTTAATAATTATATAATATAGTTTTCAAATTAATTAAAGGCAACTTGGTCATGGAGGTCCCACAAATATAAGCTCACCTAGCTATAGGGATATCGCTCACCTGAGCATCAAGACTATTCGACCGAACTCTCATCCGACGAAGTATTCCTCTTAATGACCGATTTACGCTAAGAACCCCGCTATTGGGTGGGGAACCCAATCCGGTAGAATTACGCTTCTCCTCTCTCGAGGGTATGCATGCAACTCTTTTTACCCAAGGGTGATCAGTCCATACGCACGGCCTCTCGGCTAGCTAGCGCATGGATAATGGAAATAGAGCCCACACATCGATATGTGGTTCTACGCGTCATTAACCCGGGGCAAACCTTAAGCCCTTTAATTAAAGTGAGAAAAAGATTCTTTAATTATTTAGAGAGATTTCATATGTCCTAATGCTCTTCGATGCCGAAGGCTAAAGACAATTAGCCACTCATCGGTATGGGGACGGCTTATGATTTTTATGAGGTGTGAGCTCGTAACTAAGTGCTAAAGGGTTATAAGAATAAGACACAAAAAACAACAAAAAGTTTAGAAAAATTGCAAAGCTAAATTAAGGTGAGAACTCACACACTCAACGAAACCATAAGTAAAATGACAAGTGCTACTCGAATGAGTAGGCGGGAAATAAATGCAAGTACAAGTCCTACTCAAACGAGTAGGCGGGAAATGACAAGTCTTACTCGAATGAGTAGACGAGAGATAAATGCAAGTACAAGTCCTACTCAAACGAGTAGGCGGGAAATATAGCGAGTCCTTCTCAAACGAGTAGGTAGGAAATAAATGCATACGCACGCACACACTCTTCATAATTGAAAGAAAGTTGTAAATATTATCTCTTACACGCACGCACTCTACGTAATTGAAGAAAGCCGTAAAGAAAGCGATAAAAACTACCTCATACACTCACACACACTTCATCAAATTTGAAAAAGAAAAAATGAAAAGATAACTCAGACACTCACACACACTATTAAAGATAAAAAACATAGCTACTTAAAAATTAAAATTACAACATTCCTACTCCTAAAGCTTACCAAAAACACATAAAAAGAACAAATAAAAATAAAAAGAGCAAAAGGTTTTCAAAACAAAGAAAAAACTAAAGTCCTTTAAAAATTAAAATTACTACTTTTTCATTCTTAGGATTCCATAAAAGTGATTAAAAAGTGAGAACAAAGTGAAAAGAACAAAAAAGGTTTTATAATCCTAAAACAAAGCTAAGTAAAAAACAAAATCACTTTTAAAAGCTCTTTTACAAATCCTAAGAATGAAAACATAAAACCTAAAACATAATGAAGATAGGAAAAAAATAAAACTATCCTAACAACAATTTTTGCAAGGATAAATACTATAACATCCTATCATATTAGCAAAAAAAACAAGATGAATTAAAACATCACTCACAAATTCACACACACATTTCATAAAGAGAAAAACAAGGAAATACAAAAATAATATATCATTGAAATTGGGGCACTCAAATGCATTCCATACCATCATGAGGAGAGAAAAACTACCAAATTTTATTTAAGGGAAAAAAGTTGGATTACAAAGCTAAAGCAAAAGATAAAACAAATATGAAAGGGAGGGGGAGAAATCTCCTTACATTGCAGAAAAAGCACCCAAGCAGCCCTCAAACAACAATATGGTCCAAAAAAGGTGAACAAGACTACATACAGAAAATCTGTATTTATAGACAAAAAAGAGGGGGTGTCACGGGCGTGTCAGGGGGCGTGTCAGGGCACCTTGCATTTTTGATGTCGGCAGCAGGTGAGTTTGAACTGGTGGCGTGATACGGGGGTGTCGGGTCTTGGGATACGGGCGTGTTCCATGATCGTCGACTATCGAACATCGAGTTGAGATCAACGAACGTCGAGGGCGTGACACGGGCGTGTTGGTTCTTGGGACACGGGTGTGTCGGGTGGTTTTTTGACTTTTTTTGAAATATTTTAGAAAACAAAATAAACTTAAGTTAGAATAATATTTACAAAAAATAATAATTTATTGAACAAAAAATTAATAAATAAAAATTAAAATGACTTAAATAAAGTACTATAAAATACGTATATTTATAACTTATCACTATGTCTAGACACAGATTCTCCTATCTATTTGGTGGCAAATGAGAAAGTCTCCTACTGTGTCCAGTGGCACAAGTGACTAGCCCATTTGAATTACAAGACTATTGGCAAGCTCTTTAGTCAAGACCTAGTTAGGAATGGCCCCAATGTGAAGTGCTTTAAGGAGGGCATTTGCTCAGCTTGCCAAAAGGGTAAGCAGACAAAAGTCTCCTTCAAGGGTATTGAGACCAAAGACTCTGTGAAGTTCTTATACCTCTTGCACTCGGACCTATTTGGTCCAATGCCAATTCACAGTCTTGGTAGGAAAGTCTACACCCTTGTGGAAAAAAGATAAGACCCTATTCCTAAGGGAATTTAAGGGTTAGATCATCCTAGTCCAGATCTATGTAGATGACATCATCTTTAGATCCGCTGGTGACAACTTCTGCAAAATGTTTGTTCAACTCATGCAGGAGAAGTTTGAGAGGAGCAGTATGAGTAAACTTAAGTTCTTCTTGGGCCTCCAAGTAAGACAGACTGATGATAGCTTGTCCATATCCCAGTCTAAGTTCATTAGGGAGTTAATCAAGAAATTTGGCTTGGAGAATTCCTCCACCTTGAGAACTCCCATGGGGTCAAGTATGCATGTAGGCAAAGTTGAAGCAGGGAAACCTGTTGATGAAACTTTTTATAGAGGGATATTTGGCTCCCTTCTATATCAGACTGCAAGTAGGCCATACATCATGTTAGCTACATGTGTTTTTGCTAGGTATCAGGCTTACCCTAAAGAATCTCACTACTCTGCAGCTAAGAGAATCTTGAGGTATCTTGAGCGCACTCCAGGTCTTAGCCTTTGGTACCCTAGGAATGGGGAGTTTGAACTAACTAGCTATTCAGATGCAGATTTTGCAGGTTGCAAAGAGGATAGGAAGAGCACATCTGGTATCTGTCATTTCTTGGGAGAGATACTTGTATCTTGGAGCAGCAAGAAACAAACTAGTGTGCAAATATCAACTGTAGAGTCAGAGTACATCTCAGCAGGATGTTGTTATCCTCAGTTGTTGTGGATCCAACACCAGCTTCAAGACTATAACCTCCAGATAAGTAGAACTCCTTTATTCTGTGATTCTACTAGTGCAATCTCTATTGCTAGGAATCTTATCTCCCATAGCACGACTAAGCATATAGAGATTAGATATCATTTCATTTGGGAGCATGTGGAATTTGAAGACATCACCCTTGAGTTTGTCCCAACAGACAAGCAAGTGGTTGACATCTTCACTAAGCCACTAGATGAAGCCAAGTTTAACACCTTCAAATTTGAGATGGGTATGTTAAACTTAGTATAGCTTCAGTTGCTTCTCATATGGTTGCAAACTATTTGGCTTTATGCAGATAAGATGGTTCTTTAAAGAAATGAAGATTCTCCATTTGAGGGGGAGAAAGTCAAGCACAAATCCAACATTTCACTACTGCCTAAAGCAGTGGATAAGATGATCAGTTGATCAGGTGCATCCTACCAGCTATTTGTTGCAGTCAAAAAGGGGGAGAGGATAAGATGATCAGATAAGCAAGACAGCAGCTATTTAGGGGAAGCAGATGGCAGATGCATTAATGTTCCATTCTGCAAACAAGGAAGTGTGGTAACTATAGATCACATCTCAATGATTTAGTTTTCTTTTATTATGCCTTGTGCTGCATGGCTCTGTGTATGTCATTGACTTTTCTTAAGAGTATTGACTTCCTCAAATAGGGGGAGATTGTTGGGTTTATTGCCCACAATGTCCTGGATTTGAGTGAAGTCAATCTTATCAATGATATACACTTATCTATAGATGAATATGATAGGTCAGGTACCCTAAGTGGCTAAGTCAGGTAAACACTTACCTAATGTGTGGGATGACAAAAATTTGTCGAATTCCACAGGCGTTGAGTGAAGGAACATCACTCAACGCCAAATGATTTATAGCGCTGAGTGTAGCCTATATTGTCAAAGCCTGAGTTGGAATGAGCTAAAATGTGGCTAAGTACACAGGCATTGAGTGAAGTAAACTCACTCAACGTCATGCTACTAAAGAAAAAGTTGGCCAAATGTTTTGGCATTGAGTGATGAAGACACACTCAACGCCATTCAACAAAAAAGGATGTAAGTTGAACTGGTTGAACTAAGTTCTGTGCTTGAGATTTGAGTTCGTCGAGCTCAGTTCAGATTTCGTCGAGCTCAGCTCACATTTCGTCGACTTAAGTTTAGAGCTTTAGATTCTGAGTTCGTCAAGCTCAGTTCAGAGTTCATCGAACTGAGTTCAAAGTTCGCCGAGCTTAGATTCACCATTCGTTAAACTCAGAAAGATAGTCTATGCCTAGTGCTTATTAAATACAAAAAATTTGATAAGGCAGAAAGCGTCGAGTGAGGCGTGGTCATTAAACTCTCTCAATGCTTAAGTTGTTTAAGAAGCAGAAACTTGGTAAAGGTAAAAAGCGTTGAGTGGAGGTTACTGACTCAACGCTGTCAATGCCTAGTGAAGACAGAATTTTGTCTAAGGGGTTTATCGTTGAGTGATGCTTACTCACTCAATGCCATGTAGCTGAAAGCTGATAAAGCAAGTTGGTGTTGAGTGGAGCTGAATCACTCAACACCTAGAATCAAACTTCATATTCTAAGTAGTTTGGCGTTGAGTGAAGGTTACTCACTCAACGCCAAGTGACAGTGAATCTGTCCAAGTGTTTTGGCATTGAGTGATGCTTATTCACTGAACGCCTATTCTCTGATGCTCGATTTTGGCTAAGTCCACAGTTGATGACGTCAGCAAAATCGTCAAAGTCAACTAAGGTCAAATCAGAAACGGGGAAGCTACACTACACAAAAAAACTTGTCGTGAAGCTATTGTACATCTTCTTCCGTTAAAGCAAGGCGCAACTGGAAGCTGCAGGTGGGGCCCACCAATCTCTAAGAGCCGCTGATCGGCGAACTACAAAATGAAGAGATAGGGCTAGTACAAAGATAACTTTTAGGGCATACATTATTCAAAAAGGAGAGCAGTAATCTTCATCTTCTTCGTCATTGCTGCATGTGAAAAGCTTGAAGCTCTCCAGCAAGAAAAGTTCAGTTAGATGTGCAAGTCTCCATCTTCCACAGCAGATTAAGAATCTGTTTTGAAGAAAGAAGAACCTTCATCCTTTGGCAGATTCAGAGAGCTGTTTGAAGACTCAAGATCAAAAGATCTTTAGCCTTCAGTAGCAAGTTCAAAAGTTATCTTCTGAGTTCCTCCAGCAAATCCTTTCCCTGCTGTGAGGAGAGTTAGAGAAGAAATTTTTCTGCTCAAGTGGTTGAAACATAGAAATTTCGTTGTGTCAAAGTTAATTAAACTATTTCTTTTTGTAGGATCCTTCTGGATCTGAGCTGTAGGACCTTTGGGTTTGAGGTAGGGCAAATTTTTCTGAGCTGTATGAGAGTGCTTCTCTCTGAGGTAGGTGAGTTTTACTCACTAAGAAGTAGAGTTGTTTTTCCTAAACCGTAGGAGAGTGTATCTCTCTAAGTTGTAGGAGCAAGCTTGCTCTAAGGTAGGGATATCCTCCATAGCCTGAGTGTTAGGGATTATGTGCCTGAGGTAGGTGATACTTGTATCACTGAGTGTAGGCCTTTGTGGCTGAGGTGTAAGTCTTGGAGGAGATTGAGAGATCCTGAGTGTTCTGAGGTGTAAGCTTCTTGGAGCATTAGTTTGGAGAAGTTTCTTGACTAACAGGAAGTTAGCAAGGTGGGAGGAGAGTGGATGTACCCATAATTTTGGGGAACCACTATAAAATACTTGTGTGCTTTTCTGTGTTTGCTTTTATTTTCTTAATTTCAGGTGCTAAGGACAAGCTCTAGATCACTCTAAGTTGAAAGCTAAAAGAAACAATCAAGTGATTTAAAAATGTTGGGTACATTGGAGATTATATACCTGATTTGGAGAAGCCTTACCTGACTCAAAAATATACATCAGGTTGTATTTGAAGGTGTATCTAGTTTATTTGTGCAGGCAGAATAATGAAGAAAATATTTTAAGTACAAAAGTGTCGAGACATTTATAATGTGTCGACATCTTTGAAGGTGCAGCGTTGAGATCAAAAGAAAAGTTGTGTCGATACACAGGACTTGTATCGACGCATGAAATTTGAGTCAACAACAGTTGTGTCGACACTCGGGACTAGTGTCGACACACTTAGATTTGAAGTGCTGACATGAGTAGAAGGGTTTTGTCGACATTCAAAGTTCAAGTCTACATCAGTTGTGTCAACACACAGGACTTGTGTCGACATTCAAAGTTCAAGCCTACATCAGCTGTGCCGACACACAGGACTTGTGTCGACATTTAGAGTTCTAGTCTACAATAGCTATATCGACACACAGGACTTGTGTCGACATATAGAAGTTGGGTCAACATCAGTTGTGCCGACAGTTTCTGAAGAATGTCGACATTATCAAAAGATATTTGTCGACACATTCTACAAAGGGAGTGTAGAGACTGGTTGAAGATCAGTGCCGATAGTTCCTGAATTATGTTGATAAAATCAAAGGAGTTGTGTCTACATATTGTATAAAAGTTGTGTCGACAGTTTCTGAAGTTTGTCGACAATACCAGAGGAAGTGTGTCGACACCCGGGTAATTTTGTCGACAAATACTTCATCTGTGTCGACACATACTATCCTTGTGTCTCGACAAATTCAGCTGAGTTAAATAACTCTAAGTGCCATATCTCAAGGCAGAAGACTTGACAACTGCCAGGATTGTCAAGGCTTGTTAGACATGTCAGAACTGTCATATGTCAGTCATCCACCGAATCAGCTGATTGCCTCTGATGTGATCTATAAATAAAGCCGAGAAATCAGAGAAAAAGTGAGACACACAGTAAGATAAAAAAATTAGGGGGAAGTCAAAAAGAAGGATGGTTACTCCAAGAATAATTCAAAGAATTCTATACAGCAAGAAAGTTCTGATTCTATATCAGAGAAGGAGACAGCATCTCTCTAGATTTGTCAAGGTTTGCTGAATCAAGTCAGCAAGAAAGAATAAGATGTGTCTACATCAACTTCTCAAGAAGATTCAACCTAGGTTCTCTCTTTCAAGAAGCTTTGAATAAGCTAAGTAAGGTTGAATCTAATTCATTGCAGCAATGATCTGAAGAAAGCAGATTAATAAAGATCTTATCAAGATTCCTTCACTCCTCTTTTCTCTTTATCTTGGTGAAGGAAGAAAAGTAATTCTTTATACAATTTTTTGTAGGATCTATTTATAAATCTGAGTGTTGTAAGCCTGTAATTATAAAGGTTGGGGTAGGGTTGTTTGCTTGAGGTAGGAGATTAAGTTCTCTGAGTTGTAGGCCTGGTGATAAGGGCAGAGGTAGGGCTTGATTTCCTGAGTGGTAGGAGTGTGGATTCACTCTGAGGTAGAGTTCTTCGAAAGAACCAGAGGTGTAGGACTTGTTTAAGTCTGAGTTATAGGAACCAGTTTGGGTTCTGAGTTGTAAGATCTGAGGATCTGAGAAGGTGGAAGGAAGTTTGGCCGAATCTAGTGTATTGCTATATAGGCGAAGGGGGAAAGTGGATGTACCCATCTCTTGGGGAACCACTATAAACCTGTGTGTGTGCTGTGATTGATGTATTATATGTTGTGATTGCTATAGAATTTGATCATTCTATGAATAAACTATTAACTGCCTAAGAAAAAAGAATTGAACCTATTCACCCCCCCCCCCTCTAGGTGTTTAGACATTCTATAAACCTATTCTTTCAAGTGGTATCAGAGGGAGGTTACTCAAAATAGACTTAACAGTCTGAGTATTTCTCCAAGGCAGTAATAAGATAGCCAAGATGGGTTCAAGTGAAAATCACAAAGAACTTGGATCCAAGAAGCTTCCTATATGTAGAAAGGAAACTTTTGACATATGGAAAGAGAGGGTCAGATTATTCATGGAGGCATCTGATCCAAGAATTTACATCACAGTTTTGGAAGGTCTATTCATCCCAATGAAGACATCAGTTCTTGATGCAAATTTACAAACTCCAAAGAATTTTTTTGAAATGACAAAAGATGATATCATCTTAGCAACTTTGGACAAGAGGGCATAGAACATAATTGTCAGTGTCATAGATAATTACACATTTCAAAATTTGGTCCACTGCAAAACCTCAAAGGAAATGTGGGACACTTTAATTGTCTATATGGAAGGGACAACAGAAGTAAGAGAGGATAGGAAGTCCATGCTCAATCAAGAGCATGAAAGCTTCAAACAAACTAAGACAGATAGCATAGCCATGTGCTATGAAAAGTTTTCCAGAATTGTTAATGAGCTGATGACTTATGGAAGGGTCTTCAGCACTTATGAATTGAATGATAAGTTTCTCACGTCTTTGACCAAGGACTGGGATACAAAGGTCTATGTAATCAGGGAAGTGGCCAGACTTGCAGATACTCCTCCACCAACCTTATTTGGAAAATTGTTATCCTATGAAATGCAGTTGATTGCCAGAAAGGAAGAGGAAAAGAGCAACAGGTATTACAACAAAGATAAGTCAGTGGCTTTAAAAGTTGAAGCTAAAAAGAAGGGCAGGAGAAAGACTCCTCCTCCTAGAAAAGTTGCTGATACTGATTCAGAAAGTTCAGACTCAAGTACATCAGATTGCCATAACTTTGATGAGGATTTTGCTGCCTTTTCTAGGAAATTCCAGAGGTTCCTGAAGAAAAAGAACTGGAGGAGCAGGCCATCCTCTTCCTCTTACTCCAAGGGTGATTATTACAAGGGAAAGAAGAAAAACTCTAAAGAGAAAAGGTATGGCCCTAACCTGGTAAACAAACTTCTACTAAAATTGTTTATTATTGTTGTAGTAAGCAAGGACATGTAATAGCAGACTGCCCTGTCAAAAGAAAGTAGTCTGGTGATAAAAAAAACACTATCATAAAGACAAGAAGGAGAAATCCTTTGTTGCCAAGAAGCATAAAAGCTGGACTGACTCTTCTTCATCAAAGTAAGAAAATGAAGAGGATGCTGAGGCCTACATTAGGTTGTTCTCAACTAAGAAAGATTATGAAGAAATAGAATTCTTGTAGTTGCTTAATGATATCAATAAAGAAAAAGACAGCCAATGCATAGGAATGATGGCCATAGCTGAGTATGGACACAACCAGGAGCAGCCTGGTCCTAGTAAGGTATAATTATCACCTTCAGTGTCAAATTATATTATTAGCCCAGAGTAAGGAGCAGTTTCATCAAGAGATGAAGGTGGCTATGAATCTAAAGGAGACATCAATCAACTGATTGATGATTATGGAGAGCTCCTGCAAGCCTTTAAGGAAAGGACGCTCCTAGCCAAAAATTGGTAAAGGAAAATGCCACTCTAAAGTTGGCTGCCTCAGACTCAGAAAAAGTGTTGGATCTGAAGTTAAAAGAAATTATCAAATTGAAGAATATAACTTTTATTCAGATGGATACCATTACTTTCAAGAATAACCATATTAGAAATCTTGAAAGTAGACTCCAAAAGGAAAGGGAGCTGGTGGCCAAGTTCTCGAAACCCAGTTCTGTGTTACCTTTGATAGATTCCTTCTCTTCCCAAAAGGGTAATAAGGGATTAGGTTTCAAAGGAAGAACAAGAGGTGCCAATTCTAAAAGGGAAGGCAAAGCTCTAGTTCAGCCACTGGCTTCCAAGCCTCCTAATTCTTTTAAGAAAGTGGTACAACCTTCTAATAGGTATGACCATGATAGTATAGTTGGTCACCATTAGCAAGGCAGTAGAGATGGCAAGGGTGCTAGTGCCTATTGGGCATTCCATGAGAAAATCCAAATGGCCCATAATGGACCATTTATGTTTGGTGTACCAGCCCAACCACTCAAGGAAAAAGTATCAGCTGACTCAAAAAATCTGCCAGTCTATCATCAAGCTAAGGGAAAATCTGTTAGCAAAGCAGACCTAGGAATATATGAAGCTATCAGAAGTATGCATTCTGAAAAGAAGTTAGCTGCAGATAGGGTTCAAGATATCCCATGTACTTCTACTGCCAGACAAGTCCCTAAGCATGCCCTAGCTAAAAGACTTAAGAAAGGAGCTGAATTACCAGCTGATTTAAGAGCTGCAAACAACATTACTGTTAAGCAAGTTCTTAAAAGAAGGTACAATGTGCATGAGTGCTGGTGTTGTGGCAAAGTGAGCCACTATGCCATTGATTGCTGGCACAATAAGAGTGTCCACAGGAGTAATGGTTGCCTATCTATGAGAATAACTAATGGTAGACATGTTAGTTTAGATCTAACTTGCACCTAGGACCCAATAAAATTTGGGGTCTTAAGGTTAGATAATATATTTGTTGCAGGTTAGTCCAAGTGGACATACCCCTACATGGTACTTAGACAGTGGATGTTCCAGACACATGACTGGAACAAGAAGCATGCTAAAGGAATTCACTCCAATTGAATGGTCCCAAAGTTATCTTTGGGGCTCAAAAAAAGGGGTAACTAAAGGTTTGGGTAAGATAATAAATGACATAGTAACTATCACACAAATAGCTTATGTGAAGGTTTGAAACATAACCTTATAAGCATAAGTAAACTTTGTGATCTGGGCTATGACATTTCCTTCCTCAAGGATGAGTGTCAAATTAGAAGGTCAATTGACCAAGAGGATATCTTGACAGGCACTAGGAGAGGAAATATTTATTGTCTAGATTTTGAGTGTGAGAGTGAGGATACTCCTATATACCTAGTTATAGATGAGAAAGTTTCTCATTATGTCAAATGGCATAAGAGGCTAAGTCACCTGAACTACAACACCATAGGTAGACTCTTTAATGAAGAGTTGGTAAGGAATGGTCCTGATGTTAAGTGCATTAAGGAGGGAATTTGCTCAGTTTGTCAAAAGGGCAAGCAGACCAGGTCTTCCTTCCATAGTCTTGATACCAAAGACTCAGTGAGGTGTTTATACCACCTACATATAGATCTATTTGGTCCTATGCTAGTTCATAGTCTAGGTAAGAAAGTCTATACTCTTGTGGTGGTTGATGATTTTTCCAGGTTTGCTTGGGTATTCTTTCTAAGGAGAATCTGAAACCCAAGTTATCTTCCAAACCTTTGTCAAGCAAATTCAGAATGAACTTAATAGTTCTGTGGTCAAAATCAGAAGTGATCATGGAACTGAGTTTCAGTCTGAATACATGATAAAGTTTTGTGAAGGGCTTGGGATTCATCAAGAATTCTCCTCACCTAGAACTCCACAGCAAAATGGAAATGCTGAAAGGAATAATAGAACTCTAATTGAGGCAGGTAGGACCTTGTTAAATGACACTTCCCTCCCAGAATATTTCTGGGCAGAGGCAGTAAATACTGTTTGTCATGTTCTCAATAGAGCTTCCATCACAAAAAGGCACAAAAAGACTTCCTATGTGATTTTGAAAGGCAGAAAACAAAATTTATCCTATTTTAAGATTTTTGGTAGCAAGTGTTATGTACTAAACAATGGTAAGTCTCATTTGACAAAGTTTGCTTCCAAGCCCCAAGAAGGGATATTTGTTGGGTACAACAACCATAGTAGATCATATAGAATCTATAACTTGACTACTCAAGTTGTAGAATAATCAGTCCATGTTGTTTTTGATGAGTCTAAGTTGATTAACTGTGAGATGCCAAGTACTTCTTCAAGTTCTGCAAGTTTAAAAGACAAGATAAAAAATCTGACCATCAGGGAAGATAAACCAGCAGGCCAAGAGATTGAAGATGATGGATGTTGTCCAGGGGGAGCTCAAGACTTACAAACTAAGAATGAAGAACAACCAGCTGAAGACATTGAGGATCAGCAAGCTGAAGGAAATGAAGAACACCAAGCTAAACAAAGATTGCCACTAGCTATGAGACATTTAAGAGATTAGCCACCTCACCAAATCATTGGTAAAGCAAGTCATGGTGTGATGACCGGAAGCAAGAGCATGAATTCAGCATTATGCTCAAACTTCCTGTCTCAAATGAAACCAAAGAAGTTTGAAGAGGCTATCCAAGACTCACACTGGATTGGTGTTATGCAGGAAGAGCTGAACCAATTTAAGAGATGCAAAGTCTGGAAACTGGTTCCCAGACCTAAGGGACATAATGTCATAGGGACTAAATGGATCTACAGTGTAACTCCCCCATCCGTCGTATGGTATATAACAGAAGGTCCAGCTGAAACCCGACGCCATATACCACGGACAGTCAAAGGGGTCACAAAATAATACCAAATACTCACCTATTCGTCCAAACACAGAGCATTCTAGCGGAAGCTTTTAAACGGTTAATAGAACCCAAAATCTGCACAAACATGGCATGAATGTCCACTAACAAAATTAGGAATGAAATAAAACGAATACACAAAAGAGTACATGGCCTTATGGCCTTACAAAGTTTCTATTAACAAGGCAATTTCTTACAAACATCGGCTCACAGGCCGGCCATACATAACAGAAAATAAAAATAGCAGTTCACTTCAGCCTTCGAGGGCCTGCACAACAGCTTAGGATTCAACCTGCTACTTGGCGCTAGGTTCTGCAGCACCTGTAAGAAATCATTCCACCGCATGGTGGCAAACAGAGCAACGGTCAGCTAAAGCTGACAAAAATATAACGACCCTGCACCCTTGTTGGGCAGCAGTGCTCCTTCCCTGCATAACGCTAGCCCAGCTAAATAATAAAGTGTATATAAAGAATTTCGCCACAGGTGTAGACTCGCTCGGCCAAACACCCTATGCACTCAGGGCACATTCACAGTGAATCCGTTCAATTCTATGGCTTCACCACCATCCTTAGGATGGCAAGCTATGTGAGCATTTTTGAGTCCTTCCGACCATAGTCCAAGACTCCCAACTATGCCAACGGCCAGTTCCACTTTAGGGCCTCTAGCACCGAACCGCATAGCCCAGGTCTGTATCCACCCGCTCGTTGCTCACGCCGTCTAGTCACTTTAAGACGTACGCGCGGGCCAAGCTTCACCCGGATCCTATATCATTACCAAACAACACATAACCCAGTTATGTTCAAGGCTGACTCCTCGACCGCAAAGTTAGCAGAATTATGTTTCCGCCCAGTTTTTCGGGTGCGCCTTGGAGTTAATCTCCAAGGATCTCTGCCGCAATCTACAGCATAGAAACCCAAAAACAACGCATGGAGTCTTCTCCGGCTATTCATGTAATGCAACATCACTGATCAAGACAAACACGTCTGGGTAGGCTTCACACACAATGCCTATGCCCGTACTTCGATTCCGGACTCTAACAAGGGGGACTTCACATATCTATCCCAAGGAACACCGTGCACTCACCGCACACTCGCGGGAGCGGGTTTTCCCATGTAAAGGAAGAAAAGCTTCAAGGGCTCAAGTTGAAAATTGTTACCCTTGAAGTCCGCTTTGGCGCCATGAAAAACTAGTCAGATAGAAAGATTCGCAAAGGAATTCTCTCCACAGATCCGGTCTCGATTCTCAGATTGGTTCTCCGAAGCTCCGTCGGTGGCTGGATTCCTCCCTTCCTTCTTACTTGATCTCTTCTCTCTCCAACTTCTTAGAAAGAGGGAGTTAAAGATGGAATGAGGAATTAAACCTCTAATCCCGGACTAAATACAAGCAGAAACTCATCTGGGTCATTGGATCTTATTTAAAGAAAACGAACGGCTCAAATTAGCCTAAAATCTTTAATCCTGGGCCGAACACGGCTTTGCACACGACCGTGTCCCAGGTCATGTGCCTCGATCCTGCCACGAATATCGAGCACAGAAAATGACACGGGTTGGGACATGCCCGTGTCCCAACCTGACACGCCCGTGTCGGGTCCTCGACACGCCCGTGACCAGGGGCTGTGTCATGAATAACCGCCACGCCAACCGTCACGTCGCTTGGTGGACACGGGTGATGACACGCCTATGTTGAATTTTACACGCCCATTACAACCAGTACACGGCCGTGTTCGACAGTCGACACAAATCCCAAAATATTCCAGAGAAGTACACGGCCATGTGACACGCCCGTGTCCCATGTCATGTGCACTGACATGCCCTGGGACACGCCCGTGTCCTAGGTCGTGTCCTTCACTGGACAACTCGATCTTGACACAGCCGTGTGAAACGCTCGTGTCACAGGCCATGTTCACCCTACCAAGATCAAACTTAGTACAAACACCACCCGATACAACTCTAAATTTCGGGGTGTTATCCTCCACTTAAAGAATTTCGTCCATGAAATTAAGAAAAAGGGTACACAAAACAATTTAAATATTACCTGTGTTGAATAGATCGGGATATTCCTCCAACATAGCCTGCTCTCGCTCCCAAGAAAGCTCCTCACGTCCGCAGTTATCCCAACGGACCTTAACCATTCAAATTTCCTTGTTGCGGAGCCGTTTGACTTCAAAGTCTTCAATGCAAACTGGCTTGACCTTCGTCATCAACCCACTATCAATCGACACTTGATCGACAGCAACGACTTGTGAAGGCTCTTGAATAACCTTCCGCAACACCGATATGTGGAATACATCGTGTAGTCCACTCAGCTCCATCGATAACTTCAATTGATACGCTGCTTTGCCAACACGCTTAAGGATCTCAAACGGTCCAAGGTATCTCAGACTCAGCTTTTTCAAGCGTCGAATCCATAAGACACCCTTGAACGGCTTGATTTTCAGATACACCCAATCACCAACTTTGAACTCCACATTCCTATGCTTAGCATTATAGTATTTTGCCTGCCTGTCCTAAGCGATCCTTAACCGTTCCTGAATCGTATGTACCATTGAAGTGGCTTCTTCCACCCCCTGATGTTTGAATAACTTTGACTCGCCTGCTTCCAACCAAGACAATGGTGTGTGGAACCTTCTCCCATATAGGGCCTCGAAAGGCGACATTCCAATACTTGCTGGAAAACTGTTATTATATGCAAACTCTACCATGTACAGGTGATCCTCCAAATGTTTTTCGAAATCTAGGACGCACATGCGGAGCATGTCCTCCATCGTCCTATTGACCCTCTCGATCTGACCATCCATTTGCGGATGGAAGGCTATGCTGAAACTCAGCTTAGTTCAAAACAACTTATACACCAGCCTCCAATCATTGGACGTGAAGCGGCCATCTTGGTCACTAACAATACTGCGGGGCACACTGTTGCACGCTAGGGTTCGAAGAAAATAAACGCAACCGAACTAGCAACCCGATGAGGCAAGTATACCTATCGAATTGTAGCAAGGGGACACAAGTGTCGTATTGAAATCCGGGAACTGTTGGCTTAGCTTACTCACACGAACGCTATTATCTTATCGACGGAAAAACTAGGGTTTTAGAAAATCTAAGTGCAAGGGAGAAAGTAAAGCTATATTAGAAAGAGAAACACCGCAATTAAGTAAAGCTATTTAGCAAAGAACTATGCTAGAAAGGAAACTACTGCAGTTAATTAAAGAGCACAAGTTAGGCGATTACTACGAAAGGTAGAAAATATGAAATGGAAATGCACCCAATCAAGATTCACCTTGGCTAAAGACGATTAAGAAAATGCGATAAAAATCTGAACTTAATAGGATAAAGGTCCTTGACCGTGGAGGTTCCTAAAGCTTGAACAAGCTTCTCTCGAAGTCGTGCCCAACTGAGTTTAGGAAGGTCCGACCGACTCTCGTCTAAATCGGAGGCCTAAAACTCACTTTATGCGGTGAACCCCACTATTGGATTTTACTCCAATCCGGGAGATTTGGACGTCTGCCTCTCTCGAGGGGTGCGTACAACTCCCTTTACTCTTGAATGCTCACTTCATTCTTTCGTCCTCTCGGCTAGCCCAGAATGAAAGCAAAGGCGGGGAGTATATATTGAAAATATACCTCCAACCCGTGATTAATCAAAAGTAATTCAAGGCCCTAACCTAAAAAAGAAAAGATTAATTAAAACATCATAACATAATCGCTCTAACCTCGGATCATCAAGATCGAGTACAAGGAGGATTAGTTAATCATACTGGAGTGGAGGAGGGGAGATGAGTAGAAAAGCATATAAAGGAACACAAGTAAAGGAAGAACACTTTTATTAATGAAAAAAGGCAAGTTACACTATTGAAATTGAAATTACAAGTGCATGAAAATTAAATCCTATTCTAGCCCTATATTAAGCACTAAGCAACACTAAAGATTACAAAGAAAGCTAGGGCAACTAAATATTAAACCATGATTAAGCAAAAATTACAAAGGAAGAGAGAGAGAGAGAGAAAGCATAAAAAACTCAAGAACCAAAGGGGCAGCACCTCCCCCTCTCAACCAAAGCTTCTGAAAGGGGGAGGGGGGGCTCAATTTATAGAAAATTTTCTCGGGTTGGTCACGCCCTCCGACACGCCCTAGGGGGGGCGTTTCAGGGGGCGTGACAGTACTATGTTGACCTCGGGCTCTGGATTCTGGCGGGAGGGATGATTGCTTCGGTACGTCGGTGGTCACGCCCTAGGTCACACCCGTGACAGGGGGGCGTGACAGGCACGTCATGTCCAAATCATTGGTCGGAAATCCGTCAGTCACCGAAAAAGGAGGGTGTCACGCCCATGTCACGGGCGTGACATGGGGCGTGACAGTACTGTTTGCGTGCTGAGGCGGAACGACATTTAATGCGGCGGCAGGCTTTGCGGCAGAGGGCGACACGCCCCTAGTCACGCCTGGTGACACGCCTAGTGAGGGCGTGTCTTGGGGCGTGACAGCAGTTTTTGACCATTTTCTATCCCTTCTAACAGGTGTCCTCGGGATCGGGTGACACGCCCTAGGTCACGCCCAGGGAGGGCGTGACAGGGGGGCGTGACAGGTCATTTTGGCAATTTTTCTGGAAACCTGCAAAAAGACAGAAAAAAGTTAGTGGCAATAAAATTTACATAAAAAGGATAAAAATAAACTAATAATAGACATAATTTGTACAATATAAAATATAAAATACGATAATAGTTTAGGCTACAAAACGTATTATCAAATTCCCCCAAGCTTAAGCTTTGCTTGTCCCCAAGCAAAAATATAAAAACTAGAAATTTATAAAAAGGACTAATCAAAAAGTTCTAATTATGCCTACACAAGTACTATGCGAAATTCTAAGTAGGGAAAAAGGTGAAATGTAAGTCTAAAACAATTATTTAGGTATGGTAAAACTTTTATAAACTTTACTTAATAAAAACAAATCATCCAAAATTTTAACGAGATTTTTTTAAATGGACTTAAGCAAAGCAACGAAAATGAAAAACACGCATTGAGCTGTTACTAGATCCAAGCAACGCATTATAATTATATCAATTTAATTAACAAAAATCTAGGTTTAAATCCAAAACTAAAACTGATTTACTGTTTTTCTTTTCTTAGTTATTAAATAAAAATCAACAAGCGTGAATCAAAAGGACTTAAATAGGACAGAAACATTTGGCTTAGGAATATGATCAGGAGTGGAATTCAAAGATAAACGTGAAGGTTTTAAAATCACACTAAACCAAAGCAAAGAGTTTCAAAATCTTTATAAAAATATATACACACATTCTTTTTCTTCTTTTTCATTTTTTTTTCTTTTTTTTTCAAAACAAAGGCCATAAATATTTTTTATTTTCCTTTTTGAGTCGGCCAAACAAAAATAAACATCACTTTCGAACATACTTTTTTTTTTTGAAAACCTTTCTCCCACAAAAATCACAAAATACCCTATCAAAATCGTCAAAATAATTTATGAAACTCAAAAAGGCTAGTGTGATTCGATAGGTTGGAAATTTTGGCTTTGGTGAAACTGAAATGAAGGGAGGAGCTATCAAATGAAATCGGAAAAAGGCTCAAAAATGGCTAACTAGCGGTAAAAGTTTTTAGGTTGGCAAGAAAGCTCAAACGAAAACAAAAACGGCCTAAATCATTTTCACGCTTTTGAATTTATTTAAAACAAAGGTTTGAAAATTTTTCAAAAAGCGAGTCCTAGATAATAAAGGAAGATTGATGAAATTAACTTGAAAATAGAAATAATAGGTGACTTGGATCGTTCACATCTACTACGTTATTCAAAAGTTGACTTTACAAAAATTATTCAAAAACGAAAAAGAAAATAGTGGATGATGAATTTTTAAGAAAGTAAAGGAAATAAACAACAAAAAACCATAATAGAAATGCGAGTTTTAGAAAAATATTTCACCTTAACATGCTACCGCGAATTAGAAACACAACATGACCAACATTTTACTTGTGAAACATAATAAAAAGAACGATTAGAAATATTATAATTAACTAAGTTGTTTATAGGAGATTTTGAGTAAAACAAAACTAAAAACTAGGGGTACTATTGAAATACCAAAATGTCTAAACTATTCAAAAACACATATATTTTTTTTTAATTTTGAGAAATATTCTCTTTTTGTTTTGGTTTTTTAGAAAAATTTTTTTTCTCTTTTTTTTTTGGAGTTTTAAGATATTCATTTTTTTTATTAGTTTGGAAATATTTAAAATATATACAAAAAGAAAAATATTTACACTAAGCAAAAGTGAAGGAGGAAGTCCTCCCCCAAGCTTAAAACAGACATTGTCCTCAATGGCTAAAGAAGGGGGTTGGAGAAGGAGAGGAAAATAAAGTACAGAATTGAAAGACAGAATTGAAATACAGGTACTTCCCCGGATTTATTTGCTACGAAAGCTGAGTGATGCCGCTCCCCGAATGTCTTCTTTGGACTTTGTGATGGATTCAGCAATGTTGGAGCAGGCGATCGCAGAAGCTTCAGCTTGTCGGAGCTGTCCGAGGCAAAAATTGTAAAATAAAGAAAACAGAAAAAGATAACTTGGGTTGCCTCCCAAGAGGGCCCTTTGGTTAAAGCGTCGTTGAGCTCGACGCATCAAAAAAATAATATTGTCCAAAAATATTGTTGTCCCGAAATAAAATTGTTTTTAGCAAAAAATTAAAAGTTTCAGATTAGAGTTCGTGAAGCAGAAACTTAATAATGTTTGGACTGACATCATCATCACCAGAGAAATACAGTTTAAGACGCTGACCATTTACTTTGAAATTACCCTTATCAGGGTGAGAAATTAAAACAGTTCCATAAGGAAATACTTCTAAAACAGAAAACGGGCCAGACCAGCGAGATTTTAATTTGCCCAGAAATAAACGTAAACGAGAATTATATAAAAGGACTTGGTCGCCCGGCTTAAAGTTTTTAGGGTGCCTTAAGTGTTTATCGTGTAAACGCTTCGTCCGCTCTTTATAAAGTTTATTATTTTCATAAGCATAAGAGCGCCACTCGTCGAGTTCTTTTAGTTGAAATTTTCGAAGGTCACCGACTGAGTGGGGATCGAAGTTTAAAAATTTTAAGGCCCAAAAGGCACGGTGTTCTAACTCTACGGGCAGATGGCACGATTTTCCATAGACCAGCCGATACGGCGTACATCCGAGGGCAGTTTTGTACGCTGTTCGGTAGGCCCATAGAGCATCGTCAAGTTTGGTTGACTAGTCTTTTCTAGAAGTTGAAACAGTCTTTTCTAATATTCTTTTTATTTCTCTATTAACTACTTCGACTTGACCGTTAGTTTGGGGGTGGTAGGCAGTGGACAGTTTATGCGTAACGCCGTATTTAGTAAGGATTTTTGAAAATTGCGCGTTACAGAAATGGGAACCCCTATCGCTAACGATTGCGCGTGGCGTACCGAATCTAGAAAATAATTTTTTTAAAAAACGTGACTACAACTCGTGAGTCGTTCGTAGGAAGAGCTTGGGCCTCAGCCCATCGTGAAACATAATCAACAGCAACTAAAATATATTTGTTTCCGAAGCTAGAAGGAAGGGGGCAAACAAAATCAATTCCCCAGAGGTCGAAAATTTCGCACTCTAAGAAATAATTTTGCGGCATTTCATTTTTATTAGAGATGTTGCCCGACCGTTGGCAACTATCACACCTGCTCACAAAGGCTTGCGCGTCCTTAAACAGGCTAGGCCAGTAAAAGCCCGCGCAAAGCACCTTTTGAGCGGTGCGAGCAGCTTGATAGTGCCCACCTGTCGGGCCTTAATGCAAATGTTTTAGAATATCGATTCCTTCCTCAAAAGAAACACATCTCCTTATCACTTGATCCGCACAAATTTTGAAAAGATGCGGGTCTTCCCAAAAGTAGTTCTTCAGCTCAGAAAAGAATTTCTTCTTTTGTTGAGAGGAGAACTCTCTTGGGAGCACTCGGGCCACTAGATAGTTGGCGATGTGCGCGAACCAAGGAGAAGTAGATGTATTAACTAAAAGCAGCTTCTCATTAGGAAAATAGTCATTAAAAGATTTTTCATTTAATTTTTTTATAAAGGGGTTATCTAATCTTGATAAATGGTTGGCGGCCAAGTTCTCGGCTCCTCGCTTATCACGGATCTCTAAGTCAAACTCCTGGAGGAGTAAGACCCAGCGAATCAAGCGAGGCTTGGCATCTGTTTTGGCAAGAAGGTACTTGAGGGCCGAGTGGTCCGTAAAAACAATGATTTTTGAAAGAGTAATGTAAGGGCGGAATTTATCAAACGCAAATACTACAGCTAAGAGCTCCTTCTCGGTTGTGGTGTAATTTTCTTGTGCAGATGTGAGGGTTTTACTAGCATAATAGATGGGGTGGAAGTTCTTAGATATGCATTGACCTAATACGGCCCCCACCGCAAAACTACTCGCATCGCACATCATCTCGAAAGGAAGGTCCCACACCGGAGCTATTATAATCGGTGCGTTAATTAACTTTTCTTTAATTAATTCAAAGGCAGAAATACAAGATTCATCAAAAATGAATGGAGCGTCTTTTTCTAAGAGATGGGTGAGGGGCTTAGTGATCTTGGAGAAGTCCTTTATAAAACGACGATAAAAACCAGCGTGGCCTAGGAAACTTCTTATAGCTTTTATGTTTGTAGGTGGCGGCAACTTCTCAATAACTTCTATCTTGGCAACGTCTACCTCAATACCTTTAGCAGAAATTTTATGACCCAAAACTAACCCTTCCCTCACCATAAAATGGCATTTTTCCCAATTTAGGGCAAGGTTAGTTTCTTCGCATCGTTCTAAGACTTTTTCGAGGTTTTCTAAACATCTATCGAAGGAATCGCCGAACACGGAGAAATCGTCCATGAATACCTCCATAATGCTTTCTACGTACTTGTCAAATATTGCGAGCATACATCGCTGGAATGTAGCTGGCGCATTGCATAATCCAAACAGCATTCTTCGGTACGCGAAGGTGCCGAAGGGACAAGTAAACGTAGTTTTCTCTTGGTCCTCGGGAGAGATGGGTATTTGAAAGTACCCCGAGAGGCCATCGAGAAAACAATAAAAGCTATGGCCGGAGAGACGTTCTAAAATCTGGTCGATAAACGGTAAAGGGAAGTGGTCCTTGCGGGTGGCGTCATTTAACTTACGGTAATCTATGCACATATGCCAACCCGTCACCGTCCGCGTCGGGATTAATTCATTATTCTCATTACTAACTACGGTTATCCCTCCCTTCTTTGGAACTACCTGAACGGGGCTAACCCACTTACTATCCGATATAGGGTAGATAATTCCTGCGTCTAATAGTTTCATAACCTCGCCCTTAACTACTTCTTTCATATTCGGGTTTATACGGTGCTGAGGTTGGATAGAGTTACGCGAATTATCTTCCATTAAAATTTTATGTGTACAGAAAGATGGGCTTATGCCCTTGATATCAGAAATTTGCCAAGCAATAGCCCAGCGATGCTTACGTCGAACTAGAAGAAGTTTATCGTTCTGCGTATCCGTGAGGTAGGCCGAAACGATAACTGGTAACTTGGAGTCTTTTTCTAAGAAAGCATACTTAAGGTGTTCGGGAAGTTCTTTAAGTTCTAGGGTAGGGGGTTCTTCATAAGAGGATTTTGAGATTCTTTCTTTTTCAAAAATAATATCTTCATAAACTTGTTTATAAGGAACGTAATAAGGGGTGGGGCTAGCAGCCAAGACAGCTTCTTGTAAAGATTCAGTGGGAAGAAAAGAGGAAGAACAAAAATCCGAAAATTCTTTTTCAAACTCAGAAAGACAATAAGAAGATTCATCACTTCCTTGCAGTGATTCCGTTGTAAGAGAAGAGGAGCAAAAAGTATAAAATTCTTTTCCAAAGTCGGAGAGGCAGTAGGAAGAATCATCACTCATGGCATCTACAAAAAAACATGAGTCATCGTTCGCTAAGGTGTTCTTCATCGAAGGGGTGATAGAATTTGTGACTTCGTCGTCGCCTACTCGAAGAAAGAGCTTACCATTGCTTACGTCAATGATGGCTCGGGAGGTGGCAAGGAAGGGTCGGCCAAGGATCAGGGGAACCTCGACGTCTTCTTCGATGTCCAAAATGACAAAGTCCACCGGGAAGATGAACTTGTCGACTTTCACTAGAACGTCCTCCACTATTCCTAACGGGTACTTGACGGATCTATCAGCTAGCTGGATACTCATACGCGTGGGGTTAAGGCTACCAATCCCTAACTTTTTGAACAACGAAAAGGGCATCAGGTTTATACTCGTGCCTAAGTCGGCTAATGCGTGTTTAACAAAAAGATCACCGAAGACACACGGGATAGAGAAACTACCCGGGTCACTGATTTTCTTCGGCAAACCGTTTGTTAAAACGGCGGAGCACTCGGCGTTTAGCGTGACGTGCGAAAGATTCTCTAACTTCTTCTTGTTTGTGAGGAGGTCTTTAAGATATTTGGCGTATTTCGGCATCTGCGAAATAGCCTCGTGGAAGGGAAGATTAATGTGGATTTGTTTGAAGATTTCTAAGAAGCGGGAGTACTGATCATCTTGACGTTGTCTATTAAGTTCAGAGGGGTATGGAGGAGTTGAATTATTTTTGAAGATGGGTGGTGGAGTGAGATTATTTTCTAAAGCGGGGGTGATTACTTCTTCAGCAGATGGCGGAATTTTTAAAATGGGAGCGGAGCTTTGATTTTTAAAAACGGGAGCAGAGCTTTGATTTTTAGAGGCGGGAGCGGAGCTTGCCTCGGGCTCTTCACTTACCATATCGGAGACTTGCTTCCCACTCCGAAGAGTTATAGCTTTCGCTTGCTCTCTCGGGTTGGGTTCGGTATTAGAAGGAAGAGACCCTGCGGGTCGCTCAGAAATTATTTTCGCGAGCTATCCTACCTGATTTTCTAGACTTTTTACGCTTCCGGTTAAAGTTCTTATGGTAGCGTCATTTGTGGTGATGTATTTAGAAAGTAATTCCTCCAAGCTTGGAGGTTTTGGGTAATTTTGAAGAAGTGGTGGTGGTGGTGGTGGTGCAGAAAAATCATTTTGCGGGGGTGGGCGCATCGCATTCGATGGATTACTCCATGAAAAGTTCTAAAGGTTTCTTAAAGCAGGATTATAACTATTCGGAAAATTAAAACCAGGCGGATGAAAATTCGCAGCAGAAAAATTATTAAAAGCAGTTCTAGGCATATTATTAACATAATCTAAATGTTCTGGAGTAGGGGTTGCAGATTCCCATACCTGAGGGGCGGAGGTAGCAGTCATCTCCGTGATTTTTTTGCTTAGGATTTCTACTTGCAGAGCGAGCTGGGAGACGTTGTCCACTTCATAGATACCTGCAGGCTTGTTCGGGCGGGACCTAGGCACATTCCACTGATAAGTGTTCATGGCCATGTCCTCAAAAAGCTCAAGAGCGGCTTCCGGGGTCTTATGATTTAAAGTACCGCCAGAAGCTGCGTCTATCATTTGCTTCGTGCTTTGATTTAGCCCGTTATAAAACGTCTGCACTTGTAACCATACAGGCAGCGCGTGATGTGGGCATTGTCTTAATAATTCTTTAAATCTCTCCCGGGTTTCGTATAGGGTTTCAGAGTCTATTTGTCCGAAGGCAGAGATGTCGTTCCTAAGTTTTGCAGTTTTAGCTGGCGGAAAATACTTCGCCAAAAATTTTTCAGTTAATTCATTCCAAGTGGTTATGCTATTTTTCGGAAGTGTGTTCAGCCACTGCTTAGCTTTAGTTCTTAGAGAGAAGGGGAAGAGTCTTAGCCTGATCGCATCATTTGTGACACCATTTATCTTGAAGGTGTCGCAAATTTCAAGAAAGCTAGCTATATGTGCGTTCGGATCTTCATCTTGAAGTCCGTCAAATTGCACATATTGCTGCACCATTTGAATTATGCTAGGCTTTAGTTCGAAGTTATTATTTTCTATAGCGGGGCGGACTATAGTTGATTCTGTTCCCTCGAGGTTCGGTCGTGCATAATAGGACATAGTCCTTTGCATGGCTTCATCTACGTTGGGTTCTTCCATTCTTAAAGTAGCAAATGACTCGGAGTCCTCAACCGGCACTTGGATAGTAGGACCTTGAAATCGCGATCTTCTCCGAAGAGTACGCTCAATTTCGTGGTCCAAGTCCAAAATAACCGACGGACTCCCGCGGGTCATGCACTAAAAGAACAGAAAAGAAGAAGAGGAAGAGAAAAAGGATAAACTAGAAAAAAGATTAGAAATTTATTTTTTTGAAATAGATTTTTTTTTTATAGATTAACTCCCGAACTTCCCAAGGACTACCCCGTGAAGGGTTCGCAAGGTACTAGACAAGACAGTGGCGCTTAAAGCCCTTTGCCCTTTTCGAGAGAATTAGGTGGCGTAGAAAAATTGTGAGGTTGGTTTCTATTAAGAGCGGTGATAAATTTTTTTTGATTTTTTTTAAAATTTTAAAGAAAGAGGATGAGAAAGAGAAGAGATAAAATTAATAGGTTCGTGTTTTCAAAATATCAACGGAAGTTGGTTCCCCGGCAACGGCGCCAAAAACTTGTTGCGCGCTAGGGTTCGAAGAAAATAAACGCAACCGAACTAGCAACCCGATGAGGCAAGTATACCTATCGAATTGTAGCAAGGGGACACAAGTGTCGTATTGAAATCCGGGAACTGTTGGCTAAGCTTACTCACACGAACGCTATTATCTTATCGACGGAAAAACTAGGGTTTTAGAAAATCTAAGTGCAAGGGAGAAAGTAAAGCTATACTAGAAAGAGAAACACCACAATTAAGTAAAGCTATTCAGCAAAGAACTATGCTAGAAAGGAAACTACGGCAGTTAATTAAAGAGCACAAGTTAGGCGATTACTACGAAAGGTTGAAAATATGAAATGGAAATGCACCCAATCAAGATTCACCTTGGCTAAAGACGATTAAGAAAATGCGATAAAAATCTGAACTTAATAGGATAAAGGTCCTTGACCGTGGAGATTCCTAAAGCTTGAACACGCTTCTCTCGAAGTCGTGCCCAACTGAGTTTAGGAAGGTCCGACCGACTCTCGTCTAAATCGGAGGCCTAAAACTCGCTTTATGCGGTGAACCCCACTATTGGATTTTACTCCAATCCGGGAGATTTGGACGCCTGCCTCTCTCGAGGGGTGCGTACAACTCCCTTTACTCTTGAATGCTCACTTCATTCTTTCGGCCTCTCGGCTAGCCCAGAATGAAAGCAAAGGCGGGGAGTATATATCGAAAATATACCTCCAACCCGTGATTAATCAAAAGTAATTCAAGGCCCTAACCTAAAAAGAAAAGATTAATTAAAACATCATAACATAATCGCTCTAACCTCGGATCATCAAGATCGAGTACAAGGAGGATTAGTTAATCATAATGGAGTGGAGGAGTGGAGATGAGTAGAAAAGCATATAAAGGAACAAAAGTAAAGGAAGAACACTTTTATTAATGAAAAAAGGCAAGTTACACTATTGAAATTGAAATTACAAGTGCATGAAAATTAAATCCTATTCTAGCCCTATATTAAGCACTAAGCAACACTAAAGATTACAAAGAAAGCTAGGGCAACTAAATATTAAACCATGATTAAGCAAAAATTACAAAGGAAGAGAGAGAGAGAGAGAGAGAGAGAGAGAAAGCATAAAAAACTCAAGAACCAAAGGGGCAGCACCTCCCCCTCTCAACCAAAGCTTCTGAAATGGGGAGGGGGGCTCAATTTATAGAAAATTTTCACGGGTTAATCACGCCCTCCGACATGCCCTAGGGGGGCGTGTCAGGGGGCGTGACAGTACTATGTTGACCTCGGGCTCTGGATTCTGGCGGGAGGGATGATTGCTTCGGTACGTCGGTGGTCACGCCCTAGGTCACGCCCGTGACAGGGGGGCGTGACAGGCACGTCATGTCCAAATCATTGGTCGGAAATCCGTCAGTCACCGAAAAAGGAGGGTGTCACGCCCATGTCACGGGCGTGACATGGGGCGTGACAGTACTGTTTGCATGCTGAGGCGGAACAGCATTTAATGCGGCGGCAGGCTTTGCGGCAGAGGGCGACACGCCCCTAGTCACGCATGGTGACACGCCCAGTGAGGGCGTGTCATGGGGCGTGACAACGGTTTTTGACCATTTTCTATCCCTTCCAGCAGGTGTCCTTGGGATCGGGTGACACGCCCTAGGTCATGCCCAGGGAGGGCGTGACAGGGGGCGTGACAGGTCATTTTGGCAATTTTTCTGGAAACCTGCAAAAAGACAGGAAAAAGTTAGTGGCAATAAAATTTACATAAAAAGGATAAAAATAAACTAATAATAGACAAAATTTGTACAATATAAAATATAAAATACGATAATAGTTTAGGCTACAAAACGTATTATCACACACCATGTAACCGTACAATATTATCCACATAGAGCATGGCTAACTTTTCCACCGGATCTTACTTTTTATTCGGAATGAAATGCGACACTTTTGTCAATCTATCTACGACCACCCAAATGACATCATTTCCCTTCTGCGACTTTGGCAAACCGTGCACAAAATCCATGGATATGTCGTCGAACTTCCATTCCGGGATAGGCAAGGACTTTAAGAAACCTCCGGGCTTCTGGCACTCCGCCTTTACTAAGGCACATGTTTGGCACTTTGCCACATACAGTGCTACGTCCTTCTTCAGCCCTAGCCACCAGAATAACTTCTTCATGTCCCTATACATCTTCGTGCTCACCGGGTGGATTGAGTACTTGGTATGATGAGCCTCGTACATCAACTCCTCCCGAAGACTATCCGCACTAGGAATGCATAGGCGACCATCCTTCCTTAGCAGTCCATCCACAACTGCAAACTCGGAATTTGACCCATCCAACGATTCATCGAATTCCTGCTTTATACTGCTATCCTGAACCAAAGCCCGTCTAATCCTATCAGCTAGGTCATACTGCACCTCTGAGAGTGAAGGGATAGATACTACTCTAGAGGGGGGGTGAATAGAGTTATCAAATTTTGCACTAGACAAAACTTAATGGTCTACCCAACTCCCTTGAAGTGAAGTGCGGAATGAAAAGATTATAGATATTGATTTAACCTTAAAGCCTAACACAAGTGATGTGCACAAACTCAAGCTAACTGTAATTACAGTTAAGGCTTGGAAAACCTAATCAGCAACTAGCAATCCTAGTTATATCTATTCACAGCCACAATGCAGGAATTAAACAAGTGAATCCAGACAACACAAGGAAATTTATAGTGGTTCCCCAAACAACTTGGGTACGTCCACTCTTCTACCCACAAGGTAGGAATCCACTCAGGTTTTTGATCAGGTGCCCTGCCACCAACAGGATCTGCTTCAGGTAGATCCAGAAACCCTTTAGACTTTTGATCAGGTGTCTAAAAACCAAGCACAGGTTTTTGATCAGGTGCCCTGCCACCAAGGGATACTTTTAAAGGGAGTAATAACCCTGTACAGGAGGGGGAAGAAGGTTAAGATGTCTTCTCTATTTTACAAAGATTAGAGAAGCACAAAAACTTGCACTGAGCTAGAAAGCTCTAAAGAATCAAGGCTCCCCCAGGCTCAAAGATGTCCAGGTGAAGTCTTGCTTCAATGCAGAAAACTCTTCAGAAAACTCTGAAGGAAAAACTACAAGAAGATAAAAAATAATAAAATTAAAGATCTTCAAGCAGCTATCTTCTTCTTCTTCTTCTTTAAAAGAACTCTGAGTTTGAACATCCTGAAAGCAGGAGAACTCAGGTTGAAGAAGAGTAGAAGATCTTAACACTTCTCAGTTAGATGGAAATTGCTGAGAGCAGAAGACTTGATCTTGATGAAGGCTTGAATGCTTTAAAATATCTGGTTAACTAGTTAGCTATGTGCTAGCTTGAATCCTTCTTCAAAGGGTCCTTTATATAACATCAGCAAGCAACGGCTCTCTTTAATTTGAATTACTTGTCTTCTTCTGAGACTTGAGACCTGGGCTGTAAATATCAAGAAGACAAAACAATCTCTGCAGCAGAAACATTCTATAAAAGGAATAACCCTTTTTCTAGGAAGCTGCAGGAAGCAATTTGATAATAAATTACTAAATAAAGTCATATCAGAAACAAACTCTTTATAGCAAAAAGAAGACTTTCCAGTCTAACGGCTATAAAGGGCTGACAGCAGATAAAGTAATTTATAATGTCAGCTAATAAGACAAACAACTTTATCTAAAAAGATTTTACACAGGCAAAAAGAATAGAGCAGATATGCCTGGAAATATTATCATAAAATCTCAAAACAACTTGCCAGAAAATGTATTAATTAATTAAATATAATAAATAAATACAAAATATAAAGGCAGACAGAAAGCGTCGAATGACCTTCGGAGATCGTCGACCGATGCACGGAGATCGTCGAACTATCGGACAGATAGTCGAACGATCCAAATAGTCGAACTATCAAAGGAGATAGTCGAACTATCACAGCAGATAGTCAAACTACCAGAAGATAGTCAAACTATCAGATAGTCGACCTATCAACAGATAGTCGAACTATCAGGGCAAAACAGATAGTCGAGCTATCAACAGATAGTCGAGCTATCAGATAGTCGACCTATCAACAGATAGTCGAACTATCAAAAACAAACAGATAGTCGACCTATCAATAGATAGTCAAACTATCAGATAGTCGAACTATCAAAACAGATAGTCGAACTATCAAGTGAGAATACATAGTCGACCTATCAACAGATAGTCGAGCTATCAGATAGTCGACCTATCAACAGATAGTCGAACTATCAAAACCAAACAGATAGTCGACCTATCAACAGATAGTCGAACTATCAGATAGTCGACCTATCCAAGCAGATAGTCGAACTATCAAAGACAAAGAGATAGTCGACCTATCAACAGATAGTCGAACTATCAGATAGTCGACTTATCCAAGCAGATAGTCGAACTATCAAAGCACACAGATAGTCGAACTATCAACCGATAGTCGAACTATCCTCGCAGACTGAAAGTCGAACAACTGATAGACGATCGTCGAACAGTTAGTCGACGATAGTCGAGCGGCGTTCGACGATAGTCGAACGAACAAACAACTTAACCAAATTCTCAATCTGGAAAAGTGAGGACTCTACAGCTAGACTACTAACCACTGACCATAGATAATTCTTGGGTCAAGGAGCAAAAAGGACAAGACTAAACTCAAATCAAACTAGGGTACCAACAATCTCCCCCTATTTGAGTTAAGTCTCTTAAAAACTAAAACACAGAGCTAGCTAATAAAACACTATAAACAATACAGGAAATAGATAGCAATTAACTAGCAGATATCAAACAGATAGATAATAGACAAATATAACACAGCAGTCAATCAAACTATTAAGAGTCTTCAGAGTCTGGCAAGGGGGCAGAGGAACTAGGAACAAAAGAAATTTTCCTTAGAGGATCAACAGCTTCTTTCTTTGACAGCTTCAAGTCCTGCACACCAATGATCTTCAATTCTGCAGCTCTTGGGACTACTGCTTCAGGATGCTTTTCCATATATTTTGAGGGGTCAAATACATCAGGATTAACCTGGAACTTTTCAAACTCTTTCTTTCTGAAAGCAGACATGGTGGTTAAACCAGTAGTATCTTTTCCTTCTGCTTTTGCTTTTCTTATTTGAGCTGCTCCAACAAGTTTGTGAAAACGAGCCATCCTAAAGTTAGGATCAAGCTCTGGACTTTTATAAACAGGCTCAGGAGGAGCAGCATCTGATTCTTTATCTAGATAAGACATTGGAGCAGACTTAGCAAAAGGTTCTTGCTAGAATTTTAAAACAAAGTAAACTACTTACCTTTTAAAACAACTTTCTCAGACTGAACTGGTATTGAAGATGGAACTCTTTTCTTTGGAGAAGGAGGAGGGGAAAAAGTTGGTCTTTGAACCACAACCTCCTTCACTTGTCTTTGAGAACCAGAATACGATCTGCCTTGCGAGCTTTGATAACTTTTCCTTGGCTGAGGCTGAAAAGATGCAGATCTTCTAGAAGAGGCAGATGGATTAGCAGCTAGGTTCCCAGAGGCTCCTGCACTGGGAGGTGGAGGAGGGGGACCTCTGGGAGTCCATCTTGAAACAGGACTATCGTACCTCTTAGATCTTTTCCTCTCCTTCTGCTGGTTCTTGGAGAACCACATCCAGTGCTGAAATTCCTTTGACTTAGGGTCAATGCCCTTCAGAATATAATAAGGAGTATCATTGTCTTTACTGGGAGGAGGAGGAGCAGCAGCTTACCTTTTCTTTTGAGCAGCTTTCTTTTTCCTTGATTTCCCAGATACATCAGAATCATCCTCATCATCAGAGTGAGATGATGAAGGATTATCATAAGGATCATAGGCTTCAGAAACAGCCTTTTCTTTTAACTTCAGATCTGATTTCTCTCTTTCCTCTTCAATGGTATCTTGAGCCAGAAGGAAATCTAAGTCCAATCCTGGTGAATCATCCCAGATTGTTGACTTTTCAACTTGCGGCTCCTTTTCTTTCTCTTTTAACAAAGACTGTACTCTTAGATTCCAGGCAGCTCTTGCTTGTACTTCTTCCACACTCAGAACAGGAGTGTCATCTTTGACTTCATCTTGATTCTCAGACTCATCTTCTCTATCATCTAAAAAAGAATCCAATTCTTGATCTACTTGGATATCAGGAACAATTGGATCAGCTTCAGAAACAACTGCTATGATCTGAGCAGCTAAATCTTCTCTAATAAAATCTGTAGAATTATGAATACAGATCTGCTAAATAAGCAATAATCATTCCTTCAAGGTATTCACAAACTAGCAAATTAATTGACTCGTCAATAAATCGAATAAGTGAATTACCTTCATACTTGACCATCTCCCATGATTCATCTAGATATGAAGTTATAATACCTTCTAGGAATCGAGCAACCACAGGAGTGGTGAGATCTTCTAGGCAGACTTTTACAGCAATTTCAGATAGCATGATTCCATCAGCTATTTCCTTGTCAGATAACTCTGGAACTACTTCTTTTTCAGCTGGAGCAGACTCTTCCAGGGCTGTCATTACAGTATCTGTTATAGCTGGAAGGGAGGCAGGAGGTTCTGAGGCATCTTCACAGAACATCTCCCCCTGCCTGATTTCAGTGGAGACTGAAACCAGGCCCCTTGAGGAAGATGGCTCAGCAGATTTGGAAAGAGATTTGATGGTAGCGGTTAAGGTATCAATGGAGGATGCAAGGGGAGCGATTGCCTCTTCAATCATGGTTTTGATTGAAGGGGTAATCAATTCCACAATGCGGGAGATGAGTTCAGGAGTAATCTCAAAAGATGATGGATGTGTAGTGGATGGAGCTGCAGCAGATATGGTTGAAGTGCTGGGATGAAGAATGGTGTGGACAGGGGATTGAATGGGAGATGGAGCTGGAGAGTTAATTGGAGAATTAACTGGGGAATGAATGGGAGACTGAGGAGGAGTAGGAATCCTCTCAGATCCTAACAAATCAAAGCTAGGAGCAGATATCCTAGTCTGATGAGAAGGAAGAGGAGATGCTGGAGGGGAAGGAAGAACAACCGTAGTTGTTTCTCTAACAGGAGAAGGGGAAAGTCTTACTTCAGCTGAAGTTGATGGAACTTCAACTGAAGCAGACAACAAAGCAGAAGAGGAGGAGGGAAGAGAAAGAGCTGAGCCAGCTTCAACAGGGTGAGGAGCGACCGAATCGGTCCTGGTGCTCTCAGATGTTGCTGGAGCAACCCCTGTGAGAGCGGGTTTCACAAAGGTTCTCTTCCACTTGGAGAACAGGTTTGGATCCATCTTCTTGCTTGCGTTTATTGTTGTTGCGGTTGAACTCAGCAGCTGGGGGTACTTTTCCTTCAGGAAGATTCCAATAACCCTTCAGAGGGTAACTTCCTTCTTACCATTCTTTTTTCTTATTAAATCAAACATCACTCCTGCCCAATCTATCTTTTTCCGATTAACAATCGCACACATCAGTGCGAATTGTTGCCTTATTATATTATCATGAGCAGAGTGCTTACCGAGGAGCACTTTTCCTACCAACTCAGCAAGAAACTTGATCTTGAAAGGGAAATTTACTTTGAGCAGCTTCGTGGGAATGCCCTCTGCATGTCCCAGCTCTACTAACATTCTTCTGAATTCTTAAGCATCTTGCTCATAATCCTCTTCACCATTTATTAAACCAAAAATATCAGTCAGAACGGCCGGAGTTAGGATTACCTCTTCTCCGCCGATGGTGCCAGTCATCGAGTCGTCGGTGGAGGACGACGTGAAGGCCCATTCCTTGATCTCAGGTATATTTATCTTAATCCTTGAAGACATTAACCTCTCTAGTCCTTGATCCCTGCACAGTTGAAGAACTTCCACGATCCCGGCATCGCAGCAACTGAACGCGTCGAAATCAACGCTAAATCCAGCATCAAACTTCACAACTGCTAGAACTGCTGGAGAAACCGCCATTGATTCGCTGGAGAAAGCTCGAGAAGGACGGAGAAGACGAAAGAGACGAAGCGGCAGAAAATCACAAGCGGGAAGGCAGAATGCGAAAAGTCACGCTCCGTCGACGATAAAACAAAAGATCTTTTAACCTAGGTCGACTATCGGCTTTATATTAGACCGGAAATAGTCGATCTATTAAAAAGATACTAGACCCGATAGTCAAACGACCGTTCGACGATCGGCTCAGAAGCAGAGTAGTCGAGCCATCGTTCGACTATTTCTGGCTTCTCAAACAACAAGCTGTCGTCGTTCAGAGATCGACGATAAGCTCGCCCTGTTCGACGATCTTCGAATGTCGTTCGACGATCTTCAAACAGATAAACTATCATTAACCAGAGGTCGACGATAGGCTTAATCCGTTCGACGATCTTCGATCATCGTTCGACGATCTTCAAGCAGGTTTCAACATAGGCAGATATAGTCACACTTAGTCTCGTCCATTGATCATGCCTAATTGAACTAAAAAGAACAGATGCTTCTGTTCATCTAAAGGCTTGGTGAATATATCACCTCTCTGAAATTCAGTGGATATGAACTCAAGACAAATCTTGTTCTTTTCCACACAATCTCTCAGGAAATGGTGCCGAATCTCAATGTGCTTCGTTCTAGAGTGGTGCACTGGATTTTGTGCAATTGAGATAGCACTGGTACTATCACACATGATTTCGGTGTTCTTGTGTGAGTAACAATAATCCACAAGCTGGTTTTGAATCCACAGGATCTGTGAACAACAACTAGCAGCTGCTATATATTCAGCCTCTGCAGTTGAAGTTGAGACAGAAGCCTGCTTCTTACAGAACCAAGAGACCAATCTCTCTCCCAGGAACTGGCAAGTTCCTGAGGTGCTCTTCCTGTCAACTCTGCAACCAGCATAATCAGAATCAGAATATCTAATTAATTCAAATTCTGACTCAGCTGGGTACCAAAGTCCTAGACCTGGACATCCCTTCAGGTATCTCAGGATTCTCTTTAGAAGAATTAGATGAGATTCCTTGGGGTTGACCTGGAATCTAGCACAAAGGCATGTAGCAAACATTATATCAGGCCTACTTGCAGTTAGATATAATAGGGAACCAACAATGGCCTATAATTCTTTTGATCAACTGGCTTGCCGTGATCATCAGAGTCAATAACTACATTAGTAGCCATAGGTGTAGGCATTGCTGAAGCATCAGCCATCCCAAATTTCTTTACCAATTCCTTGGCATATTTGGATTGGGAGATGAAGATACCATCAGCATCTTGCTTAACTTGGAGACCAAGAAAGTAAGACAGCACACCCATACTACTCATCTCAAACTTAGAGTGCATCAGGTCAGAGAAACTTTTGCAAAGTTTGGGATCAGTGGAGCCAAATATAATATCATCTACATACACCTGAACTAACAGGATTGTGTCCTTGTGATGCTTGACGAAAAGGGTTCTATCAACTACTCCCCTAGTAAAGTTGTGCTCTAAAAGGAAACTAGCTAGAGTCTCATACCAGGCTCTGGGAGCTTGCTTTAGTCCATAAAGAGCTTTCTGCAACTTAAAAACATGTGAGGGCTGAGTTGAAGAAACAAACCCTGGTGGTTGTTCAACAAACACCTCTTCCTTGAGCTCACCATTTAGGAATGCACTTTTGACATCCATTTGGAACACCTTAAACTTCATGTAGGCTGCATAGGCCAAGAAGATCCTTATTGCTTCTAGCCTTGCAACAGGAGCAAAGGTTTAGTCATAATCTATACCTTCCTCCTGTCTGTAGCCCTGAGCTACAAGCCTTGCGTTATTCCTTACTATAATTCCATTTGCATCCAACTTGTTTCTATACACCCACTTGGTGCCTATGATCAGTTGGCCTTTAGGTCTTGGAACCAAAGTCCAAACTTTACATCTCTCAAACTGATTGAGTTCCTCTTGCATAGCAATGATCCAGTGGGGATCTAGCTCTGCATCTTTAAAGGTGAGGGGCTCAACCTGTGAGAGGAAACAAGCATGCATCACATCCTGTCGTAATTGGTGTCTTGTTTGCACACCAGCTGATATGTCTCCAACCACTTGAGATGTGGGGTGATCTCTAAGTGTGACAATATCAGCAGGTGGGATGTGATCTTCATCAACAGTTGGGATTAATTCCTCAGGAGGAATTTGATCTACTGTTGGTGGAACAACAATTGCTTCAGCAATGTCTTCATCACTGTCTGATTCAGTGATCTGAAGAGTTGATAGTTGAAGAATTTCTTGAGGGGCATCAGGTACCTGCAATGAACTGGAGGAAGGAGAATTTTCTTTCTCCTTGTAAAACATCTGATGCTCATCAAATGATACATGCACAGATTCTTCAATCTTACAGGTAGATTTGTTATAAACCCTATAAGCTTTGCTTACTTGGGAATATCCAAGCATGATTCCCATTGAAGCTTTTGCTTCAAACTTTCTAATATATTCTTTATTATTATTATGAATATAAACAATACAGCCAAAAACTCTAAAATAATTAATTTTAGGTTTCTTTCCCTTAAGCAACTCATAAGGAGTTTTACACTTAAGTTTGTGTATCAAACTTCTATTTAAGACATAATTGGCTGTACTAACAGCTTCTGCCCAATAGGAGAGAGGCATGTTAGCATCTGCCAACAATGTGCTAGCAGCTTCAATGAGTGTTCTATTCTTCCTTTCAACTACCCCATTTTGTTGAGGAGTTCTAAGAGCTGAGAAGCTATGTTTGATACCTTCTCTCTCACAGAATTCTTGCATGAGAAGAGAGTCAAACTCAGTACCATGATCACTTCTGATCAAGGCCACATGAGTAGAGTACTCAGTCTGCACACATAGTAGAAAGTCTGTAAGGGCTTTAAAGTTATCAGACTTAGTTCTCAAAAAGAAAACCCAACTGAACCTAGAGAAGTCATCTACAATTACTAAAGTGTAATACTTCCCTCCTAAACTCTGTACATTTATTGGGCCAAAAAGGTCCAAGTGTAATAGATACAGGATTCTAGGAGAATCACTCTTATTTACAGATTTAAAAGAGTTTTTGGTTTGCTTGCCTAGCTGACAAGCCTTGCATAGGCTCTCCTTCTTGTAGGGGCAAGAAGGTAAACCTCTAACAAGGTTGTGTTTAGATAACCTAGATATATTTTTAAGGTTAACATGACTAAGCCTCTTATGCCACAAAGAATTATTATTAATTGTTACTTCATTAAACAGGCAGATTTCAGAATGAGATGAATTGAAATCTACTAAATAAATATTACCTATTCTAATACCTACTAAAACAACATTATTATTTAAAGTAATATTACAAGAGGAGTTAGAAAATGAAACCTGGTAGCCAGCATCACATAGCTGGCTGACTGAAATCAAATTATGCTTCAGTCCATTGACATATGCAACTCTCTTGAAAGTAACTGCTCCAATTGTGATCTTGCCATAGCCTTCTGTCTGACCACAGCTGGAGTCTCCAAAGATAACCTTTGGGCCGAGCTTAGCTTTGAACTTTGACAGAAGATCTTTATTTCCTGTCATATGCTTAGAGCATCCACTATCCAAATACCACTTATTTTGAGTGATTGGATAGGCCTTCACCTGCAAGACATTTATTTAGATAGTGTGGACCCAGGTAACCTTGGGTCCCTTGTTTTTCACATAAGAAAAACTGGAAATATATGAGAATGCAGGCTGAGGGTGAAAACCTAGTGGGTGAGATCTCCTAGGTGGGATTCTCCATGCAGATGATGGGTCAACAAATCTAGGGTTTCTATTTTCATTTAGGTTTCTATGGTACTGATTATGATTTTGAAAATCATGTTGAAATCGTCGATCGACGTTCGACGATGGGCGCTCAGATCGTCGAGCTTCGTTCGACCATTGAGCTTCCGATCGTCGAGCGGCGTTCGACGCTCTTTGCATTTCTTTAAAAAATTTCTTTCTCTTTTCTCTCTTAGCTTTATTTAAAGTTTTATTAACTAGGTTTACTTGCTCAGTGTTCTTCATTCCACTAGCTGAAATGAAGTTTACTGGAGTTGAAAGATTATTTTTAAGTAGTACTGGGGGTTCACTGGGAGAAGCTCCTAAGCCTAGTTTGTCATTACCTGACCTAGTGTTAGTCATGCTGGTAATTTCTAGCAACTTAAGGCTTCTACCATTAAGTGATTCTTCTAGCCTCTTAGACTTAGCTAACTCCATTTTAAGAAATTTAATTTCTTCACTACAAGTAGTGAGATCTTCCTTTAACCTAATATTTTCAGTAGCTATTGATTCTGAGTCGGCTAACCAATTTCTAAGTTCTTTTATTTCCTTTTCAGAGCTAATCAAATCTAAGCATAAAGATTTAAATTCTAATTTAAATTCAGCTGAGGTAAAATCATAAGAAGAAAGTACCTCATCTTCTATAGGCATCTCTTCATCAGAATCAGAACTCTCTACAGTAGAGTGGTTGCTGCAGGCATCTATTGCCATTAGGCAAACTTCTTTTGCCTTCTTCTCTTCCTCATCCTCACTGGAGCTTGATGAGGAGGATTCTTCATCAGAATCACTCCAGGTTTCAGCAATGAAACCTCTCTCTTTCTTCTTGTTTTTGTAGGAGGATGGCTTGGAGTGCTTCCTGTGTTGTTTCTTTTCTTTTCTCTTGTCTTTGTTCTTCTCCTCTGGACACTCTGGCAAGATATGTCCAGGCTTCCTGCATCCATAACAAATAATTTCTTTAGCAGGAGAGCGATCATACCTTGGTTTGTCTTCATAGCGTGAAGACTTCTTTCTGAACTCCTTTCTCCCCATCTTGAGAAACCTCTTGGCAAACAATGCCATTAGTTCCTCATTTGATTGACTGCCTTCAGAAGCATCAGCAGCCTTAAGAGCTAGAGATTGCTCTTTTCTTGTTAGAGTAGGGGTCTTTGCTTCTGCTTCTGCTTCCCTTGTCTTCAGCACTTGCTCAAAGGATTTGAGCTTGTCGAGAAGAGCTTCAGTGGAGATCTCATTTGTACTTCTGGCTTCCTTGATGGGCCAGATCCTTAGATCCCATGTGCTAGGGAAGCACATAAGAATCTTATCATTGACCTCTGTCAATGATATGTCCTTGTCAAGGGTCCTCAGCTCATTGATGATTGAGCTGAGCCTGGTGTACATGGCTTCAACTGATTCAGCATCAGTTTTCTTGAAGTTCTCATACTGTGAGATCAGGATGGACCTTCTGTCCTTCCTTTCATCAGCTGAACCAGCTACAATCTGGTTCAGTGTATCCCACATGGCCTTTGCTGAGGAGCAGTCAGCAACCTTCTGGAATACCTCATCAGACATTGTCTGAGCCAGTATGTTCATTGCCTTGGCATCTGCTATTTTGGCCTTCTTGTACTCATCATTGTAATCTGGAGGAGGCACTGCACTCATATCAGATGATGAGGCAGTAGCAGCAGGTGCTCTTGGGGGACCTGACAAAATAGAAGCAAAGATGCTTTCATCAATAGAATTCATATATAATTTTATCCTTGCCTTCCAAATGCCAAACTTAGCTAAGTTGCATGCTGGAGGTCTGGTGCTAGAATAATCCTTGGACTGGGCCATGATAGTGAATATCTATAAGCTTTGGTATCTATCAGGATCTTGTGACTTAGGTGTTAGCCTATTCAGTCAGTCAACCTCCCTCTGATACCAATTGAAAGTGAAGGGATAGATACTACTCTAGAGGGGGGGTGAATAGAGTTATCAAATTTTGCACTAGACAAAACTTAATGGTCTACCCAACTCCCTTGGAGTGAAGTGCGGAATGAAAAGATTATAGATATTGATTTAACCTTAAAGCCTAACACAAGTGATGTGCACAAACTCAAGCTAACTGTAATTACAGTTAAGGCTTGGAAAACCTAATCAGCAACTAGCATTCCTAGTTATATCTATTCACAGCCACAATGCAGGAATTAAACAAGTGAATCCAGACGACACAAGGAAATTTATAGTGGTTCCCCAAACAACTTGGGTACGTCCACTCTTCTACCCACAAGGTAGGAATCCACTCAGGTTTTTGATAAGGTGCCCTGCCACCAACAGGATCTGCTTCAGGTAGATCCAGAAACCCTTTAGACTTTTGATCAGGTGTCTAAAAACCAAGCACAGGTTTTTGATCAGGTGCCCTGCCACCAAGGGATACTTTTGAAGGGAGTAATAACCCTGTACAGGAGGGGGAAGAAGGTTAAGATGTCTTCTCTATTTTACAAAGATTAGAGAAGCACAAAAACTTGCACTGAGCTAGAAAGCTCTAAAGAATCAAGGCTCCCTCTGGCTCAAAGATGTCCAGGTGAAGTCTTGCTTCAATGCAGAAAACTCTTCAGAAAACTCTGAAGGAAAAACTACAAGAAGATAAAAAATAATAAAATTAAAGATCTTCAAGCAGCTATCTTCTTCTTCTTCTTCTTCAAAAGAACTCTGAGTTTGAACTTCCTGAAAGCAGGAGAACTCAGGTTGAAGAAGAGTAGAAGATCTTAACACTTCTCAGTTAGATGGAAATTGCTGAGAGCAGAAGACTTGATCTTGATGAAGGATTGAATGCTTTAAATATCTGGTTAACTAGTTAGCTATGTGCTAGCTTGAATCCTTCTTCAAAGGGTCCTTTATATAACATCAGCAAGCAACGACTCTCTTTAATTTGAATTACTTGTCTTCTTCTGAGACTTGAGACCTGGGGTGTAAATATCAAGAAGACAAAACAATCTCTGCAGCAGAAACATTCTATAAAAGGAATAACCCTTTTTCTAGGAAGCTGCAAGAAGCAATTTGATAATAAAGTACTAAATAAAGTCATATCAGAAACAAACTCTTTATAGCAAAAAGAAGACTTTCCAGTCTAACGGCTATAAAGGGCTGACAGCAGATAAAGTAATTTATAATGTCAGCTAATAAGACAAACAACTTTATCTAAAAAGATTTTACACAGGCAAAAAGAATAGAGCAGATATGCCTGGAAATATTATCATAAAATCTCAAAACAACTTGCCAGAAAATGTATTAATTAATTAAATATAATAAATAAATACAAAATATAAAGGCAGACAGAAAGCGTCGAATGACCTTCGGAGATCGTCGACCGACGCACGGAGATCGTCGAACTATCGGACAGATAGTCGAACGATCCAGATAGTCGAACTATCAAAGGAGATAGTCGAACTATCACAGCAGTTAGTCGAACTACCAGAAGATAGTCGAACTATCAGATAGTCGACCTATCAACAGATAGTCGAACTATCAGGGCAAAACAGATAATCGAGCTATCAACAGATAGTCGAGCTATCAGATAGTCGACCTATCAACAGATAGTCGAACTATCAAAAACAAACAGATAGTCGACCTATCAACAGATAGTCGAACTATCAGATAGTCGAACTATCAAAACAGATAGTCGAACTATCAAGCGAGAACAGATAGTCGACCTATCAACAGATAGTCGAGCTATCAGATAGTCGACCTATCAACAGATAGTCGAACTATCAAAACCAAACAGATAGTCGACCTATCAACAGATAGTCGAACTATCAGATAGTCGACCTATCCAAGCAGATAGTCGAACTATCAAAGACAAACAGATAGTCGACCTATCAACAGATAGTCAAACTATCAGATAGTCGACTTATCCAAGCAGATAGTCGAACTATCAAAGCACACAGATAGTCGAACTATCAACCGATAGTCGAACTATCCTCGCAGACTGAAAGTCGAACAACTGATAGACGATCGTCGAACAGTTAGTCGACGATAGTCGAGCGGCGTTCGACGATAGTCGAACGAACAAACAACTTAACCAAATTCTCAATCTGGAAAAGTGAGGACTCTACAGCTAGACTACTAACCATTGACCATAGATAATTCTTGGGTCAAGGAGCAAAAAGGACAAGACTAAACTCAAATCAAACTAGGGTACCAACAACCTCCATCCAACACAATATTGCTTCAGTACTAGACTGCTTATGGACGCAAGAGATCTCCAAAGCCTCTAAATCACGGATTAATCTCTCATCATGCACCGCCAACCAGTTGGCCTGCGCCGGAGCCCTACGACTCAAAGCATCCGCCACTGCATTTCCTTTCCAAGGCACATAATGTATCTTGAAAGTGTAGTCCCCCAAGAACTCCATCCACCTTCGCGGCCTCATGTTCAGGTCCTTCTGATCTAATAAGTACTTAAGGCTCTTATGATCGGTGTAAATGTCGACCTTTACACCGTAGAGATTGTAAGATCCGGCTTCCCAATTTGGAAGCACACCCGAATATTATTCCCAGAACCGCCGCCTTATGGTGACACTAGCACATAGGCTAGTCGACACTGCAAGACGCCAATCCTGTCGGCTAATATGATCATATCCTAGAGAAATATGAGTAACAAAAGTAGTAAAAAGTCCACAGCCACAGCATATATATATATATATATGTGAAAAGAAATATGCATCAGTCAAGAAGGAGTACATAAATAATAAGGGCTTATGCCCTATACATCATATATATAAAATAAATCCCTCTCTCTCTCTCTTACAGCGGAAGACACTATCATCTCTAACTCATCCCACCTGTGGTAGCTCGGCAGTAGAAGTAGTAGTAGGTGGTAGTCGAACTGGCTCCTCAGGTCATATCACATCGCCCTGCTGGTCATGTTGGTACCCCATCTCCTCGAGCCCCTAAAAATAGTTGGTCACCGACCGTTAGTCAAAAGACTAAGTCGTTTCTTCCGCACCTTTCCCCGCAACTCCTAGGCACCGTACGGGAGGACGAAGCAGAAGGCAACAAGGGGTGGCAAGTATAAGCAGATGATAGTGGCCCTATACAAACAAGTATATGAGGGGTACAAGTAATACTACTCTAGCAGTTCTATGCAAGAGATTTAAGTACAGTAAAAGAAGAATAGGAAGTAGTATGCAAGTAGGAAACTGAAGTAAGTAAATGCTGAAGTAAAGGACAGTAAGAAAAGCTATACTACCATCACAGAAGTACCCTAACTTATATGAGTGCCCATACAAACATATAAGTTAGAGTTTTAAAATTTAACTTATCATATAAAAGAGCCCATACTAATTTGTATGATAAGGATCCATGAAGCATATGACCTAATATGAATGAATGCATGCGGTTATTATGAATCATGCATGTGCAACTCACACACAACGACTCTGTGATCACAGACCTTTAGTTCTCTCTTTTTAGAGCTAGCATCACTCTCTGGTACCACCGTTGTGGCTACGGTAGCAGTGGAGCGGGCGTCTCCACTCCTAGGGAGGTATGCACACTACCAAACCTAGACCTCCCATACGCCTCTATACATGTCCTAGGTGCACTCTAGAGTCTTGCGTACTAATTGCTGACTACCCGTCAGCCTTGTTGGGTCGGGTGTGCGTTTCTAGGGATTGTCCACAAGACCGCAGTATAAACAACCTACTGGCCCCTCAACCCACACACCTACCGGAGTCACCGTACTGCCATCAGTGTGACGATTGGCCCAATACCGCGTGACCCGCCACTAGTATGTTTATGTGCATGCAAGTATTATAACTCGATCTTTCAGCTCGCAGGACCAGCTTGTCCTGAATCCCTCCAACCCTATACATGTGAGAATATTACCATGAATCCCTCCAACCTAGTACGGGTGAGGATAATGATACGATGCCTAACCTATTAGGCTATTCTTGTCTACGGGCTATTATCCTCAATGACTTAAGATTAATCCCAGGACTGCCCAGGGTATACCCGATGAAGGGCTCTCGGGGGAACTAGGAACTATGATGGGCTGAAGCCCAAAGCTCCCTTTCTCAAGGATATTTACATTAGTGGATTCCTACCCATGATTCCCTTTTTGCTCTCATTATTACTCTTGGGCGATCCTAATGTTTTAAGATGTTATTGAAGGGGCGACGGTCTTCCGCCGGCCTCCACCTGGTTGCTATCCAAAGGCTTGCACTTTTTCTCTCGTCACTTAGACAACACTACTAACCAGGGTTATACTCCACTTGGGATCTCTAGCTCAACTGTTGATCCATCCCCCGGTGGTCTTTATAGTATAACCTACTTTCACTATGCGCAACCCATGACATAATACCACCCCGAAATAGAACTCCCAACTCCTTGAGCCTCCTGCCCCAAATGATTTATCCTAGGATTGTATGGACTAATCAAGTGAGCATATTGATTTACATAATTTTCTTAAGTCATTAAAGCCTCTAAATAAATCATTTAACTAATTCCCTAGGTCTTTTAATACATGAAGTAATACAAATTATAATCCACTGACCTAAGGAATTTCTCCTGAGTTGTATCATGGTAAAAAATTGTTGTCTATCAAAATTCATAATTTTCCTTTGAATATTTCTATTTATTCCTTAATTAATACAAAACTCACATAATTGCCATTTTCCAAATGAAGTATAAGGAATACATTACCCAAAATTCTAGGAAAATTACAGAGCATAATATCACTAATTTAAGGATAATGGCAGAGTTTCATTAACTTCTAAAATGTAGTGACCAACCAAATTCAATTCTTACTAATTTACCAAAATGCCATTATGCTAGTTTAAAAATTATTATGGCATCCAAAAATTTTGAGATAAGTATACAAGGCTAAGCATACATTTATACAGCACTAGAAATTTTGACAACATTTTCTGATGTATATTTTCATCATAAATAAATGATTTCCCAAAAGGGCAAAATGGTCAAAGGTACATACTATCATTATAGAATCAACTAATCAGGGCCATAAATTTTTCTAGGGATTAAATAAGACTCCCTTAATCTCTAGGCAAGATTTGAGAATTTTAACTCTCTAATGACCCTATTTTCAAAATTTTGTCCTTAAATGGCCTATCTTTCAAAAAATCCAAATAATAGGATTTTTGGAAGCAAGAATCCTATTATTAGGATTTTTGAAAGATAGGCCATTTAAGGATAAAAATTTGAAAATAGGGTTATTCAAGAGTTAAAATTCTCAAATCTTGCCCAAACTGGTATCACTTGAACAATCGATCATATGAGAAAGAAGTCCACAACACTGGGTCACCCCGCTCGAGCATTAGTTTGCGGAAAAACTATGCAGCGGAAGCAATGGTGTGCCCATGTGTAAAAAGTCACATAAAACAGTCCATTTAAGCAATGAGTTAGGCCAATTCAATTAGAACACCACTTAGTTTGACTTACCAAGTGGATTTTGAGTCGTACCTTAGTCTTAAATCGACCTCGGATATAGATTAGATAAGGTTCGAGGATACCCAATTTGACTAATGAAAGAATTTAACGCAAGAGTCACTACTTAAGTCTTAAAATTCGATGTCCCAGCTCCACCTATCAAGTGATATTATCAATTCTTACCCAAACAAATAGGACCACCTCAAGAAAAATTGGTGCCTATAATATATTAGTGAAATAATAGGGTACTCGTAAACTTAGCCCTCATACCGATGACTTGATTACGTTTAGACAACCATAGTACAAAATACAAGGTCAAATAAGAATTAAAGTTTCCGAAGAGAACTATTATTTTGGTTGGATCACATGTTGACCTTGAACAGTTTGTCGTATAGTAACCTTGAAGGCCTAAGGTATGTAACATATCAATTAAGGTTGAAATCTAGGTCTAAGATTGTTAAACCTAAGGATTGAGTGCACATATAAGAAGAATGCACTAGATATTAAGGGAATTTATCCCAAGAGGTATGGGGGTTTATCCTTTTGTTTATTGGGCTAATTTGATAAAGACTTGGATTTCCATAGATCTTGTTTAAAAAAAGTTGAGCCGCAAACATAGTAACCTTATAGTTTTCATTTATTCAAAGATTGCTCAAGTAAAGATGAGATGTTGTATATACATGGTCGGTATGATGATCAATCCTCCCTAGAAGATTAGGACCCTTGAAGAATTGTTTCATCTTAAGTGGCATGGATTATTAATGCCAAGTTGTGAACGCTACAAATTCACGAGCGAAATAGGAAAGTTGAGCATTTCAAGAATGATTATTCATTCTCCTTATCGCTCCAAGTCTATGCGGATAAGTAAACAAGGAGAGTAGTAAATTAATTCCTTGAGATATACATAAATGGTCGCCTAGTGATATGTATATGCGACTCTTAAATCAAGGGAGATGGTATAAGTCGTTAGGAAAGTTCTCAATTTTTGAGTTTAATGAAGTAAGTAACTACTTAGTGCACAATCTAAGGAGCACTCGTGATTTCCTTAATATAGACACGGTGTAAATCGTTTACATATACATGTGAAATCGGAGCAATTTGCATTCAAGAGACCTTAATTAGAATCAGTATTAGTTGTAGAAGTATTTACATACAATTAAGGATGTGCTTTGTCGATTGCCTCAACCAAGCATATTCCTAAGTGCTCTAAAACCCTAACCTAATTATGGTAATGTACGAATAGTGTTATACTGATTGTTAAATGATTGATTTACAAACTCATGTAATTCGCAAGAAAGAATGACGTGGAGTATGAATTATGTATAAGTTTATGCCGGATAAAGATTTGATAAGGACAAAACATGGCTATAGGTGCTCATGGTCCTAAGACATGAACAAATATAAATAATCCCTTGCAAGATACATGGTACTTTAGATTCTTCTCCTCAATCTCAAAATGATGATCTATATTACTATCGGGACAAACTATTAAACATAACGGGTCAAAGGATATCTGATTTTAGTCAAGACACGGGGTTGTCAAGCCTAGTTGTCTAGGACAATTATATTGCATCATGTAATTTGTGGTTTGGAATCATATTACTGCAAGTCAGAATTTTGGCACTTTAAGGGATTCGAATATGATTTACAAATGGTGTATTCTATCAAAGAATCAACCCCTTTCAAAATTGAATGGTTATTTACCCTTATACTTTGGGAGATAGTTTAAGGTATAATCAGAAATCTTGATAAGACAATTTCTTGCGTTTAGAATGTAATAATTAATTTTACTATGATTAGTATTATTTAATACAATCATGTTTGATCCCAAAAGGGGATGGGATTTGGAGAATAAAACATAATGATGAAGTATCATTACTATCTACGCTTACCTTATATAGTCAAGTCACTTGATCATACATGTGAACTATTACTTTGGAATGGCTCAGTAAAAAAAGTCATTATATTGTAAACTTAAGAATTGAATTAAGTTAACGTTATGACACATAAGATTAATTTGCTATGACATAACATTAGAAATGTAACGATTCAGCATATTTAAAAAGGGGTGGATGATTAATTAAAGTGTACACATATATATGACTCATGATTATGATGGCGTACAGAACTGTGATACATACATTAATAACATTATAGTCACTGTTAGGAGGATTCATGATAATGAGATATAGATTTTGATTTGCAAAGGTGTATATAGTAAAATTACACGAGGAGTAATGAGTGTTTAATAATATTCTCTTTATGATGAAATCGATTTGTGTCATACCTCACCATATTTGAAAAGATATGCTTATAAATTTATGAATTAGACTACATGTGAAAAGCAATTGGGAGTCATCTATATCAACATCAATATCAATAATGATCGTTTGATGTATGCTTGAAATATGAAGACTCTATGAATTATGAATTACTGTTTATGTAGAGATGTAATAACTCTTGAATTTGGGAGAAACAAAATGATGATCTTTTTATCACATCATGATCTCGGAAGTTAGTTAACTACTATACATAATAGTGTTGGTCTAATGTGCATGATATATTGGGATGATTGTAAGTTTACGTTGGGTGATAAGTAATAATCTAGGTGGGCATGAATAGAAAAGTCTCTACTTATGAGATTGTTGAGTTTCGCGTACTTGGTGATCATTGCTCGTAAGAGACTCCGAACCAACACATGATCGAGGTTTATTTAATGATAATGTGTTGGAAGACTTAGAAATATGCCGCATAATCTTGATTATGAATACCACGAAGTATAATGAAAATACACTTAGAGGGAACTGTTACCTCTGATAAAGTTTTCTTATAAAGAACAACCACAAGGCAAGTATTGGAATGAGTCCTTATAGAGCTCTACATGATAAGGAGTGTCGGACGCCGCTATCTTTGGTTCAGGATGAGGACTCGAGAGCTTTTAACCCCAAGTATATTTCAATTTATATTGAAAGTTCTTGAAATTCTTGTGCACAGAAATCCCGTAGACCAAAACTTGAATTTCGGGGACGAAATTATTTCTTTTGTTTATTGGGATTTGTAACATCCCATTTCCTACTAGACCCCTAAACTTAGATTAGGGTAGGACATGTGGTGTATGAGTGAGGTTAGGCTAGGTTTGACCCATGGAGTTAGGGTGGATTTACATAGGGCCCACTATAGGGTTCATGTCAAATCAGGTCAAACTAGCCCAAAATGGAATCATAGGTACACATTGGCCCCACCACTATGCCCCTAGCCCTAAAAGCAATCTAAGTAAACCAAAAGCCACATCATTGGGTCAACTATTGACCCAAGTCAACCATAACCCTAATTTGGTCAAATCCACACATATTGGCCCAATTAGGCCAAGTGGGGCATCACCATGGCCCAACCCATGTTCAGTGATGCCATAGGGCTCATGATCATCAAGTGGGGTCAGCCCACTCATCAAGTTTACCAGGTCAACCCTAAAAGTCAACTTGGTCAACCTTAGGCCTATTTAAGTAAATTTGAAGACCAAGTTCATTCCTAATGGGCTAAGGCCTTGAGTCATGGCCCAACCATTGTTAGGTGATCACATGTGGTTCATGACCATCAGGTGGGGCCACCCCACTTATCAAGTTGACCAAGTCAACCCTAAAAGTCAACCTGATCAATATAAGGCCTAAAGAGAGATAATGAGAGTCAAGCTCATTTCCATAGGCTAAGCCCATGAACCAAGGCCCATGACCAGCCTTAATGGTTAATGATAGCCCGACCCCTACCCCCCCCCCCCCCCGAAATTGGAGAGAGAGTGCATGCAAGGGGGTAGTTTTGGAAATTTGGGGGAAAATAGGAGAGAGAAGAGAGGGAAAAGGGGGATGAAGGCCATGTGGTCCTCCTCCTCTCTTCCCAAGCACACATCTGAACCCACAAATCAATTATCAGCCTTCCAACCCAATTTCATGCCACTTGGAGCTAAGGAGGAGAAACCAAAGCTCATGGTCGAAATCCCCATCATGGCATCTCTGTATACAGCCCATATCAGCCAAAACAAACCCTCCCATTAGCTTTATAAGGTCCAAAGGAGTGGAATTCGATACCTAGATCGAAGCTTTTTGTGGAGAATCGGGTTCGGGAGCAAGCTCGTCGGAGAGGAGAAATTCCATGGCCAACCACCGCCACCGCCGCCGTCGGACTCCGATCAAGGTCTGTTTCGCCACCTCTCTACCCGTACTAGCTTTATAGATCCTCTAGGAGAGACATCGGGCTCAATTGATCCCGATCCAATGTGAACATTTCATGGATTTTCGGATTTTTAATGAAGCACAAGTTCGCCAGAAACCGCCGCCTCCGGCGGCCAAGTCGCCACCAAACGCATGCCCTCACCTCAACGAAGGTGGTGGTGGTGGCCAGCCAAGGAGGTGGCTGAATGGTCGGAAAACATTGGATCAAGGTGCTACAGGAGGGATCAATCCGAGCCATCAGCTTGATGGAGAAGATGAATGGATGACGTCCATTTCATGTGTGCTAAACTATAGCTTATTTAATTTCTGTCACATTAATTCTTGTACCTTACGGGAAAATTTTAGGCCTCTTAGAAGCCTCTTCAGAAAATATGTTAAACATATAAAATGTATCCCTTGGTCTTACCTTAAGAATGACACCCTAAAGTTGTAATTTGGATCACTACAGCTCCCTGTAAGGCTGTTCTACTAGGACTGGTCCTAGGCAAGGGCAGAAATTCAAATGCATGCTCAGGCCAAACCATATTTCTACATGGCCTAAAATTTTGGTCAGATGCTTGTTACGGTCATACTTAGACCCTGTGAAAATATGAAATTTTTTGGAAGAAATTTTCCTTTAGTTTTTGTCATAATACACAAATTTAAATTAATGAAATATTTGGAGTAATATGACTCCGAATGGCCCCAAATTTTGGTGGAAGGTCCTTGGGGACATAATATATGTATGATAATATTTTCAGCATATTTGGACGACAGCATGTTTGGTTAACCCACTTGCATGTGTTGGCTATATATAACTTTGAGGTGCAAATAGCAATTTTTGAAATATTGCATATTCATCCTACTTGATACATTCAAAAATCATGTAACTTATTCCAGAGGCTCATTAGAATAAATTTTACCCCTCATAGAGATTTTGGGATTTTTGGAAGCAAGAATCCTATTATTTGGATTTTTTGAAAGATAGGCCATTTAAGGATAAAAATTTGAAAATAGGGTTATTCAAGAGTTAAAATTCTCAAATCTTGCCTAGAAATTAAGGGAGTCATATGTAATCCCTGAAAAAATTTATGACCCAAATTAGTTGATTTTATAATGATAGTATGTACTTTTGACCATTTTGCCCTTTTGGGAAATCATTTATTTATGAAGAACATATACATCAGAAAATGTTGGAAAAATTTCTAGTGTTGTAACAATGTATGCTTAGCCTTGTATAATTATTTTAAAATTTTTGGATGCCATAATAAGTTTTAAACTAGCATAATGGCATTTTGGTATATTAGTAAGAATTGAATTTGGTTGGTCACTACATTATAGAAGTTTATGAAACTCAGCCATTGGCCTTAAATTAATGATATTTATGCTCTGTAATTTTCCTAGAATTTTTGGTAATGTATTCTTTATACTTCATTTGGAAAATGGCAATTATGTGAGTTTTGTATTAATCAAGGAATAAATAGAAATATTCAATGGAAAATTATGAATTTTTATAGACAGCAAGATTTTACCATGATACAACTCAAGAGTAATTCCTTAGGTCACTGGATTATAATTTGTATTACTTCATGTATTAATTGACCTAGGGAATTAATTAAATGATTTAATGAGAGGCTTTAATGACTTAAGAAAATTATGTAAATCAATATGCTCACTTCATTAGTCCATACCATACTAGGATAAATCATTTGGGGCAGGTGGCCCAAGGAGTTGGAAGCTCCGTTTCGGGGTGATATTAGGTCATGGGTTGCGCGTAGTGTAAATAGGTTATACTATAAGGACCACCGGGGGATAGATTGACGGATGAGCAAGAGATTACATTTGGAGAATAACCTTGGTGGGTGGTGTTGTCTTAGTGATGAGAGTAAAAGTGCAAGCCCTTGGATAGCAATTGGAATGGAGGCCGGCGGAAGACCGTCGCCCTTCTAAGAACATCTTAAGTCATTAGGATCACTCAAGAGTAATAATGAGAGCAAAGTATGGATAAAGGGGTAGACATCAATAAAAGTAATTATCCTTGCGAAAGGGAACTTTGGGCATAATCCCATCACAGTTCCTAGTGCCCCCGAGAGCCCTTCACCGGGTATACCCTGGGCAGTCCTGGGATTAACCTTAAATCACTAAGTATAATAACCCGTAGATAAGAGTAGTCTAATAGGTTAAGACATTGTGTTTCATTCTCACCCGTGTAGGGTTAGAGGGATATATGTTGCAGGCTCACCCGTGTAGGGTTGAGGGATTTCTGATATATGCTCACCCGTGAAGGGTTGGAGGGATTCAGGACAGGTTGGTCCTGCGAGCTGAAGGCTCGAGTTGTAATACTTGTATGTGCATAAATATACTAGGGGCGGGTCATGCGGTACATGGCTAATCATCACACCGACGACAGTACGGTGATTCAGGCGGGTGTGTGGGTTTGAGGGGCCAGTAGGTTGTTTATACTGCGGTCTGGTTGACAATCCCCGGAAACGCACACCCGACCCAACAAGACTGACAGGTAGTCACCAATTAGTACGCAAGACTCTAGAGTGCACCTGGGACGTGTACAGAGGCGTATGGGAGGTCTAGGTTTGGTAGTGTACATACCTGCCTAGGAGTGGAGACGCCCGCTCCACTGCTACCGTAGCCACAACGGTGGTACCAGAGAGTGATGCTAGCTCCGAAAAGCGGGAACTAAAGGTCTGTGATCACAGAGTCGTTGTGTGTGAGTTGAACTTGCATGATGCATAATAACCCGCATACATTCATTCATATTACGTTAAACGCTTCATGGATCCTTATCATATAAATTAGTATGGGCTCTTTTATATGATAAGTTGAATTTTGAAACTCTAACTTATATGTTTGTATGGGCACTCATATAAGTTAGGGTACTTCTGTGATGGTAGATTAGAAGTAGAATTTTATGCTTATTCTACTTACTACTGATTTATACTTTATTTACTGCACTTGTACCTCTTACATAGAACTGCTAGAATAGAACTACTATTACTCCTCATATACTTGTTAGTATAGTGCCACTATCACCTGTTTATACTTGCCACCCCTTATTGTCCTCCGCTACGTCCTCTCGCACGGTGCGTAGGATTTACGGGGCGAGGTGCGGAGGAAACGACTTAGTCTTTTGACTAATGGTCGGTTACCAAACTATTTTTAGGGGCTCGAGGAGATGGAGTACCAGCACGACCAGCAGGACAAGGTGACAAGAAGTGAGGAGCCGGTTCGACTACCACCTACTAGTACTATTGCAGAGTTACCTTAGGTGTGATGAGTTAGTGACGATAGTTATCTTCTGCTGTTAGATTTTTGAGAGAGAGAGATTTATATATGATGTACTGGGCATAAGCCCTTTTCATTTCTGTACTCATTGTGGACTGATGTATTTCTTTTCAGACTTATATATGCTCTGTGACTGTGGACTATTGCGCTTTACTCTAACTATGTGCTTTTGTTTATCATGTTGGCCTATTGGTTTATGATCGTGCTAGCCGGCAGAATCGGCATTTTATTGCGTCGACTAACCCGTGTGTTAGTGTCACTGTAAGGCGGTGGTTCTGGGCATAAGATCCGGGAGAGCTCCCAAATTGGGGAGTCGGATCTTACAAACTGGTATCACTTGAACAAACGATCATATGAGAAAGAAGTCCACAACACTGGGTCACCCCGCTCGAGCATTAGTTTGCGGACAAACTATGCAGCGGAAGCAATGGTGTGCCCATGTGTAAAAAGTCACATAAAACAGTCCATTTAAGCAATGAGTTAGGCCAATTCAATTAGAACACCACTTATTTTGACTTACCAAGAGGATTTTGAGTCGTAACTTAGTCTAAAATCGACCTCGGATATAGATTAGATAAGGTTCGAGGATACCCAATTTGATTAAGGAAAGAATTTAACGCAAGATTCACTTCATAAGTCTTAAAATTCGATGTACCAGCTCCACCTATCAAGTGATATTATCAATTCTTACCCAAACTAATAGGACCACCTCAAGAAGAACTGGTGCCTATAATATATCAGTGAAATAATAGGGTACTCGTAAACTTAACCCTCATACCGATGACTTGATTACGTTGAGACAACCATAGTGGAAAATACAAGGTCAAATAAGAATTCAAGTTTCTGAAGAGAACAATTATTTTGGTTTGATCACATGTTGACCTTGAAAAGTTTGTCGTATAGTAACCTTGAAGGCCTAAGGTATGTAACATATCAATTAAGGTGGAAATCCAGGTCTAAGATTGTTAAACCTAAGGATTGAGTGCACATATAAGAAGAATGCACTAGATATTAAGGGAATTTAGCCCAAGAGGTATGGGGGTTTATCCTTTTGTTTATTGGGCTAATTTGATAAAGACTTGGATTTCCATAGATCTTGTTTAGAAAAATTTGAGCCGCAAACATAGTAACCTTGTAGTTTTCATTTATTCAAAGATTGCTCAAGTAAAGATGAGATGTTGTATATACATGGTCTGTATGATGATCAATCCTCCCTAGAAGATTAGGACCCTCGAAGAATTGTTTCATCTTAAGTGGCATGGAATTGGGTTGGAAAGGCTGATAATTGATTTGTGGGTTCAGATGTGTGCTTGGGAAGAGAGGAGGAGGGCCACATGGCTTTCATCCCCATTTTCCCTCTCTTCTCTCTCCTCTTTTTTCACCAAATTTCCAAAACTACCCCCTTGCATGCAATCTCTCTCCAATTTCAGGGGGGTAGGGGCTGTCATTAACCATTAAGGCTGGTCATTGGCCTTGGTTCATGGGCTTAGCCCATTGGAAATGAGCTTGACTCTCATTTTCTCTCTTTAGGCCTTATATTGACCAGGTTGACTTTTAGGGTTGACTTGGTACACTTGATGAGTGGGTTGGCCCCACCTGATGGTCATGAACCACATGTGATCACCTAACAAGGGTTGGGCCATGACTCAAGGCCTTCGCCCATTAGGAATGAACTTGGTCTTACAAATTTACTTAAATAGGCCTAAGGTTGACCAAGTTGACTTTTAGGGTTGACCTGGTCAACTTGATGAGTGGGCTGACCCCACTTGATGATCATTAGCCCTATGGCATCACCGAACATGGGTTGGGCCAGGTGATGCCCCACTTGGCCTAATTGGGCCAATATGTATGGATTTGACCAAATTAGGGTTATGGTTGACTTGGGTCAATGGTTGACCCAATGATGTGGCTTTTGGTTCACTTAGATTGCTTTTAGGGCTAGGGGCATAGTGGTGGGGCCAATGTGTACCTATGATTCCATTTTTGGCTAGTTTGACATGATTTGACTCGAACCCTATAGTGGGCCCTATGTAAATCCACCCTAACTCCATGGGTCAAACCTAGCCTAACCTCACTCATCCACCACATGTCCTACCCTAATATAAGTTTAGGGGTCTAGTAGGAAATGAGATGTTACACAGATAGTGCCTCCACAGCTTTAGAGCAAATATCACGGCCGCTAATTCCAAATCATGGACCGGATAATTTCGCTCATGGACCTTAAACTGTCGCGATCCGTACGTTATTACTCTCCCATGTTGTAGCAGAACACAGCCCAAACCATTGCCCGAAGCACCACTATAAATTTCAAATCCTTCAGACCCACTCGGCGAACACAAGATAGGTGTCGAGATAAATCGCCTCTTCAGCTCTTCAAAAGCCTGTGTGCACTCCAGCGTCCACACAAACTTTTGATCCTTCCTTGTCAACGCCGTGAGTAGTAGCGCGATCTGTGAGAAATTCTCCACGAAGCGCCTGTAGTAGCCGACAAGACCCAGAAAGCTCCAGACTTCCTCCACCGTAGTCAACACCGGCCACTCCTAAATCGCCTCTATCTTCGCCGGATCCACCGTTATGCCTTCACCACTAACAATATGACCAAGGAACGCGATTGAGGATAACCAGAACTCACACTTGGAGAACTTAGCATACAACTGATTCTTCCTGAACATCTCCAACACCATTTGCAGATGTTTGAAGTGATCATCCTCACCCCGCGAGTACACCAAGATGTCGTCGATAATCACTATCACAAATTGGTCCAGGTACTCTCTGAACGTTCTGTTCATTAGATCCATAAACATGGATGGCGCATTGGTCAGCCCAAACGACATGACCGTAAACTCGTAATGTCCAAACCGCGTGCTGAACGCTGTCTTAGGGATGTCACATTCCCTTATCCTTAACTGGTAGTATTCGGATTTCAGATCTAGCTTCAAATATACTGTTGACCCAACTAACTGATCAAATAGATCGTCAATCCTTGGGATCGGATACTTATTCTTTACCGTAAGTTTGTTCAACTCCCGATAATCAATACAAAGTCGCAAACTCCCATATTTCTTCATAACGAAAAGGACCGGTGCGCTCCAAGGCGACGAACTTGGACGCACATACCCTTGCTCTAATAATCCTTGCAGTTGTACCTTCAACTCCGCCATCTCATTAGGCGCAATCCGATACGGAGAGCGTGACACCAGTTTGGCACCCGGCACCAGCTCAATTGTAAAATCAATCTCCCGTTAAGGAGGGGCTCCCGGGAGATCGTCTGGAAATACATCAGGATACTCGGACACCACTGCAATACTGTCTAGACAAGGATTTGGCGTTGAAGCCTGAACTGAAATGACAAACAGCTAGGCCCCAGACCGAACTACCTTAATCACCTGAAGAGCCGACATCATAATCTTGCTTGACCCTTTCAAGCCCGCAAACCTAGTCTCCCGCTCAGTATTCAGTCCCAACTTAACCTCTTTTTGTTTACAATCAATGCAGGCTCGCTGCTCCGAAAGCCAATCCATTCCAAAGATTACGTCGAACTCCACTAACAGCAGCACCGACGCTTGCAAATCGAACTCCTGATCCCCAATCCGCAACTTTACCACGCAGATTCTATCAGCGCGCATTGAGCACCCATTAGGCAACAACACATCCAGCTTGTCCTTTGCCATCGACGAAGGGACTCTGATGAGCGATACGAATCTTTCGGATAGGAAGGAATGTGATGCTCCCGTATCAAATAGGGCTCTCGCTGGATGATCAAAAATCAATACAAAGCCTAGCACCAACACAAATAAGCTAACACATACAAAGGTAACCATTACAACAAAAAGCTAAACTGTAATAAATTTAACTCATACCTATCACCAGGTCAGCTTGTTTGATGGCCTCTTGCAGGCCAAGGTTATAAACTCTAGGCTGGGGCGGAGCATGGTGGGATGCGGTCGACTCCGCCACTTTCCCTTTTTCCTCATAAGTTGCTCCTTGCCTCCTCTCGGACTTTGCACGTCCGCTCCAACATTCTCTTGCAAAATGTCCCACCTTTCCACAGTTGTAACAGGCTCCTGGGGCTCGACTAGGGTTTTCCCCCGTAGTACTAGGCGAAGGGTCTGAGATCGAAGTCTTCTGCTTCTTGTTCCATCTGCGGAAACTTGACTTTGTATTTGGCACTTTAAACTCTGACTTCTTCTCCACTGGGTCCTTCTTCTCTTTCACTTTCCTTACAACACTTTCCAAAGACCGAGCTGCATTTACCAAGGCTAGGAAGCCCTGTGCCTTAGGCCCAGCAAGGAGTAGTTGTAGGTCGCTCCGTAGACCCACATAAAATCGGTTGGTCTTCCTCTATTCTTCAGTAAACATAGCACCAGCATAAAGACCTAACCGAGTAAACTCGTGGAGATACTCATCCACGCTACTCGCTCCCTGAGTCAATCCAAGGTACTTATTCTCTATCTCAAGCTTCTGGGAAGAAGGTTGGTATCTGGCCAAGAACAACCTTGAGAATTCCTCCATTGGTACTTCGGCAAGTTGCCTTCCCACTAAGATATAAACCTCCAACTCGTCCCACCACATCCTTGCCTCACCGGCCAATAGGAAGGTCGCTATTGTGGTCTTCTGCCACTCTGCAGTTTCTGTGGTGGTCATGACCCTCTTCATTGTAGAGAGCCAATCCTCAGCTTGAGTTGGCGTTCCCAACCCATCGAATATCGAAGGATTAAAGCTCATCATGTGCTTGAGTTGTTTCTCTGTGGCTCTTCTTGGTGCTATCGCATCAACTGCCCCACGTTTTACTACTCCCAGCACTGCCACTCTAATCTGTTCTTGCTCATTAACAGGTGGTGTGTGCTATACTTGCTGGGCATTTATCATGGCAAAAACTGCTTCATCCACCAATCAGATGGTTTCTGCTGAAAGAGGTGTTGCAGGCACGTCTCTTGGTGCACTACTTTCCGCTGATTGCGGATGCTCCGATTGCCCCGCACCGCTTCTAGACACCTATAATAGCATAAACCCTTGATTAGGCGACACACAAATTGCTAAAAGCAATCATTGGAACACTTAGGTTCCCAAAACAAGTGTATTTTTTCATTCCTAAGTGGACATTCATGGGTTATTTTATATTATAATGATGACGCACATAAATGTGCTCACCACCCCTTAAAAGAATTCGCCCACGAATTCGATTATAGACGACTGGCACCCTAGTCTTATTCCAAATTGTAACGCACTCATCCGTCGTATGGTATATAACAGAAGGTCCAGCTGGAACCCGACGCCATATACCACGGACAGTCGGAGGGGTCACAGAATAATACCAAATACTCAACTATTCGTCCTAACAGAGAGCATTCTAGCGGAAGTTTTTAAACGGTTAATAGAACCAAAAATCTGCACAAACATGGCATGAATGTCCACTAACCAAATTAGGAATGAAATAAAACGAATACACAAAAGAGTACATGGCCTTATGGCCTTACAAAGTTTCTCATAACAAGGTAATATCTTACAAACATCAGCTCGCAGGTCGGCCATACATGACAAAAAATAAAAATAGCAGTTCACTTTGGCCTTTAAGGGCCTGCACAGCAGCTTAGGCTTCAACCCGCTACTTTGCGCTTGGTTCCGCAGCACCTGCAAGCAATCATTCCACCGTATGGTGGCAAACAGAGCAACGGTCAGCTAAAGCTGACAAAAATATAACGACCCCGCCCCCTTATTCGGGCGGCGGTGCTCCTTACCTGCATAACGTTAGCCCAGCTAAATAATAAAGTGCATATAAAGACTTTCGCCACAGGTGTAGGCTTGCTCGGCCAAACACCCCGTGCACTCAGGGCACATTCACAGTGAATCTGGTCTATTCCGTGGCTTTACAACCATCCTTAGGATGGCAAGATATGTGAGCATTTTTGAGTCCTTCCGACTGTAGTCCAATACTCCTGACTATTCCAACAGCCAGTCCACTTTAGGGCCTCTAGCACCAAACCACATAGCCCAGGTTCGTATCCACCTGCCCGTTGCTCACGCAGCCTAGTCACTTTAAGATGTACGTGCGGGCCAAGTTTCACCCGGATCCTACATCATTACCAAACAACACATAACCCAGTTATTTTCAAGGCTGACTCCTCGGCCGCTAAGTTAGCAGAATTACATTTCCGCCCAGTTTTTCGGGTGTGCCTTGGAGTTAATCTCCAAGGATCCTTACCGCAATCTACCGCATAGAAACCCAAAAACAACGCATGGATTCTTCTACCGCTATTCATGCAATGCAACATCACCGATCCAGACAAACACGTCTGGGTAGGCTTCACACACAATGCCTATGCCCGTACTTCAATTCCGGACTCTAACAAGGGGAACTTCATATATCTACCCCAAGGAACACCGCGCACTCACCGCACTTACTGGAGCGGGTTTTCCCATGCAAAGGAAGAAAAGCTTCAAGTGCTCAAGTTGAAAATCGTTACCCTTGAAGTCCTCTTCGGCGCCATGATAAACTAGTCGGATAGAAAGCTTCGCAAAGGAATTCTCTCCACGAATCCGGTCTCGATTCTCAGATTTGTGCTCCGATGCTCTGTCGGTGGCCGGATTCCTCCCTTCCTTCTTCCTTGACTCTTCTCTCTCTAACATCTTAGAAAGAGGGAGTTAAAGATGGAATGAGGAATTAAACCTCTAATCCTGGACTAAACACAAGCAGGAACTCATCTGGGCCGTTGGATCTTATTTAAAGAAAACAAACGGCTCAGATTAGCCTGAAATATTTAATCCTGGGTCGAACACGGCTTTGCACATGGTCGTGTCCCAGGCTGTGTGCCTCGATCCTGCCACAAATATCGAGCACAGAAAAGGACACGGGTTGGGACACGCTTGTGTCCCAACCTGACATGCCCGTGTCGAGTCCTCGACACGCCCGTGACCAGGGGCCGTGTCATGTATAACCACCACGCCAACCGTCACGTCGCTTGGTGGGCACGGGTGACGACACGCCTGTGTCGGATTTGACACGCCCGTGTCAACCAGTACACGGTCGTGTTCGACAGTCGACACAAAACCCAAAATATTCCAGAGAAGTACACAGCCATGTGACACGTCCTTGTCTCAGGTCGTGTGCACTGACACGCCCTGGGACACGCCCGTATCCAAGGCTGTGCCCTTCACTGGACGACTCGAGCATGACATGGTCGTGTGACACGCCCGTGTCATAGGCCGTGTTCACCCTACCAAGATCCAAACTTGGTACAGACACCACCCAATAAACCTCTAAATTTCGGGGTGTTACATACATGAATAAGTTAGATGAAAATGGCATTATTGTCAAGAACAAAGCCAGATTGGTGGCAAAAGGCTACAAGCAGGATGAAGGAATTGACTTTGATCAGACCATTACCCTAGTAGCAAGGCTGGAAGTAATAAGACTATTCCTTGCTTATGCAGCCCATAAAAGATTCAAGGTCTTCCAGATGGATGTCAAGTTAGCATTCCTGAATGGAGATCTAAAAGAGGAAGTATATGTAGATCAGCCATCAGGTTTTGTAGATCCACACTTTCTTGATCATGTTTATAGTCTTAAGAAAGCTCTATATGGGTTTAAACGAGCCCCTAGAGCATGGTATGAGACATTATCTACTTTCCTCATTGAGAACAAATTCACAAGGGGGGAAATAGACAAGACTTTCTTCCTAAGAGAATCAAAGGGAAAGATCATCCTAGTTCAGATATATATTGATGACATAATCTTTTGATCAACTGAAAACAATCTTTGCAGGAAGTTTGCCAAACTTATGCAATGGAAGTTTTAGATGAGCAGCATGGGTGAGCTAAAGTTCTTCTTGTGACTCCAAGTAAGACAGACTGATGATGGACTATCCATATCCCAGTCTAAGTTCACCAGGGAGTTGATTAAAAAATATGGCATGGAGACTGCCTCCACCAAGAAAACTCCAATATGATCAAGTGTGCTTATAGACAAAGATGAGGCAGGGAAACCTGTTGATGAGTCTTTGTATAGAGGGATAATTGGATCCTTACTATAGTTGACTGCAAGTAGACTTGACATCATGTATGCTACATGTGTCTGTGCTAGATACCAAGCATGCACTAAAAAGTCTCATTATTCTGCACCAAAGAGAATTTTAAGATATCTTAAGGGGATACCAGATCTTGGTCTATGGTACCCTAGGAATGGAGATTTTCTACTAACAGGTTTTTCAGATGCAGACTTCACGGGCTGCAAGGAAGACAAGAAAAGTATAACTGGTACATGCCAATTCCTAGGTGGAAGACTGGTGTCATGGAGTAGCAAAAAGCAGACAAGTGTAGCCATATCCACAACAGAGTCAGAATACATAGCAGCTGGAAGATGCTGTGCCCAGTTGCTTTGGATACAACATCAACTTGAAGACTATGACATCAAGATAAGTCAAACTCCTTTATATTGTGATTCAACAAGTTCTATATCAATTGCTAGAAACTCTATTTCACATAGCAGGACAAAGCACGTTGAAATTAGATATCATTTTATCAGAGAACATGTTGAGAAAGGGGACATAAGTCTAGAATTTGTTTCTACTAACAATCAAGTAGATGACATATTCACTAAACCTCTAGATGAAAGTAAATTCAACTATTTTAAAATTGAATTAGGAATGTTGAACCTAGAATGAGATGATAGGTCAAAGGAAATTTTCTTTTCAACATATGACTAAGTGACAGCATAAGTTATAAGTGTCGAGTCCTTAGTAGTCGGTTTCGACACAAAGTAGGTTAGTGTGTCGACACACAGAAATTGGTGTCAACACATAGATCTTGAGTGTGTCGACACATAGAGTTGTCGAGACACTAAACCCTCTGTCGAGACTTTATAAGTCTGTGTCGACATACAGAATTAGGTGTCGACATATGGAGTTGTCAAGACACAAAACCCTTAGTCGACACTTTTAGAGGACAGTGTCGACCAACCAAATTTGAGTCGACATACAAAACTCTAATTTTAGCCCGCCTTTTGAGCTACCCTATTTAGAAAAGTATAAATAGGACGTAGCGAGACCTTGTCTACTACTCTCTCTAAAATTTCGAGACTAAACCATTAGTGTCGACCAAGAAACTCTATTTCTCTCTCTTTAACTTTCACTTCTCTCATCTCCAATGGCACCCAAGACGGACAACAACATCAATGAAGGTTATGAGCTTGTTCGGGGTGCATTCGCTGATGCAGAACTTGAAATTAAGGCGATAGTGGACTAATCCAAGAAGCAGGACTGGATTACGTATTTTCGGAACCAACAAGGATATGGAAGAAAAAAATATTAGAATTCTATTCCAATGCAACAACAAATTCGAAGGGGAACAAGATCAAATTCACTGTTCATGGAGAAACAGCAAAGATAACTTCCAAAAATCTGAGCAAATCCCTTCACCTACCAAGGGTTAAAGAAGAATTGGAGATTGAGTCTGCACTGATTGCAGAATCCCTAAAATGGTGTGGGCTGCCCACAAACATTGGATCATCCATGACCAGGAAAGGGATAAACTCCAAGGGGAAGTTTCTGACTAAAGTTATATGGAAAGTTGTCCTTTGCAAAACTGGGAGACATGATATGATAAGCCTAATGATAAGAATCATCTTCAAGATAAAGACTAACTGGAGTAATGTTATCTTCAACAAGGTTAAGGAAAGCATTAAGAAGCCTAATCTAGGTAGAATACTGAGTTTGTATCTGGCCGCAAACATACCTGAGGTACTGAACAAACCTGTTCGTTCAAAGATTAATCACATGAGAAGAATGAATATAAGAATCCTAACTAGTTGTGACGGAGTATTGTCCAAAGAAGATCCTGCACATAAGCAGAAGACCAAACAGGTAAGAAAATCTAAGAAAGATATAGTGGAAGTTGAGGAGTCCTCCAGTGACTCAGAAGAAAGGGTTGAATTCATCTCTGATGAAGAAACCACTGAACTACCCAGGAAGTCTCCCACTCACACACTTGGAACTAAAGCTCATATCTAGGGGAGACAGCCCATCTACCAGATAATCAGGAGATATCAAACCAAAGGGGAGATATTACTGTAGCTGAGCTAGATAGTGAGACTACAAACCTCACTGTGATGGAAGTAGTTCAGGACATCAACACACCTGCAGAAACTTCTGAAAAAGAGGCACAAGATGTGCATATTCCAGATCTGTCAGAGAAACCTCAGACTCCTGAGAATGATGTAATCCATGGATTAGAGACTTACTTCCAGAGGGAAGAAGAATAAGAGGTTCATAAGGAAGATGTTTTTGCTAATCAACACACTGCTGCATGGGTTGAGGGGGAGGTGCAAGACCTAGCCCCAAGACTAGATATAGATATTCAAGGCACACCAATGGAACTAGAAATATATTCTAATTCTGAAAGGGAGGAAGATGCCTCAATCCTTAAGAAAAGGAAGATATTGGAGCTCAGGAAGAAGAGTGTAGGCTATAAGAAAGCATTACAGGCTGTGAAAACATCTCTTGCTCCAGAATTAGACTTCAGTTCCCTTCTAGTGAAACTACAAGAAAAACTTGATGAGCAAAGACTTGCACTTAAAAAATATGTGGATGATAGCCACAAGGAGATATCGTTTAGCCTGGCACAGGACATCAAATCTATCAGATTTGAGGTAAATCTGCTTAAGAAAGAAATGACAGACTTCTTCCATATGGGAGCCAATGTTGTAGTATATATTGCCCAGCAACAACAAACTACTAAGACAATGGTGGATGACCTGGCTGTCAAGCAAGGTTTTATTCTTAAAAATCAAAAAAGGATGTGATAATTTGATGGATATACATTCTATCACACTGAATAGATTGGTTGAACAGACCACTACCCTATAAACACATATGGACAACAAAGACTCTGCAATAGCAGCTAAAATAAAACAAGATTTGCAAGTAGTTGATACTGCTATTAAGACTTCTGAGTCTGCTATTTCAGCTCAAATAAATAAATTTAAAGCCTACTATGCTACTAGAAATTATCATGTGGTAGATCAAGTTAGATTTCAAAAGACTGATCTCAGAGATCATATTACCCGAGAAGTCATAAAGGGGGAGAGAGTGCTTATCAAGGCTAGCTCTGATCATGCCAAATGGGTATCCAACAGTATCAGAGCTACCTTGGGATATCCACCTCTATGTGATGATGATAATATTGTTGAATCTGGATGCCAACCTGCAATCTTGGAGGGGATGCAACCTTAAGTGGCTCAAGTCATATATCCCCCTTCTGAATATGAAGAAATTCATCAGGCAATCCAGGATATGTACAACCCTCCACTGGAAAAAGAACCTTTAATTTCTAAAGAAGTGGAAATGTCTGATCCAGTTCTGCTTAAAGAGCATGAGGCACAAATATCTAAGAAGAGATTCAGAGAATAGGCTAAAGCTAGGCCTGACTTTGAGAAATGGAGTCAAACCTCCAGAAGCATCATCCTAACTGCATGGAATGCGGTGGCTAAAAATTAGTATGATAGGGGCAATTGGTACTCCAAACAGGAATGGGATAAGTATCTTGCACAATAAGAAAAAATCTACAAATTCAGGAAGGACTTGAAGGCTGGTAGAATTCCTGCAAACTTCATAGAGCCTTGTGTTGCAACACCCTAATTTGGATTTGGGTCAGGATCACTATGTATTTAGGACTACTAGATTGACCCATCAATGTATAGCTAAGGGTCATAGGATGTGATAAGTCAGAGGCTCTCAGAGATTGAAGAAATCAACCAAGAGAAATCAGTCAGAAGAAATCAGAATTCAAACTTGGCGTCGAGCTCAGATCGACGTTTTGAAGTTCAGGCATCGAGATGAGATTGATGATCTCTGAGCTCAGGTCCACGAGGCGTCGAACTCCGTTCGACGATCTTCGAGCTCAGATCGACGTTTTCTGTTCCATACCAGCTCCAATATCTCTGAGCTCAGATCGACGATAGTTGAGCTCAGATCGACGATTATCTTGTTGAGATCGACGATTTCTGCCATCTCTCTGAACACAAGTTCCCAGGAAGATTTTCAAGATATTCTTGGTCCAATAAATGTGAGCCGTTCATATTCCAACACAGCTTTTTTACAGGACAGTTACAAGAATGTATTTATGGAGATTATAGGCGTTGGAGTAACTAAGAGGCAGGAGTAATAAATGCAAGAATTAAAATGACCATTGGCCTCCTATCAGAATATATACACAGAGAAACAGAGAAGAAATGAGTGTGAAAAAGAAGAGAATAACAAGAACATAGAGAATAAGAAGAAGAGAGAGAATAGCAGAGAGGAGAAAGTGGTACAGGAATCAGAGTTCCAGGAAGAACTCAACATCACCTGTACAGCCAATGCTCTTCTCAGATCTACTGTTCCAGGAAGCCTGAAGAGACAACTACTCTATATCAGTCTGAAGGCTTACTGGAAGATCAACATCATCAAGGCTTCATCATTCACACTCCAAGACAACTCACATTTCAGCCTTTGCTGAAATCATCATTTGTTGGAGCAGTCATACATTGAAGACCTATCACCCTATGCAAAGCTCTCCTTCCTGAACAATTGCAAATCTTAGAGGGAGCTTTGACAACATCATCAAAATCCACTTGTGCTTCTCTTTGATTGTTGAACAGAGAAGACAACATCAACTCTCCCTTCCCCCCTGTACAAAGGGTTCTTGAACTCCCTTCAAAAGTTCTGCTTGGTTTTTGAGACCTTATCAAAACTCAATGGTGGCAAGACACCTGATCAAAAAATCCAGTTTGGTTTTTGAGCATCTTATCAAAAGCTCATTGGTGCCTAGGACACCTGATCAACTCATCCTGCAGTGTATTCCTACCTAGGGTGGAAGAAGAGTGGACTACCCATGTTTTGGGGAACCACTATAAATTTCTTGTGTTGTCTTGTTTGCCTTTATTTCTTTTCTTTATTATTCTTGATGTGTGTTTGCTCTAATCTCTAGGATAGATCTCACTTTAAATTGGTATCAGATCCAGGTTGGTAATTCAACAACTAGATCTTCACTAGTTTGGTTATTTATACAGGCTAACACCTGAACCAAAAGATCTCTCTTGATCCATCCTAGTTAGATTAATCATTTTGTTTTTCACATAGCAAGAATATGGAATATTCTAGCACCAGACCTCCTAAGTGCAACATAAACAAATTTTCACTTTGGAAGACAAGAATTAAGTCATTTATGGACAATATTGATGAAGAAATATTTTATGTCATTATGACAGGTCTACCAACCTCAGCAATAACAACTAAAAGGGCCAGACTAGCTGATGCCAGAGCCATGAATATCCTAGCACAGTCATTACTTGATGACTTGTTCCAGGAAGTTGTTGAATGCTCAACAGCTAAAGAGATATGTGATTCTCTTCATCAAATGGCTTCTGAACCAATTGATGGAACAACAGAAAGAAGCCACAACATCTTATTTGAAGAAGGAGAATCAGTATCCCTAAATGTCATTTGGGATGTATCAGATGATGAATCATCATTTGAAGATGAAGAGGAGGAAGCAAGGGCCAAACAATTCTGCTTAATGGCCATCAATACTTCCTGCAGCAGTTTAAAGTCTGAACAAACAGAAGGAAAATCAAAACCTGAAGAGGATCAGGTATTATCTAACTTTGTTTTCAGTTCAGTTAACTTAGAACTTCAATTTTGCTGCCAAGATTCAATAAAACCTTAGGAGGAAACAAAACTTCTCAGAGGAATGTTTTCAGAATATATTCAAAGGAAAAAAGAAACATTTTAATCAACGAAATGAGTTCAAATCGTCGAACTCAGATCGACGATCCTATATAAAATCGTCGAACTCAGATCGACGATCCTATATAAAATCGTCGAAATCAGTCTGCTTTTTCATAAATTTGATTTATAATTATAAGGATAAACTATTTAAATTATTTTCAAATCCTTTTTTATTTAGAACAAATTTATTAGGAAACATCTTTTCTTAAGGGCTGCTTCTATCCTTTTGATATCTTGTTCAAAATTATGTTAGGATTTCTGTATGAGAATTCTCTGTCAGATAACTTTATATTTCTTATAGATCTTTTTCTAAATTCATCTAGATTGAGTCCCCATACTCTAGTTGCATTGGTCAGCAGTGATCATGGAACTGAGTTTGAATCTCTTCTTATGAAAAGAAATTCTATAGGAAGAAAGATATCAGACTTTGTTTTTCAGATTCAGAATCCTAATAAAATTTGTTGGACAAATATCATTTTTTATACTAACATATCATTTTCAAGGAGAGAGCAATCTCTACCATAGCCTTATGCAGGTACCATCTATAAGAATTAGCTGTATGACTCAATCAAAATCCAATTTTCAAAGTCATCCCAGCCTCCTCCAGTCATAGTTACTGCATCAACATAGTGGGAGTTTTGTAAAGCAAGCAGCAGTCAGTTTTAACAGCAACAGAAGTCAGCTATGCAAAGCTTCTCTTTTTATATCTTATGCTTTGTAATATTAATTGTAATATTTTTATGTAAATAGTAATCCTAACCCAAATAGGGGGAGATTGTTGGAACACCCTAATTTGGATTTGGGTCAGGATCACTATGTCTTTAGGACTATTAGATTGACCAATCAATGTATAGCTAAGGGTCATAGGATGTGCTAAGTCAGAGGCTCTCAGAGATGGAAGAAATCAACCAAGAGAAATCAGTCAGAAGAAATCAGAATTCAAACTTGGCGTCGAGCTCAGATCGATGTTTTGAAGTTCAGGCGTCGAGCTGAGATCGACGATCTCTGAGCTCAGGTCCACGAGGCGTCGAACTTCGTTCGATGATCTCTGAGCTCAGATCGACGTTTTCTGTTCCAGACCAGCTCCAATATCTCTGAGCTCAGATCGACGATAGTTGAGCTCAGATCGACGATCATCTTGTTGAGATCGACGATTTCTGCCATCTCTCTGAACACAAGTTCCCAAGCAGATTTTCAGGATATTCTTGGTCCAATCAATGCGAGCCGTTCATATTCCAACACAGCTTTTTTACAGGACAGTTACAAGAATGTATTTATGGAGATTATAGCCGTTGGAGTAACTTAGAGGCAGCAGTAATAAATGCAAGAATTCAAATGACCATTGGCCTCCTATCAGAATATATACATAGAGATACAGAGAAGAAAATAGTGTGAAAAAGAAGAGAATAACAAGAACATAGAGAATAAGAAGAAGAGAGAGAACAGCAGAGAGGAGAAAGTGGTACAGGAATAAGAGTTACAGGAAGAACTCAACATCACCTGTACAGCCAGTGCTCTTCTCAGATCTACTGTTCTAGGAAGCCTGAAGAGACAACTACTCTACATCAGTCTGAAGGCTTACTGGAAGATCAACATCATCAAGGATTCATCATTCACACTCCAAGACAACTCACATTTCAGCCTTTGCTGAAATCATCATTTGTTGGAGCAGTCATATATTGAAGACCTATCACCATATACAAAGCTCTCCTTCCTGAACAATTGCAAATCTCAGAGGGAGCTTTGACAACATCATAAAAATCCACTTGTGCTTCTCTTTGATTGTTGAACAGAGAAGACAACATCAACTCTCCCTTCCCCCATGTAAAAAGGGTTCTTGAACTCCCTTCAAAAGTTCTGCTTGGTTTCTGAGACCTTATCAAAACTCAGTGGTGGCAAGACACTTGATCAAAAAATCTAGTTTGGTTTTTGAGCACCTTATCAAAAGCTCATTGGTGCCCAGGACACCTGATAAACTCAACCTGCAGTTGATTTCTACCTAGGGTGGTAGAAGAGTGGACTACCCAAGTTTAGGGGAACCACTATAAATTTCTTGTGTTGTCTGGTTTGCCTTTATTTCTTTTCTTTATTATTCTTGCTGTGTGTTTGCTCTAATCTCTAGAATAGATCTCACTTTCACCTTGCAAGTATTTCCCCAAACCATTACATTACTTTGAGAGGCAAAAGCTTAAAGCAGCTCAACTTAAAGCCAAAGACACCAAGGGAAAGAAGCCTGTTGATGATACTGAAGCTGAAGTCAGAGCTACTGTCCAACCAGGAAAAGGGATTGTAATCAGGGAACCAGATCAATCCTAATTTTAGACTGACTTGGTTCTAGAAGAACTTTGTAGATCTTTAGTTGTTTTACTATAACTCATAAACATTATGATGAAGAATTTATTGATTGCCAACAATTTATATACCTATGTCTCTGAGTTGCATAGTTTCTTATGATATTTTATGTTGAATATTTGTGTATGATATGCTTGAACTACTATTGAAGTAAATTGAAATTGCTAAATACATCATGCTTATTTTTTTCATTATATATTGGTGTATATCATTGACTATGGGTTATGACTTCTCCAAATAGGGGGAAATAGTTGGGTACATTGGAGATTGTGTACCTGATTTGGAGAAGCCTCACCTGACTCAATAATATACATCAGGTTGTATTTGATGGAGTATTGAGTTTATTTGTGCATGCCGAAGAATGAAGAAAATATTCTAAGTACAAAAGTATCGAGACATTTATAATGTGTCGACATCTTTGAAGGAGCAACATCGAAATCAGAAGCGAAGTTGTATCGATACACAAGACTTGTGTCGACACATGAAATTTGAGTCAACAACAGTTGTATCGACACTCCGGACTAGTGTTGAGACACTTAGATTTGAAGTGCTGACATGAGTAGAAGGGTTTTGTCGACACACAGGATTTTTGTCGACATTAAAAGTTCAAGTCTACAACAGCTGTGTCGACACACAGTACTTGTGTCGACATTCAAAGTTCAAGTCTATATCAGCTGTGTCAACACACAGTACTTGTGTCGACATTCAGAGTTCAAGTCTACAATACCTATGTCAACACACAGGACTTGTGTCGACATACAGAAGTTAGGTCAATATAAATTTTGCCGACAGTTTCTGAAGAGTGTCGACATTATCAAAAGAAGTTTATCGACACATTCTACGAAGGGATTGTAGAGACTGGTTGAAGAGATGTGCCGATAGTTCCTGAAGTATGTTGATAACATCAAAGGAGTTGTGTCGACACATTGTATAAAAGCTGTGTCGACAGTTTCTGAAGTTTGTCGACAACACCAGAGAAAGTGTGTCGACACCCAGGTAATTGTGTCGACACATACTTCATCTGTGTCGACACATACTATCCTTGTGTCTCGACACATTCAGCTGAGTTAAATAACTTTAAGTGATAGATCTCCAGGCAGAAGACTTGACAGCTGTCAGGATTGTCGAGGCATGTTAGACATGTCAGAACTGTCAGATGTCAGTCATCCACCAGATCAGCTGGTTGCCTCTGATGTGATCTATAAATAAATCCGGGCAATCAGAGAAAAAGTGAGACGCGCAGTAAGACATAAAAATTAGAGGGAAGTCAAAAAGGAGGATTACTCCGAGAAGAATTCAAATAATTCTATACAGTAAGAAGGTTATGATTCTATATCAGAGAAGGAGACAACATCTATCTGGATCTATCAAGGTTTGCTAAATCAAGTCAGCAAGAAAGAAGAAGCTGTGTCTACATCAACTTCTCAAGAAGATTCAACCTAGGTTCTCTCTTTCAATAAACTTTGAATAAGCTAAGGTTGAATCTGATTCATTGTAGCAATGATCTGAAGAAACCAGATTAATCAAGATCTGATCAAGATTCCTTCACTCATCTTTTCTCTCTATCTTGGTGAAGAAAGAAAAGTAATTCTTTATAAAAATTTTTGAAGGATCTATTTATAGATCTGAGTGTTGTAAGCCTGTAATTATAAAGGCTGAGGTAGGGCTGTTTACTTGAGATAGGAGATTAAGTTCTCTTAGTTGTACGCCTGGTGATATGGGCTGAGGTAGGGCTTAATAGCCTGAGTGGTAGGAGTGTGGATTCACTCTGAGGTAGGGTTCTTGGGAAGAACCTGAGGTGTAGGAATTGTTGAATTCTGAGTTGTAGAACCTGTTTGGGTTCTGAGTTGTAAGATCTGAGGATCTGAGAAGGTGGAAGGAAGTTTGGCTGAATCTAGTGTATTGCTAGATAGGTGAAGGGGGAAAGTGGATGTACCCATCTCTTGGGGAACCACTATAAACTTGTGTGTCCGTTGTGATTGATGTGTTGTATGTTGTGATTGCTATAGAATTTAATCATACTGTTAATAAACTATTAACTGCCTAAGAATAAAGAATTGAACCTATTCACCCCCCCCCCCCTCTAAAAGTTTAGACATTCTAGAAACCTATTCTTTCAAAAAAGACTATCAAAAGACCTAAGCAGACCAATTCACCCCCCTCTAAGTTGCTAGCTATCTTGAAAATAAGATCTTTCATCCACCTGTCATTGTTACTTAGACAACTTGTATAATCAGTGTAATCAAGTAAACACCTGCACACATAGAACATGGGGTATGCATCAAATACAAACATGTGTATGCCATTATACTGTAGGACTTATTCAAATTTAGGACATTGTGATCAATGGACCCAACAATCAAGATAAGTCACAAATTTAGTGATTCAGATGTACAAGAGTAGAGTTACAAACACAAAAAGGGAGGAATCGAGTTATAGAACAATATTCGCTCAAGTCTTAGAATCAAATAGACCTAAGAAATGAAATTCGATGACACGTGGAAAACTAGATCGAGTGTTTTGAGCCTCGCGGGTTTTAGAGGTTAAGGTCATAATAACAAGAAGATTTATCGAGTATATTATAGAAGTAAAATGACATGTATCGGGTCGGAGATATCAAGTACTTTGTTGGTACCCTAGATGTGATTTGGCTTATGTAATCCCTTTCCAGCCCCTCTTGATCCATATAAAGATATATGATCATGTTTAGACTTTGCTTAGTCTCCCTAGGGCAGTATATAACTGACCTAGAGTTTAGGCTAGTAGTTTTAGAATGTGTTTTGGTTGAGGCTTTTTCCGTTCGACTATCGTCGAACGAGGCCTCGCGATCGTCGATCATTGATCGACGATAGCAGGGCTATTGAATCGTTGAAGTCAAGACAATTATCGTCGACCGATGGTCGACGATCTCAGAGCTAGCTTACTACGCTCTGAAGGTTGGTCGACGATCTGTCATCAACAGATCGACGATCGTGTTCTAGCTTCACGATTTCTGTCTCGACAGATCTTTGCCTTAATCGTCGACATCATTGTTGGTCGACGATATCTGTCTCGACAGATCTCTGCCTTAGTCGTCGACATCATGAGATGTTCGACGATTTCTGTGTCTTCAGACTTTCTGCTTTAGTCGACGTTATCTGTTTGCTGGTCGACGATCTATTAGCTGGTCGACGATCTATTTTCTGGTCGACGATTTCTGGTCGACGATTTCTGGTCCGACAGATTCCTGCTATTGGTCGACGATTTGTTAACAGGTCGACGATCTTCGAACCCCTGTTCGACGATTTCTGTCTGATTTTATCTATTTGTATTTATGCTATTCCTTGGTCTATTTCCAAGTGTGTTAGCTTGTGGTTAGAAAGATTCTCTGAAGTTATTTATTGCTAAAATTATGGCTTAAATTCAAAATGAATTATTTACAAATTCTGTCAAACATAAATCACGGGATTCAGTATTCTTGATAAAGCATTTTGTCCTATTATACGAATTACGTTGACTTTATCTTTCCAGCCTGTTTTCTAGCCGTTGGTACTATGTACTATTTCCAAGAAAGGTACGTCTTTATGCTGAGATTTCTTTCCCGCTTATTTTATTCCTTATTGGGACTGACAGAAAATTAATAGGCCATTCTATTCCTATTGCTATATTCTATTTTGAGATAATCTGTTGCAGTGCTCGAGAATTCAAATCAATAGAGCCGTTCCAAAGGAAAACGTGAAGACATATTTAAAAGAGATTTCTGCTCTAAGAAAAAAAACAGTAACAGACATAGAGAAAGATTATTCATCCGCTCAAGCATCATCAGAGCACCTCTTCACAATCTCACAACAAGAAGAAGAAAAGTTTTCCTGAAGCAAAAGCCCAGAGCAATCATCTTACATTCTCAAGTCTCCTGAGCAATTTGCTTAGAGTTTTTCAAAGACTTCAGAAAAGGCTCAAGATCTGCTTCAAGTTCTCCAGAATCTTAAGACCTGATAAAAATCAGTCTTTAGATTTCTGAGGATTTAGTTTCAGTTTATCTGAAACTCCTTCATCCTGAAGCAAAGGCTTTCCCTGGACTTCCACTGAGCCAGGGGGAGACTTTGATTCTTTAGAGAATCCACAAATCTTCTCTAATCTGTATTTAAAATAGAGAAGATAATCAAACCCTCTCAACCCCTTTGTAAAAAGAGTTTGTTCACACCTCTTCAAAAGTGAACGTTGGTGACAGGGCACCTTATCAACAACCTGTGGTTGAGCATCCTTATCAAAAGCTCAAAGGGTCTGTTTGATCTACCTGAATCAGATCATTGGTGGCAGGGCACCTTAGCAAAAACCTGTAGTGGATTCCTACCAGGGTGGTAGAAGAGTGGATGTACCTATTTAAAGGGAACCACTATATATCCTGTGTCCATCTGGTTATCTTGTTTATTCATTTTATCCTGTGGCTGTGATAGAACTACCTAGGGTTGCTAGTTGCTGTGATAGGCTTATAGTTAACTGAAATTTCAGTCAACTTCTTCACTTGTGCACTTCACTGTGTTAGGCTCTTAGGGTTCAAGTATCAGATTTTTTATTCCGCAAATAAACTCCAAGGGAGCTGACTAAGTGTTCATAAAATTTTGAATACTCTATTCACCCCCCCTCTAGAGTAATTTACAACTTATCCCCTCACTTTCAATTGGTATCAGAGGGAGGTTAGCTGTTCATACAGGCTAACACCTGAGTTAAAAGATCCTGTGATAAGTTGTTTCCTGATACCATTCACAAACACTTTCACACATGGCCCAGTCTAAGGATTATTCAAGCACCAGACCTCCTGTATGCAACTTGTCCAAGTTTGGCATATGGAAGGCCAGGATAAGACTATACATGAATTCTATTGATGAAGATATTTTTTCTTCTATTTTGACAGGACCACCTGCTAGGCCTGCTGCTGCTTCCACTTCTGCTGATCTCAGTGCTGTACCACCACCTGACTACAATGAAACTTACAAGAAGGCAAAAGCAGCTGATGCTAAAGCAATGAATATCCTAGCTCAGACAATGTCTGATGAGATATTCCAGAAGCTGGCTGAATGTACCTCAGCCAAAGCTATGTGGGATTCCCTCAACCACATAGTTGCTGGCTCAGCTGATGAGAGGAAGGACAGGAGATCTAATCTCACCTCTCAGTATGAAAACTTCAAGAAGGATGATGCTGAAGACATTGACACCATGTACACAAGACTCAGTTCAATAATAAGTGAACTGAGGTCTTTAGACAAGGAGATAACCTTGTCAGAAGTCAATGACAAGATCCTGATGTGCCTTCCCATCTCTTGGGACTCAAGGATATGGCCCATCAAGGATGGAAGAAACACTGTGGAACTCTCCACAGAAGCTCTGTTGGGAAAGCTCAGGTCATATGAGCAAACCTTAAAGAGTAGAGCTGCTGTAACTGAAGTGAAGACTCCTACTCCTACAAAGAAAGAGCATTCTCTAGCTCTTAAGGCTGCTGAGACTTCTGAAGGAAGTCAATCAAATGAGGAGTTACTGGCACTCATTGCCAAGAGATTCTTCAACATGGGAAGAAGAGACCTCAGAAAGAAGTTCTCCAAGCATGAGGACAAGCCAAGGTATGACAAGACTCCATCTAAAGAAATCATTTGTTATGTATGCAGCAAGCCTGGACACATTGCCCCAGATTGTCCAGAGAAGAAGTATAAGGAGAAGAAACATGAGAAAGAATACAGGAAGCACCACTCCAAGTCCTCATCACACAAATACAAGAAGAAGGACAAGGGATTTGTGGCTGCTACCTGGAGTGAAACAGAAGAGGATACCTGCTCCTCTAGCTCCAGTGATTCAGAAGAAGAAGAAGAGAAGAAAGCCAAAGAGGTCTGCCTCATGGCCATTGATGCCTGCAGCTCTCCGTCAGCTGCAGAGAATTCTGAAGAAGAAGGAGACAATGAAGAAGATTCCTTTATGGAGGACCAGGTAATCGACTCATTTGATTTCTCATCTCCTGAGTTCAAACTAAAATTTAAAACTCTATGTTTAGACTTACTATTATCTGAAAAAGAAATTAAGTCACTTAGATTAAAAATAATGGAACTAGACATGGAAGGTGTTGAAATAATCAGATTAGAAAAGGAATTAGAGAGCTCAAAAGAAGAAGTAACATTCCTAAAGTTAGAACTAGCTAAATCTAAGAGGTTAGAAGAACAATTAAATGGCAGAAGCCTTAAATTATCTGAAATAACCTGTATAGCAAACACTAGGGTTGGTAATGATAAACTAGGCTTAGGTGCTACACCTAGTGAACCCATCCTCCTCACAAAGGAGAGATTTAGCACTCCAGTAAAATTTGTCTCTGAATCAGGAATAAAGAATACTGAGGAAATTGAAAAATGCAAGAAAATTCAGAATAAGATTAAGAAAGAGAATAGGAAGAAAAAATTTCTAGCTTTACAAAAATCGTCGAACATTAATCGACGATCGTCAAACCAATCGTCGAACGACTATCGACGATCGCTGAACACCTTCACCAAGTATGATATCTTTGGTGCAGGAGATCGACGATCTCATCTTGAGTCTTCGACCAGTGATCGACGATCGTTGAATCCAGAATATAGCTATACTGGAAATGATCGACGATATGGCTTGCGATCGTCGACCATCGATCGACGATCTGGACTTAAGCTGGAAAATCATTTTCAAACTTCCAGAACTTCAAATCCTAATCACCACCCCAGGTTGTTTAATCCTTCAACTGAATGGATTATCCCACCTAGGAGATCACACCCTTTAGGATATAAATCAAAGCCTGCAAAATCTTTTATATCTAGTTTTTCTTTTGTGAAGAATACTGGACCCAAGGTAACCTGGGTCCACAATGTGTAACTGTTCTTTCTGCAGGTGAAGACCTATCCAGTCATACATGACAAATGGTATCTGGATAGTGGATGCTCAAAGCATATGACAGGAAAGAAGAAGAACCTGTCAGGTTTCAAAGCCAAGCTGGGACCAAAAGTTGTATTTGGGGATTCCAGCTGTGGACAGACTGAAGGGTATGGGAGCTTCACCATAGGAGCTGTAACCTTCAAGAAGGTAGCTTATGTCTCAGGACTAAAGCACAACCTAATCTCTGTAAGTCAAATGTGTGATGCTGGATACAAGGTATGGTTTACTGACACTGCTTGCAATATTTCTTTAAATAATACTGTGGTGTTAGTAGGTATTAGAATTGGAAATGTTTATGTTGTAGACTTTAATTCCTCCAAATCTGAAATATGCTTATTTAATGAAGTAACCAGTAATAATACCCTTTGGCATAAGAGACTTAGTCATGTAAATTTGAAAAACATTTCTAGGTTGGCTAAATACAATCTTGTAAGAGGATTACCTTCTTGCCCCTACAAGAAGGAAGGCCTTTGCAAAGCTTGTCAACTAGGAAAGCAAACAAGAAATAGCTTTAAATCAGTTAATAAAAGTGATTCTCCCAGGATTCTGTACTTGCTACATTTGGACTTATTTGGTCCTATTGCTGTGCAGAGTCTTGGAGGAAAGTCTTACACTTTAGTAATTGTAGATGACTTCTCCAGGTTCACTTGGGTATTCTTCTTGAGAACTAAGGCTGATAACTTCAAGGTTCTTACAGACTTTCTAAAGTGTATACAGAGTGAGTATTCTACTCAGATTGCCTTGATCAGAAGTGATCATGGTACTGAGTTTGAGTCTCTTCTTATGCAAGAATTCTGTGAGAAGGAAGGTATCAAACATAGCTTCTCTGCTCCTAGAACTCCTCAACAAAATGGGGTAGTTGAAAGGAAAAACAGAACCCTAATTGAAGCTGCAAGTACATTGTTGGCTGATGCTAACATGCCTCTGTCCTTTTGGGCTGAAGCAGTTAGCACAGCTAACTATGTATTGAACAGAAGTCTGATACATAAACTCAAGGGTAAGACTCCCTATGAATTACTTAAGCAAGTGAAACCTAAAATAGACTATTTTAGAGTATTTGGCTGTGTTGCTTTTGTTCATAACAATAACAAAGAATACCATAGAAAATTTGAGGCAAAAGCTTCAATGGGAGTCTTTCTAGGATACTCTCAAGTAAGCAAAGCCTATAGGGTCCTTAATAAATCTTCTCTTAAGATAGAAGAGTCTGCACATGTCTCTTTTGATGAGACAGTCATGTACTATAAGGAGAAGGATTCTTCTTCTAATAGTACAGTGCAAGTCCTAGGAGTAAGTAAGGATTTGGAAGGTTTGAGACTCACACAGGAGAATCATCCCAAACAAACTCCTCAGGTTGCTCCCTCAGATTCTGAATCTGATGTAGATCTGCTTGAAGCTAAAGCACCTGCTCCAACAGTTGATCAAATTCCACATGAGGAAGTAAATCTTGAAACTGTTGAAGATCAGATCATTGTTGAACCTACTGATCTTGTCACACTTAGAGATCACCCTGTATCTCAAGTGATTGGAGACATTTCAGCAGGAGTCCAGACAAGACATCAACTCAACAAAAATGTGATGTTTGCTTGTTTCCTTTCTCAGGTTGAGCCCCTAACCATTAAAGATGCTGAGCTTGATCCCCACTGGATTATAGCAATGCAAGAGGAGCTTAACCAGTTTGAAAGATGTAAAGTGTGGACCTTGGTTCCAAGACCAAGAGGCCAACGGATCATAGGCACCAAGTGGGTGTTTAGAAACAAGCTTGATGCCCAAGGCATAGTAGTTAGAAATAAGGCTAGGCTAGTAGCTCAAGGCTATAGACAGGAGGAAGGCATAGATTATGATCAGACTTTTGCCCCTGTAGCCAGACTAGAAGCCATTAGGATTTTCCTAGCCTATGCTGCCTATAAAAGATTTAAGGTCTTCCAAATGGATGTGAAGAGTGCCTTCCTCAATGGAGATTTAAAGGAAGAAGTGTTTGTTGAACAACCACCAGGGTTTGTTTCATCAACCTTACCCACTCATGTGTTCAAACTCCAAAAGGCTCTATATGGACTTAAGCAAGCTCCTAGAGCTTGGTATGAGACCTTAGCAAATTTTCTTCTAGAACACAAGTTTGTGAGAGGTGTAGTAGATAGAACCCTATTCATTAGACATCATAAGGACTCACAACTGTTAGTTCAAATCTATGTAGATGACATTATATTTGGTTCTACTGATCCCAAACTATGCAAGAGGTTCTCTGAACTAATGCACTCTAAGTTTGAGATGAGCAGCATGGGTGAGTTATCCTATTTCCTTGGTCTCCAAGTGAAACAGAGTGTTGATGGCATTTTCATTTCACAATCAAAATATGCCAGAGAGCTGGTTAAAAGATTTGGAATGTCTGATGCTTCATCAATGAGCACACCTATGGCCTCAAATGCAGTTATTGATTCTGATGTCAATGGCAAGTCTGTTGATCAAAAGAATTATAGAGCCATTGTTGGTTCCCTGCTGTATTTGACTGCAAGTAGGCCTGACATAATGTTTGCTACATGCCTATGTGCTAGGTTTCAGGTCAACCCAAAGGAATCTCACTTAACTCTCCTCAAGAGGATCTTGAGATACCTTAAGGGGTGTCCTAACTTAGGACTGTGGTACCCAGCTGAGTCAGGATTTGAATTAATTGGATATTCAGATGCTGATTATGCTGGTTGTAGAGTTGACAGGAAAAGCACCTCAGGGACTTGTCAGTTCCTGGGAGAGAGACTTGTCTCTTGGTTTTGCAAGAAACAGGCATCTGTGTCTACTTCAACTGCTGAGGCTGAATATATAGCAGCAGCTAGTTGCTGTTCACAGATCCTGTGGATTCAAAATCAGCTGGTGGATTATGGGTACACACACTCAAACACAAAAATTCTGTGTGACAGTACCAGTGCAATATCAATTGCTCAAAATCCTGTGCACCACTCCAGAACCAAGCACATTGAGATTAGACATCATTTTCTGAGAGATAATGTGGAAAAGAACAAGATAGTAATGGAATTTATATCCACAGACCTGCAGAGAGGAGATATTTTCACTAAGCCCCTTGATGAACAAAAGCATTTGTTCTTCCTGAACCAGCTTGGCATGATTAATGGTTCAGAGTAGTGAAAATTTAGATAGTTTTGTTTTCTGTCTAAAATCGTCGAACGACTGCTCGACGATCTTCGACCAGGTCAGAACTATCGTCGATCAATCGTCGACGACAGCTCGTTCTGTAGTAAGGCAGAAATCGTCGACCAACTGGTCAACGATCTCTCCTTAGGTATCTATCGTCGACCAATGGTCGACGACAGATTTTCTGTGCTGTGTGGAGAATCGTCGACCATCATATATTGATCGACGATCGTGGTAATTGCGTGTAGTCGGTCGATGTTTACCGATTTAGTCAAACATTGACTATCGTCGGTCTGTGTTCGACGACCGATTTTATTCCGGGTTCGACGATCGCAGATTTGTTTCTAATAGTCGATTTAGGTCTGAAGATCGTCGTCCTTCCGCTCCGTCCTTTCATATTCCTTCTCCTGGCTTAGAATTCGCTCTCGAACTCTAATCCCGCGCGATTCTCTTCTCCCCTGTTTTTGCTTCTCGATTCGCCATCTTCTCTCAAATTCTATGGCGATTCCTTCTGCTGTTCTCTTCGGAATGAAGTTCGACACTGGCTTCTGTGTCGACTTCGATTCTTTCAGCCGATGCGATCAACCAATCCAAGATATTCTGCAGCTATGTGAAGACCAAGGCCTCAAGAAATTTATGTCATCCGCACCTAAGATTAATATACCCGAGATTCGTGAATGGGTATACACCTCGTCCTCCAGCGACGAAGCGATGTCAGGAAAGATAAATGGCGAGGAGGTCACTCTGACTCCTGAAGTATTGACTGAGCTGTTTGGACTGCAAACAGGAACTGAGGATTATGAGCAAAGCTCAGAGGAATATGGCCGCATGCTCACTGTGATGGGCCATGCCGAAGGGATTCCGGCTAAGCTGCTGAAGATAAACTTGTCTCCAGAATACAAGTTTCTGGCAGACCTGGTGGGCAAGATCATTTTGGGAAAACATTCGGCTCATGACAATATCAACAGGCAACAGTTTGCCCTTATGTCGGCTTTGGTGAATAGGACGCAGTTAGCCTGGGGGAAAGTTCTATTTGAACTAATCAGGAGAAAGAACAACAAGAAAGAGGTAAATCTTGCCAGGGTACTGGGTGTGTTTCTGTATGTAAAAGCACCCCTGCTGCTTGTTTCTGCACCATCCGCAGTCAATGCCAGCAAGAGGTTGGACCCCTCGCTTTTCAAGAAATCTCAGAGGATTATCAAGAAGTCAGCCAGGGTTGATCCTAACCCTTCTTCAGACACAAGGGCTGATTCGGCCGCTCTCCCGCTTACTGGGGAAGGTTCAGCAATCCCTTCATCCTCCCTCTCTATCCCTGCATCCTCTTCTCCTGCATTACTTTCTTCTACAACACCTGCAGTGCCACCACAACATGCATCATACATTCCACCTGCATCTCCACACCAGTCACCAACACCACAACATCTGGCAGCTTCGGCCAGTGCTGACATGGTGACTGCTACCATCCTCACAAACCTTTCTCAACATGAATCCCACACTCATGTTGATGACCACCTATCTCCACATGACTCATTTGATCATGTGACAGATCATCCTGCTTCAATTCCATCCACCTCCACATCATCAGCATTTCAGATATCCCCTGAAATGCTTGCACACCTTGTACAGCTCATCACTCCCTCCATCCAAAGCATGATTGAGGCTGCCAATGCCCCTCTCATTGCCTCCATCAATTCTCTCACTGACGCCATCAAATCCATCTCATCTTCTGCTGAGCCCCCTTCTGTAAGATGCATGACTCCAGTCCCCACTGAAGTCATGCAGGGGGAGATGTCTGTTGAAGTGGTCTCAGGTGATGCCCTGACCCTTCAGGACAATTCCTCTCTTCCCCTTCAAGAATCTGTAGATGTCCCTCAAGAAACTTCAGAGAAAGAACCAGAAGGTAAACCTTAAAACTCTCCCTCCAAAGGATATGATCAGGACTTCAATTTGACATTTGTAACTAACAAAGACATTCACTCCCTAGTGAATCTAGCTTCTGAGGAAGAAGTTCCTGAAAAAGAAAATGAGGAAGTCCCCATGGACACCTGTGAGAAGGATGCTGCTCAACCTGATGGTATAGTTTTATTTAAGATTCTAATTAATTCAAACTCCATCTTTGAGTTAATTTCTTATCCCTTCCTTTTCATCACAGCTGCTGATGATCTTACATCAGTATTGCAAGTTGATGCTGCCAAGTCCATTGAGTCTGATAAAGACTTGGAATCATTTCTTTCCTCAGACTGTGAGTTCTCACTCACATCCCCTCCTTTTGTTCCTCCTCCTCAAGAGAAAATGGTCCCCTATAGACCTGAGTACCTTGATGACCCCATGGTCAAGGATACTCTTTTCTTTTCCTGCATGGCACTCCTCTTGTGCCTTGCAGAGGTGTCTATCCCTGATGTCACTGAACATCTAGAAGGAATTATAACCTCCTTCCTAGATGCAAAGTGGTATCCTGTGTAGATCTTCAGGTAATCCTATCTATTACCTGTTGTTTGTTCACCTTGGGGGGAATATCTTATTCCCACTTGGTTGTTAACCTATCTCTCTTTGCATACAGGCACAACCATAAATGCTGCTGCTGCTGAAATCATCAACATCCCTGCTGATGCTGCTGCTGAAGAAATTGAAGAAGTGCAAGATAGGGCAGACAATGCTCCCAAGATGACTGAAATGGACTCAAGCTCAGGTACTCTAAACCTAGAACAATTTATAGCCTTTGTGGCTGAGAACATTGCCTCTGAGTACATTGAAGGGATGGCTAAATATCATCTGGATTCCCTAGCCATCTCTCTAGAGAAAGCATCTGCCCCTGCAGATATTGTCATCTTTTCTCCTCCTATCCTTACCTATCCTATATCCACTCCTTCTATTGCAGAACTGGTCCCCAAGACAGTTCCTGAGTTGTATCCAGAATCAGAGCTATGGAAAAGTGCTCCAAATGTTGATCTGGATGCCCTTCTTAGGCAAGATGCCATTGAAGAAGCTAAAGAGAAAGAAGAAAGAGAAAAGAAAGACAAAGCTGAACTTGCTGCCAAAGATCCATCTGAACAAAACTTTGATGATTATGCTGGGAAAGACTCATCTCATTCTGATGATGATGATGATGACTCTGATGATTCTGACTCCTCTAAGAAAAGAAAAAGAGCTGCTTCCAAGAAAAGAAAAGCCCCTGCTCCTTCTACTGCAAATCCTAACAAGGATGTTCCCTATTACATTCTGAAGGGAATAGATCCTAAGAGCAAGGAATTCCAACCCTGGATGAGATTGTCAAAGAATCAGACTAAAGAGAATAAGAGAAGAAAAAGATATGACTCTCCAGTTCAGAAATTCCCCCCCAGAGGTCCTCCTCCACCTCCTGGTGCTGGAGCCTCTGGAAGTATCTCTTCTGCTCCAATTGGTAGATCAGCCAGTTCCAACCCCTCTCAATCTTATCAGAGAAGAAGTAGACAAGGCCAGGGAAGCCAAAGTGGTTCAGGACAAGGAAATAAAAGAAATGTCAATGCTCCCGTAGAACAAATAAAGGAGATGACTTATCAACAACCTACATTCTCTCCTCCTCCTTCTCCTAAGAAGTTAGTCCCAGAAAGGAAACCTTCTCCTCCCAGGAAAGGTCCCTCCTCCTCTTTAAAGAAACCTGCTGCAGCTGATTCTAAAGGAAAAAGAGTAGTCTTTTCAGAAAATTCCCACAAAAAGTTCATTGAGCTTGCACCTCCTAGATCTCTCTGTGCTCAAACTGATCCTAAGAAGACTGTGCAGATTCCTCTCGATTCAAGCAAACTTGCTACAGCTCTTCAAAGGAATATGGAGATTGCAGCTCATACAGATACTGATAGACCTCCCTCTCCATCAGACAAAACTGAAGCTGAAAGGATTGCCTCTATGGCAAGATTCAAAGAGTCTATTGCACTTAGCATGATGGAGAGAGCCAAATCTCAAGGACTGGATCCTACAGCTTACTCAACAATGTCAGAATTCAGAGAAAAGGAACTCAGCAGAATTCGAGTCAATCCAGAAGCCTTTGACACTGAGGAATACATGAGACTACATCCTGCTGCAGTTCTACCAAGTTATGCTGAAAAGAAAATCATTGGTGAACATGATCTAATGCTATCCAAGAGACAAGCAGCAAACCCTAACAGAGAAATTATTTTCAAACCAGCTGCAATACCCAAAAACTCATCTGATGCTAAACATGCTGATAAATCTGCTTGATACATTTCATTTCTGCTGATTTATGCTTGTGATATTTTCTGCGTATTGCCTGTGTTTTATCATTCTGGTTAATCTTTAGATTTGTTGTTGTCTGCTTTAGCCTTTAAATTGGATTGGATAACATAACCCAAATAGGGGGAGATTGTTGGTACCCTAGATGTGATTTGGCTTATGTAATCCCTTTCCAGCCCCTCTTGATCCATATAAAGATATATGATCATGTTTAGACTTTGCTTAGTCTCCCTAGGGCAGTATATAACTGACCTAGAGTTTAGGCTAGTAGTTTTAGAATGTGTTTTGGTTGAGGCTTTTTCCGTTCGACTATCGTCGAACGAGGCCTCGCGATCGTCGATCATTGATCGACGATAGCAGGGCTATTGAATCGTTGAAGTCAAGACAATTATCGTCGACCGATGGTCGACGATCTCAGAGCTAGCTTACTACGCTCTGAAGGTTGGTCGACGATCTGTCATCAACAGATCGACGATCGTGTTCTAGCTTCACGATTTCTGTCTCGACAGATCTTTGCCTTAATCGTCGACATCATTGTTGGTCGACGATATCTGTCTCGACAGATCTCTGCCTTAGTCGTCGACATCATGAGATGTTCGACGATTTCTGTGTCTTCAGACTTTCTGCTTTAGTCGACGTTATCTGTTTGCTGGTCGACGATCTATTAGCTGGTCGACGATCTATTTTCTGGTCGACGATTTCTGGTCGACGATTTCTGGTCCGACAGATTCCTGCTATTGGTCGACGATTTGTTAACAGGTCGACGATCTTCGAACCCCTGTTCGACGATTTCTGTCTGATTTTATCTATTTGTATTTATGCTATTCCTTGGTCTATTTCCAAGTGTGTTAGCTTGTGGTTAGAAAGATTCTCTGAAGTTATTTATTGCTAAAATTATGGCTTAAATTCAAAATGAATTATTTACAAATTCTGTCAAACATAAATCACGGGATTCAGTATTCTTGATAAAGCATTTTGTCCTATTATACGAATTACGTTGACTTTATCTTTCCAGCCTGTTTTCTAGCCGTTGGTACTATGTACTATTTCCAAGAAAGGTACGTCTTTATGCTGAGATTTCTTTCCCGCTTATTTTATTCCTTATTGGGACTGACAGAAAATTAATAGGCCATTCTATTCCTATTGCTATATTCTATTTTGAGATAATCTGTTGCAGTGCTCGAGAATTCAAATCAATAGAGCCGTTCCAAAGGAAAACGTGAAGACATATTTAAAAGAGATTTCTGCTCTAAGAAAAAAAACAGTAACAGACATAGAGAAAGATTATTCATCCGCTCAAGCATCATCAGAGCACCTCTTCACAATCTCACAACAAGAAGAAGAAAAGTTTTCCTGAAGCAAAAGCCCAGAGCAATCATCTTACATTCTCAAGTCTCCTGAGCAATTTGCTTAGAGTTTTTCAAAGACTTCAGAAAAGGCTCAAGATCTGCTTCAAGTTCTCCAGAATCTTAAGACCTGATAAAAATCAGTCTTTAGATTTCTGAGGATTTAGTTTCAGTTTATCTGAAACTCCTTCATCCTGAAGCAAAGGCTTTCCCTGGACTTCCACTGAGCCAGGGGGAGACTTTGATTCTTTAGAGAATCCACAAATCTTCTCTAATCTGTATTTAAAATAGAGAAGATAATCAAACCCTCTCAACCCCTTTGTAAAAAGAGTTTGTTCACACCTCTTCAAAAGTGAACGTTGGTGACAGGGCACCTTATCAACAACCTGTGGTTGAGCATCCTTATCAAAAGCTCAAAGGGTCTGTTTGATCTACCTGAATCAGATCATTGGTGGCAGGGCACCTTAGCAAAAACCTGTAGTGGATTCCTACCAGGGTGGTAGAAGAGTGGATGTACCTATTTAAAGGGAACCACTATATATCCTGTGTCCATCTGGTTATCTTGTTTATTCATTTTATCCTGTGGCTGTGATAGAACTACCTAGGGTTGCTAGTTGCTGTGATAGGCTTATAGTTAACTGAAATTTCAGTCAACTTCTTCACTTGTGCACTTCACTGTGTTAGGCTCTTAGGGTTCAAGTATCAGATTTTTTATTCCACAAATAAACTCCAAGGGAGCTGACTAAGTGTTCATAAAATTTTGAATACTCTATTCACCCCCCCTCTAGAGTAATTTACAACTTATCCCCTCACTTTCATACTTACCTCGGGTAAATCATCCTTTGACTTAAGTATCTTCCAAGTTAAAATGTGTGCTACAAGCATGATATATCAAAACACCAATCACATACTTGTTAACCAAAATTCGTTATAATTATTATCATGACACTTGTTGCTCATGCTCAATATTTTATCATTCTTCTCATTATTCAACAATTTAGATCAAACCAATCACCCTAGTAAATATCCAAATAAAATAATTCATCTAAGTGTATATCAATGTAAGACTTGCTCATGATCACAAATTCATGAAATTCCAAATATATTACGCCCTAAATTAATAACTTCTAAGACTGGGTATTCAAGATTTAAACTTATTAACAACCCAAACATCCCAGGGTGAAATCATAGAATCATAAGAGCAGACAAAACAATTTGGATACAAATCCATTTAACAGATTAATATATATAGAAAAGCAGTCATGAGTCAGAGAACAGAGGCATTAATTTAAATTCGATTCATTCAAGAGAGAGAGGAATCTCTACTTGCCTTAAAGAAGCTGAAGCTGGCGGAGGCGGTCAATTGGCGCGAGCAAAGTTAACAATCTTATTTCGAACTTGCACAAGGGCAAGCAAGAATGATGTTGACATAAAGGAAACAAAACGCTAGCACATGCAATTATTTGTTACAAAAATAAATCAAGAGCGACTAAGAGATTTACCTCCCTCAAGAGTGAGGGGAGAAGAGACGCTACGCGGAGATGAAGACTTGGCGGCGCTTAGGCTTGGGCAAACCCAAATTCAGAGAGGGATTTTGATAGATTCCATCATGCTAGTCGAGGAGAAGCACTAGAAATCATGAATACCATGAGATTAGACAATTACAAGATGGGCAAAGATTATAGATCGCAAAAAGGGGCACAAAGATCCCAAGAATATTACATGAAAAATCTAAATAGCAGGGGAAAAGAGGAGATCCTTACCCAATGAGACTGAGATCGGGCCCAAAAATCAAAGGAGAGAAGGATCCAAGCAAACCCTGATGATTATCTTGAAATCCACCGCCAAAAGAAGCAGAAGAGGGTCCAATTGGGCTTCTGGAGGAGAATGTTGCTGCCTTGAGGAAGAGGAGGGTTGTCAGCCAGAGAAGGAGGGTAGTTTTAACAAACAAGTTAGCTCCTAGTTTTATCTTCTAATCCTGCTTATTAGTTGTGTAAATGTGCTTACGTAAAACCTCTCCACCGAAATGACTTTTCGGTTCGACAAAACGTTATTTCGTCGAATGGAGTTCGACGTTCATCGACCGGAGTTCGACTTTCGTCGACCGGATTTTGTTCGACTTTCGTCGACTGGTGTTCGACTTTCGTCGACCGGTGTTCGACTTTTGTCGACCGGAGCTCAACATTTGTCGATATGCTTTTGTTTAAATTTTCATCGACCGATGTTCGACTTTCGTCGACCGGAGTTCGACGAACGACGAATGGCGCTTGTTTTTCAGTTGTGGTTTGTTTTTTGTTGCTGCCTTTAGGTATCCAGGGGCAGTGTTGTCTGAGCAGGTAAGTCAACACTCAGCAAGCATATTATTAAAGTTTAATAGTTTCTGAAAAAAAATATGAGATAAGTTTTTTTTTTCAGTTAGTAGTTGTTCCTGAGAGGTACTGTGTGTATTCTTCCCTAAAACTCTTTTTGTTGAATTTAATGTTGTTCCTTGATTTTGGATATGGCTGCGAGTGTGCCTTAATTGGTGGTGATCTAGTGCTAGATCTATCGGTTTTCTGTTCATGTTTGGGATTTCTGATTTCTTGGAATGCTATGCCTGTCTTGTTAATGTGATTTAGGTTTCCAAAAGTGGTATAAGAGCAGATTGGTTGTTTTTGTCCTATTCCTTTATACAGTCTATCTGCAAAGAGTCCCGATCATGGATAGGGTACTTGGTGTTGCATAGTTGACTATCAAACTGAAGAAAGAAATTTTTTGAGATGGTAATGGTAAGTCGAGAACACACTAAGGATGCACGGAGTGTGGGATATTGTTCAAAATCCGCCAGAAGTGGTGTCAGAAGAGGGAAGACCACAGTGGGCTAATGCCAGGAAGACGGCATATGAAGCAAGTCTTACAAAAGACTACACCGCCATATCTATCATATCAAGGATCTTGGAGGATGGAGATGTTTAGAAGGTTATTGGAGCAGCGAATAGCCATGCTTTATGGGAGATACTTCAGAACTCGTACCAAGGAGGAGGTAGAGTTAAAGAGATAAAGTTGTAAGTGTTACGATGCGAGTTTAAGTTGCTTCACATGAAGGACTAAGAGTCCATTGAGGAGAATTTCCATAGAGTTTTAGAGCTGAGCAATGGGATGAAGCTAAATAGTGAGGCAGTAGATTAGATCAGGACAGTGCAGAAAGTTCTGAGGTCACTCCCACAGAGATTTGATCATGTTGATACTGCTGTTGAGGAATCCAAGGATTTGTCCAAGCTTTCAGTGGAAGAGCTTAGGAGTTCCCTACAAGTTTATAAGCAGGTCATGAACAGAAGAAGAGCACACTACTGAGGTGTTAAATTACACCAAGAGCACACCTGCTAAGGGTCACTACACGCCTAGAGGGAGAGGCACATTCAGAGGTAGAAGTAGAGGAGGAAGAGGTGATACAAAAGGAAGAGCACCTACACCTCATGTAGAACAACCGGCTAATCAAGGTGGAGTACAGTGGCAAGCTCGAGGGCATAGAAGGACCGGGAGAGGTCAAAATGGAAGAGGTTTTGGGAATGGAAACCAAGTCCATTACTATACAAGTCATAAATTTGGTCACATTTCTACACAGTGCTGGAATAATTTAGAGAAGTTTACTTCAAGACACTCACCACCCCAGTTGCCATAGAAACCACAAAGTAGTGATGAGGGTAACATGACAATGGTTGAGCATGTTAAGTCAAATTGCATTTTGGGTGCTGAGGCTATAGTTATTGATGCTGGGAGTACAAGAAACTTGTGGTACTTAGACAGCGGGGCTTCCAACCACATGAAAGGAAGAAAGGACTTGTTTATTGATCTTGATGATGATGTGAGCACTGAGGTAACTTTTAGAAATGCCTCTACCATCAAGGTGAAAGGAAAGGAAAGAATTCCTATCAATGGAACGCGCAGTGGTGTGAACATGATAGAGAATGTTTACTTTGTACCAGAGATCACTTCAAACATCCTTAGTTTTGGATAGCTCATGGAGAGAGGTTATGAGATAACCATGAAGGGGACAGTGATGACACTTATTGGAGCTGACAGGATGGAGGTGGCATAGGTAGAGATGTAGAAGAACATGATGTTTATGTTGAACCTTTACATGGAGAGGATCTCATGTTTAAGAGCCATATTGAAGGATGAGGCATGGCTCTGGCACATGAGGTATGGACATCTTGGTTTTGATTGTCTGAAAAGGCTGATAAGGGAAGCTGGGGTCCATGGTGTTCCTAGCAGGCTGGAGGAGCCAACCGACATGTGTGAGTCATGTGTACTAGGCAAGTTGGCCAAGCTTCTGTTCCCAAAGGAAAGTTAGTGGAGAGTAAAGAGAATCTTGCAATTTGTTCATTCAGACATCTGTAGGCCAATCACACCTATTTCTGCAAGAGGCAACCAGAACTTTCTAACCTTCATTGATGATTTCAGCAGGAAGTTTTGGGTGTATCCCATCAAGTAGAAGAGTGAGGCGTTTTAATCTTTCAAACGGTTCAAAAGGTTGGTGGAGATGGATACTTGTATGAGGATTTAGTGTTTGAGGACAGACAGGGGAGGTGAGTACATGAGCAAGGAGTTTGATCAGTTCTGTGACTATGCAGGGATCAGGAGGCAGCTTACTTCACCCTACACTCTACACCAGAATGGAGTAGCTGAGAGGAAGAACCGCACATTGATAGAGATGTGTAGGTGCATGCTCAGAGGCAAGCATATGCCAAAAGTATTTTGGGGAGATGCTTGTGAGACAGCTTGTTATGTGTCCAACAGGTGCTCCAGAAAGTCCCTAGCAAGGGGAACACTGCAGGAAGCGTGGACTGGCTTCAAGCCAAATGTGAGTCACTTGGAGGTTTGGGGAGCATTTTTTATGCTCTCAAGACTAGGCCAAACCTGAGCAAACTGGAAGAAAAAGCCAAGAAATTGATCTTTGGTTGCTATGATCAAAGGAGCAAGAGATAAAAGTTGTATGACCCTATGGATAAGAAAATTTTGGTGAGTCAAAATGTGAAATTCGATGAGGCAGTTTAATGGGAGTGGTCAAAAGGCAAGGAGAAGGTTGAAGAAGAAGCTGAGGATCCTCTAGTGGTGGAGACAGAAGCTAGTTCCATTGGTACTGTTCAACACTTTACTAAGGAAGAAGGAGAGCCCAGAAGGCAGAAAATAAGGTAACTTGGAGAGATCTATGAGGTAGCCCCTACAAATGACGAGTTCAGCTTGTTTTGTTTACTTGTTGATACCGAGTCTTTGACCTATGAAGAAGCAGTGAGGACTGTTGGCTGGAGGAAAGCCATGGATTAGGAGATGCAGTCTATTAAGAAGAACAACACTTGGGAGTTAGCTGAACTGCACAAAGGAAAGAAGCCCATAGGTGTGAAGTGGGTCTTCAAGGTGAAGAAATATGGAGCTGGAGAGGTGCTGAAGTACAAGGCCAGACTTGTGGTCAAGGGCTACAAGTAGAAAGAAGGAATAGACTACAATGAGGTCTTCTCACCGGTTTCCCGGATGGAGACTATTCGTTTGTTTTTTACCATTGCAGCACAGAGGAAGTGGTGTCTTCATCAGATGGATGTCAAGTCCGCTTTATTAAATGGAGATTTGGAAGATGAAGTGTACATTGAGTAGCCTCCTGGCTATCCAGAAGAAAAGGGAAAGAAGCAAGTGCTGAGATTAAGAAAAGCACTATATGGTCTCAAACATGCGCCAAGAGCATGGAACAAGAGGATTGACACATTCATACATGTGGAAGGGTATGTGAAGTGCCCTTATGAACATGCAGTCTATGTGAAGGAAAGTGAGAAGGGGACACTTTACCTATGTTTGTATGTGGATGACTTGATCATCTTGGGGAACAGTGACTATGTCTTGAAGAGCATCAAGGAGATGATGAAGCAGGAGTTTGAGATGATAGATTGTGGTGAGCTTAGCTACTTTCTAGGTATTCAGACAGTGTAGTGCGATAAGGGGATCTTCATTTCTCTTGAGTCATATGCTAGAGAGAATTTGAATAAGTTTGGCATGATGGGGTGTAACCATGTGGGGACACCAATGGAGCCAAGCACACAACTATTGAGGCACGATGAGGGAGAAGATGTTGACCCTATATATTTCAAGAGCCTAGTAGGGTGTTTAAGGTACTTGACTTGGACCCGACCTCATATTTTGTATGCAGTGGGTATTATGAGCAGATTCATGGAAAACCCTATGGAGACACACCTTGCAGTTGCAAGGACGATACTGAGATATATCAGAGGCACTTTGAGTTTTGGCCTCTTTTACAAGTGCAGTGAAGATCCCAAGTTGATAGGCTACAGTGACAGTGACTGGAGCAATGATGTTGATGAGAGGAAGAGCATTGCGGGATTTCTCTTCTATTTGGGAGAAACACCCATTACTTGGTTTAGTAAGAAGCAGAAGATCGTGACTCTTAGTTCATGTGAGGCAGAGTATGTTGTTGTTGGCGCATGTGTATGCCATGGAGTATGGCTGAAGAGGATGAAATCTCTGAGATTGGATGGTGATGAAGCGACTACCATTTTTGTGGACAATCGAGCTGCGATTGAACTGGCAAAGAATCATGTGCATCACGAGAGTACCAAACATTTTGACACCCGATTCCACTTCATCAGAGAGCAGGTAGAAGCTAATGAAGTTCACTTAGAGCACGTGAGGACCAATGACCAGCTGGCGGACATCTTCACAAAGCCCTTGAAGGTGGATTTGTTCAAGAGGATGTGTGACAAGATGGGAATGCTGAAGGAGGAGTTGAACTTGAGGGGGAGTAATGTTAGCAAACAAGTTAATTCCTAGTTTTTATCTTCTAATCCTGCTTATTTGTAGTGTAAATATGCTTACGTAAAACCTCTCCACCGAAATGACTTTTCGGTTTGACAAAACGTTATTTCGTCGAACGGAGTTCGACGTTCGTTGACCGGAGTTTGACCTTAATCGATCGGCTTTTATTCGACTTTCGTCGACCGGTGTTCAATTTTCATAAACCGGAGCTCGGCGTTCGTCGACCTGCTTTTATTCAAATTTTCGTCAACCAGTGTTCGACTTTCGTCGACCAGAGTTCAAAATTCGTTGACCAGAGTTCGACAAATGACGAATGGCACTTGTTTTTCAGTTGTGGTTTGATTTTTATTGCTGCCTTTAGGTATCCAGAGACAGTGTTGGCTGAGCAGGTAAGTCAACACTCAGCAAGCATATTGTTAGAGTTTAGTAGTTTCTGAAAAAATATGAGATAAGTTTTCTTTCAGTCAGTAGTTGTTTTTGAGAGGTACTGTGTTTCTTCTTCCCTAAAAATCTTTTAGTTGAATTCGAAGTTGTCCTTGATTTTGGATATGGTTGCGAGTGCACCTCAATTGGTGGTGATCTAGTGCTGGATCTATCATTTTTCTGATCATGTTTGGGATTTTTGATTTCTTGGAATGTTGTGCATGTCTTATTAATGTGATTTAGGTTTACAGGAAGCCATCATCTTAGGGAAGAGGACTAGGAGTCGAACTATTGTTGGGCTTCAAATAAAAGCAGGGGAAAATGCTGGAGGCGCAGCTAGCTCCTAGAGTTGAAGAAATCGTCGACTAGAGTAAGAGGAGGAGGTGTCGGGGATATACGGGAGCAGGAGATAGGGTGGAATCAGGAGCAGGGCTTCGGCTGAGCGCTTGCGAGAAAATGCGGAAACCGAAGGTCGGGGGGAATATAGCTTGCAGGTTTAGGTTTAAGAGGATTAGGTATTATTTATTATTTTTTATTATTATTATTATTATTATTATTGAAATCGGGTTATTATAGATACCTCCTGGTGGTAGGTAGATACCACGTCGTGGTAGGATAGGCAGAGCTCTCAGGGAGCTAACGCCTGACGGTAAGGTTAACAATGGCGGTTGCGTGGCTGATTTATTTGGCATGGCCCCTTGTGAGCAACTGCGTGGCGGTAGCGATTCCGCGGGTTGGTAGCGATACCGCGGGGCAGTAGGGATACTATAGGATGGTAGTTCCTATTTTTCATAATGACGCGTTGATGCGACGCATCGCCTACCGTATGGCGGTAGTAAGGTACCGTGCGGCGGTAGAAGAACAGTTACGGTGCGGTCACGTGTCGGCACGTGATTGGAGGTTTTTGGCGGTGGGCTTGCAGAGCAAGTCAACATTTGCAGTGTCGCGTGATAATAGCTAGTTAACGCATGGCGGTAGCTCGGTTTAAGGCTAGAGAAGTTAAGTTTCAATTTAATTTTTCTCTCTTGGCTTTATCATTTTGAATGGTAGAGAGAGGAGAGTGAAGGAGGGGAAGAGGAAGAAGATCCCACCGTCGTTGGATTTTCGTAGCTCCGTGTCACGAGCCGAGTTCAGATCCGCAGAGGCAAGTCCTTTACGATCATTTTCATCCGGCTAGATACTCCCTGATGGCGTTGAAATGAACGTCAAGGGTAACGATCTTCTTCCTTGGACATGTGAAGTCCTTTGTTTTGGCATTTCAGGGTAGACGCTCCACTAACACGTGGAAGTGAGTCTACCGATGGGTTAATTAGTTATATCTCCGATACATTTGCATTTAGAATCCCGAATCGAATTACGAAATAGGCACGTTGCGAGAAGCCTATCTGGACAGGTTGGTCTAGATTGGCGATGATTATTTTGTATGCCAGAGAAGACTCCATGGTAAATGCGTAAGTTACGGAGTCGCGGGGTTTGCAGGCTGCTGTAGTGAGAGTACTGGGGTAGATCTCCTGGAAAACACCCGTTTTGGGGCAAGAAACAATTGTTTGTCCCCTACCGCATGGCGGTAGCGCTACAGCCGGTGGTAGCTCCTAGTGAGCATTATTTTTTAAGATTGTCTTGCTGAGACTTGGGCGGCCTGTCAGTTGAACTATTAGCTTAGTTTTCTCCTTTACGGTAGTCGTGAGAGCCAGCCATGGAACATAACGTAGTTATGTATTATATGAATGGGCAAGGGAAGGCTGACCCACATCGTGGCTCGCGAGCCTGATGGTTTGAGCAATGGGCTGTGGCTGACCTGTACCCACCTTATGGTGTTTGACTTAGAGTGAGTTAGTGGCTTGAATCTATGCATTAATTTGTCGTAGTATACGGAGAATCTTAGGCTTTGGTCCAGAAAGACTAGTAATGCTCAATGGTGCTTTCTTGAGAACGGTGGTGGAGATTGAATCTCAACACACCGAAAATGTGCCCTGAGTGCATGGGATGTGTAGCCAGCTGTGCCAATGTTTGTGTTTAATGGTGCTTAAATTGTGCGTTCTATTATCGATATTGTTCATGTTATTCTGCCTGCAGGGAAAGAGCACCGCCTCCATAGGAGAGGGGTGGGGTCGTTATAATTTGTTCAGCTAATTATGATCGTTGCTTTATTTGGCGCTGTTACGATAGAATGCTTTTATGCAGGTGCAGCTGAGCCAAGTGGGAAGTAGTGGGCTTTTATGCAGGGCTGTGCCGGCCCTCAAAGGCCAAACAAAGCGTACTTTTACTATTTCATTTGTGGCCGGCGTTCGTGTTGATGTCTGTAAAACACTTATATTTGAGGAAATAGTTATAAGGCCTTAAGGCCATAATGATTTATGTATTTGAGTTATCATTCTTGCTTTGGTCTAGTAGAAATTCGTGTGGTTGAGTTCTAGGAAATTTAATTAACTTCCGCTCGACTGCACTCTTAGTTAGGATGCGTAAATGGATTATGGTTTCAATACGTAACTCCGCTAACTATCTATAGAATATGGCATGGAGCCCTAGCCGAACCTTCTGTTATATTCTATCTAACGTATGGTGGTGTTACACGGTAGTGATGAGTTGTAAATATACCTATATTTTCATATTTTGTTTAAGTTAATTTTGTTTATTTTTGTCTTTTTTTATTAGTTTTATTCAATAAATTGCTTATTTTTGTAAATAATATTTCTAACTTAGCTTTATTTTTATTCCAGAAAAATTCCAGAAAAAGTCTAAAAGTTGACTAACACGCCCGTGTCACATGACCGACACGCCCGTGTCACGCCCTCGACGATCGCCGACCATAGGTGCCAGCTCGATGATCGGCGATCATCAAACCGAGCTCGACACGCCCCAAGACACGCCCGTGTCAAGGTGTGACACGGGCGTGACTTCGCCACCTGGCCCGACATGATGCGCGCGACTTTGCGGCCGGACCACGCCCAGATCGACCTCCCCGACACGCCCCAGTCATGCCCGTGACTGACACATGTCACGCCCGTGACCTGGGGCGTGACCGCCACGTTTTCAGCCGAAGTCAACTTTCCAGTCAAATCACCCGATCAGCTCATGAATAGTAGTGACACGCCCCCCTGTCACGCCCTAGTCACGGGCGTGACCAACCCGAAATTTTTCCTATAAATAAGAGTTTTCTGTAATGCCCAAGGGTTCACCTTTTTGAGCCAAATTTAGTGTCTTTTGTGGGCTGCCCTTGGTGCACTTTCATCTTCATGTAAGGAGACTTTCTCTCTCTTCCTTCTTATGTTTGTTTTAGCTTTTCCTTTAGCTTGGTAATAGTTTGTAATAGCTTTTTTTATCATAAATAAAATGTTGTTTTTTCTCTTTCTACATGGAATGAAAATGAAATTTGGCTGGCTCACTCTCTTTCTCCTTTTTATCCTTAGTTCATCTTTGTTTTTCCTCTTTAAGAAAGTGTGTGTGTGTGTGTATGAGTATAACTTGTCTTAATTTTTCATGCAATACGTTGTAATGTTAGGCTTTATTTTAGGCCTTTATCAAAAAATTCGAGCCATTATAATGGCAAAAATTTAGTTTAAGTCTTTTTTTTAAAGAATCAAAGTTGTATTGAAAACTTTCTAAAGGGTTATATCTAAATTTTTCATGCTTTCTTTTATGCTTTCTTCAATTATGAAGTGTGTGTGAGTGTTTGAGGATAACTTTTAATGCTTTGTTTAATGCTTTATTCAATTATGTAGAGTGTGTGCGTGTGAGCATTTATTTTCGCCTACTCGTTAAGAGTTAAACGACGCTCTGCTTTAATTTACCGCCCACTCATTTGAGTGGGACTGGAAATTTTCATTTTTTGTAACTTAGTTTCTTTTTATTTATGCATTTATTTCCGCCTACTCGTTAAGAGTTAAATGGAGCATTGCTTTAATTTACCACCTACTCAGTTTTGAGTAGGACTTGTACTTGCATTTATTTCGCCCTACTCATTCGAGTAGGGCTTGCTTTATTTACTTTCTTTATGGTTTTGAAGTGTGCGTGAGTGCCTGCATCAATTAGCTTTCCTTCAATATATCTAAATGTCCTGTTTTTTTTTATGTTTTCTCTTATAATTGTTTAGTGCTTAATTTCAAACTCACGTTTCGCTAAAACCATAAAGCCGTCCCCATACCGATGAGTGGCTAATCTCTTTTAGCCTTCGGCATCGAAGAGCATTGGGACATATAAAATGATTTGAAATAATTAAAAAACTTTATTTTTATTTTAATTTAAGGACTTAATGTTTTCCCCGGGTTAACGACGCATAGGACCACATAATCGATGTGTGGGCTCTATTTCCGTTATCCATACGCGACGCCGAGAGGCTGCACGTATGGATCAATCCCCCTTGGGTAAAGAGAACTACATACGCCCCCTCGAAAGAGGAGAAGCGTAGTTCTGCAGGATTGGGTTCCCCACCCAATAGCGGGGTTCTTAGCGTAAAGCGGGCATTAAGAGGAATCCTTCGTCGGTCTAACGATCGGTCGAATAGTCTTAATATTTAGGTGAGAAATATTCCTAGAGATAAGTGCGCTCATATTTTTGGAACCCCCACGGCCAAGTGCCTTTTATTAATTTAAAAACAATGTTGAGAATTATTTTAGTCTTAATCCGATTCGATGCCGAGCGTTAACCCGTCATCGAACTAACTTAGCAAAATTCAGCTCTCTTTCTTTCCGTTTTAATTAAACTAAAAAATCCCACCTTATTGATAGTAAGATAATAGTGTTCCTGGAAGAGTAGATATAATCAACGCGTTCCCGTGAATAATACGACCTCGGTATTTTCCCGAATACCGAGTACTACTTGCGATAGGTGCACTTGCCTCCTCTCATTAGAAAACTCAATCTTCTAACTTGGCCCGCAGAATCTGACCATTTCGAACCAACCACAGTCGGTCTCTGTTCCGCGGCCATCAAGTTTTTGGCGTCGTTGCCAGGGACTCTGGTTGTTATATTGAATCCGGGACTCTATTAATTTTACTTTATTTTCAAATAAAAAATTTTATACAAAAAAATCCTTCCCCCTTTCGTTTTTTTAGGGTGTATGACCTGTGGACAACCTTCAGGTTCTGAAAATCTTGAATTCGACCCCGAGATCGACCGCTCTCTTGCGCATATCTGATCTTTACGTCGAATTCCATTTTTAGACCCCGCATAATCCATCGGAGAACCCTCTTCTTCTATGGCCGACCCAAATAATGCCCAACCGGCCGAGCGTACTATGTCTTACTACGCTCGGCCCAACTTGGATGATACGGGGTCTAGTATTGTTCAGCCTGCTGTGGCCAACAATAATTTTTAAATTAAGTCGAGTGTTATTCAAATGATCCAAAATGTCGTGCAGTTCGACGGACTGCCAGATGAGGACCCAAATAACCACTTGTCTAATTTTCTTGAGATTTGCGATACTTTTAAAATTAATGGCGTCACTGATGACGCCATTCGTTTGCGCCTTTTTCCCTTCTCTCTTAAGTCCAAGGCTAAGGCATGGTTACTCTTCCTCCCGCGGGGATCCATCACGTCCTGGGCGGAGTTGGCAGAGAAATTCCTTACGAAGTATTTTCCGACCGCGAAAACTGCAAGACTACGGGCGGACATATCTTCGTTCATCCAAAACGACTCCGAGTCTCTTTACGAGACTTGGGAACGCTTTAAGGAGTTTCTCCGCCGGTGCCCGCACCACGCTCTGCCAACGTGGTTGCAGGTACAGATTTTTTACAATGGACTGAATAGTCAGACGCGTCATATGACTGACGCGGCTGCCGGGGGCACTCTGAACAATAAGACCCCCGAGGCCGCCCAAGCCCTTTTCGAGGAAATGGCGGTGAACTCCTACCAGTGGAATGTCCCGCGGGTGCGCCCTAAGCAGGCGGGCATTTTTGAAGTGGATGCCACTACTCAGCTAGCCCTTCAAGTCGAAAGGCTAACTAAGCAGGTGGCGGAGATGTCTGTTGCCTCCTCCACTCCGCCTTGTTTTCTCCCCCCTTCTGCCTGCATGGTCGACGAATTCGTGGAATACATGGGAAATCCGGTGCGTCCCTCCTTTCAAAACAACCCCTATAGTACCCACTATAATCTGGGTTGGAGGAACCATCCGAATTTCTCCTGGAGCAACCCGAACAACGCGCAGCGTCCCCCTCCCCCTCCTTTTGCGCCAACGTTTCCTCCTCCCCCTCCTTTGAAGCCATCCAAGGTGGAGGAAAATTTTAATCGTTATGTCGCGTCCAACGAGTCCAATATCCGGAACATCACCGGATCGCTAAAAAATTTAGAAATCCAGGTTGGACAGCTGGCGCGACTTATATCGGAACGCGCTTTGGGGGCACTGCTAGGGAACACGGAGCCCAATCCAAGGGAAACTGCCAACGCTATAACCCTCCGTAGCGGTAAGGAGGTGGTCGATCCAAAACGGATCGATCCTCAGGTACATATTTCACCTCCGACCCCTCTTCCCTCTTCTTCGATTACGCAACCCTTACCGATTTCTAACGACAAAACTATTTTAAACAAGGCATTGCCCTACCCACATAAGTTAGATAATGAGCGAGTAAACGCGCAATATGAAAAATTTATTTTATTGCTTAAACAAATTCATATTAATGTTCCTTTTTGCGAGGCTATCTCGCAAATGCCAAAGTATGCGAAATTTTTAAAAGAACTACTTTCTAATAAACGCAAACTCGAGGATATTTCGCATATATCTCTCAACGTTGTCTGCTCGGCGGCTCTTACTATTAAATTGCCATCAAAACAAAACGACCCGGGATGGTTTTCCATCCCGTGCCTTTTTGGCGATGTATTAGTAAAATATGCCTTAGCAGACTTAGGCGCGAGCATTAATTTGATGCCATTCTCGCTCTTCCTGCGTTTAGGTTTGGGTACTCCTGCTCCTACCAATATGCACATCCAACTAGCGGATCGCTCGGTTAGGTTCCCCATCGGGGTTGTTGAGGATGTCCTTGTCCGAGTAGACAAGTTCACCTTCCCGGTGGACTTCGTCATCTTGGACATCGAGGAAGACGCCAACGTACCAATAATACTTGGTCTCCCCTTCCTCGCGACCTCACGTGCGTTAATCGATGTAAGTAATGGTCAGCTTCTCCTTCACGTAGGAGACGACCAAGTTACTTTTTCTATTAACTCCTCAATGGAAGACTCGTCGCCGAGCGACGATTTCTGCTACTCTTTAGATTCTTTTTATGGAGATTGTTCTTCTCCGGTTTTCGAGTCCGAGTTTTTAAACGAAAATATTTTCTCGCTCGAAAATTTTTATTGCGATGAGGACGCGTCTACGAATATGCCTTTTGAACCAATTGGTTCAAAAGACATTAGCACTAAAACCTCACTAGAAGAACCGCCCACCCTAGATCTCAAACCATTACCCGAATCCCTAAAATACGCCTTTTTGGGGGAAAATGATACACTCCCGGTAATCATTTCTTCATATTTAAGCGATTCGGAGACCTCCGATTTATTGGAGGTTTTGCTTAAACATCGTCACGCAATTGCGTGGCAAATTTCTGACCTAAAGGGGATTAACCCTTCTTTCTACACTCATAAAATTTTCTTAAACGATAATTGTCGTAAAACCATTCAGCCGTAGCGACGTCTTAACCCAAACATGAAAGACGTCGTGAAAACTGAGATAATTAAATTATTAGATGCAGGGATTATTTATCCCATTTCTGATAGTGCGTGGGTTAGTCCCATTCATGTCGTGCCCAAGAAGGGCGGTCTAACCGTCGTGGCGAATGAGCACAACGAGCTCGTCCCAACTCGTACTATTATGGGTTGGCGTGTGTGCATCGATTATCGTAAACTTAATGATGCCACCCGCAAGGACCATTTCCCACTACCGTTCCTTGTCCAGATTCTCGAGCGTCTTTCCGGTCATCCATTTTATTGTTTTCTCGACGGTTTATCGGGGTTTTTCCAAATCCCCATTTCCCCCGAAGACTAAGAGAAAACAACTTTTACTTGCCCCTTTGGCACCTTCGCCTACCGAAGGATGCCATTTGGCCTCTACAATGCGCCAGCTACATTCCAAAGATGTATGATGGCAATCTTTGGCAAGCTAGTAGAAGATATTATGGAAGTATTTATGGATGACTTTTCTGTATTCGGATGCTCATTCCCAGATTGTCTTCGTAATCTCGATCATGTCCTCCAGCGATGCGAGGACACAAATCTTGTTTTAAATTGGGAAAAGTGTAACTTTATGGTTCGAGGAGGTTTGGTCCTCGGCCATAAGATTTCGATTAAGGGGATAGAGGTCGATAAGGCCAAAGTAGAAATCATAGAAAAGCTTCCTCAGCCGGCATACATAAAATCCATTAGGAGTTTCTTAGGCCACGCGGGCTTTTATAGGCGCTTCATTCAAGATTTTTCAAAAATAACAAAGCCGCTTACTCACCTCTTGGAAAAGGAATCACCTTTTGTCTTTAGTAGCGATTGCGAGTCAGCTTTTAATTTTATAAAACAAAAACTTATCAATTCTCCAATTCTAGTGGCCCCTAATTGGTCCCTTCCGTTCGAAATCATGTGCGACGCTAGTGATATTGCCTTAGGTGCCGTTCTTGGCCAACGCATAGAAAAACATTTTCATCCTATTTATTACGCTATCAAGACGCTCACTTCCGCACAAGTGAATTACACGACGACGGAAAAGGAACTCTTAGCCGTCGTTTTCGCTTTCGATAAGTTTCGCTCGTACCTTACGCTATCTAAAGTTATCGTTTTTTACCGATCACTCCGCCCTTAAGTATTTACTAGCCAAAACCGACGCGAAGCCCCGCCTTCTTTGATGGATTCTCCTCCTTCAAGAATTTGACTTGGAGATCCGGGATAAGAAGGGCGCGGAGAATCTAGCGGCAGACCACCTCTCCCGTTTAGAAAATCCGGGTGCGAAAGCGCTCGTCGAATCTGAAATAAATGACAGATTCCCCGAGGAACGCCTTCTCGCCATTCGTTCATCTTCGTCATCTTCGCCTTGGTTCGCAGATTTTGCGAACTACTTAGTCGCGCGGGTACTTCCAAAAGATTTTTCAAGTCATCAAAAGAAGAAATTCTTTTCCGACTTGAAAAATTTCTTTTGGGATGACCCATTTCTTTTCCGTATCTGCGTAGACCAAGCGGTTCGAAGATGCGTCGCGGGAGTGGAGTGCACACAAATATTGAGGCACTGCCATGAGGGTCCAGTCGGGGGGCACTATCAAGCCAACCGGACCGCTAGGAAGGTGCTAGAGGCGGGCTACTTTTGGCCCACTCTCTTCAAAGACGCGCACAATTTTGTGCGCGCATGCGATAGCTGTCAGCGGTCGGGTAACATCTCACGTCGACATGAGATGCCCCAAAATATGTTTTTAGAATGCGAAGTCTTCGATTTATGGGGCATAGATTTTGTTGGCCCCCTACCTCCTTCTTATAAAAATTCATATATTTTAGTGGCGGTCGACTACGTATCACGGTGGGCGGAAGCGCAAGCTCTCCCCACCAACGATGCGCGAGTCGTCGTTACATTTCTAAAAAAATTATTTTCTCGCTTCGGCACGCCTCGCGCTATTGTTAGTGATAGGGGAACGCATTTCTGTAACGCTCTAATGGCTAAGATGTTAGCTAAATACGGAGTCACGCACAAGCTTGCCACCCCCTACCACCCGCAAACAAGTGGCCAAGTTGAGGTAGTAAATCGAGAGATAAAACGCATATTAGAAAAAAAAACATTTCACTCAATAGGAAAGATTGGTCCATTAAGCTTGACGACGCGTTATGGGCGTATGGTACGGCGTACAAAACCGCTACCGGTTGTACCCCGTTTCGATTAGTCTATGCCAAAGCGTGCCATTTACCCGTAGAACTGGAGCACCGCGCACTTTGGGCATTAAAACTCTTAAACCTCGACTCTAACTTAGCGGCTCAAAATAGAAAACTGCAACTAAACGAGCTCGATGAATGGCGTGCGAATGCTTACGAGAGCAATAAGTTCTATAAGGAGCGTTCTAAGTTCTATCACGATCGAAAAATTAAAACCCCCAAAATTTTTTCTCCGAGCAATCTAGTCCTTCTTTATAATTCTCGTCTTAAACTTTTTCCTGGCAAACTCAAATCCCGTTGGTCCGGTCCCTTCTTAGTTGAAGAAGTTTTTCCATATGGGATCGTACTCGTCTCCCACCCGGAAAAAGGCTCGTTTAAAGTAAACGGTTATCGATTAAAGACTTACATAGCGGGCGACCCAGTGATCGAGTATAGCGAAACCATATCCCTCCTCGACTTATAAGCCCGCCACTATAGTCAAGCTACGCGACTATAAACAAAGCGCTCCTAGGAGGCACCCCACGTCTATCTTTTTTACGTCTTTATTTATTATGTCTTTTATTTTTCTAATAAATGCAGGGTTTCTAATGGGCTTCCCCGAGCGCGGATCAGGGACGTTTTCTGCCCCCCTCTTTTTCCTTTTTTTGTACATATACCTGCTGTTTTGTTCCTCATGCTTAGCTTACAACATTGGGGACAATGTTGGATCTAAGTATGGGAGTGTTTTCGTATTTTCGTACTTTCTTTTTCACTTACAAAAACAAAACAAAAAAAAATTCAAAAACAAAACAAAACAAAAAAACATTTTTTAAAAAACAAAACTTCAAAAAAAAAACAAAAAATATATATATATAACACAAAAATAAAAAAAAAATTATTAAAAATTTTGAAGTTTCATTTTTGAAACTTTAACTTATTTTTAACTTTGTCCGCGAGATTCGGCTCATCGAGCCATCCACATAACGAGACATCTCGCGGCAACCTAGTTTATATTTTTGTAAATATTCTTGTAAATATTTTTTTGTAAAAAATTTTTATAAGTACTTTTTGTAAATATTCTCTCTTTCCCCTCTCCCTTTTTCCCTCTCATCCTTGTAAATATTTTTTCTTATTTTTCCAAATTTTTGTAAATAGAATGAAAATTTTATTAAAAAAACCAAAAAAATTTTCACAAAACTTAAAAATACAATAAAATTTTATTAAAAATACAAAAAAAATGTTCACAAAACTTAAAAATACAAAAAAATAATAATTTTGTATTCGCAAAACTTAAAAATTCAAAAAAAATTTATTTTCACATTTTTTTCTTTCTTTTTAGTATGTATATATTAAAGATATAAATACAAAAATACAAAAAAAGAGCATAACTTCAAAAAAAAATTCAAAAAATTATGTAAGTTATGAAACAAATAAATCAAATATCTCATTCTTAAGTTTCTTGCTATCCAAAACTTTCGTTTTGAGTTTATTTATATGCGAATTTGATCAATTCTTTGTTCACTATTCGTTTGTTAATTATAGATTGAAAAATCTAAATAGCTGGGGTTAAGTTTTAAAGAATTTATTATACTTTGTTAAAAATAGGGGACTCACTTTAGGCACTACTTCTAATTTTTCATAGATAGGAGCATGTGTACCATGTTAGAAAATAACGACTATAGAATTCAATTATGCTTGCTTTTAGCTTTCTGAAAAATTGGAACGTACAATTTATAAAGGTTGCTCTCAATTATTTTTCAATTAAAAATCTAGTTCTCTTTTCTCCCCTTACCTATCATAACCTACTTGGTATGATAAAAAATTTTCCCCAAAAAGAAAAAAGATCTTATGTCAATGGGAATAAGATTTCATTCCGTAAACATAGGCACCCAATAAATTAAAAGATTATACGTTACGGAGTAAGAGGATAAAATTCATTACTCCAACACATATACATTGGGTTATTTTTATTTATGAAGAAAAAATTTTTTGTTAAGGAAAATAAGATTTCGTTTTCCTTTAACATCCAAAAAAAAAATGGAGGTTCGAAAAAATAATAGCCTCGCCTCAAAATCCAAGCACCTTCATAAACCAACATCAACCCCCCTTAGCCAATTTCATGACTCTAGAATTAATTCAAAAATCTTTTTGAGAGCATAATTCGTAAATTGCATTATTTCCGGTAACACTCCTATAAGCTAAAGTTCGTATAGCTCCAAACTATTTTCTGTTAATCTAACCAATACAATTATTGCTTTCTATTTGATTACATCAAGAAGTCTTTTGGCCAAAACCTTTGCCCTGTTTAAATCATCTAAATGATTTTAGGACTTAACTCTTATACCCCGTATATTTTATTTGATCTCTCTTATAATTAATTTAGCGGTAGCAGAACTTAGGGTTTTTTATTATTCCTTATAAGTTCACCTCAAACTTTTGCTCTGGAATAGCAAAAGCTTAAGTATGGGGGTATTTGATGAGTTGTAAATATACCTATATTTTGTTTAAGTTAATTTTGTTTATTTTTGTCTTTTTTTTATTAGTTTTATTCAATAAATTGCTTATTTTTGTAAATAATATTTCTAACTTAGCTTTATTTTTATTCCAGAAAAATTCCAGAAAAAGTCAAAAAGTTGACTGACATGCCCGTGTCACATGACCGACACGCCCGTGTCACGCCCTCGACGATCACCGACCACAGGTGCCAGCTCGACGATCGACGATCATCAAACCGAGCTCGACACGCCCGTAGACACGCCCGTGTCAAGGTGTGATACGGGCGTGACTTCGCCACCTGGCCCGACGTGAGGCGCGCGACTTTGCGGCCGGACCGAGCCCAGATCGACCTCCCCGACACGCCCCAGTCATGCCCGTGACTGACACATGTCACGCCCGTGACCTGGGGCGTGACCGCCACGTTTTCAGTTGAAGTCATCTTTCCAGTCAAATCACCCGATCAGCTCATGAACAGTAGTGACATGCCCCCCTGTCACGCCCTAGTCACGGGCGTGACCAACCCGAAATTTTTCCTATAAATAAGAGTTTTCTGTAATGCCCAAGGGTTCACCTTTTTGAGCCAAATTTAGTGTCTTTTGTGGGCTGCCCTTGGTGCACTTTCATCTTCATGTAAGGAGACTTTCTCTCTCTTCCTTCTTATGTTTGTTTTAGCTTTTCCTTTAGCTTGGTAATAGTTCGTAATAGCTTTTTTTATCATAAATAAAATGTTGTTTTTTCTCTTTCTACATGGAATGAAAATGAAATTTGGTTGGCTCGCTCTCTTTCTCCTTTTTATCCTTAGTTCATCTTTGTTTTCCTCTTTAAGAAAGTGTGTGTGTGTATGAGTATAACTTGTCTTAATTTTTCATGCAATACATTGTAATGTTAGGCTTTATTTTAGGCCTTTATCAAAAAATTCGAGCCATTATAATGGCAAAAATTTAGTTTAAGTCTTTTTTTTAAAGAATCAAAGTTGTATTGAAAACTTTCTAAAGGGTTATATTTTCATTCCTATGAAGTTGTAAAAGTGGTTTTAAGGTGTTTTTGTTTTGTTTTTTGTAAATATTTTTCACTTAGATTTGCTTTAGGATTGTAATACTTGTTTTGGTCCTTTAATTTTTCTTTTCGCTTTTTAATCATTTCTACGAAATCCTATGGATGAAAATGTAAACGTTTTAATTTTTCAACAACTTTGATTTCAACTTTTTTTCAATTCCAAGTGTTCAAACAATTTTTATTTCATCTTTTTATTTGTTTTTGGCAAGTTCTAAGGGTAGAAAAGTTGTAGTTTTAATTTTTAGATAACTTTTGTTTTCATGTTATTCTTATGTGTGTGTGAGTGTAAGAGAATAACTTTTCATGCTTTCTTTTATGCTTTCTTCAATTATGAAGTGTGTGTGAGTGTTTGAGGATAACTTTTAATGCTTTATTTAATGCTTTATTCAATTATGTAGAGTGTGTGCGTGTGAGCATTTATTTCCGCCTACTCGTTAAGAGTTAAATGGCGCTCTGCTTTAATTTACCGCCCACTCATTTGAATGGGACTTGTAATTTTCATTTTTTGTAACTTAGTTTCTTTTTATTTATGCATTTATTTCCGCCTACTCGTTAAGAGTTAAATGGCGCATTGCTTTAATTTACCGCCTACTCAGTTTTGAGTAGGACTTGTACTTGCATTTATTTCCCCCTACTCATTCGAGTAGGGCTTGCTTTATTTACTTTCTTTATGGTTTTGAAGTGTGCGTGAGTGCCTGCATCAATTAGCTTTCCTTCAATATATCTAAATGTCCTGTTTTCTTTTTATGTTTTCTCTTATAATTATTTAGTGCTTAATTTCAAACTCACATTTCGCTAAAACCATAAAGCCGTCCCCATACCGATGAGTGGCTAATCTCTTTTAGCCTTCGGTATCGAAGAGCATTGGGACATATAAAATGATTTGAAATAATTAAAAAACTTTATTTTTATTTTAATTTAAGGACTTAAGGTTTGCCCCGGGTTAACGATGCATAGGACCACATAATCGATGTGTGGGCTCTATTTCCGTTATCCATACGCGACGCCGAGAGGCTGCACGTATGGATCGATCCCCCTTGGGTAAAGAGAACTACGTACGCCCCCTCGAAAGAGGAGAAGCGTAGTTCTGCCGGATTGGGTTCCCCACCCAATAGCGGGGTTCTTAGCGTAAAGCGGGCATTAAGAGGAATCCTTCGTCGGTCTAACGATCGGTCGAATAGTCTTAATGTTTAGGTGAGCAATATTCCTAGAGATAAGTGCGCTCATATTTTTGGAACCCCCACGGCCAAGTGCCTTTTATTAATTTAAAAACAAAGTTTAATAATTGTTGAGAATTATTTTAGTCTTAATCCGATTCGATGCCGAGCGTTAACCCGTCATCGAACTAACTTAGCAAAATTCAGCTCTCTTTCTTTCCGTTTTAATTAAACTAAAAATCCCACCTTATTGATAGTAAGATAATAGTGTTTCTGGAAGAGTAGATATAATCAACGCGTCCCCGTGAATAATACGACCTCAGTATTTTCCCGAATACCGAGTACTACTTGCGATAGGTGCACTTGCCTCCTCTCGTTAGAAAACTCGATCTTCTAACTTGGCCCGCGGAATCTGACCATTTCGAACCAACCACAGTCGGTCTCTGTTCTACGGCCATCAGGTAGCCACTATCGTTGCACGATATTAACAGAATCACACATCTATCTCAGGCTTAGATTCGCACCAAGCACAAACAACTTCTCATCAGTCTCTACCAGTCGAGCTATCGCCAGCAATATCACTATCGTAGGCGATAGTAACAAAATCTCATTCTCTGTTGCAAACTCGGGCGTTTCCTAGAGAACATCTCCAATACACACTATAGAGGGACTCACACCCCAAAACTCCTTAAAATGACACATTGATCTACGAATTTTTCTCTAACATGCAAAACAATCATCACCAATCCAGACTAACTTGTCCAAATAGGCTTCTGCCTATGTACATACTTCGATTTCGAACTCTATATGCAATATCTATTGGGGATACTTCATATCGACCCAAAGGAAATATCCTGTTCTTCACCAATTGGTGAGGCTTTCCATGCAAACATGCCAATTGGTGAGGCTTGTATTTTCATATCTATTTGTAAATCTTGTAGGAGATTATTCTCCGAGTGTGGGAGCGTTGTGCTCCGAGTGGTAGGAAGTTTTTGTATCTTCCGAGTGTAGATCCGTTTGGATCGAGTTTTGTAGGAATGTGGTTCCGAGGTGTAGGATTGGTTTGCAATCCGAGATAGTGGAGTAGCCGAGTCTAGTGATTTGCTAGATCGGTGAGGAAAGTGGGCGTACCCAAGAACGGGGTACCACTATAAATCTCTTATCGTCTGTGTGATTGCTTACTTATTTATGCTAGTTGTAAAAAATTTTATTATGCATTAGACGCAAATCTCACCTATTCACCCCCCTCTAGGTGATTTTGGTAGACAACTTACAACTTTCAATTGGTATCAGAGGGAGGTTGATCGTTAAAAGGTTAATACCTTGATCTAATCCTTCCCAAGTTGTCTTTAGAGAAGTATCAAGCATGAGTAAGACTAAGGATTTTGCCAAGCTCCCTATATGCACCAAGAACAATTTTCCTATATGGAAGGAAAGAGTTAAACTCTTCATGGAAGTAGTGGACCGTCAGATCTTCATGATTGTTGAAGAAGGTCTGTATGTTCCTATGATTGCATCTACAATAGATCTAACCAGACAAGTCCCAAAGAAGTTGATGGACTTGGATAAGGACGAGATTGCACTTGTCTCCCTGAACAAGAAAGCTAAAAATATTATAGCAAGTACAGTCGATGACTCGATGCTGTAAAATCTTATTCATTGCCAGTCTGCCAAGGAGATGTGGCAATCCCTGGTGACTCTAATGGAAGGCACTGAAGAAGTTAGGGATGATCGGAGATCCCTTCTAAATCAGAAGTATGAAGCCTTCAGGAAAGGTCACAAGGAAGCCATAGCTGATACCTTTGAGAACTTCTTCAAGATAGTTAATGGCCTAAGAGTTTATGGCCGAGTCTTCACAAATGGGGAACTGAATGACAAATTCTTAAGATCCCTGACCAAGGAATGGGATAATAAGGTATGCGCCATTCGGGAGTTCAGAAGGTTAGCCGAGACGGACCCACAGAATCTATTCGGAAAGCTTATGTATTACGAGCTCCAAATCAACTCAAGAAAGGCTAAAGAAGAGAGGAGCAGGTCTGCATCCAAGGAGAATTCTATCGCTCTGAAGGCAAATAGCTCAAGGAAGACAAAGGCTAGATCTCTTGCCCCAGCTCCTGAAGCTGATGAAGAAGAATCATCTGAGCCAAGCTCCTCTGGCTCAGAGCTATCTGATGGAGAGTTCTCTCTACTCTCAAGGCAGTTCAAGAAATTATTGAACAAGAAGAAGCAATGGAGAGGCAAGGATGCCTCCTATAAAAGATCACGCAATGATGGTGATCACCACAAAAAAGGCTCAAGCAGCCACGACAGGTATGGTTCTAAACCGAATAAACATTATTCGACTGACATTGTTTGTTATTACTGTAATAAGCCAGGTCACGTCATTGCGGATTGCCCCCACAAGAAGAAAGAGGGTGGCAAAAGAGAAGAGAAGAATTCCTACAGTAAATAAAGGACAGAAAAGAGCCTGTTGGCCAAGAAGGGAAAAACCCTCAGTGACTCAAACTCATCTGAGTCGAGTGCAGAAGAGGAAGAAGCTTACATTGGGCTAATGGCTCTAACTGACGATGAACAAGTCCCCCAGTTCACTAGGGAGGAAAAATCTCACACCCCTCTATCAGAATCTGATGATGATGATGAGCAAGAGGACTATCCCTCTGAGGATGAATCTGAACTCATAGGACAATATAAGGAGTTACTCGAGGCTTACGACAAATGTCGCCGAGTCGTGAAAACTCAAGCTAAAGAGATAAAGTCCCTAAAGGCCATAGAGAGCGCCTTAAGAGAAGAAGTCTCAAAGACTGACTCTCTCAAGGAAGACTTCAATAAATCTATTGAAGAATATAACAAGGCTCTTGAGCAACTTGACCTTAAGGAGAAAATCATCAAGGAGTTCGAAGAACAACTCTCGGCTGAAAAGAAACTTGTAGAAGGTTTCTCTAAGCCTAAGACTGTAGTTCCTCTGATTGTTGAATTCTCAGCTAAGGGCAAGGGTGCTGGTCTTGGCCACAAAGGTTCTCCTAGTAAATCCTCTAGGAGAAGGAAGGCCAAGAGAAAGAATAAGGATGCCAAGAAAGCCTTGGCCGAGGAAAAAGGGAAAGCTCCTTTGGAGCCAGTCTCGTTCAAGAAAGTTATCTTTCCTGCGAACGAATTCGACTTTGAGTCCACCTATGGACACTTCACTAGGCCGATCCCAGAGAAGCCTAAGTCAAGGTACCAAGGTTGGTCTCGCCCTCATAACTTTGGCGAGAGTGTCTTTAAGGAACCTTATGAAGAGATTCAACTTCAGAGCTATGGACCTTATGTTCATGGTCATAACATCAAGAAGGCATCAAAAGTAAAAACTTTTGTGGAAAAGCCTATGTAGGAGAAGACTTCATGCAGCTGCCATCATCATGAAGCTTCTTCCTCCAAGGATGCTACCCCTGCTGGACCTCCTCTCAAGAAGGTCAAGTAGGAGATCGTAAGGCAGAGATACAACAGATTCGTATGTTGGTGCTGTGGTAGAGTTGGTCACTTTTCCATAGATTGTTGGTTCAATCCTAAAAAAGCTGCAACTCCTCAAGTTAGCAACGTGAGAATGACCACTCATGAGGCTAATACTCGTAGGGGGAGTACTCTTACTCGAGACCAAGGACCCAAACGTGTTTGGGCTCCTAAGGCTAAATGATTATAATTACAGGTACGTCCAAAGGCCATTAAAACGTCAATCTGGTATTTGGATAGTGGATGTTCTTGGCATATGACCGGGACAAGGAGCCTACTCCAAGACTTTTCACCGATGTTGAACGGACCAAAGGTCATCTTTGTAGGTTCAGACCGAGGAATTACCAAAGGCTACGGTATGATTACTAACGATAACGTATCCTTTTCGGATGTAGCCTATGTTGAAGGATTGGAACACAATCTCATCAGCATAAGCCAACTATGCGACAAAGGATACGTGGTTGAATTCCATGTTGACAAGTGTTTGATAAAATCGGTTGACAACATGGAAACTATTTTATCAGGCACTCGAAGCAGAAATATTTTCTGTTTAAACTTCATCTGTATTGACTCCTCTACACCAGTATGTCTTTTAGCAAAAAGTAATGAATCTCTTGCTGACCAATGACACAAGAGACTAGCACATATTAATTTCAAAACTATTAATAAACTATTCTCTCAGAACTTAGTGCGTGAGGCCCCTAATGTCAAGTGCGTTAAGGAAAGCCCTTGTCATGCCTGTATAAAAGGCAAGCAAACAAGGAGTTCATTTAAAAGCATTATAGGCAAGGATTCTGATAGAAGCTTACAGCTTCTTCATATGGACTTGTTCGGTCCACTGCAAGTTAGAAGTTTGGGAGGTAAGAAATATACGTTGGTTATTGTGGATGATTACTCGGGCTTTGCGTGGGTGTTCTTTCTAAAACACAAGTCAGATACCTTCAATATTTTCACTAATTTTATTAGGTAAGTCCAGAATGAATACAACTGCTCCGTAGTCAAAATCAGAAGTGACAATGGAACGGAATTCAAGTCTGGGGCCATGACAGAATACTGTGAAAGTCAAGGTATCTTTCATGAGTTTTCCTCTCCTCGCACTCCATAACAAAATGGAGTATCTGAGAGAAGGAATAGAACACTCATAGAGGCTTGTCGGACTATGTTGAGTGATGCCTCACTTCTAGAGTACTTCTGGGCTGAAGCCGTCAACACTGCTTGTCACGTGCAAAATCGAGCACTCATCAACAAGAACAATGATAAGACTCCTTATGAACTTCTAAAAGGCAAGAAACCAACCATTTCATATTTTAGAATCTTTGGCTGTAAGTGCTTCGTACTTAACAACGGCAAATATCACACTACCAAGTTTAGCGAGAAAAGCTTTGAAGGTATTTTTGTAGGGTATAGTAGCCATAGTAAGGCCTATAGAGTATTTAATAGAAAAACTCGGGTGGTAGAAGAATCGATACACATTGTATTTGATGAGACGAGTTTGATGCAAAGCAACTCTTCTAGTGTGCTCATTGAAGATGCAGGTACAAAGATAAAAGAACTCAGCTTGGATGAACCTACTGAAGATAAAGATGAAAAGTTCATCAAGATCACCTATATAACCCTGATTCGAGAGGTAGATGATCAAGATGAAGAATTCATCCCAGCTGAAGATGCAACTCCAGTGGTTGAGGAGATCCCAGATGCAAGGACTCTAGAGCTCAGACACCTGAAGGATCATCCCTTGGATCAGATCATAGGAGATCCCCGGGATGGTGTCAGAACTCGTCGAGGTACAACTAACGAGAATTTATTCTTAAGTTATCTATCACAGGTTGAACCAAAGAAGTTCGAGGAAGCAAACTCGGATGCATCCTGGATTTTAGCCATGGAAGAAGAGTTAAATCAGTTCAAACACTGCAAAGTTTGGACACTTGTTCCTAGACCCAAGAGTAAGAACGTCATCGGGACAAAATGGGTCTACCGGAACAAGATGGACGAAGATGGAACTATTATAAAGAACAAAGCCAGACTCATTGCCAAGGGCTATCGTCAAGAAGAGGGAATCGACTTCGATCAAACGTATGCTCCAGTGGCAAGACTGGAGACGATCAGGTTATTCCTTGCTTATGCTGCACTTAAGGGCTTGACCGTCTATCAGATGGATGTATAATCCGCCTTCCTGAATGGTGACATAAAGGAAGAAGTGTATGTAGAGCAACCGCTAAGTTTTGTTGACTCAACTTTTCCTAATCATGTTTATTTACTGCAAAAAGCTTTATATGGTCTTAAACAAGATCCTCGAGCTTGGTATGAGATGTTGTCTAGCTTTCTTCTTGAGAACTAGTTCACAAGAGGAAAGATAGACAAGACATTATTTCTTAGGAAAATAAATGGCAAGATTTTGCTAGTGCAAATCTATGTCGATGACATTATTTTTGGCTCTACGGATAACAACCTCTGCAAGAAGTTTTCTAAACTTATGCAAGGGAAGTTTGAAATAAGCAGTATGGGAGAGCTGAAGTATTTCTTAGGGCTTCAGGTGAAACAATCTGAGGATGGAATCTTCATCTCACAGACCAAGTTCATAAAAGAGCTACTTAAGAAATTCAGAATGGAGAATACAACCTCTATGAGGACTCCAATGGCCTCAGCTATGTCTCTAGACAAAGATGAGAAAGGAAAACCTTTTGATGAAACCAAGTACAGAAGCATAATTGGGTCCTTGCTCTACCTTACCGCAAGTAGACCAGATATAATGTTCTCAACATGTGTATGAGCTAGATTCCAGGTGAACTCTAAGGAATCTCACTATATTGCTGCGAAGCGAATTTTGAGATACCTTAAAGGTACACCAAATCTTGGCTTATGGTACCCAAGAAGTAATGATAGTGAACTGATTGGATTTTCAGATACAGATTTTGTAGGAAGCAAAGACGACAGGAAAAGCACTTCTTGGACTTGCCAATTCCTAGGAAGAATGCTTATCTCTTGGAGAAGCAAAAAGCAAAACTGTGTTGCAATCTCAACGGCCGAGTCAGAATACATTTCTGCCGGTAGTTGTTGTGCACAGTTGTTTTAGCTAAAGAACCAGCTAGAGGATTACAATATGAAGGTCAAGGACATTCCTTTGTTCTGTGACTCCTTCAGCGCCATCGCAATCGCAAACAACCCAGTCTCTCACAGCCGGACAAAGCACATCGAGCTGAGATACCACTTTATCCAGGAGTATGTGGAGCAAGGGAATGTGGATCTGCAGTACGTGCCAACAGATCGGCAGGTTGTAGATATATTCACTAAGCCGCTGGGCGAGACCAAGTTCAATTTCTTCAAAACTAAACTTGGGTTGCTGAACAAGGAGGATTAGACCAAAGTGATAAGTTCAAAGGCTCAAGAATCGAGGATACTCCTAAAAGGTTAGAATTTACCTAGTGGAAGGCAGTTCTCGAAAACCTACTTCACTTCTCAAAAAGTAAAAGTCATTTCTCGAAAAACCTAAGTACACTTCTCGAGAGGCAGAAATTAGCTCTCGAAAAGTATCTTAAGTTCTCGAGAAATACTTAAAATTCTCGAAAAGTCCATCGTAAGTTCTCGAGAACTAGTTCTCGAGAAGTCAGTCTATCTCTCGAGAACTCTAAAATCCAGTTCTCGAGAACTTTCTTACTTCTCGAAAACTGTTGGCCACTTCTCGAAAGTATAACCTACCTCTCGATAGCTTTCCCGCCCTTCTATCGGTACTTCTTAACTCTATTATTTCGCAAAATTCTTGATTTCTGCCCTAACCTAAGACTTATTAGGCATATAATTAACGTTACTAGGAAAATATATATATCTATAATATTTTAGAATCTTAAATCAACCGTCATTTCAAACATTCCTCTCGCAACTCTTCATCTTCCGCCGAATGAAAGCTCTGTCTCGGCCGCTGCTCCCCGCTCCGTTCGTTGCCACCGTTGGCGTCAATGGCTCACAGTTCTAGATTGGCATCGGAAGCAAACTCGTCGTCGAAGGACTGGCTGACATTTCTGACGATTTCCAGAACTTACTGATTCTTTTGGAAATGCCGGATTGATGTTAGTTCTCTCTGAGCCCGTCAAGATAGTATCTCAAGATATCGAAGAATTTTTCAGGAATGCTAAGGTAAGGAGGAATGGAACAGTTTTGAAGACAAATGTTAAAGGGATCAAAATCAAGCTTGACAAGCACAGGATTTCCAAGCTTCTTAAAATGCCTATTGTTGATGAGGAAGACGACTTAACTTCAGAAGATTATTCCAGAACCTATTCTTTCTATGGAATTCCTGAGGAATACATCTCCCTAATGAGAAATCTTCTAAATGATGTAGGGAAACTTCTTGCAGATATTATTGGAAAAATACTGTGGTGCATAACAGGGTCAGTCAGTTTTATTTCTCATGACTTGTTTGGAGTAATTACATCCATAGTCTGTAGAAATAAGTTTCAGTTTGGAATGATGGTGTTTGAGATGATCAGAGACAGTATCCAAGAACCCAAATTTGCCAGGATAATCTCCTTACTGCTGAGTGAGATTGGTCCAATCACCTTCAAACTCTCCAAGGGTACCCCAGTTCATCACCTGAAAAAGATCTCCTTCACCTCCATCCAGAGGTGGGAGCTAAAACTGAAGAACCCAAGACAGTTAGCTAAGGAAGTTGGAGCTTCTGTCTCAGAGGTCAGGACCCCATCTCCTCCTCTACATCATGCTGCTGAACCATTTAGTGCAGCAGCTGAGGGGGAGCCTGCACCTTCTGCCTCAGTTTTCAGGATTCCTTCTTCTCCTTCTCCAGTATCTTCTCCAGTCAGAAGCCCCATGGCAAACTCTCCAGTTCCAACCAAGTCAGATGTTACAGCACAAGAAGCTCTCCAAGACACCAATGAGTCTATAGATAAGATGATAGAGGAACTCTCTTCATAAGAACCTCTTTCCCCCCTCCAAAAAGATCTCCTAGAAGACCCATACAAAGAACCCTCACCCCAAGGTACTCCAGCTCCTTCTCCCTCTCCAAGAAAAGATTCAACTCCACCAGACACCATCCTTTTGTCAGAAGAGGATGAGCAAGCTCTGAGGAGGTGGAAGCCCCTCTTAAGAATCTTGACTTCTCTCTTCCCAAGTTTGTTGATGAAGAGGAAGATATATCATTCAAATCTATAAGAGCCAAGAGCTCTATTGTCAAAGAAGAACTTACTCCATGGCATGCTACCACTGTATCTGCCACCCCTGCTACTGCTGCTTTATCAGGTGCCCCTCCAGTTCCTACTATTTCCATCACTCCTGCTCCTGCTACTGCTGCTGCTGTTATAGTCAACTCAGATATTCTGTCAAGGATTGAAGAAATACTAGCTGCACAGAGGAAACATTTTGATGATTCACTTCAGACTGTTCAGAAATAGGTAACTGCCCTGAAAAAAGAAATGAGCAGAGGCTTTGCTGAGATCCAAGCCAATACTGATCAGCTGAAAGAGTTATTCAGAATTGGAGGTAAAGCAATAGATCACACAATTACCAGTATTGGTCAAGTAATGGAACAATCTGTCACTCTAGCAAACAATCAGATCCAATTAGACAAGAGAGCTGAAGAAAATGTCATAAAGGTATGCACTGAAGTTTGTACATTCAAGGAAGATGCGATAGTAAACCTATCTGTAGAAATCAGAAAGGGGGAGAGCATAGTAAAAGAATAAGTTGAAAAGCTTACTACTGATGCCAAAACTCTTTGGACTGAAAAAGTAACTGAGATCAATAAAAGTGTTTTAGAATAGAATCAATCAGTCAAATTCCATACTTATGATACAACTGTATGGATGCATAATCAAATCTTTCCAGATTTTCTTGCAGACCCCAATGTGATTCCTCATCATTTAAATCCTCTTGCTGAAGGTGAGTCTAGCCAAGTGGCTCAACCTAAATTTCCTACATTCTCTCCTAGGCCAGAAGATCAGGAACCTCCTCCAGCTTCCTATTCCCATGTTTGGGATGATGTGATTCCTCAAGACCTTCTAGAGGTTCACATTCCCAAGAAAAGGAAGTATGGGGAAGGTCCTTCTGCTAGCAGATCAGTTCCCCAACCAGAGGCAGAGAAGAGAAAAACTCAAGAATTTGCTGAAGTTTGGAGCCCAACTTCCAAAGCTCTAATTCTTGAAACTCTTAAACTTGTCATGGACTTTAATGAGAATAGACATCTGCACTACAATTCAGTTGAGTGGGAGTTATATGAAAAATCCATGACCAAAAGGAGAATTTATGACAGAGAATATGGAAAGAATAATCCTAAAGCCCCTCCCAAGCCTCCAAGGTACTATCCAAAGCCGTTCAGTTATCCGAGGAGGCAGCAGGAAAAGCAAGACAGGCAACAATATAGCAAAGGATGATTCATGATGTTGTGGTGTTTAGAAATGTTTAGGAAATGGATGTTGACTAATTTTAAAACATTATTGATATATATAACATTTCCTAATTTTGCTTAATTGTGCTTTCTAATAATCTATCTGTGCATTTATTCTAACTTTTCTTCCTTCATGTTCTTTATTTATTATAATAATTCACCTTAGTGTAGAGGGTTCTGACTTCTACAAATAGGGGAAGATTGTTGGGTATTGCATCCACAATAACCAAGATTTGCATGAAGTCACCCTTGAACTAAGATGAATTAAGTTGTATTTGATATCCTTGTTCTAGTTGAATGTTTGCAGATTCTCAGTGCTAAGTGTAGACCAATGTCAGTCTACAGTGGGTCAGGAACACATGACCATTCAGTGTAATCCCTCACTGGGTGATCCAAAGTGTTGAATCATGTGTAGCCTCTCAATTGGGATACACTTTGTGTTCAAACATTGGGAGCAAAGGATGGAGATAGGGCCAGAAGGAGATTTTCGCTAAAGTTCTTGAAAAACTTTCTAAGTCCAGTTCTCGAGAAGTAATCTCAGAGTTCTCGAGAAGTATGGTATAGTTCTCGAGAAGCTCAGACTCTACTTCTCGAGAAGTCAGGACAGTTCAAGAATTTCTCTAAGTTATGTTCTCGAGAAGTTAGTAAAGTTCTCGAGAAGTATTCTATAAGTTCTCGAGAAGTCAGTAAAGTTCTCGAGAAGTATTCTATAAGTTCTCGAGAAGTATTCCTTTGATTCTCAAGTTCAGAAATTCAATTAGAAGTTGATTCTAAGTAAAGTTCTCGAGAGAAGTCTTCTATAAGTTCTCGAGAAGTCAATTTAGTTCTCGAGAAGAATTCCCTTGGTTCTCGAGAAGTTCAGAAACAAAATTTCTCTAAGCTCAAGTTCTCGAGAAGTCATCTTTTATTTCTCGAGAAATAAATTAGTTCTTGAGAACTATACTCTAGTGTTCTCAAGAGGTCCAACCCTTTCTAAAGAGATTAGTTTTCGAGAAGTCTCTACAATTCTCGAAAACTCAGTTCATAGTTCTCGAGAACTATAATCACTTCTCGAGAACTAAGTCGGATTTTTTCCAGAAAATATCTTCTAAGTCCAGAACGGCTGAAATTTCAAATAACCCAACAGGATTAGTCTACGTGTCATCATTAATGATATTTCCAACCGTTAAGAGATATCCTATATAAGTTCTTGTCACTAATACATAACCCTAAGAAGGATTAAGAGAAATTATTGAGCGGATCTCGTACTTTCCAAAAAAAACTTTGGTTCGGTCGATCTCTTCTAAATCTCGACGTCTTGAATCCGCCGCCACCACTCTCTTCAAGATCGATCCTCATCCTTTCGATCTAGAAGATCTAATGATTCAGGAAACGTTCTTTCTTCCTTGATCGAGTAGATTCAAGAATTTCTCAGGTTAGATCTACTAGTCTTCTTCAACAATTCTAAAAGGGCCGCAACTTCAAGAAGAAGACCTAAAGATTTATTTCTTGCAGATCTGAGAAAGTTTATGCTTGTATTTTCATATCTATTTGTAAATCTTGTAGGAGATTATTCTTCGAGTGTAGGAGCGTTGTGCTCTGAGTGGTAGGAAGTTTTTGTATCTTGCGAGTGTAGATCCGTTTGGATCGAGTTTTGTAGGAACGTGGTTCCGAGGTGTAGGATTGGTTTTCAATCTGAGATAGTGGAGTAGCCGAGTCTAGTGATTTGCTAGATCGGTGAGGAAAGTGGACGTACCCAAGAACGGGGAACCACTATAAATCTCTTGTCGTCTGTGTGATTGTTTGCTTACTTATTTGTGCTAGTTGTAAAATTTTTTATTCCGCATTAGACGCACATCTCACCTATTCATCCCCTCTAGGTGATTTTGGTAGACAACTTACAACTTTCACTCATCTTATATGAGCTCAACGGACATATCCAACAAGAAATACCAAGTTGTTTATTATTTATGGATGATATCGTTTTGTTCAATGTGATGCGCGAGGGTGTAAATGCAAAACTTGAATCTTGGCGAGACACTTTAAAAAAGAAGGGTTTTAGGTTGAGAAGAACCAAGACAGAGTATGTGGAGCTTAAATTTAGCTGTGCAAGAAGGACGAATGACTTCATTATTAAGTTGGGTGATAAAGATATTTCCAGTAGTGAATGTTTTAAATATCTTGAATCGATAATTCAAAAAGATGGAGGTATATTGAATCCAGCAAACATTATGTGAAGAAAGCCAGATTCAATGAAAAAGAATTCTTTGCGCAATGTACTACACCCAATAATAAATAACTAAGGAAACCTATAATTTAAACAAGAAGATGGAATAAAAGTTAAAAGAGAGAACAAAAATCTTTACACTATTTTTCCTAACAATAGAGTCACAACACCAGCTCTATTCCCTGACAACGATGCCAAAATAAGTGTATCGGTGACACAAGTAATATAAAATGTGGAAATTTCCCCGAGTATCGATCTCGAAGAAAAGCAGGTTAGGATGTGTGATTCTATTGTTTAAAAAAGTAATTATAAGGATTTTTGGAAACTAAAACGGGCTTTGGATTTTTATTTTGAAAATAAACAAAAAAAACTAACTAATGCAGATCGAAAGCATCGCTTCACTTGGCAAATGGAAACTATGCAGGTCGCTATGTACTGCTTCGGATGTCAGATGGGCAAGAAGGCTAGCTGATGGAGGGATCGCACAGGCGGAATGAGGGTCGATGGCACCTCGCTGCAAAGCACAACACTAGCAATTGCTATTATAACAACTCACATGATGATGGAATGGAAAATAAAGTGGAGGTGCTCCTCAAATCACTCAAACTGCAAAATAGTCCATATAGATATGGAAATAATAATAAAAACAAGATTAGTGTTTAATTAACATCATCTATACAACCAAACATTCAAAGTAAAAAATATTGGAGGAAGGAGGAGGTAAGACTACAACCGTAGACGAAGACTCGCAGGAGATTCACAGCCAAAATTGGAGGATTGTTAATCCTCATCCACACTCTATCAACGACTACCGTCTGGGGTAGAGAGGGTATGTCACCACCTTCCAATGAGACCGTCTTCTTTTTTGATCTTCTTCAGCCACAGTCTTCGCCAGAGAACTCCAAGTATACAGCGAGAATAATCTTGAATAGAGCATGGAAGCACATGATTATGGAGGATGCCCTAGCCTTGGATTTAAAAGATAAATGTGGTCAGAGTGAGTTCCTGCGCTTAACTATTAAAGAGACAAAAAATAGGCATGCACCATAAAATGCACGATTGTGCACAAATCATGAGATATTAATCACACAGGAATCACCCAGGAAGGCACAAAAATAGAATGTGCGATTTTGATCACGCACCGGCAAAACAACCCATAAAAGAACAAAATGCACGAATGGTGACAGATCACTGAAAACCAAGCCAAACAGAGCAAATTGTGATTTTTCCTTCTCGCGCGGTTGAATCCCACCATTCATGAAGAAAACGCAAGAGCAATAAATTCATAAAATTTTAGACAAAAAGTCAAGCTCAAGCGATTTTACTCACGCATGGTCAACTCAACCGTGTGTGAGCAAAATGCATGAGCCGGGGCAGATCGCTAGAAATGAGTACTGCAGGAAACACACAGTCACATAAATCAAGCATCAAGGGAATGCACGACTGTGCAATTTCTACATGATAGAAATCTGGCAGCATTGGGAACTGCCCACCTGCATAGCAAAAACACCATCTGGGGAACAGACCACCAGCACACACAAATAGCAGGAAAAACTACAAAGAGAAAATGGGAGCACAATGTGCTTAACCCCAGTAGACTAGTGCGCAATTGCACGCCACAATGGGCTAAAACAGTGCACTTTATGTAAGAATATAAATAAGTGAAATAATAGTAATAACAAACTAAAAGTGAAGTGAAAGTGAGTCGAATCGAGCCTAGATCAGTTCGAAAAACACTATAAATATCAGACTCTTCAGGTGTTTTTTTAAAAGCCAAGTTTTACGCCTTAAAGATCCTCTTAAGATTCGTTAAACATGTTCAATCTGAATTCAAGACACCGGTGTCTATGATCAGAAATGACATTGTTGGAACCCCACCTATTTAGGGTTGATTTAGGCTAGGTTGACTATTAGGATTGTTTAGATTGACCAAACATGTATAGTCTAGGGTCATAGGTTTTTTATCTAGGTCTAGGTCAACAAACTTAGTTTAGTTGGATCAACCTTCAGAAGATATAGAGACAGAAGACCTTTAGAGAAAAGCAGTTTTCTAAAAGCAGAAAAGTCGTTAAAAAATTATTGAACTAAGATAGACTTTCATCGATCGGAGATCGACGAACTCAGTTCTTTCTCTGAGCTAAGTTCGACGAAATCCTAGCTGAGATCAACGAACTCAAACTTCTTCATTGAGTTGAGTTCGACGAAATCTTAGCTGAGATCGACGAACTCTGATCTCTTCCCAGAAGTTAAGCACGACAAAAAGACTATCTCAGTTCGACGATCTTGGAGCTCAGATTGGTAAGTGAATTTTCTGTTCAGAGATCTTGGAGATCAGCTCGACGAAAGAGAGGTTTTAGTTCGATGAACTTGGATCTCAGATCGACGAACTTTTCTTGAGTTAACTTCATCCAGGTTCTGTTCGACTATTTTCCCAGCAGTTTTCCAGTATTGACTAAGGCGGTTTGATTTCAAAATTTATTATTATATGCCTATAATGCTGTGATAATTAATGCTCCATATTCTCTAGAATATAGCCATTCCAAAGCAGCATTAATTATGGTATTCATAGAGTAATTATTTGGCTTATTTACTTGGACAATTTAGGAAACAAATTAAAGACATTTTCTAGCTGTTCAACTCCCAAAAATTCGGCAGTCAATCAAGGATAGGATTTAAAAATTCAAAGGTTGATTTCTGCAAGGAATATAAAAGACTTTTTTTAGAAGATTGCAGAGATAGAAAAAACAGAATAGATAGAATATACAGAAGCTAATGAATTATGAATACAAAAAACTGAAAAAAGAACACAACTCTCATACATTTCATTCTTCTTCAATTTTGCTTCAGGACTTTCAAGAGAAACAATCTTCATCAGTCTAGAAGTTTCCTGAAGATCTTTTTCAATCTGAAGGCCTACACCCTGAGCAATGCTCTCATTCTCCTGAACTCTTCTACATCTCAGGGGGAGCTTTGACAAGAACAACATCCACTAGTCTTCTCAGTGCTTTGAGAAAGAGAAGACAACATCTTTTTCTTTTTAACTTTCCTGTATAAAGGGGTTTTAACTCCCTTTAAAAGTTATCTTTTAGTTGTCAAGTCTCCTGATCAAAAGTCTTTGTTTGGTTTTTGGGCACCTGGTCAAAATCTCAAAGGGTTGTTAGATCTCCCTTGAAATTGATCTTGTGGTTACAGGGCACCTGAGCAAAAACCTGTGGTGGCAGGACCCCTGATCAAAAACTTGTGGTGGATTCCTACCAGGGTGGTAGAAGAGTGGATGTACCCATGTTTAGGGGAACTACTATAAAAATTTTTTGTCGTCTGGGTTACTCTATTCTTTTATTTGATGTTCTATGATTATCTTTGATTTTATTTCTCTCTATACATATAGATATCACTTATTTTTATTCCGCTATAAAAACTAATCAAAGTTTTTTAAATACTCTATTCACCCTCACCCCCCTTCTAGAGTTAAGACAGATCTATCCCGCACTTTCAATTGGTATCAGAGGGTAAGGTTGTTTGGTCTTACAGGCTAACACCTGAACCAAAAGATCTTTGATAGATCTTATTATCTCTGTTGGGTATTGTATCCACAATTACCTGGATTTGAGGAAGCCTCCTATCAAGCTAAGATGAATTCACTATGTATTTGATGAATTTCTTCTAGTTGTGCTTGCAGCTATTCATTGCTAAGTACACACCAATGTCAGGGTGCAGTAGGTCAATCTACACGGGTCTGTGCAATGTAATCCCTCATTGAGCAGATCAGTGTGTTGGCTTACGTGTACTCTCTCTATTGGAGTGTACTTATTTCCAAGCACAGGGTCATGAAAGATCATGAGCAGACAAGGAGCAAGGATGGGCCAAAGACCAGCTCACGGGTTGAAAGACGAGAATCGTCTAAGTGTAAATCGTCGAGAATCACTAAGTGATTCTCGCCGATTCGTCGAGAATCACTAGATTCTCGATTCGAGAATCACTAGATGATTCTCATTGGTTGGGCCGGCTGTCTCGACGCAGTCAGAAAATTCTCTAAGGCAGAATCGTCGAGAATCACTAAGTGATTCTCGCCGATTCGTCGAGAATGACTTTGCATTCTCGACGATTCGGCGAGAATCAAATGTGATTCCCGCCGATTCTCCCCGGCCTCTATAACCTGTGCAGCCAGAATGCGCCAAGTAGAATTCGGCGAGAATCGTAAGTGATTCTCGCCGATTCGTCGAGAATCGTAAGTGATTCTCGCCGATTCGTCGAGAATCACCTACGATTCTCGCCGATTTTGCCTTGGGCGATTTTTCCTAATTCCTGGACCGGTCTATGTTACCTGTAGCTATTTGAACCGGACCTTGGTCTTTGCTTTTGGTGGGGCCCACAACGGTCATCTCCATGACCTATTGTATAAATACACAGGTATTTGTGTTCAACGGTTCACGGACACAGAATACGAAAGCGGAGCCGCTGACTAACCCTAAAATCGCGAACCAGCTCCGCCTCCGTCGCCGCCGCTCGTGTAGTGGTCACCGTAGCTGATCTCGATCTCCTCCAGATGCCCAGTGATAGAAGCCAAGTCTTGCACAGCGTCTCACGCGTCTAACTAGAGATCTTTTGTCTCTTGATTTGAGATAGGGAAATCCATCCCCGTCCGAATCGATCGAGACGATCGATCCTAGTGTGACCGTTGGAAGACCTTGCCAACTTCGCTAAGAAGATTGAATCTCCAGTGCATCGCTGCTTTTTTCAGTTGCCGCCGCCAACACCGAGAGCCTTGCCGCCGCCCTTTGCCGCCGCCGGTCTCGGGGAGATTTTCTCCAAGAAAGATCAAGGGTTGTGGACTTTTCGTTGCCTATAAGAACAAGTAGTCTAACGAAAAGGGACACCTAGATCTTCAAGTTGTTTGTATTTCTTATACACTCCAATTTTTTTTCATTGTAAAGGAACATTTGGTTCCTAGTTGTAGGGTTGGGTGCAACCCGTGTTGTGGGAGTGTTGACTCCTACGTGTGGAAGGGTTCCTTCCGATAGTGCAAGGATTGGATTTCAATCCTGTTGGTGAAGTGACCGAGTCGTCCCTGGTTGGGAGATAGGTCAAAGGGGGAAAGTGGACGTACCCAAATCGGGGAACCACTATAAATTGCCTGTGTTATTTTCTGTGCTGTGTGGTTTGTTTTGATTCTGCAGGTACCGTTTTTAATTCGGCAAAAGCGACAAAAGTCACCTATCCCCCCCATAGGTGAAGGTAGTTGACACTAGGTGAACTTACAAGTGGTATTAGAGGGAGGTTACTCGTCAAAAAGGTTCACACCTTGAGGAAAATCCTACCACCGTTGTCAACCAGAATGGAGATGGATTATGATATCTCTCCTCTTAGACTCCCCGCGTGCACAAAGGACTATTATCCCATCTGGAAGATGAGGGTATCTTTTTATTTGGAGGCCATCGACCCTCGCGCATCAATCATCTTGGAAGAGGGTCCATTCATTCCCATGAAGGCCTCCTGCTCTGGAAAGGATATGCAGATCCCCAAGGAGACTACCGAAATGTCTGAGATTGAATTCTCTCTATTCAACTTGGATAAAATGATTCGTAAAATCATCCTGGATGTCTGGACTGGACCTTCCCGGTCAAGACTTGAAAAGTGTAGGACGACCAAGTCCTTGTGGCAAACTGTATCAGACCTCATGGAGGGATCAGACAGAACAGGGATAAGTCGCCAGCAAGAGGATGAGGCATATATGGGGGTCAGCATTTCTGAATAAGAAAGTGATGACCAATTTCTCAGTATCAGGGCTCCTGTGTCCTTGTCAGAGACTGAAGAAGAAGTTGAGGAAAGCAGTTCTGATGAAGCTGACTCAACAGTCTCTGCCGATATTAACGGTAACCCTGAACAGCAAAGCCAGGAGCAGGTAACTTCTTCCTCATGCCCCCCTCCTCTTGAAGTTCCTGAAGACAGGAACAATTCAGAGGGTAGTCCTTCCAGAGATGCAAGGGATATGGATAGCTTCAATCAAAAGATTGAAAATCTTGATTCCCTAGAGAGTGCCCTTCAGAAGAGCAACTTACTTGTGGAGGAGCAAGCTAAGGAGATTGCTCAGCTGAAGACCTTGATGAATCTCTAATTGGAATCCATCAAGGTAAAGGACTCAAAGATCTCGGATCTAGAGAGTCATCTAAAGACCGAGAAGAGGATTGTTTCTAACTTTTCCAAGATAGATGCTATCAAAAGAAAAGCAGAAAATGGGTGGATCTCCCAAATCGTTAATTCATGGAGAAATGGGGAAACTGTGTTCAGACCCCCCACCCCGAGCAGGAAGGGCACACATCATGCATTCAGGTATGACCATAGGAACAACCATGGTCACTGCAAGAATGATCAGCCCTCATGTGGAAATACCCACAGTGCCAGAGCTGTCATGGCTACCCCGAAGAGAATACCCAAGGCTCATCCTGAGCCCTTTGTATTCTCGGCCTCAGCCCCAACTCATCATGAATCTACCGGAACCAGCTCTCACTGCAGTACTTTCCACCCTAGGACATAGGAAAGGGGGGTCAGGAAACATGTGGTAAGTACCCATGGGGCCTCTGGAAGCGTGCTGACTGAAAGGAAGGCACCACCTCAAAGTCCACTTGACACTCACCACATGCATTCTTTCCACCCTCACATGTGTCACGGTGGAAAAGGCAATTTTGTGAGTAGAACCGGCTTTATCCCGTTTAGACCTAAGATCATGACTACCTCAGTCAACAAATCAGGTCAGAATCGGCGATACAACATTCACGAGTGTTGGTGCTGTGGCAAGGTGGGTCACTTTGCCTTAGATTGCTGGCACAACCCCTCTGTGTCAAGGGCAAGGGCATATCCACATCCTCGAGGCAATGTTAGTCCTCCCACCAGGATTCCTGAGGGGAGGCATTCCAATTATTATGCTGACAGGAACCTAGGACCCAATACTTATTGGGTTCCTAAGGTAAGATAACTCTTTCATGCAGGGTGGTCTGGGTTCCCGCAATCCTGATGGGAACCGGACAGGAGATGCTCCAAGAATGACGTGGAAAAAGTGTCGAGAATGGGAGGAGTGTCATCATTACAGGCACATGCATACTGACCTCCTTATATACTCTGTGCTGATGATGTGAATGTTACATCTTGTTATCACAGGTAACTGCAATTAGCCTTAAATGTTTGAGCCATAAAGCATAAATAATTCCATATATGTATATATGTATGTTGATATATCCACACTTAATAATGAATTCACTTCTTTTGAAATTAGATGGTCATATAGAAACATTATTCACGTATGCTCAGTCACTTAGGGAAGGAGTATAAGTGTAAGATAACCTTCAGTTACATTAGTAGTGATTAGTTTGACATTTTCAGCCATAAGTCCGCCCTCGAAAATTTTGAACCCCTTGGTTGGATTAAGAAACAATTATGCCTATTAAGACTTTCCTACCCTTGACAATGACATAAATTTGGAATCTCAGCGGTTTCCCTCAAACTAAATTCCACCATGGTATCATCGAACAAAATTCACCCGTGCGAACCAACAGTAGCACAAAAGTATCACCAAATCGTCGAACCAAATTCCGCCATTCCCGACGATCAATATTCAACTATTGCAGTTTCCGTCGAACAAAGCCTCCGGAACATAATCATTATGCTCGAGGAAGCGGGACTGACGTTCGTGCTGGAGCACCCGTGCAAGATCTTGGATAAGGAAGTATTGGAGTTCTTTGCAACTGCCAAGCTCCGTCACGAAGACACTTCCATCAAGAGCAAGGTTGCTGGGAAGAAGATCAAGTTATCTGCCAGGAAACTGACCCAATGCCTGCGGCTATCCAGTTGTGAGGAAGAAGATTACCTGGAGGACGAGGATAGAGCAAGGACCCTATCCTTCTGTGGACTGGCCAGGGGGACCAGGTCAATCAAAAGGAAAGACATGAACGAGGAGGGAAAATTACTGTCTGACATCGTTGGGAAGGCTCTAATCTGCAAACCTGGATCCCACGACCATATTTCAGGGGAAATGTTCAAGATTCTGGTGGCGATCGTCTGCCGAAAGCGGTTCAATTGGGGAGCCATGCTCTTTGAAAGAATTAAAGACACACTCCAAACCCCCAGCTTTGGCAGAATCATCAGCCTCTATCTGAATCAGCTGGACGGAGATACATTCAACATGAGCAAAGGAGTGCCTCTGCACTATTTGAAAAAGATGGACGTAAGCATATTCGACCGGTGGGAGCGTCGAATAGGGCAGGTTGCCAGGGAAATAGACCAAGAGGAAGCATCTCCAGCCGAGGACACCAGTGCTCCTGCACATTCTATGGCAGCTCCCAGTGAAGTTCCTGATGCACTGATTGCAGGAACTGAGGGGGAGCCTGTACACTCTTCTCCAAACATCATATCTGATATTTCTCAGATAGATAAAGATGTTGTGGAGACTGTGCAAGAATACGGTGAGGAGGTGGTGGCAGATGAAGTGGCAGATGTGGAGGAGGAAGAGGAAGGTGAGGAAGATATGAATTACCTGGGAGATGAGGTGGCTGATGAGGAGGAGGAGGAAGAAGTAGAGGAAGATATGCCCAACTCTGCAGATAAGCCTGAGCACTTGGAGACTGAGATGGAGGAAGAAGTAATTGAGAGGGAGAAAGTGGTGGATCCTCGGGAGGATGCTGCTGTTTCATCCGAGGAACAAGCTCCTGAGACGTCGGATGCAGGAATGGAGGGGGAGCCCTCTCAGAAACCCTCTGTTCCCCCTATGGACTCTATTCTAATGTCCAGCTCTCCCAGTGCTTCTTCTGGGGAGCCTGACCAGGGTCTGCCTGTAGCTCCTCCACTTCAAGCAAACATAGCAAATCACAATGTTAATTTTGTCCAAGGGATGCTGGATGAGCTTAAGGATAAGTTTGAGAAATCCCACAACAAAGTGCTAAAGAGACTGAAGGACTCTGAGGATCTCATGCTCAAGAATGTGGTTCAGATCAACCATAAACTAGATGTGATGGAGAAGAAATTTGATGAAAAATATACAGAGGCAGGCACAGCCGTATCTCTTCTCATGAAAGGACTGAAGAAGAATACTGACGACCTGACAGTAGTCAATAAAAATGTTCATGTTGTGGCACAAAACATACAACAATTTGATGCTAACATGGTAACACTGAACGCAAATCAGAAAACTCTGCTGGACGAATTCAGTAAAACTGTGAAGCACATTGATGCATCTCTGCATTCCTATGCAAACTCTATAGCCGCCAAAGCCAAAAAGGGGGAGGAAGCGTATAAAGCTAAGATGGCAGGGCTTCAAGAGTTAGTAATTCTAAACTTCGATCAGACCAATAGGTGCATGTTTGAAATGGCCCACTGGCTGGTAACAGAGGCATCGGGAATACATGTTCCTGTTGCTATGCCTGAGGATGTGGGTCTTGTTGGTACTGCTGCGGGTGAAATAAGGACTGAAGAAGTACCAATGAGCGAAGCCGAGTCAAAGAAAGCTGCTGAAAGGGCTGAATGAAGAAGCTGGTTTGATCAAGATGCCTTAGCAAAAGCCAAAGGCAAAAGGCAAATCCAAGAAGGAACTTCAAAGGAAACACCAGCAGAGAAGAAGATCAGACTAAAGGAAGATGAAGTGCGAAATGAAAGGTGGAGCACAGTCTCATGAAGTATCATATTGGACACCTTTGCACTACAACAGGGAGGGGAAGTCAAAAGGAATGATGTGTATAGCCAATACGAGTGGGAGCAGCACAAAATGTATGAAGCCAAAAGAAACTTGTTCTTCAGAAACAATATAGTGGCAAACAAAGCTCCCCCTCCGAGATACTATCCAAAGCCCAAGGAGTATTTTGAGCGACAAAGCAGAAAGTTATTAGCTCAGCAACTTAAAGAAGACATAGCTAAGGATAAAGATCTTTAGGATGTTAGCTTTTGTAATTATCACATTTAAACTTTCCTTATCATGTAATCATGTGAACATTTCTGTGTGGATATTCATATTTATATATACACGTGTGTGGTTTATTAATTGACTCCCACATTGATCTGATTACGTATATTGTTCACTCTTTTGGTTAATACATATTTTATCTGGAGTGTTGAAATTCATCTTAGCTTAGTAGGATTTTGGCTTCGTCAAATAGGGGAAGATTGTTGGGTATTGTATCCATAATTACCTGGATTTGAGGAAGCCTCCTATCAAGCTAAGATGAATTCACTATGTATTTGATGAATTTCTTCTAGTTGTGCTTGCAGCTATTCATTGCTAAGTACACACCAATGTCAGGGTGCAGTAGGTCAATATACACGGGTCTGTGCAACGTAATCCCTCGTTGAGCAGATCAGTGTGTTGGCTTACGTGTACTCTCTCTATTGGAGTGTACTTATTTCCAAGCATAGGGTCATGAAAGATCATGAGCAGACAAGGATCAAGGATGGGTCAAAGACCAGCTCACGGGTTAAAAGACGAGAATCGTCTAAGTGTAAATCGTCGAGAATCACTAAGTGATTCTCGCCGATTCGTCGAGAATCACTAGTGATTCTCGACGAGTCGTCGAGAATCACTAGATGATTCTCGCCGGGTTGGGCCGGCTGTCTCGACGCAGTCAGAAAATTCTCTAAGGCAGAATCGTCGAGAATCACTAAGTGATTCTCGCCGATTCGTCGAGAATGACTTTGCATTCTCGACGATTCGGCGAGAATCAAATGTGATTCCTGCTGATTCTCCCCGGCCTCTATAACTTGTGCAGCCAGAATTCGCCAAGTAGAATTCGGCGAGAATCGTAAGTGATTCTCGCCGATTCGTCGAGAATCACCTACGATTCTCGCCGATTTTGCCTTGGGCGATTTTTCCGAATTCCTGGACCGGTCCATGTTACCTGCAGCTATTTGAATTGGACCTTGGTCTTTGCTTTTGTGGGGCCCACAACGGTCATCTCCATGACCTATTGTATAAATACACAGGTATTTGTGTATAGTGGTTCACGGACACAGAATACGAAAGCCGAGCCGCCGACTAACCCTAAAATCGCGAACCAGCTCCGCCTCCGTCGCCGCCGCTCGTGCAGTGGTCACCGTAGCTGATCTCGATCTCCTCCAGATCCCCGGTGATAGAAGCCAAGTCTTGCACAGCGTCTCACGCGTCTAACCAGAGATCTTTTGTCTCTTGATTTGAGATAGGGAAATCCATCCCCGTCCGAATCGATTGAGACGATCGATACTAGTGTGACCGTTGGAAGACCTTGCCGACTTTGCTAAGAAGATTGAATCTCCAGTGCATCGCTGCTGTTTTCAGTTGCCGCCGCCAACACCGAGAGCCTTACTGCCGCCCTTTGCCGCCGCCGGTCTCGGGGAGATTTTCTCTAAGAAAGATCAAGGGTTGTGGACTTTTCGTTGCCTACAAGAATAAGTAGTCTAACGAAAAGGGACACCTAGATCTTCAAGTTGTTTGTATTTCTTATACACTCCAATTTCTTTTTCATTATAAAAGAACATTTGGTTCCTAGTTATAGGGTTGGGTGGAACCCGTGTTGTGGGAGTGTTGACTCCTACGTGTGGAAGGGTTCCTTCTGATAGTGTAAGGATTGGATTTCAATCCTGTTGGTGAAGTGACCGAGTCATCCCTGGTTGGGAGATAGGTCGAAGGGGGAAAGTGGACATACCCAAATCGGGGAACCACTATAAATTGCCTGTGTTATTTTCTGTGCTGTGTGGTTTGTTTTGATTCTGCAGGTACCGTTTTTAATTCGGCAAAAGCGACAAAATTCACCTATCCCCCCCCCCATAGGTGAAGGTAGTTGACACTAGGTGAACTTACAATCTCTAGTGTCTATTTTATATCATGGCAAAGAATAAGGAATACTCAAGCACCAGACCTCTAGTGTGTAGCCTTAACAAGTTTGCACTTTGGAAGGGAAGGATTAGGTTATATATGAATTAAGTTGATAAAGATATCTACAATTCTATTTTGACAGGTCCCCCACTTCCAGTGGATACTACTTCAGATACAACTGCAGTTCCACCACCTGAGTAGACTAATGCACAAAAAAAGGCAAAGGTTGTTAATGCCAAAGAAATGAACATTCTGGCATAAACAATGTCAGATGACATTTTCTAGAAGGTTGCTGAGTGTACATCAGCAAAAGCCATTTAGGATTCCCTTAACCAAATCGTAGTAGGATCAGTTGATGAATGAAAAGATAGAAGATCTCATCTTATTTCCCAATATGAGAACTTTAAGAAAGAAGAGTCAGATTCAGTTGTTGATATGTACAACAGACTCAACTTGATCATCAATGAGCTGAAGAACCTGGACAAGAACATATTACTGACTGAGATCAATGATAAGATCCTTATGTGCTTCCCTAGTACATGGGACTCTAGGATCTGGCCAATCAAGGAGGCAAGAAGCCTAAATGAAATTTCTACTGAATCATTGCTTGGCAAGATCAAGTCTTATGTGCAGCTTATCAAGACTAGAGAAGCAGCTGAACAAAAGACTTCTACCTCAGGAAGGAAGGAGCAAAGTATTGCATTTAAGGCATCTAAAGAACCAAAAACACTACTAGTAAATGAAGAGTTGATGAGTCTCTTGGCCAAGAGATTCTAAAAAATGGCAAAGAAGGACTTCAGAAGAAGGTCAACAAGAAATGAAGACAAACCAAGGTATGACAACACTCCTACCAAGGAAATTGTTTGCTATGGTTGTAGGAAGCCTGGACACATTCTACCTGAGTGTCCAGAGAAGTATAAGAAGGATAAAAGGAAAGACAAGGACTCTAGGAAGCACTACAACAAGCCTTCTTCCAGCAAGCATAAGAAGGAGGAAAAAGGCTTTGTTGTTGAGACTTGGAGTGAGTCTTAAGAAGAGTCTTCATCTTCTAGCTCTAGTGAAGATGAAGAAGAGGCCAAAGCCAAAGATATTTGTTTGATGCCTATCAATGCATTAAGAAATCCATCAAAATCTGAAGAATCAGAAGCTGGGGATTTTGAGTGAGAAGAGGATCAGGTAATATCCTCCTTTGATTTTACTTCAAAACATTTTAAAATTGAATTAATATTACTATGTAATGACTTAATTAAATCTGAGAAGGAAATCAAACTTCTCAGAAACAAATTAATTGAATATAATAATTTGTTTTCTGAAAACATTAAATTAAAAGATAAACTAGATATAGCTTCTGAACAAATCATTTCTTTAAAAACTGAACTAAATGAGGCTAAACAATTTGAAGAATCCCTGAATGGGAGAAGCATCAAATTGATGGACATCACAAGCACTGTCAATGCCAGGCTTAATAGAAAACTGGGCTTAGGTACTTCATTAAGACAACCTCATCTTCTAAAGAAAAATATTCTTTCAACCCCTGTTAAATTTATATCAGAAAAAGGAAAAGAAAAATTAGATGAAAATAACCAACAAATTGAAGTATTTCAGAAACCTAAATAAAAGAGAAAGAAAAAGAAAAACTTTAATAAAAACAATGTTCAACAGTTTTCGTCAAACCTAGATCGACGAAATATATATCGTTCGTCAAACTCAGATCGACGAACTATGAACACAGATTTTTAATATAATTATTCTTCGATCTGCGATTGACGAAATCAATATGGATTGTCGAACCGCGATCGACAAAATTCGGTCACAAAAAATGAATACTTTCATTCTCTGAGCGGAGTTCGATGAGCTCATCCCCATTCATCGAACACAGATTGATGAACTTTTCAAAATTTGTCGAAGCCAGTTAACTTTAACAAAAAACTTAAATTATTTTAAAAACTTTAATCAACCAAGAGACTTTGTTAACCCCTTTACCCAGTGGATAATTCAACCTAGGAGATTTCATCCTCTAGGATATAAGAGTCAACCAAAATTTTCTTATATTTCTAGTTTTAAATTTGAAAAGAATCAAGGGCCCAAGGTTAATTGGGTCAAGAACACCTAATTTATTTTCTTGCAGGTGAAAAACTATCCTACCACAGAGGAACAGTGGTACTTGGAAAGTGGGTGTTCAAAGCATATGACAGGAAGCAATGATAACTTAACTAACTACAATCAAAGCTTGGACCAAAGGTGATGTTTGGATACTCCAACTATGGCCAAACAGAAGGCTATGGGAATGTCAAAGTTGGAGTTGTCACCTTCAGGAAGGTAGCCTATGTGAGTGGTCCAGGCTTTTGGAACAGTTTGGTATGCGCATGATCCTAAATTTGGTTATATGATGAAGGTTATAAGGTATATTTTAACCAATCTTTTTGTATTATTACTTCAGTAGATAACAAAACTATTTTAACAGGACTTAGACAAGGAAATATTTATGTGGTTAATTTCAAGTCAGCTAGTTCCGAAATTTGTTTGTTCAATCAGATTAGTAATAATAATGTTTTATGGCATAAAAGACTAGGACATGTTAACCTTAGAAATATTGTTAAACTATCTAGGGACAACCTTGTTAGAGGATTGCATTCTGGCCCCTACAAGAAGGAAAGTCTCTGCAGGGCTTGTCAATTAGGCAAGCAAACTAAAAATAGCTTTAAATCTATTAATATGAGTGATTTGCCCAGGATTCTTTACTTGCTACATATCTCTTTGGACCCATTGCAATACAGAGCTTGGGAGGGAAATCATATACTTTATTTATTATAGTTGACTTATCTAAATTCCCTTGGGTGTTCTTTTTGAGAAACAAGTCAGATAACTTTAAAGTTCTTACAGACTTTCATAAGAGCATAAAGATTGTGTACTCTACTCCAGTTGCATTGATCAGAAGTGATCATGGTACTGAGTTTAAATCTCTTCTTATGCAAGAATTCTGTGAGAAGGAAGGTATCAAGCATTGCTTCTCTGCTCCTCGAACTCCTCAATAAAATGGGGTAGTAGAAAGGAAAAATAGAACTCTAATTGAATCTGCGGGGACATTACTTGTACATGCTTACGTGCCCCTATCCTTTTGGGAAGAGGTTGTAAGCACAGCAAATTATGTTCTGAATAGAAGTTTAATATATAAACTTAAGGGCAAGACTCCCTATGAATTGCTCAAAGGGAAGCAACCTAAAATAGATTATTTCATAGTATTTGGTTGTAGATGTTATATAAATAATAATAATAAGAAAAATCTTAGAATGTTTGAAGTCAAAGCTATAGAGGGAATTTTTCTTGGATATTCTCTAGTCAGCAAGGCCAATAGAGTTTTCAATAAATCAAATTTTAAAATGGAAGAATTTGTACATGTAATATTTGATGAAGCTTACATGTTTTACAAGGAGAAGGTTTCTTCTACCAGAGATTTATTGCAGGTACCCCAACTGTGTGAGAAATTGGATGATTTAAACCTCACCCTAAGAGGTTATATCTCATCCTTCTCCATAAGTTGATGAAGACAGTGAAGAAGATATCATTGAAATAATTGTTGAACCTACAACAACCAACATAATTTCCATAAGAGGAATTAATTCTCAATGTTGTTGCTGAACCAATCCTTATACTGATCTTATCACACTTAGAGATCACTCTATATCTCAAGTGATTGGAGACATATCAGTTGGTGTGCAAAAAAGACATCAACTCAACCAAGATTTGATACAGTCTTGCTTCATATCTCAGATTGAACCCCAATCCATAAAAGATGCAGAGCAAGACCCCCACTCGATTATTACAATGCAAGAGGAGCTCAATCAATTTGAGAGATGTAGAGTTTGGGATTTAGTTCTAAGACCCAAAGACTACCCCGTCATTGGAACTAAATGGGTATTTAGGAATAAATTGGATGCACAAGGAGCTATAGTAAGAAACAAAGCAAGATTGGTAGCTCAAGGCTATTCTCAGGAGGAAGGAATTGATTATGACCAGACCTTTGCCCTTATTGCAAGGCTTGATGCTATCAAAATATTCCTTGCTTATGAAGCCTACAAGAAGTTCAAAGTCTACCGGATGGATGTCAAGAGTTCTTTCTTAAATGGTGAACTCAAAGAGGAAGTCTATGTGGAGCAACCACCAAGTTTTATCTCTCCAACTCATCCCTCTATTATTTTTAAATTGAATAAAGCTCTATATGGTTTAAAGCAAGCTCTAAGAGCTTGGTATGAGACCCTAGCTAGCTTTCTTTTAGATCATAAGTCCTTTAGGGGCATTGTAGATAGGACTTTATTTTTTAAGCATCCTAAAAATAAAAAAAAATTAGTACAAATATATGTAGATGACATCATTTTTGGCTCTACTGATTCCAAACTATGCAAAAGGTTTTCTGACCTGATGCATTCCAAGTTTAAAATGAGTAGCATGGGTGAGCTTTCATACTTCCTTGGTCTTCAAGTGAAGCAATCCCCTGATGGTATTTTCATCTCCAAATCTAAATATGATAAGGAGCTAGTTAAGAGATTTGGGATGACTAATGCCTCAACTATGAAAACACACATAGTTCTAATACTGTGATTGATTCTGATGAATAGGGCAAGCTAGTTGAGCAGAAAACATATAAGGTTATTATTGGGTCCTTGTTGTATCTCACAGCTAGTATGCAAGATATAATGTTTGCTACATGTCTTTGTGCTAGGTTCCAAGTGAACCCTAAAGAATCTCACCTTATTTTACTAAAAAGAATTTTGAGATATATAAAGGGTTCACTACACCATTTCTGGCCTTTAGCAACACTTGAAAACTGTTGCCTAAAACTGCAAAAATGTTACCAAAACATCAAAAACTATTGCCATAGGGGTGTCTCAAATATGTGTGTTGCCAAAGATCTAAGGCAACAGTTTTCATACCTTTAGGCAACACCATACAAAAACTGTTGTCTAAACCCTTAGAATAGGCAATAGTTTTTTGGCTGACCTATTGCAACATTTTAGAACTGTTGACATGTACTGTTACAATTAAAAAAATATTGTCAAAAGCTACAAAGGCAACACTTTAAAACTGTTGTCAAAAAATTGTGATTTTTTTTAAAAAAAGCCAATGCTGCCAGAGGATGTTGAGCGTAACATATTATGACATGTTTGAGAATCACTAGAAGTGTTTGAAATAGAGACATATAAATAACCCCAAAACTGAACTGATAATTTCACAAAATTGCATTTAATAAAAGAACAACTCATAAATTTATTGTAAAATCTATATTTGTATATATAATAACTTAAAAGAAGTTATTCACAACACAGCACACTGGAACACCACAATAGATTAATAAAGTTATGTTGCAAATCAATATCATCAGAAACACCAATACATGTAGTGGTTTAAGATTGAGATAATTCAGCAGCGACAAATTGATCTTGGACAAACTTAGCACTACAATCATGTATTTGGGTTCCTAAAGAACAACTCTCCTTATTAGTGCAAATAGTAGGGAATACATTGATATCTTCAACAGCATCGATGCATTCCACCTGAAAACAAAAAATTAAAACAAATATAAGAAACATCAGTTGTGGTTATCAAATAGACCAATAAATATAAGAAACATAATGTATTTGTGATGAAAAGATTTGAGTGTCAATAATATATTTCAAACAAATTCAGCTAAGCATGCCATGCCCATAATTTTGGTAAAAAGTAAGTGGCATTCATATTACTGATTGAAAAAATGAAAAACATAACTTAAATGACAGGCGTCTTCATATTTATTTCTATTAATATTTAAATAATTTTTAAAAATTCAAAACATATTCAATATCCTAGATTTTCAAAATCATGGATCCAATATAAGTACAACCATCATCATGATTCAAAGCATGAAGGCGTTGCTGCTCATATATCAAATACACAACAGATAGACTAAAACAATGAAATGTGGTTTAACAAATTCAACTTAAGGGAAATTCAATAATGCATAAGAATCATTTAAATTATCATATGAACAGCAAACACCTTATGGAAATAATTAAAAAAAAGATATAACATACATTCCGGGAGATTACTGCTCGCATAAAACGAACAGTAGCCACAACTAAGAATCTCTCTCTTCTTCGTGTCAAACACAACACCTTCTCCATAGCACAATAGCTCACAAATGCTGGATAAAATTTCAGCCTTAGATGGAGAGATATGTTCACATCTTCCACCAGATCCAGATGATTTTCCAGTTGCATATGAACTGTTCCTTGGGGGACAAGATGATGCTATTAGGAGTAAAAGAAGAATAACCAATCATGATTTTAAATCAAACGATTCACCTTCCATAATGAACAACCAATGATGATTTTAAATCACAAAAAATTGACAACAAAAATGGAAAATTTGGTCATTTCGATCAGGAGTAAAAGAAGAATATAGTGCATTTCCCAAACAAGAAGCTATCAATAGTATAATTTACTTACAATGGTTCAGTGAAGTAACAATAAAAAAAGTTTGAGAAATGAAGACAACATGACACTGTCATATCAAGCTGTTTACAGGTAACACAAAGTTACTACATGACATATTCTAGCACGTATAATGTTACCAACTTATATATTTGCTAAATAAAGCATTCAAAACAATAATTTGTTAGGTGCAACCTTTTGAAAAATAAGAAACTTAGAACAATAATAAAAAAAATATATTCATATACAGGTGTAACACATTGCATTAGATTATGTGGGTTGAAATCAAATGACTCAAATTCATTTCAGAATCCTATTTTAGGACCATTACTAAATACAATTTTTTCCCTTTTTGAGTATACTATACATATACATTAATATCAATTTATTTATTAAAAGAATTATTGAAACTTGAGAGCATATAAATAGATGTGCGTTTAATCTCATTTTAGAAACAACAAAATATTTCTAAAGACACGATCAGTCCAAAATCATCATGAAATCCATCATTTTTCAATTGGCTTGATATTTATTGTTTTCGAATCAACTCAAGCATTGCTGGAGTCACAAACTAAATGTTTATAGTTCTTACCTCACAGTGGGTGTACCAAAATTGTTTTTCTCTTCGCGCCTGAATCATGGAAAGTAGAAACCTGTAGGTTTCTACTGCACCCTTGAGCTCTTCCTGCTCTACCTGAAGAATAGCTTTCAACCTTAAAAGCTCCAGCTATTCTAATTCCCCAGATTCATCAATAGCAAGATCAATTATCGCTTCCGCCTCTTTCAGATTCTGCTCTACGGAAACCACAAGAGCTAATATACAGCTATAAAAAGAAACTGCTCTACCCTCCATGAGCAAATTCAAGATGAAAAATTATGAGATATTTCCATGCTATAGTCATCGGTTTGAACCCTACCATTTTCAAACAAATTGCACTTGTTTCCTTGATTGCTTCCATGCACGGATAAGAGGATTTTAATCATCAGTCAACTATATTTTATTTACTTTAGCAGTGATAAAGCCAAAGAAATAGTTAACTAGAATGAGATTTGAACATGAGGATTTCTAATATAAATCAGCATATTGAGAGATCTGTGTCATTCGGGATCCATCGCTACAAGAAATAGAGCTTAGTTTTGAACATAATAGGAGGAAATAAAGATATCAAACATAAAACCTCCTATTTACAGAACTATTATGATGTGTGTGTAAGGAAGCAAAAATCACTCAAGAAAAAAGAAGTAAAACATTATACCAATAGTACTTGAACATGCACAGTTTCCAACGATTAAAAATATATTGGAATAGGTTCAGATATCAAAATAAGTGACCAAAATAACTATTCTTCAAGTCCTCCTAAGAAACAGGCATCTGAATCGACTTGAACATCAAAATCTCTAATAGGGTCTCATGTAGACTTGCTAGACAAACAATATATAGAAATTAGTTTCATTTATATATACATAAGATTAACCAAGAGATGTATAAGTTACATTTGACATGAATCTAAATGCAGAGAAGAATATTAGATTAGTGAATGTTAACTAACAATACAAAGAAAAACCATTCAATAACAATTAGATTTGTATGTGCAGTCCATGATAAAAATGTTAAGAAATATGTTGCTAAGTTGAATAAAGATTGTACAAGCAAAAAATAATATTGTCAAATTATCAGTTACAATATTGCCGACCCCACTATAGTGAGATAAAGGCTTGAGTGTTGTTATCGTATCAGTTACAATATTGACATGATTAAAATGTACATATCCTGCTTCACATATACACTTGTTAAGAAATTATATGTAACTAGAGCTATTCAGTTTCCTTACATCTTGGGCTTTTAATTGTAAATAGTTCTACCGATAAGATATTTTTGGGCTTAACATCAAATGCGTACATTTTTTGAATTATTTTTTTGTTCATTTTCATCTAATCTTCATGCATGAATGTGCCTAAAGATAAATAAAATTATGATTATGAATTTTGTATATTACTTCAACTTTTAATTCATTTAAACATGAATCATTTTGATCATGTATCAGTTACTTGGAGCTCGCTGAAAAAGAAAAAGAACAACTGAAGGTGCATTTGGTTAAGTGGCAAAAGAACACACAGTATATTGCACACATACTTCATGCACAGTGCTCATTTCAAATGGACAACTAAATAAGTGGCAAAAGAACCATCATGCATAACAAAAAAATCTACTGCTAAGAACTCCAGAAATTACATTACCTTCTGTAGATCAGCAAAAGAAACCCAAGTCCAGAATTAGTGCATCACGGGGTAAAAATTCTTGCAACAAACAAATAGAATTAAGGGTAGGTTTAATAAATCACTACCACAAGTCCAGAACACCGCATTGGCTCAACTAGAATGGATGGCAACATTTGGTTAAGGAATCAACACTCTACAGTCACCAAAGTAATGACAGAAATTCAAACAACCTCTGTAGTTGTGACTTGGTCCTCATTTCTCAAGTAACATAACACAACTAGATGGAAAAAGAACTAAGAAAAATTTAAATGAATCGCACAAGTCCAAATGGAATGCTTCAAATCAGATGCTATCACCATTAGTCCACTGTAGAAAAGTGAGATCGATATCTTATAATGAGAATAAATAAGATGAAGGAACTTCTCCGAATAAAAAAAAGAGGTGGGGATGAGATTCCCCGATTAGAGAATGAGAAAGTACCTAGAGACGGTGGAAAGATGATGGCGAATGTTGAAGCTGCCATCGGTATCACTGGAGGCAGTGGCGGTGAAGAATGAGACCGGGAAGAGGATGAGGAGAAATTAAATACACTAAGGCTGAGCAATCGTGAGGGAGGGAGAGGGTTGGCGGTCGGCAGAAATGGCGAGTTGTGAGGGGGTTGTCGATGGGCGGAAAGGGCGAGTCGCGAGAAGCAGTCGATCGATGGTCAGCAAAAATGGCGAGTCTGGATCTGCAGAAATCGAGGAGTTCTGGTTTTAGGTTAGAAGCAGGGAGGGGCCAGACCGGGAGGAGTGAAGACTTAATGTAATGAAAAAAAATAAAAAAACCTCCCATGCCCACCTAATTTTTTCCACTGCCCGCCAATCCCAAATGATTTACCGAATTATATTCAGCACTTGCAAATTGAAATATTTTTGTTTAAACAATTCATAAATAGCCACTATTTTAAACAAAATCTCATCAATATCAAAATAATCAGCCACGCTTGAACAAACGTCGCAAAAAAATGTGGATATTAAATAAAAATGTTGTTGTGTGGAGTCGGGAAAGGATTATCGAGGGTTTGTGTGTTAGAAATACTGTTTTTATAAATATAATTGCACTTTTAACGTATTGCAAATTAATTTTTAATAAGGCAACACATCATAATTATTGCCTAAAGTCAATTGTCAAGGGCAACATTTCAAAAATGTTCCCTATAAGGGATTAGAGAACAGTTTTTGAATGTTGCACAGAAAGTGTTGCCTAAAGTTATTAACCTATTGCAATGCTTATAAACTGTTCCATATCAAGTTTTAGGCAACATTTTTATGAATGTTGTCAAGCCAGGTGTTGCTAAAGACCAAAAATGTTGTAGTGACGTTGCCCAAATCTAGGACTCTTGTATCCAACTGAGTCAGAATTTGAATTAACTGGATTCTCAGATACTGACTTTATTGGATGTAGAGTTGATAGGAAAATCACATTAGGAACATATCAGTTCCTTGGTGATAAGCTTGTGTTTTGGTTTTGTAAGAAACAAACATTTGTGTCCACTTAAACTGCAGAAGCTGAATACATTACAGCTGGCAGTTATTGTCACAAATATTGTGGATTCAAAACCAACTCCTGGATTATGGTCTCAATCTAAATAATTCAACCATATTTTGTGATTGTGCTAGTGTAATTTCCATTACACAAAATCCAGTACATCATAGTAGGACCAAGCATATAGAAATTAGGCATCATTTCATTAGAGATTGTGTAGACAAAAAGAAAATTAACCTTGTCTTTATCTCTACTGATTTAGAAAGAGCAAACATTTTCACCAAACCTTTGGATGAAAATAAACACTTGTTCTTATTAAATTAGCTAGGTATGATTAATGGAGAAGGCCAATTTTGATTTTTGTCTGAGGTCTTAAGAATTGATCACTTTTCGTCGAACGGAGATCGACGATGTGTGAACTCTTCTAGAGTTTTTCGTCGAACGGAGATTGACGAAATCTCTTAGAGAAATTTTTTTGTTTAACGGAGATCGACGAAATCTCTTAGAGAAATTTTTTCGTTGAACGGAGATCGACGAAATTATTTCTGAAAATATTTCGTCGAACGGAGATCGACGATCTGTTTTCCCACTCTTCTAACTTAGGTTGACGACTTTTATCTCTTTATGGGTATTCTCGTCGAACAAAGCTCAAAGTTTTTCTTTTGCGTTGGACGGAGTTCATCGTTTCATCTTCTGAAAACTTATAATAGAGTTTTCATCGAACTCCATCCCGCATTTTCCAGTTCTTTTGCACTTGATCTTTTTGCTCTTGCAGGTAATGGCGATTTCGGCGGCGACTTTCTCAGGAATGAAATTTGATGCTAGCTTCGACATTGACATCGATTCCTTCAGCCATTCCGATCAAGTCTTCCTGAACATCTTGCAACTCTTCGAGGCTCAGCAGGTACAGAAACTTATGACTATCAGGATCAAACTTCCAGTAACAGAGATAAAGGAATGGGTTTTCATAGCCAAGATTCAGGAAAAACTAGTTCTGATTGGAACAATTTCAGGTCACCAGGTTCCTCTCTCTTCAGATATTTTGACTGAAGTATTTGGTTTTGTTAATGGTATAGATGAAATAGAACTATCTAGCAGTGAATTTGATGAGATGCTAGAAAGGTTAGGGCATACTGCAGGAAACCCTAACGATCTTCTTAAAATAAATTTATCTATAGAATATAGATTTTTGGCTGATGTTGTAGGCAAAGTGTTATTGGGAAAACACTCTGCTCATGATCGCATTTCCAGGCACCAGTTTAATCTGATGTGTGCCTTAGTTTACCAAAAGTTAGTGAACTGGGGAGGTATTTTGTTTGATTTGATTAAGAAGAAAGTTAACAAGAAGGATGTTAGTTTAGGAAGGATTCTAGGAATCTTCCTTCGGGCAAAGGCTCTAGAGCTATTGGTATCCCAGAACAATTTCATAAATTCCTCTAAGAGGCTTACCTCTGCCTTATTTGGCAGATGGGAGAGGACTATCCCCAAGCCCTCCAGGGCATCCTCCTCTATGATTTCTTCTGAGAACACCAGGGCTGACATAGCCACTTCTCCAACCCCAATAGAAGCTACTGCTCCTCCTCCATCTCCACCTCATTACATATTTCCTTCATCAACTCCACTTAAACAACTATCTACCTCCACTCCTCCAGTCTCACCATCTCAACCACAATCTCCAATTCATATTTCTTAGGATACACCACCATCTCCACCTCCTCAATCTCCACTTCCATCACATCTTGATGACATTCCATCCACCTCTACCCAACCAAATTTCAATCTACTGTTATCTCCATCTCCTCAACCATCTCCACAACATTCACCTATTAAGGATCAACTTCCAGATACCATCCCTCAATCCAATCTTCCATCCAACACTTCTTCCACATTTCCAGAATTCCAACAAACAAACTTCCCTCAAGGATTCTCTGTCTGTCCAAATTGTGGCCACCAATCCACCAATACCCCATCTTCTCCTGAACCCCTCTATCTCAACTTATCTGACATTGCTAAAGATCTTCTTAAATTCATCTCTCCCTCTCTCAAGCAACTAATAGCTAAGGTTGTTGCCCCTCTTTTTGCTTATATCTCCCTTCTCTCTACTTAGCTTACTGCCTCCTCCTATGTCGCTTCTTCTGGGGGCCTAGGTTTAGGGCCTTCTAAAACCAGATAGGGGGAGATGTTCTGTGAAAAAGCTCCAGTAGCAGCAACTCTAGCTCCTCCAACAGCAGTAGTTTTTGAGAATATAGATACAGATTCAGAAGTTGAGATCATAGATACTGAGCTTACAGATACAGTAATGATTCTTTGTGAAGAGACAATAGTTTCATTCTTTTTCATAGTCCCCTCAGTGGATTTTTATTCTTTATTGAGCATCTTTGATATAATTCATTATTGTTTTCTAGTATTTGAGGATACTCCTTCTAGGGCTATAATATCTAATACTGCCCCAGTAAGTTCTGAGGTCTTAGACCTTATAAAGATTAGTTTTGTAGCCCCCAGCAGACATTGATATTGAGCCCATTGTGTGAGACCCCTTTTTTCTTTTCAAACCTCGGGGTCTTATGCCCAGAATCACCGTTTTGCGGTGGCACTGACACTCGGGAAGGCCGCCACTACAAAACGCCGATTCTGCCAACCTTTTCGATCATCAAAGAGTAAGTAGTAATCATAAACTAAAATTTAATTGAGTCCACAAACAAAATATAAAGATGAGAAATCAAAACAAGTCCATAAATATAGAAAAGAAAGAGTACTGTAATAGAACAGTACAAATGAAATATAAATGGGCTTAAGCCCGGTACATCAGATCCTCACTACAATCTCTCGTGGAAGCTATAATAAAGACTAATCACTCACAAAGCTGGTCACCGGTGCTCCAGTACTAGACTGGCCCACCTCTATGCGCACCGTACTCCGTTGGTGCTGGTCACTGTGTTGTTGGTCCCTATCTCCCATTCGGATCCCCTGTAATGTTATGGTATGAAAATAATTAGTCATAAAGTCTAAGCCCTGTCATCCCCTACCCCTCCCCCCATGGCTCCTAAGCACCGGGCGGGGAGAAGGAAAGGGAAGCGATGAAAGTGGAGAGCACAAAGTTGCAGGTGACGGTGGAGTTAATCTAGTAGTTCTATATATCAGGTAGAATAAGCAGTAAGTGACTCAACATATCAAAAATGAAATATGGAACCTTAACTTATATGATCATCGAACGAACACATAAGCCAAAGGATCTTCTACAAGGCTCCCATCGCATAGATAGTCCCATTCCTATCTATACGCTATGGTGTCGGTTGTAAGCAGTTTAAAAGATATTATAAAGCATAACCTTAACTTATAGTCTTGCCCACACAAGTTTATATTCTAAGGGGTCATTTTGCAAGGCCTAAAGTATAAATCATCCCATACTGATTTATACTTTAGGGGTAAGGGTTGAATGATGGTTCCATGGCGTGCAATGCTATGTTATGTGGGTTAATGTTTATATCCATGTAGTGCAACTCACACACAAGACTCTATGCGCACATAACTTTAGTTCCCCATATTTGGGAAGCTAGCTTCACTCCCAGGAACCTTTGTACTGGCAAGCGGAGACAGTGGGTCGGGCCCCCCACTCCTTGGCGAGTATCCACACTACTAGGCCTAGCCATTACGTACTTCTCTAGAAGGACACAACCTAGAGTCACCACGTATTATGCTGGCCATATCCACCAGACTTTCCCTGGCCAAGTGTCCCACACTGTCAAGTCAATGTATCAACGTCGGTGTGAACGACCATCCGATACTAAAGACCAACCACCTTATTTTTGTGCACATGCAACCTTGATGTATCAACCATCGAGCCTACCGCCAGGACATCCTAGTCAAACTAACTTCCCGAGACACCAGGGTGTGAGAAGTGAAACCCTAGTTATACTAGTTGCTCTTGAAGTTTATTATTCCTACTGTTTAGATTAGCCCAGGACTGCCCCCGGCATACCCTGTGAAGGGCCCTAAAAGGGCACTAGGAACTACGATGGGCTGAAGCCCAAAGCTCCCTTTCGCAAGGCACTTATTATTATTGGTTGTTACCCAACTCCCAATCCATTTAATGTTGTACTGATCTATCCATATAGTATTTTGACTCTTTCCCTCTCGCCACGGGGAAGACGATGTTTCGTCGACCTCGAGCACCTCCTAACACTAGTCAAACCTCCCACTCATCATCAAAACTCTCGATGATGAACTCATTTTACTTACCAGATCAATACACTATCATCCCAACTCTCTGGGTTCATTTTGCATCATATCATGATTTCTGCAGTTTTACTAAATGCAGACACTCCTAAGCTATATGATGTATACAATGGGAGGTACTCAAAATTATCATCCAATATCCCTATAATAATTATTGGGGGTCTATAATGACATGATTATCCAAAATCCAGAAGTTTATAATTTCCCTAATTTACTTGATAATTTATTTAATTTCCTAAGATATCCAAATGCCTTAGTTTGAACATGAAGTACCATTTTCAGCCATGCAAAATGTTCCACAAAATTAGGATAATTACAAGACAGCTTGAAGGATCAAGCGCATACCCAACTACACCAAAAGCCCGGACTGTTGGAGAGGGTTCTACTTAATTTCTTAAATAAGTAACAAAGCGCCACGGGTCAAGTGAAGGAACGCCGGACCCAACAATCCCCCCCCCCGGTGTCCAGCACAACCCGTCGGCTCAGAGGTGGGGTTACCACATGGCCCACATGGCTCAGAGGTGGGGTTACCACATGTCCACGGTTGCCTGACCCACTGGACCCACACAGGTAGAAGGGAAAAATCAGGATTTAATAGCGCCCCCCGGTCTTGAACCCGTGACCTCCTCTGATACCAATTGAAGGATCAAGCGCATACCCAACTACACCAAAAGCCCGGACTATTGGAGAGGGTTCTACTTAATTTCTTAAATAAGTAACAAAGCGCCACGGGTCAAGTGAAGGAACGCCGGACCCAACACAGCTATTTATCAGTAAATTCAAGGTTTCCACATTTTTTAGTAAGACTTAAACCTCTAAACATAATTTTTGAACACAACCTACATTAACTAAATTAAAGAAACAAGTACTGCCAATATACTTCCAAAAATTCTGAGAAAATTCAAGTATGAACAAAAAGATATGTAAACACTCCAGGTCAAGTTTCATAATTTATTCGTGAATAATGAACTCTAAACTTGATTTTCTCATAATAATCTAAATTAATAGGTTAATGAACTAAGTAAAGCAATTATTCATCTAAAAATTAAAATAAATTTCCCATATGAGGATATTGGCATAGGATCACTATTTATCAAGTTTCATAACTTTTCAACAAGAAAGGAGCTCTAACTGAATTATTTAACATGTTTCCAAATTTATGAGCTTGTGAAGTAGGTACTGTAATTATCTATTTAAAAATTCTAGTAAAATTCATACATGAGTATAATTGTCTAATCCTCCCTCTGCCTAATTTTCATGACTTTCCAATGGACAGTGTGTTCAAAATATCCAAATAATTAAGTAGGGCTAACTCATGCATTACAAAGGAAGTACTAAGATTAATGTTCCAAAATTCCCAATTAAATTTCCAGAGGTTTAGACTAAACTTATGACTATACTACCCAAGTTTCATCACTATTCAATGAGTTTTAATAACCTATTCTACCACTAGAATGTTTGTGCCCTAAACTAGGGTTACGGTTTGAGGGGTTTAAAACCTTATATATCCAAAAAGATTTCTACCAGAGGACTCTAACTACTCTAGAGTTCTCGCCACAAAATTTCAAATCATTTCAAGGTCATTTGACCACATGCCCTTCACAAGACACCAAGGACAATCCTTAGGGTTTGTACTTGGGTCCTAGAGCAAATCTACCCCAATCTACCCCATCTCCCATAGGAGGGTGTCCAAGGTCATAACAAACTAGTGTAAAAAGTATCAGCCTCTGTTGAGGTGATTTGACCACTTAAACCCCCAAAAGGTACTATGACCTATTTACCTCTTATTAGGCCAACTTAGGGTTTGCTTGTTTCCATCCTAAACCATCACCAAAAGTGATGAAAATAAATATGGAGCCATATACTATCCCCCAAGATCACTCACCAAGATTTTTGAGGTTTTTGAGGAGTTTAAGGCACCTAATTAAATTCCATATGATTTATTAAATTATTCACAAAACTATAGAAAAATATTGTCCAAAAATTCTGATTTTTAGACAGTAGGGGGAAAAGGTTATGAAAGGCCTATGCTATATATTTCAAAGCATTTGAGAGAGTGGTTTGGTGTTGGCAATAATTTTTGTGACTGGTCACACCTAGGTATAGGTTGCACCAAAATGAGTGTTGTGGTCAAAACACTTATCTAAATTGTTTGAAACAAATTTTAAATTAAACTAGACTTCTAGGCCTACAAATTTTATGTTAAACATTTTCTCATAAACAGCCTATAAGTATTTTTAATTTATTTTCTAAGGTGACTGAATAATGAAGCAGGAAAAAAGAATTAATAATATCTAAATGTTAAGTTGGCACGAATCTTGAAGCAAGATCTATCGGCCCTGGCTTCGTCTTCCTCATCCAGCAACGGCCACGATCTCCTATTCCTGGAGCAAGTTCCAGCCGCTACCACCGGCCACCCGGCCGCCTCCCTGGCCTGCCACCACCTCCGTCGAGGTTGTGGCTATCGCCAGCCAGTGGCATGCCCGCCGAAGGGGCCTTTTCCGGCGAACCCGAGAGGTGGATTTTCACTGAAGGAATTCGCCACCACCGATCGGGCTCAATTGAGCCCGAACCTTGTCCCTAATGAATCCCTAGATCTACCCATAGAAGAAGAGGAAGGGGAGGACCTTGCTTGCGGCCTAGAGACGCGTCGATTGTCGGGAAGCCATTGGTGGTGGTGGCGCTCGGTTTCTATAACACGCCGTGAACTTGGTCGGCTCCTTCAGTTAAGGGTTTTAACCGGCTCCTATGAGTCCAGTGAGTCTTTTAAAACATTGAAAAGTGGAAGGGGAGAGGCCAAGCATCAATATCCATTAATGGCCATTGAAAGCTTATTTCTGCCATGGAAATACTCATCCCCTAGCCACTGTTATGGACGAGATAATGCTGGAATCTCCTCCTCTCCCGTAGGGAAACAAAATCTAGCCCTTAATTGGGGAGGGGGTGAGGCCTTCCTTCAAGGCACCATTAATGGCCATGAATAGTGTTTCTCGATCATGGTGGTTTCAACCCCCCTAGCCTTGAACGGCCACCAAAATGGCTCCATGGTCTTCCTGGATTGAATGGGGAATTATATCAGGCCATGAAGAATGGCCCTTGGCCTCCTTTGCCATGAATGGCTCTCTTTCACCATTTCTCTCTCCTCTATTAAAGAGGAATTGGAGTTTTCTCTCTCCTAGTCATCAAGGTTGACCTTGCTGACAACTCCAGACTATTGGCAGCCCATTAAATCCATATTATTCATGGAATTAAGGTTTGCCCAAATGAAAAGAGGGCTTGAGCTTGGGTTAGCCTTTTTTGAGTTAAGTTTGACTTAACCTAGCCTAGGGTTGACATTGGTCAAATTGACCTTTTGCGTCACCATCAATGGGTTCTTAGTGACCTAATTGCCTCCCCTAAGGTCTAGATAGGGATGGGTAGGGTTGAATTGGCACCTTGGAGGTCACTTGACCCTTAGTAAGGGCACTTTGACTAATTTTGGGCTAGAGTTGACTTGGGTCAACTTAGCCACTAGGGTTGACCCCAATGTGTCCTTGGTGACTCATTGACCTCAATTTAGGGTTTGGAGGGCATGGGTGGGGTCCACTTGGCTAAGGGAAGGTCAATTGACCCTAATTAGGCTTGTTTGACCCATTTAAGGTTAGGGTTGACTTAGGTCAACTTAACCACTTTGATTGCTCATAGTGGGTCCTTAGTTACTCTATGGACTACCCAAGGTGTTATGGGTGTTGTGGTAGGGTCATGGGACCAAGTTGTAGCCCTAAAGTCAAACCTTAGGTCTAAATGTTAAGGATAAGCTATAGGCAAACCAAGGTGATTTTTCACCTTGGGCATTGCCCACTTGGTTAAGAGCTTCTGATGGTTTTGTCATGACCTAGTCATGACAAAACAAAATCCTAGGGGTCTAGTTGTTTGAGGGATGTTACAAATCCCAATATATAAAAATAAAAATTTCGTCCCCGAAATTAAGGTTAAGCCTACGGGGGGGTTTTTACAGAAATAAAAGAAACTTGTAACATCCCTAAGGTTTAAGGTATACCTTACTCGAAGAGTTCCGGGTACTTTTGATGCACCAAATCCTGTGGCTCCCACGTATGCTCCTCCTGCCCATGGTTTCTCCACAGAACCATGACTAGCGGAACCTTCTTGCGTCGCAAGACCCATACTACCGTGTCGTCGATCCTGATCGGCTCCAAGCTGACTGATCGATCTGAGGCCACCAGACCGTCGACTGTGGAAATCAGCTGCTCAGGGCGTAGTAGAGCCCTCCGTAGTCAGGAGACGTGGAAAATGTCTTACAATCCCGCTAACTTTGACGGTAGCTCCAGTTTGTAAGCCAAGGGGTCGATCCGCTCCATGATCCTGTAAGGCCCCATATATCTCAGACTGAGCTTCTTCCGCCAGCGAACCCGCAAAACTCCATGCGTCAGCCATATCTTCAAGAAAACCCGGTCTCCAACCTGGAACTCCACCTGACGATGCCTCACATCGTAATATTTGGTCTGCCTGCTCTGGGCTTCCAACATCCTGTCCTAGATCAATCTAACCTGAGCATTAGTATCCTCCACAAACTTCGAGCTGAATGCCTGCGGATCCACATCCTGAATCCATGATAGTGGGGTTATGCACCTCTGTCCATATAATTCCTCGTAAGGGGCTGTGCCTATGCTGGACTGATTGCTGTTGTTGTACGAAAACTCGATCAGCGGCAGCAATCTCTCCCAAGGCTCGCCGCGGTCCAAAATACATAGGCGCAGAAGATCTTCCAATGTATGGTTGGTACACTCCGTCTGTCCATTGGTCTGAGGGTGAAAAGCCATACTGAATGTCAACCGAGAACCTAGATTGTCCTAAACTGACCTCCTCTCCTTGGACGTGAACTGCCCATCCCGATCTGAAACGATAGTCATGGGTACTCCATGATAGCGCACAAACTGCTCGATGAACCTTCGTACTACTACACTGACCGGAGCGTCCTTTTGCCACTGGAATGAATCTGGCCACCTTCGTTAGTCTGTCCACTATCACCCAGATCGAGTTATTCCCCGTATGAGACTGGGGTAGCCCATGTATGAAATCCATGGCTATATCCTCAAACTTCTACTCCGGCACCAGAAGTGGTTGTAGTAATCCAGCCAAATTCTTGCACTCTGCCTTTACGAGTTGGCAAACCTCACAATGCATCACAAAATACGTAATGTCCTTCTTCATGCCTGGCCATTACATCGTCCTCTTAAAAACTGCTGCCATCTTGGTGATCCCCGGGTGCACCGAGTATCTACTGCAGTGAGCTTCTGTCATGATGTCCTCCCAAATCCGGCCTCCTGCCAGTATATAAACCCTGCCTCTGAAACATAGGAGCCCATCCCTCAAGGAGTAATCCCCTGTCATTCCTTCCTCCAAGGCCCAAATATCGGCTTTGCTCTCGCATCCAGCCTCTGCCCGTCTCTGATGTGATCCCGTATGTCATCGGTGGTAATAATCGATCCTAGGTACTCCATGTATAATTCCGGATCATCCTCGGACACTAGTGATATCTGCATCTCCTTAAACGACTTAACCAACTCTAAGGCCATCAGTTGCAGGCCTATTCCTGACATACTCGCTCTCCAGCTCAGAGCATCTGCCACCACGTTTGCTTTTCCGGGATGGTAGTGCATGGTATACTGGTAGTCCGACAGAAACTCCACCCAGCATCTTTTACTGATGTTTAGCTCCTTCTGTATGTCTACGTACTTCAAGTTATTGTGGTCTAAGAAAATGTCGCAGTGAACCTCGTAGAGGTAGTGTCGTCAGATCTTTAGAACAAATATAACTGCCCCCATCTCCAAGTCGTGCACCGGGTAGTTCTGCTCATATTTCTTCAGCTGACGGGAGGCGTAGTCTATCATGTGCCCGTTCTACATCAGAACGGCACCCACCCCCTGATAGGAAGCATTCGTGTATACCAAGAATCCTTCCTTCCCTGATGGAAGAGCAAGGATGGGGGCTGAGGTAAGTCAACCCTGCAGCTCCGTAAAGGCAGGCTCGCATCATGGCGTCCAAATAAAAGGAGACTCCTTATTCGACAGGGACGTAAGAGGGATGGCAATCTGAGAGAAACCCTCTACGAACTTGCGGTAATAACCGACAAGTCCTAATAAACTCCGAACATCTATGGCCGTCTTCAGCGGTGGCCAATCTCGTACTGCCTGGACCTTCGCTGGATCTACTGTAAAACCTGCTCCACTGATGACATGGCTGAAAGTATCTAGTGTCGACTAAATCCACCTATGGGGGGGGGAATAGGTGTCATGCAGTCTTTTGCGGAATAAAATTTACCTGCACAAATAAATAAACACAGCACATAAAATACACAAAGAGTTATAGTGGTTCCCTGATTTGGGTACGTCCACTTTCCCCCTTCGACCTATCTCCCACCAAGGGACGACTCGGTCACTTCTCCAAACAGATTGAAATCCAATCCTCACACTACGGAAGGAACCCTTCCAACATAGGAGTCACCACTCCACCACCACGGGTTGCACCCAACCCTTATAACTAGGAATCAAAATTCCTTTACAATAAACTAAAATTGAATGTAAAGAAAATACAAACAAACTTTTGGAGATTCCGATGTCCTTCTTCGTTCGTTGAAGCTTTCTTTAAAGATACGAAGAGTCCACTACCGGAGTTCTCTCTTGGAGAGGATCTTGACAAGATCGGCGGCGGTAAGTGAATGTGGCAGCGATACTTTGTAGATCCAAACTTATTGATGAAGCAAGCAAGGTCTACGAACGATCTCAGTCGGATCAGTCGTCTCAATCGATTCGGAATGAAGAACTAACCTCGTTCAACGAATCGATAGATAAGAGATCTCAAGAGAGATGCGTGAGACGCTCGTCTTGCCTCGGTACTATCTTCGGATGATAAAGAAGCACTGAGATCAACGATCAATGGCGGCGATGACTTTGCGAGCGACTACAGGCGATCGGTGGTTTCTGCGATCCGCTAGGTCACGCTCAGCCTCCTTTCGTTTTCCGAGAATGGATTACTATACATGTTCAAAATACGCGAGTATTTATACCTGAGGCCAACCCTAACGTCCATTGTGGGACCCACATGGAGAAACCCTAGCCCCAGCCTAAACAGCGCATGACCTCTTGATTCGGTCCAGCGAACGGAGGAAAATGCCTAAGGCAAAATCGGCGAGAATCGTTGGTGATTCCCGTCGAAGTCGGCAGGAATCATTCACGATTCCCGTCGATTCTTCCTTGGCTGAATTCCAGTTGGAAACCTTGTCAGCCGATGGGAATCGGCGGGAATGCAAACTGATTCTCGTCGATTCGGCTGGAATCACAACGATTCCCGTCGAAGTCGGCGAGAATCACTTGGTGATTCCCATCGATTCTGCCTTAGTAGAATTCCTGTAGGAAAACAGTCAGTCGAAAGAAATCGGCGGGATAGGCTAGCTGATACTCGACGAATTGGCGGGAATGCAGACAGATTCTCGTCGAAGTCGGCGGGAATCACTTGCCATTCTCGTCGATTCTGCCTTGGCAGAATTCCTGTTGGATAACTGTTAGCCGGAAGGAAGTCGGCGGGAATGCAGAGTGATTCTCGTCGAATCGGCGGGAATAACTAACGCTTCCCGTTGAAGTCGGCGAGAATAACTTAGTGATTCCCATCGATTTTGACTTAGAAGATTTCTCTTCCTTCCTTTGAGGACTTAGTCTTTGACCCATCTTTGCTCCTCTTCTGCTCTTAATCTACCTCGACCATGTACTTGAAAATAAGTACACTCCAATAGAGAGAGCACACATGAGTCAACACACTGATCTACTCAACGAGGGATTACGTTGCGCAGACCCGTGTATATTGACCCTTTGCACCCTGACATTGGTGTGTACTTAGCATGGAATAGCTGCAAGCACAACTTGATAGAAAATCATCAAATACATTATCAATTCAACTTAGCTTGTTCAGGGGCTTCTTCAAATTAGGTACATTGTGGATACAATACCCAATAATCTCCCCCTATTTGTAAAAGCCTAAACCCTACAAGCTAAGGTGAATAGAACAGATGAGAATGAAAATCATACAAAGAAAATTCAGTTAAGAGTGAAATTCATTACCATTTTCCTGAGAGCATACTTAATATTGGCAGCCACCTACTTAACATTGGCAGCCACCTTAGCCTTATCCGAGAGGGTAATCTCCCCCTTTTCGGCTTCTGCAAATCTGGGACATCACTTGGAGCCAAATGCTCCCCCTTAGTTCTTGCATCCATGCTCGATCTTAAGTTCCTTGCTGATGCTCCCCCTGATCTAAGAGCCTTGAGCCCTTCAGTCTTCAATCTTCATAGTTCAGCATGCTGAGTTCAGTTTTGAAGAGACTTAACTTGGCCTCGTCTAGGGGCTTTGTGAAGATATCTGCAATTTGCTTATCCGTGGGGACAGAGCAGAGAGAGATATCTTAGTTTTCCACATGCTCTCGAATGAAGTGGTAGTGTATTATCTCTTTTCCTAAATTTTGTGTTCCAGGGCAAGCCAAGAACATCTCTTGTCTAGGTCCCATCATGTTCCTGGGAACCTAGACTATCCTACAAAATAGAATTACCTTTGTAACACCCCTACCCGTTACGTGCAACATAGTAGAAGTTCCGGCCGGGCCCCAACACAATGTCTTACAAACAGGCAGAGACGTTACGAAGTAATACTAAATACGCATCCTATCACAGAGCATTCTAGCAGAAGTTTAAAGGGTTGCAAGAATGAACTCAAACATCAACACAGAAGTCCACAGCTAAACCAAACATGCCATAATATAAAACCACAAGTATGGCCTTATGGCCTCTTACAAGTGTTTCTCTTTATACAAGAAGGTATCTTCAATACATCGGCACGCAGGCAGGCCATACATGAGTTCTTACACAAGGTACAAAACTAGCCTTCGAGGGCTAGCACTTAGCAGCAGCAGCTTAGGGTCTTCCACCCTCATCCCTGCTTGGCACTTCTTGACCTGCACGCAAAAGATCCAGAAAGCAGTGGCAAACAAAGCAACGGTCAGCATTTGGCTGACCATTTATAACGACCCTGTCCCTGGCACGTGTAACGCCCCGTTTTTTCAGCGATTATTTTTATTCTCGTTTGGCGTTACGATGACGCGTTTCCGTGGCTTGTGCCATTTGTGGAGTGTGGTTTAGCTCCTTAGAACTGAGTGCCCTATTCTGTAGCCTGTTGGCAAGATCTCCCTAGCAAGCCGAGTCGTTTTGGGTGACCCGGTGTGGCCTCTCGGGGGGATGTTGGTGTTTGGCTTTATTTGGGTATAACTCGAGTTCTGTTCGTCGAAAATTAATTTCGACTTCGTCGTTGTGTTCGTAGCGTGGGTATTTAGCTACAGTGCGAATTTCGTCGAATTCCGAGGTAGTTCGGTTTTTGCGTCGATTTGGTGCTTTATGTAATTTTGTAATTAATTATATAATTATATAATTATATATATATATAGTATGAAAGAGCCGCTCATCTTCTTCCCTGTTTGGAAACCGCCGCCTGTACGAGGGAAAGAAAACTGCCGGACTACCCCTTCCCTTCGGACGCCGATTCCCGGAGCGTTTGTGGACGGAATTCGATTCCGAGAGTGGATTCGGATTGCTCTCGTCGAGACCTTCATTCCTACGGTAAGAAATTCGATTTTCGTGGCATTTTGGGAGGATTGGAATTTCCGGTTTTGGAAGTTTTCCGCCATTAATGGCCGAGTTTTTGTTCTAGGTGTTGCGGCCGTTTTGATCCGTGCGAAGAGGAGGAAAGTAGTCCAAAGCTTCGCTGTGATTGAGGCAAGTGGTATTCTTGCCCTTGCCAAGTTTTCTTTTCGATTTTCTTGCTGAAATTGAAATCCCGATTAGCCCAGGTTAGAGGCCTTGTTGTTCTCATTTTCTTGCTAACTATAGGGCTTAGTTCTTCCTACTGAAACCCCCCCCCCTATTTTGTGATGATTGGAATCCAAATTGTCGGCGTGGAGCCGTTGTTTTCCTTTATTTTGATTGTTGATCTGGTTAGGGTGTAGCCGAGAGGGAGAGTTAGGAGGGGGGGTGTGGTTGCCGATTTTTTCGTTAAGGTACCACTCGAATGATTTGGCATAACTCGTATGGTAGTGGTGCGCGACGTTGATAGTTGTCTGTTGCTACTACAGTGGCGTGAGTCGTGTGCACGTTACGGTGTCGTTCGGGAAATTCCAAACGGTACAGGTTAGCCGTGCACGGTCATCAACCGTTAGGGCGCACGACCACTGGTCGTGTGCCTCTGCTCGTGCGCGGCTGTCTTTCAGTTTCCAAAGTTCTGTCTCGGAAAATCGCACGAGCGCTGGAAACAGTGTGCACGACCAGTGGTCGTGCGACACTGATCGTGCGCAGTTGCTAGGTTTTCTGTCAGGTTTTCCAGGTTCGCTTCACAAGATCATCAGCCGATGAGTGCGCACGACCACCGATCGTGCGTCACTGATCGTGCGCTTTGTATATTTTCTTTTGCTAGGTGAATTTAGCTGGTTTCGAGTGCGGGAGTTTAGATACTCAAGTGGCAGGCAACTACTCGAGTTCTGGATCTTCTGCCTTGGTCGTTCGACTGTCGTCGAGCTCCGTATTCTTTAGTGGGCTTGTGGGTAGTGGTATTATTTTGGCGGCAAGTGAGGCTAGCTCACTCAACGCCAAAGTTTAGGTAGGCACTGAGTGGGTTTCACTCAACGCCTAGTCGTGTTGGTTTATTTCAACACTCTTCCTTTACCTTGTATTTCGTTTCCGAGTGGATTTCCAGTTGCATTTTCTGGGTTTTCCTTGTCGGCCGTTTTCTTTATTTTCCTAAAGGCCGAATCGTGGGTCGTGGTTAGTAGTGGTGGTTGTAGCTCTTTATGGGGGTAGAGTTGTGTGATATAGCCAAGGCCACCCATGTTTTTTCTTGCTCCAGGTACAGGCTGGGCATGTCGGGTGAATGGTCCCTTGTGTTTTCACGTGTTGACCCTCGAGCTTTGGACTTGGATATGGTGGATTGGGAGACTGCGTTTGCCTTCGATCCGGTTCCTCGTTGTTGTTTTGCTACTATCACTTCCCACAGTTTAGGGTGTTAGAAGTTTCTTCTTTGGTAGTTGCAGCATTCTGTCTCTTGGTAGCCTAGTAGGCCCTGCAGGATGTGGTTCCTGGGCTGGGTCGTTGGTGTTTCCATGCACGTTGTGCATTTCTTGTGGTCCTGTTTTGGACAGTTGTGACTCTTTCTACTGCATGTTTTTCTGGTACTTTGTCCTTTGGTTGACTCTTTCATGCAGTTTTTTTTTTCTTTGTTTAGCTTGCTGAGGTATTCTGTTTTCTTTTGGAATACCCCAGGTTCTGAGCTGTAGCCAGTCTGGTGGCTAGTTGGAGGTGGTGTTGTTGGTGGACTCCCGGACCTTGGAGTTCTGTTTACCTTGTTCGTGAGGTTGTTTTCAGTACTCTCTTACAGATATATATTTGTGCTAGTGGGTTCGTGTCAGGTTGTTGGCGCCCACTGGTAGTTTTTACCTTGTACTAGATATATATACTATTGCTGCTACCATTTTCTGGAGATAGTCTACTTGTTCTGAGAAGGTTTTATGCTAGGTTGCTAGTTATTTTTAAACTATAATTGTTATTATAAATAAAGCTCATGATCAGCATGTTTTATAAAGCGTAATCACTATTTTCCAAATCACATATAAAGACCGTTTTCTTATATATTATATAAATTAAATGTAGGGTCTTGCATAGCATGAGCGGTTCTCTTGGGACCCTTATGTGCTCCTTAGGATGTCAAAACTAAATAAAGTATTTTTCCGCAGCGTATAAATATAGTTTTCTTTCGTGGACTAGGTGATCCACTGAGCCGAGGGATACGGACTCTAATTATAACTGATTTTCTAATCATTAATCACATGATTTTCTTTCATTAAGTTGGTAGTTGGTTTTGCCTGAGCGTCAGCAGTTATCCCCTGCTTGACATGGCATCACGACGCGTGTTTTCTCTTACTCTGATAATTCTTAATTCGGAGAAAATGCGGGTTGTGACAGTTGGTATTAGAGGGAGGTTGCTTGACAAGTTAGTTGAGCAACCTTCCTTGGATGCTTTTAGTAGTTCAGCATCATGTCATTCACACACCGATATGTCATCAGCACGTCTTGGCAAAAGCACGAACACTACACTCATAGCATAACATGAAGTATACGGGGCATATTATGTAGTATGGGATGCATAATATGTGTTCGTATATGGATCCACCATAGGGGCTACATGTGAGGGTTATGTAGTATGGGATGCATAACCTCACCACATGACTGCGACTAGCACGTTTCTTTTTCGTTGCATGGAAATGTTATGTAGTATGGGATGCATAACATTTTCATGCGTACGCCGCTCATAGCATGCATTAGGGCCTTTTTTTTAGAATGCATAACACAATCATGCATATCATATCATTGCATAAGCACAACGCGTCGAGCTAAAGATTTGCAGGATGACATATGTACACACATGAGATTTCAAATTAACATAAGTTCATGCATCCGATCTAGGCACAAGAGTTAGTAAGGTGGTGGTTAACCATCCTAGGTTAGGGCATATCATCTAATTATTGTGAAGAAGATAAACTCTTAGAGCAAGTTTAGCAGCTTTAAGTCTATATCTACATATGTATTGTCTGTACTGGTAATCGGTTCTAGTCGTTGGATTTGGATCTGATTTGCGTTGTAATGATTTTTAGGATGGCTAGGCGTCCTGCGACTCGATCGACTCCCCTGTCTGAGGGTGAATCTTCTGGAGCTCAGAACGATGCGGTGATCGAGAGTCTGCGTCAGAGTAGCGAAGCTATGGGCAGGCAGTTGGAGGAGGTGCAAGCCCAGATTCAGTCTTTGGTGGCAGTTGTGGCAGGGAAGGCTCAGGGTGCGCAAGTTCCTGCTGGGGGGTTAGCTGTTCCTCCTCCTCCCGCACCCTTGAGGCCTCCAGTGGTGGTGCCAGCAGAGATGGCCTTCATCTCGCAGTTTCAGAGGCTGAGCCCTCCCACTTATGATGGGAAGGCAGATTTCTTGGTGATAAACGACTGGCTGATCTCCATGGAGGAGATGTTCTCGTACTCAGGGATTTCAGATGATCAGAGGGTGATGTTAGCCACCTATCAGCTCAAAGGGTTGGCTAAGAGTTGGTGGATGAGAGAGAAGGAGAGCTTGGTAGCCGGATGCTCTTGGGAAGTGTTCAAGGAGATGCTGTTGAGGAAGTTCTTACCTTCGGTCGAGCGTGACCGCCTCATGAATGATTTCCTCTATCTGAAGCAAAGGCAGCTCACGGTGGGTGAGTATGAGATAGAGTTCAGCAAGTTGAGCCGTTTTGCCCCTGGATTGGTCAGCATTGAGGCTGATCGAGTTAAGCGATTTCTTGGTGGTTTGAGGAGTGAGGTGCAGCAGTTGGCCAGTGCTTATGGGTCGGTGACTTATGCTGGAGTTGTAGAGGCTGCTCTTAAGGTTGAGGCCATTGAGACGGAGAAGAGTAGAGGTCAGCAGTTGAAGAAGGATAAGAGGAAGTTGGTAGAGGAGAAGAAACCCTTGGTACCCGATGCTGTTCCGGGAAAGAGGAGCAGGGTGGTGTGCAATTTTTGTGGCCGGTCAGGCCATCCTGTCGAGAGGTGTTTCAAGAAGGCGGCAGCTCTGAAGAAGGGGCAGGTTCATGCTATTCAGGGTGCTCCTAGGAGAGATGCCTCCTGTTCTGTTTGTAAGCGATCCGGCCATGATGCGGCCTAGTGTTGGACCAAGGATAAAGTCTGCTTTCAGTGTGGGCAGAAGGGACACATCATGTCGAGGTGTCCTCTGTTTCAGCCAGCTCTTCCTGCAGTTCCGTTACAGGCTTTACCTCCACCTCAGCGTGTGGACAAGGGAAAAGGGAAGCTGAACGTGATTTCTTCTGAGGAGGCTCAGACTTCGACCCAGGTGATCTCAGGTTAGTTGTTTGTTGTTTTTCTTTCTAGCCTGGTAGTTTAGTTGCTAGATTATTTGCGGTATTGTTGTGCTAGTTCCTTAGCTTTGTGCGCTCCTATAGGGAAATTTAAGGTGAAGAACCGCTGGGCGCGTGTTCTGTTTGACTCCGGCGCTACCCACTCGTTCGTGGCTAGAGCATTTGTGGAGCGTCATCGGTTGTCTCTAGATCGGGTTTGGGATTCCTTCCGTGTCAAGTTTCCCTCTGGTGAATCTGTGTTGTCAGATTTGGATATTTTGGATTGCCCGGTTTTGTTGGGGGATTTTCTTGCGAAGGCGGACCTGAAGATGATTGATCTAGAGGACTTCGAAGTCATTTTTGGCATGGACTGGCTCTCTCGGTATGATGTGGTCATTCAGTGCAAAGGAAAGCGCTTGGACTTCATCAGGGACGACGGTCAGCCCGGCAGCGTGTATGCTGATCCGTGTCAGGATTCTCCTATTCTCTCGGCGGTATGTGTTCAGAGATTGTTTCTTTCTGATTGTTGTGTTTGTTTAGTCTCGGCGGTTGGAACCGTTGTTAGCGTGCCACGCTTGGAGGAGATTCCTATTGTTCGTGGTTTCGCCGATGTTTTTCCTGATGATCTTCCTGGTATCCCTCCTGAGCGGGATGTGGAGTTTGTTATTGATTTGGAGCCGGGTACGCATCCTATTGCTAAGGCGTCGTACCGGATGGCCCCTCGTGAGCTAGAGGAGTTGTGAATTCAGTTAGATGAGTTGTTGGCTAAAGGTTTTATCAGGCAGAGTTCGTCGCCTTGGGGTGCTCCTGTTTTGTTCGTAAAGAAGAAAGATGGGTCGATGCGGCTTTGCATCGACTATAGAGAGTTGAACAAGGTCACTATCATGAACAGGTACCCTCTGCCGAGGATCGATGATTTCTTTGACTAGTTGCGTGGTAGCACGGTGTTCTCCAAGATTAATCTTCGTTCGGGCTATCATCAGCTCAGGATCCGTGAGGCAGATATTCCACGGACTGCGTTTAGGTCGAGGCATGGACACTTTGAGTTTTTGGTGATGTCGTTCGGTTTGACCAACGCACCATCAGCTTTCATGGACATGATGAATCGGGTATTCAAGGATTTCCTAGACAAGTTCATGGTGGTCTTCATTGATGACGTGTTGGTTTATTCGCGCAGTGCTGAGGAGTATGTGCAACATTTGCGTCTGGTCCTATCAGAGTTGAGGAACCACAAGTTATTCGCCAAGTTGAGCAAGTGTGAATTTTGGTTGCCTCAGGTTTCTTTTCTAGGCCACGTGGTGAACAAGGATGGGATCTCGGTCGACCCAGAAAAGATTGCAGCAGTGATGGATTGGAGTAGGCCGAATACTCCTAAGGAGATCAGAAGTTTCTTCGGGTTGGCTGGCTATTACAGGAGATTCGTGGAGGGTTTCTCTTCTCTAGCCGCACCTTTGACCAAGCTAACTCAGAAGAATGTGGCTTTTTTTGGAGCGAGAAGTGCGAAGAAGCTTTTCAGGAGTTAAAGAGGAGATTGTGTACTGCTCCCGTTCTGACCCTTCCTACTGAGGGCGTGGATTATGATGTGTATGTGGATGCTTCGCATATAGGACTGGGATGCATATTAATGCAGGATGGAAAAGTAATCGCTTATGGGTCAAGGCAGCTGAAGACTAATGAGAAGAATTATCCTACGCATGACCTTGAGTTTGCAGCAGTTATCTATGCGTTGAAGTTGTGGAGGCACTTACTTTATGGGGCTCAGTGCAAGATTTTTACTGACCATAAGAGCCTGAAGTACGTGTTCACGCAGAAGGAATGTAATCTGCATCAGCGGCGGTGGCTTGAGTATGTGGCGGATTATGACGTAGAAATCCAGTATCATCCGGGCAAGGCCAATGTGGTGGCCGACGCCCTGAGCCGAAAGACGGGAAAGATCTTTAAACTCTCCGCCGATCGGTTAGTTGAGGAGTTCCTCCTTATGGATATTTCAGTGGGATGCTGTGGTTTGCAAAGTAGTTTGTCAGTGGCAGAGCCGTCCTGGATTTCTTTGACTAGACTGCATCAGAAGGATGATCCGGATCTGTTGCACCTTTTTACCAGGACAGAGAAGGGAGAGTTGCCAGATTTTGCTATTGATGATGCGGGTACTTTGAAGTACCGCGGCAGGTTTTGCGTTCCCGCTGTTGGGGACATTAGAGGTATGATTTGCAGTGAGGCTCATGGTTCCAGCGTTGCCTACCATCCAGGATCTACGAAGATGTACCGTGACTTAAGGCAAATTGCCTGGTGGTATGGTATGAAAGGAGATATAGCCCGATTTGGTTCTGAGTGTCACACTTGCAAGCGTGTAAAGGCCGATCATGGAAGGCCTGGTGGTAAGTTGACTCCGTTAGAGATCCCGACTTGGAAGTGGGAGAGTATATCTATGGACTTCATTACGGGTTTGCCAAAATCCCCGAGAGGATTTGATTCTGTTTGGGTTATAGTGGATAGATTGACGAAGTGTGCTCACTTCGTGCCTTATAAGATTGATTACCCGATGAAGAAGATAGCGGAGTTGTACTTGAATGAAGTCATCCGACTCCACGGTGTGCCGGTTAGCATCATTTCTGATCGAGACTCCCGGTTTACTTCTCGTTTTTGGCAGAGTCTGCAGGAGGGTTTGGGTACGGATCTGAGGTATTCTACTGCGTACCACCCTCAGACCAATGGGCAGACGGAGCGGGTCAATCAAATTGTTGAGGATATGATCAGGTGTTATATTTTAGACCATGGTGGAGCGTGGGATGAGCATCTGCGACTCATGGAATTTGCTTATAATAACAGTTATCAGGAAAGCTTGCAGATGGCTCCGTTCGAAGCTTTGTATGGGAGGCGCTGTAGGACTCCGTTGTTTTGGGCTGAGGCTGGTGAGAGGCCGTTGTTGGGTCCTGATGCTCTTGAAGAGATGGAAGTCGCCATGAAGCTTATTCGTGAAAAGCTTCGTTTAACTCAGGAGAGGTATGAAAAGAACGCCAATCGGCGTAGGTCTGCTTTGGAGTTTTTAGCAGGGGATCATGTATACCTCAAGGTTTCTCCAATGGTTGGTGTGAAGAGATTTGGTAAAAATCAGAAATTGGACCCAAGGTATGTTGGCCCGTTCGAGATTTTGGAGCGGATTGGTGTGTCTGCTTATAGATTGGATTTGCCAGCGAACTTCCCTGGTGTTCATAATGTTTTTCATGTTAGCCAATTGCGGAAGTGTGTGCGCAGTAGTGGGCAACTCTTGGATGTTGTGCCCCAGTTGGAGCCCAACCTCTCTTTTGTTGAGGTGCTTGTTCGTATTTTGGATACTCAGGAGCGTGTGCTGCGAAAGAAGTCCATACCGATGGTGAAAGTTCTACGAAAAAATCAGGATTTGGAGAGCGCGACTTGGGAGCTAGAGTCGGCCATGAGGAGGGCGTACCCTCAACTGTTTCGCTGATTTGATCGGTATCTTTCCCTTTGTAACTTTTGTTTGTTACTTTTCCTTCTTTAGTAGGAGGGTTGTGCGTAAAGTTTCGGGACGAAACTTTCTTTTAGGGGGAGTGACTGTAACGCCCCATTTTTTCAGCGATTATTTTTATTCTCGTTTGGCGTTACGATGACGCGTTTCCGTGGCTTGTGCCATTTGTGAAGTGTGGTTTAGCTCCTTAGAACTGAGTGCCCTATTCTGTAGCCTGTTGGCAAGATCTCCCTAGCAAGCCGAGTCGTTTTGGGTGACCCGGTGTGGCCTCTTGGGGGGATGTTGGTGTTTGGCTTTATTTGGGTATAACTCGAGTTCTATTCGTCGAAACTTAATTTCGACTTCGCCGTTGTGTTCGTAGTGTGGGTATTTAGCTACGGTGCGAATTTCGTCGAATTTCGAGGTAGTTCGGTTTTCGCGTCGATTTGGTGCTTTATGTAATTTTGTAATTAATTATATAATTATATAATTATATATATATAGTATGAAAGAGCCGCTCATCTTCTTCCCCGTTTGGAAACCGCCGCCTGTACGAGAGAAAGAAAATCGCCGGACTACCCCTTCCCTTCGGACGCCGATTCCCGGAGCGTTTGTGGACGGAATTCGATTCCGAGAGTGGATTCGGATTGCTCTCGTTGAGACCTTCATTCCTACGGTAAGAAATTCGATTTTCGTGGCATTTTGGGAGGATTGGAATTTCCGATTTTGGAAGTTTTCCGCCATTAATGGCCGAGTTTTTGTTCTAGGTGTTGCGGCCGTTTTGATCCGTGCGAAGAGGAGGAAAGCAGTCCAAAGCTTCGCTGTGATTGAGGCAAGTGGTATTCTTGCCCTTGCCAAGTTTTCTTTTCGATTTTCTTGCTGAAATTGAAATCCCGGTTAGCCCAGGTTAGAGGCCTTGTTGTTCTCATTTTCTTGCTAACTATAGGGCTTAGTTCTTCCTACTGAAACCCCCCCTATTTTATGATGATTGGAATCCAAATTGTCGGCGTGGAGCCGTTGTTTTCCTTTATTTTGATTGTTGCTCTGGTTCGGGTGTAGCCGAGAGGGAGAGTTAGGAGGGGGGTGTGGTTGCCGATTTTTTCGTTAAGGTACCACTCGAATGATTTGGCATAGCTCGTATGGTAGTGGTGCGCGACGTTGATAGTTGTCTGCTGCTACTGCAGTGGCGTGAGTCGTGTGCGCGTTCCGGTGTCGTTCGGGAAATTCCGAACGTGTTGGTACCCTAGATGTGATTTGGCTTATGTAATCCCTTTCCAGCCCCTCTTGATCCATATAAAGATATATGATCATGTTTAGACTCTGTTTAGTCTCCCTAGGGCAGTTTATAAACTGACCTAGAGCTTAGGTTAGAAGTTCTAGATGTTTTTTTTTGGTTAAGGCTTTTCCGTTCGACCATCGTCGAACGAGGCCTCGCGATCGTCGATCATTGGTCGACGATAGCAGGGCTATTGAATCGTTGAAGTCAAGACAATTATCGTCGACCGTTGGTCGACGATCTCAGAGCAAGCTTACTACGCTCTGAAGGTTGGTCGACGATCTGTCATCAGCAGATCGACGATCGTGTTCTTGCTTCACGATTTCTGTCTCGACAGATATTTGCCTTTGCTGGTCGACTATCTGTTAGCTGGTCGACGATCTATTAGCTGGTCGACGATTTCTGGTCGACGTTTTCTGTTCCGACAGATTCCTGCTATTAGTCGACGATCTGTTAGCAAGGTCGACGATCATCGAACTCCTGTTCGACGATTTCTGTCTGCTTTTATCTGTTCGTATTTATTTTATTCCTTGGTTTATTTCCAAGTGTGTTAGCTTGTGGTTAGAAAGATTTTCTGAAGTTATTGTTGCTAAATTTATGGCTTAAATTCAAATGAATTACTTACCAAATATGTCAAGCATAAATTACGGGATTCAGTATTCTTGATAAAGCATTTTGTCCTATTATACAAATTGCGTTGACTTTATCTTTCCAGCTTGTTTTCTAGCCGTTGGTACTATGTACTATTTTCAAGAATGGTACGTCTTTATGCTGAGATATTTTTCCCGCTTATTTTATTCCTTATTGGGACTGACAGAAAGTTAATAGGCCATTCTATTCCTATTGCTATATTCTATTTTGAGATAATCTGTTGCAGGGCTCAAGAATTCAAATCAATAGAGCCGTTCCAAAGGTAAAACGTGAAGACTTATTTAAGAGAAATTCTTCTCTCAGCAAAAGAGAAGTTACATACACAGAGAAATATTATTCATTCGCTCAAAGCATCATCAGAGCAGCTCTTCACCATATCTCGACAAGAAGAAGAAAAGTTTTCCTGAAGCAAAAGCCCAGAGCAATCATCTTTCATTCTCAAAGTCTCCTGAGCATTCCGCTTAGAGTTTTTCAAGACTTCAGAAAGAGCTCCAGTTCCGCTTCAAGTGCTCCAGAATCTGAAGACCTGATAAAAATCAGTCTACAGATCTCTGAGGATTTAGTTTCAGTTTATCTGAAACTCCTTCATCCTGAAGCAAAGGCTTTCCCTGGACTTTCACTGAGCCAGGGGGAGACTTTGATTCTTTAGAGAATCCACAAATCTTCTCTAATCTGTACTTACAACAGAGAAGATATTCTAACCCTTTCAACCCCATTGTAAAAGAGTTTTCACACCTCTTCAAAAGTGAACGTTGGTGACAGGGCACCTTATCAACAACCTGTGGTTGAGCATCCTTATCAAAAGCTCAAAGGGTCTGTTTGATCTACCTGAACCAGATCATTGGTGGCAGGGCACCTTAGCAAAAACCTGTAGTGGATTCCTACCAGGGTGGTAGAAGAGTGGATGTACCTATTTAAAGGGAACCACTATATATCCTGTGTCCATCTGGTTATCTTGCTTATTCATCTTATTCTGTGGCTGTGATAGAACTACCTAGGATTACTAGTTGCTGTGATAGGCTTATAGTTAAACTGAAATTTCAGTTAACTCTTTCACTTGTGCACTTCACTGTGTTAGGCTCTTAGGGTTCAAGTATCAGATTACTTATTCCGCAAATAAACTCCAAGGGAGCTGATTAGTTGTTCATAAAATTTGAATACTCTATTCACCCCCCCTCTAGAGTAGTTTACAACTTATCCCCTCACTTTCAATTGGTATCAGAGGGAGGTTAGCTGTTCATACAGGCTAACACCTGAGTTACAAGATCCTGTGATAAGTTGTTTCCTGATACCATTCACAAACACTTTCACACATGGCCCAGTCTAAGGATTATTCAAGCACCAGACCTCCTGTATGCAACTTGTCCAAGTTTGGCATATGGAAGGCCAGGATAAGACTATACATGAATTCTATTGATGAAGATATCTTTTCTTCTATTTTGACAGGACCACCTGCTAGGCCTGCTGCTGCTTCCACTTCTGCTGATCTCAGTGCTGTGCCACCACCTGACTATAATGAAACCTACAAGAAGGCAAAAGCAGCTGATGCTAAAGCAATGAATATCCTAGCTCAGACAATATCTGATGAGATATTCCAGAAGCTGGCTGAATGTACCTCATCCAAAGCTATGTGGGATTCCCTCAACCACATAGTTGCTGGCTCAGCTGATGAGAGGAAGGACAGGAGATCCAATCTCACCTCTCAGTATGAAAATTTCAAGAAGGATGATGCTGAAGACATTGACACAATGTACACAAGACTCAGCTCAATAATAAGTGAACTGAGGTCTTTGGACAAGGAGATAACCTTGTCAGAAGTAAATGACAAGATCCTGATGTGCCTTCCCATCTCTTGGGACTCAAGGATATGGCCCATCAAGGATGGAAGAAACACTGTGGAACTCTCCACAGAAGCTCTGTTGGGAAAGCTCAAGTCATATGAGCAAACTCTAAAGAGCAGAGCTGCTGCAATTGAAGTAAAAACTCCTACACCTACAAAGAAAGAGCACTCTCTAGCTCTTAAGGCGGCTGAGACTTCTGAAGGAAGTCAATCGAATGAGGAGTTACTGGCACTCATTGCCAAGAGGTTCTTCAACATGGGAAGAAGAGACCTCAGAAAGAAGTTCTCCAAGCATGAGGACAAACCAAGGTATGACAAGACTCCATCTAAAGAAATCATTTGTTATGTTTGCAGCAAGCCTGGACACATTGCTCTAGATTGTCCAGAGAAGAAACACAAGGAGAAGAAACATGAGAAAGAGTACAGGAAGCACCACTCCAAGTCCTCATCACACAAATACAAGAAGAAGGACAAGGGATTTGTGGCTGCTACCTGGAGTGAAACAGAAGAGGATACCTGCTCCTCTAGCTCCAGTGATTCAGAAGAAGAAGAAGAGAAGAAAGCCAAAGAGGTCTGCCTCATGGCTATTGATGCCTGCAGCTCTCTGTCAGCTGCAGAGAATTCTGAAGAAGAAGGAGACAATGAAGAAGATTCCTTTATGGAGGACCAGGTAATCGACTCATTTGATTTCTCATCTCCTGAGTTCAAACTAAAATTTAAAACTCTATGTTTAGATTTACTATTATCTGAAAAAGAAATTAAGTCACTTAGATTAAAAATAATGGAACTAGACATGGAAGGTACTGAAATAATCAGATTAGAAAAGGAATTAGAAAGCTCAAAAGAAGAAGTAACATTCCTAAAATTAGAACTAGCTAAATCTAAGAGGTTAGAAGAACAATTAAATGGTAGAAGCCTTAAATTATCTGAAATAACCTGTATAGCAAACACTAGGGTTGGTAATGATAAACTAGGCTTAGGTGCTACACCCAGTGAACCCATCCTCCTCACAAAGGAGAGATTTAGCACTCCAGTAAAATTTGTTTCTGAATCAGGAATAAAGAATACTGAGGAAATTGAAAAATGCAAGAAAATTCAGAATAAGATTAAGAAAGAGAATAGGAAGAAAAAATTTCTAGCGTTACAAAAATCGTCGAACATTAATCGACGATCGTCAAACCAATCGTCGAACGTCTATCGACGATCGCTGAACACCTTCACCAAGTATGATATCTTTGGTGCAGGAGATCGACGATCTCATCTTGAGTCGTCGACCAGTGATCGACGATCGTTGAATCCAGAATATAGCACTACTACTAATGATCGACGATATGGCTTGCGATCATCGACCGTGGATCGACGATCTGGACTTAAGCTGGAAAATAAATTTCAAACTTCCAGATGTGCAAATCCCAATCACTACCCTAGGATGTTTAATCCTTCAACTGAATGGATTATCCCACCTAGGAGATCACACCCTTTAGGATATAAATCTAAGCCTGCAAGATCTTTTATATCTAGTTTTTCTTTTGTGAAGAATACTGGACCCAAGGTAACCTGGGTCCACAATGTATAACTGTTCTGTCTGCAGGTAAAGACCTATCCAGTCATACATGACAAATGGTATCTGGATAGTGGATGCTCAAAGCATATGACAGGAAAGAAGAAGAATCTGTCAGGGTTCAAAGCCAAGCTGGGACCAAGAGTTGTATTTGGGGATTCCAGCTGTGGACAGACTGAAGGGTATGGCAGCTTCACCATAGGAGCTGTAACATTCAAGAAGGTTGCGTATGTCTCCGGACTAAAGCACAACCTAATCTCTGTAAGTCAAATGTGTGATGCTGGGTACAAGGTATGGTTTACTGACACTGCTTGTAATATTGCTTTAAATAATACTGTTGTGTTAGTAGGTATTAGAATTGGAAATGTTTATGTTGTAGACTTTAACTCATCCACATCTGAAATATGCTTATTTAATGAAGTAACCAGTAATAATACCCTTTGGCATAAGAGACTTAGTCATGTAAATTTGAAAAACATTTCTAGGTTGGCTAAATACAATCTTGTACGAGGTCTACCTTCTTGCCCCTACAAGAAGGAAGGCCTTTGCAAAGCTTGTTAATTAGGTAAGCAAACAAGAAATAGCTTTAAATCAGTTAATAAAAGTGATTCTCCCAGGATTCTGTACTTGCTACATTTGGATCTATTTTGTCCTATTGTTGTACAGAGTCTTGGAGGAAAGTCTTACACTCTAGTAATTGTAGATGACTTCTCTAGGTTCACTTGGGTATTCTTCTTGAGAACTAAGGCTGATAACTTCAAGGTTCTTACAGATTTTCTAAAGTGTATACAGAGTGAGTATTCTACTCAGATTGCCTTGATCAGAAGTGATCATGGTACTGAGTTTGAGTCTCTTCTTATGCAAGAATTCTGTGAGAAGGAAGGTATCAAACATAGCTTCTCTGCTCCTAGAACTCCTCAACAAAATGGGGTAGTTGAAAGGAAAAACAGAACCCTAATTGAAGCTGCAAGTACATTGTTGGCAGATGCTAACATGCCTCTGTCCTTTTGGGCTGAAGCAGTTAGCACAGCTAACTATGTATTGAACAGAAGTCTGATACATAAACTTAAGGGCAAGACTCCCTATGAATTACTTAAGCAAGTGAAACCTAAAATAGACTATTTTAGAGTATTTGGCTGTGTTGCTTTTGTTCATAACAATAACAAAGAATACCTTAGAAAATTTGAGGCAAAAGCTTCAATGGGAGTTTTTCTAGGATACTCTCAAGTAAGCAAAGCCTATAGGGTCCTTAATAAATCCTCTCTTAAGATAGAAGAGTCTGCACATGTCTCTTTTGATGAGACAGTCATGTATTATAAGGAGAAGGACTCTTCCTCTAATAGTACAGTGCAAGTCCTAGGAGTAAGTAAGGATTTGGAAGGTTTGAGACTCACACAGGAGAATCATCCCCAACAAACTCCTCAGGTTGCTCCCTCAGATTCTGAATCTGATGTAGAACTTCTTGAAGTTAAAGCACCTGCTCCAACAGTTGATCAAATTCCACATGAGGAATTAAATCTTGAAACTGTTGAAGATCAGATCATTGTTGAACCTACTGATCTTGTCACACTTAGAGATCACCCTGTATCTCAAGTGATTGGAGACATTTCAGCAGGAGTCCTGACAAGACAGCAACTCAACAAAGATGTGATGTTTGCTTGTTTCCTTTCTCAGGTTGAGCCCCTAACCATTAAAGATGCTGAGCTTGATCCACACTGGATTATAGCCATGCAAGAGGAACTTAACCAGTTTGAAAGATGTAAAGTTTGGACCTTGGTTCCAAGACCAAGAGGCCAACGGATCATAGGCACCAAGTGGGTGTTTAGAAACAAGCTTGATGCTCAAGGCATAATAGTTAGGAATAAGGCTAGGCTAGTAGCTCAAGGCTATAGACAGGAGGAAGGCATAGATTATGATCAGACTTTTGCCCCTGTAGCTAGACTAGAAGCCATTAGGATTTTCCTAGCCTATGCTGCCTATAAAAGATTTAAGGTCTTCCAAATGGATGTGAAGAGTGCCTTCCTCAATGGAGATTTAAAGGAAGAAGTGTTTGTTGAACAACCACCAGGGTTTGTTTCATCAACCTTACCCACTCATGTGTTCAAACTCCAAAAGGCTCTATATGGACTTAAGCAAGCTCCTAGAGCTTGGTATGAGACCTTAGCAAATTTTCTTCTAGAACACAAGTTTGTGAGAGGTGTAGTAGATAGAACCCTATTCATTAGACATCATAAGGACTCACAACTGTTAGTTCAAATCTATGTAGATGACATTATATTTGGCTCTACTGATCCCAAACTATGCAAGAGGTTCTCTGAACTAATGCACTCTAAGTTTGAGATGAGCAGCATGGGTGAGTTATCCTATTTCCTTGGTCTCCAAGTGAAACAGAGTGTTGATGGCATTTTCATTTCTCAATCAAAATATGTCAGAGAGCTGGTTAAAAGATTTGGAATGTCTGATGCTTCATCAATGAGCACACCTATGGCCTCAAATGCAGTTATTGATTCTGATGTCAATGGCAAGTCTGTTGATCAAAAGAACTATAGAGCCATTGTTGGTTCCCTGCTGTATTTGACTGCAAGTAGGCCTGACATAATGTTTGCTACATGCCTATGTGCTAGGTTTCAGGTCAACCCAAAGGAATCTCACTTAACTCTCCTCAAGAGGATCTTGAGATACCTTAAGGGATGCCCTAACTTAAGACTGTGGTACCCAGCTGAGTCAGGATTTGAATTAATTGGATATTCAGATGCTGATTATGCTGGTTGTAGAGTTGACAGGAAAAGCACCTCGGGGACTTGTCAGTTCCTGGGAGAGAGACTTGTCTCTTGGTTTTGCAAGAAACAGGCATCTGTGTCTACTTCAACTGCTGAGGCTGAATATATAGCAGCAGCTAGTTGTTGTTCACAGATCCTGTGGATTCAAAATCAGCTAGTGGATTATGGGTACACACACTCAAACACAAAAATTCTGTGTGACAGTACCAGTGCAATATCAATTGCTCAAAATCCTGTGCACCATTCCAGGACCAAGCACATTGAGATTAGACATCACTTTCTGAGAGATAATGTGGAAAAGAACAAGATAGCAATGGAATTTATATCCACAGACCTGCAGAGAGGAGATATTTTCACTAAGCCCCTTGATGAACAAAAGCATTTGTTCTTCCTGAACCAGCTTGGCATGATTAATGGTTCAGAGTAGTGAAAATTTGGTTAGTTTTGTTTTCTGTCTAAAATCGTCGAACGACTGCTCGACGATCTTCGACCAGGTCAGAACTATCGTCGACCAACGGTCGACGACAGCTCGTTCGGTAGTAAGGCAGAAATCGTCGATCAACCGGTCAACGATCTCTCCTTAGGTATCTATCGTCGACCAATGGTCGACGACAGATTTTCTGTGCTGTGTGGAGAATCGTCGACCAACATTTATTGATCGACGATCGTGGTGATTGCTTGTAGTCGGTCGATATTTAACGATTAGTCAAACATTGACTATCGTCGATCTTTATTCGACGACCGATTTCATTCCGGGATCGACGATCGCAGATTTATTTCTAATAGTCGATTTAGGTCTGGAGATCGTCGTCCTTCCGCTCCGTCTTTTCATATCCCATCTTCTGGCTTAGAATTCGCTCTCGAACTCTAATCCCGCGCGATTCTCTTCTCCCCTGCTTTGCCTCTCGATTCGCCATTTTCTCTCAAATCCTATGGCGATTCCTTCTGCTATTCTCTTTGGGATGAAGTTCGACACTGGCTTCTGTGTCGACTTCGATTCTTTCAGCCGATGCGATCAACCTATCCAAGCCATTCTGAAGCTATGTGAAGATCAAGGACTAAAGAAATTTATGTCATTCTCACCAAAGATTAATATACCAGAGATTCGAGAATGGGTGTATACTTCGTCCTCCAGCGACGACGCCATGACAGGAAAGATAAATGGCGAGGAGGTCATTCTGACTCCTGAAGTTTTGACTGAGCTGTTTGGACTGCCAACCGGAACTGAGGACTATGAGCAAACTGCAGAAGAATATGGCCGCATGCTATCTGTGATGGGCCATGCTGAGGGTGTTCCAGCTAAGCTGTTAAAGATAAATCTGTCTCCAGAGTACAAGTTTCTGGCAGACCTGGTGGGCAAGGTTTTTTTGGGAAAACACTCGGCTCACGACAACATCAACAGGCAACAGTTTGCCCTGATGTCAGCTTTGGTGAATAAGGCACAGATTGCCTGGGGAAAAGTTCTGTTTGAACTAATAAGGAGAAAGAACAATCAGAAAGAAGTAAATCTTGCCAGGGTGTTGGGTGTGTTTCTATATGTGAAAGCACCCCTGCTGCTTGTTTCTGCACCCTCCGCAGTCAACGCTAGCAAGAGGTTGGACCCCTCTCTATTCAAGAAATCCCAGAGGATTATCAAGAAGTCAGCCAGGGTTGATCCTAACCCTCCTTCAGACACAAGGGCTGATTCGGCCGCTCTCCCGCTTACTGGGGAAGGCTCAGTAATCCCTCCATCCTCCCTCTCTATCCCTGCATCCTCTTCTCCTGCATTACTTTCATCTACAACACCTGCAGTGCCACCACAACATGCATCTCTCATTCCACCTGCATCTCCATCCCAGTCACCAACACCACAACATCTGGCAGCTTCAGCCAGTGTTGACATGGTGACTGCTACCATCCTCACGCACCTCTCTCAACATGAATCCCACACTCATGTTGATGTTCACCCATCTCCACATGATTCCTTTGATCATGTGGTAGATCATACTGCTTCCATTCCATCCACCTCTACATCATCAGCATTTCAGATAACTCCTGAATTGCTTGCACATGTTGTAGAGCTCATCACTCCATCCATCCAAAAAATGATTGAGGCTGCCAATGCCCCTCTCATTACATCCATCAATGCCCTTACTCAAGCCATCAAATCATCTCATCCCTCTGCTGAGCCCTCTTCAGTAAGATGCATGACTCCAGTCCCCACTGAAGTCATGCAGGGGGAGATGTCTGTTGAAGTGGTCTCAGGTGATGCCCTGACCCTTCAGGACAATTCTTCTCTTCCCCTTCAAGAAATTGTAGAAGAACCTCAAGAGAGTCCAGAGAAAGAACCAGAAGGTAAACCTTAAAACTCTTCCTCCAAAGGTTATAATTAGGACTTCAATTTGATATTTGTATCTAACAAAGACATTCACTCCCTAGTGAATCTAGCTTCTGAGGAAGAAGTTCCCGAAAAAGAAAATGAGGAAGTCCCCATGGACACCTGTGAGAATGATGCTGCTCAACCTGATGGTATAGTTTTATTTAAGTTTCTAATTAATTCAAACTCCAACTTTGAGTTAATTTCTTATTCCTTCCTTTCCATCACAGCTGCTGATGATCTCACATCAGTATTGCAAGTTGATGCTGCTAAATCCATTGATTCTGATAAAGATTTAGAATCCTATCTTAACCTAGACTGTGAGTTCTCACTCACATCTACTCCTCTTGTTCCTTCTTTTCAAGAGAAAATGGTCCCTTATAGACCTGAGTACCTTGATGACCCCTTGGTCAAGGATACTCTTTTCTTTTCCTCCATGGCACTCCTCTTGTGCCTTGCAGAGGTGTCTATCTCTGATGTCACTGAACATCTAGAAGGAATTATAACCTCCTTCCTAGATGCAAAGTGGTATCCTGTGTAGATCTTCAGGTAATCCTATCTATTACCTGTTGTTTGTTCACCTTGGGGGGAATATTTTATTCCCACTTGGTTGTTAACCTATCTTTCTTTGCATGTAGGCACAACAATAAATGCTGCTGCTGCTGAAGACATCAACATCCCTGCTGATGCTGCTGCTGAAGAAGTTGAAGATGTGCAAGTTAGTGCATACAATGCTCCCAAGATGACTGAAATGGACTCAAGCTCAGGTACTCTAAACATTGACCAATTTATAGCCTTTGTGGCTGAGAATATTGCCTCTGAGTACATTGAAGGGTTGGCTAATTATCATCTGGATTCCCTAGCCATCTCTCTAGAGAAAGCATCTGCCCCTGCAGATATTGTCATCTTTTCTCCACCTATCCTTACCTATCCTCTATCCATTCCTTCTATTGCAGAACTGGTCCCCAAGACAGTTCCTGAGTTGTATCCAGAATCAGAACTCTGGAAGAGGTCTCCAAATGTGGATCTTGATGCCCTCCTTAGGCAAGATGCCATTGAGGAAGCTAAAGAGAAAGAAGAAAGAGAAAAGAAAGACAAAGCTGAACCTACTGCCAAGGATCCTTCTGAACAAGACTTTGATGATTATGCTGGCAGAACCTCATCTCACTCCTCTGATGATGATGATCCTGAAAATTCTGATAGCTCCCAAAAGAAGAAAAAGGCTGTAGTCCAGAAAAGAAAGGCATCTGCTCCTCCTGCTGCTAATCCAGACAAGGATGTTCCCTATTTTATTCTGAAGGGAATTGATCCTAAGAGCAAAGAATTTCAGCCTTGGATGAGACTTTCAAAGAATCAGACAAGAGAGAATAAGAGAAGAAAAAGATATGACATTTCTGTTCAGAAATTCCCCCCAGAGGTCCTCCTCCACCTCCTGGTGCTGGAGCCTCTGGAAGTCTCTCTTCTGCCCCCTCTGCAAGATCAGCCAGTTCTAACACTTCTCAGACCTACCAAAGAAGGAGTAACCAAAGCCAGGGAGGCCAAGATGTATCAGGACAAGGGAGAAAAAGAAATGACAATGTTCTCATGGAACAAATAAAGGAGATGACTTTTCAGCAACCTACCTTCTCTCCTCCTCCCTCTCCTAAAAAGAAAATTCCAGAATGGAAACCTTCTCCTTCCAGGAAAGGTCCATCCTCTTCTTCAAGAAAACCTGCTGCTGCTGAGACAATTGAATCAAAAGGAAAAAGAGTGGTCCTTTCAGAGAAATCCCATAAGAAGTTCATTGAACTTGCTCCTCCAAAATCTCTATATGTTGAAACAGATCCTAAGAAGGCTGCACAGATTTCTCTGGATTCAAGCAAAATAGCCACAGCTCTTCAAAGAAACATGGAGATTGCAGCTCAAGCTGATATTGACAGACCACCCTCTCCATCAGATATAACTGAAACTGAAAGGATCGCCTCTATGGCAAGATTTAAGGAATCTATTGCTCTAAGCATGATGGAGAGAGCCAAAGCTCAAGGACTAGACCCTACAGCATATACAACTATGTCTGAATTCAGAGAAAAGGAACTCAGCAAATTTCAAGTCAATCCAGAAGCTTTTAATACTGAAGAATACATGAAGCTACATCCTGCTGCAGTTCTACCAAGCTATGCTGAAAAGAAAATCATTGGTGAACATGACCTAATGCTATCTAAAAGACAAGCAGCAAATCCTAACAGAGAGATTATTTTCAAACCAGCTGTAATCCCTAAGAAATCATCTGATGTTAAAACCTCTGATAAATCTGCTTGATACTTTATAGTTCTGCTGATTTTTTTTGTTTTTATGTTTTTGGATTGCCTGTGATTTATATGTTTGGTTAATTTCTGCTTCTGCTATGGTGTGCTTTAGTTTTTAGATTGGATTGGATAACATAACCCAAATAGGGGGAGATTGTTGGTACCCTAGATGTGATTTGGCTTATGTAATCCCTTTCCAGCCCCTCTTGATCCATATAAAGATATATGATCATGTTTAGACTCTGTTTAGTCTCCCTAGGGCAGTTTATAAACTGACCTAGAGCTTAGGTTAGAAGTTCTAGATGTTTTTTTTGGTTAAGGCTTTTCCGTTCGACCATCGTCGAACGAGGCCTCGCGATCGTCGATCATTGGTCGATGATAGCAGGGCTATTGAATCGTTGAAGTCAAGACAATTATCGTCGACCGTTGGTCGACGATCTCAGAGCAAGCTTACTACGCTCTGAAGGTTGGTCGACGATCTGTCATCAGCAGATCGACGATCGTGTTCTTGCTTCACGATTTCTGTCTCGACAGATATTTGCCTTTGCTGGTCGACTATCTGTTAGCTGGTCGACGATCTATTAGCTGGTCGACGATTTCTGGTCGACGTTTTCTGTTCCGACAGATTCCTGCTATTAGTCGACGATCTGTTAGCAAGGTCGACGATCATCGAACTCCTGTTCGACGATTTCTGTCTGCTTTTATCTGTTCGTATTTATTTTATTCCTTGGTTTATTTCCAAGTGTGTTAGCTTGTGGTTAGAAAGATTTTCTGAAGTTATTGTTGCTAAATTTATGGCTTAAATTCAAATGAATTACTTACCAAATATGTCAAGCATAAATTACGGGATTCAGTATTCTTGATAAAGCATTTTGTCCTATTATACAAATTGCGTTGACTTTATCTTTCCAGCTTGTTTTCTAGCCGTTGGTACTATGTACTATTTCCAAGAATGGTACGTCTTTATGCTGAGATATTTTTCCCGCTTATTTTATTCCTTATTGGGACTGACAGAAAGTTAATAGGCCATTCTATTCCTATTGCTATATTCTATTTTGAGATAATCTGTTGCAGGGCTCAAGAATTCAAATCAATAGAGCCGTTCCAAAGGAAAAACGTGAAGACTTATTTAAGAGAAATTCTTCTCTCAGCAAAAGAGAAGTTACAGACACAGAGAAATATTATTCATTCGCTCAAAGCATCATCAGAGCAGCTCTTCACCATATCTCGACAAGAAGAAGAAAAGTTTTCCTGAAGCAAAAGCCCAGAGCAATCATCTTTCATTCTCAAAGTCTCCTGAGCATTCCGCTTAGAGTTTTTCAAGACTTCAGAAAGAGCTCCAGTTCCGCTTCAAGTGCTCCAGAATCTGAAGACCTGATAAAAATCAGTCTACAGATCTCTGAGGATTTAGTTTCAGTTTATCTGAAACTCCTTCATCCTGAAGCAAAGGCTTTCCCTGGACTTTCACTGAGCCAGGGGGAGACTTTGATTCTTTAGAGAATCCACAAATCTTCTCTAATCTGTACTTACAACAGAGAAGATATTCTAACCCTTTCAACCCCATTGTAAAAGAGTTTTCACACCTCTTCAAAAGTGAACGTTGGTGACAGGGCACCTTATCAACAACCTGTGGTTGAGCATCCTTATCAAAAGCTCAAAGGGTCTGTTTGATCTACCTGAACCAGATCATTGGTGGCAGGGCACCTTAGCAAAAACCTGTAGTGGATTCCTACCAGGGTGGTAGAAGAGTGGATGTACCTATTTAAAGGGAACCACTATATATCCTGTGTCCATCTGGTTATCTTGCTTATTCATCTTATTCTGTGGCTGTGATAGAACTACCTAGGATTGCTAGTTGCTGTGATAGGCTTATAGTTAAACTGAAATTTCAGTTAACTCTTTCACTTGTGCACTTCACTGTGTTAGGCTCTTAGGGTTCAAGTATCAGATTACTTATTCCGCAAATAAACTCCAAGGGAGCTGATTAGTTGTTCATAAAATTTGAATACTCTATTCACCCCCCCTCTAGAGTAGTTTACAACTTATCCCCTCACTTTCAGAACGGTACAGGTTAGCCACGCACGGTCATCAACCGTTAGGGCGCACGACCACTGGTCGTGTGCCTCTGCTCGTGCGCGGCTGTCTTTTAGTTTCCAAAGTTCTGTCTCGGAAAATCGCACGAGCGCTGGCAACAGTGCGCACGACCAATGGTCGTGCGACACTGATCGTGCGTAGTTGCTAGGTTTTTTGTCAGGTTTTCCAGGTTCGCTTCGCACGATCATCAGCCGATGAGTGCGCACGACCACCGATCGTGCGTCACTGATCGTGTGCTTTGTATATTTTCTTTTTCTAGGTGAATTTAGCTGGTTTCGAGTGCGGGAGTTTAGATACTCAAGTGGCAGGCAACTACTCGAGTTCTGGATCTTCTGCCTTGGTCGTTCGACTGTCGTCGAGCTCCGTATTCTTTAGTGGGCTTGTGGGTAGTGGTATTATTTTGGCGGCAAGTGAGGCTAGCTCACTCAACGCCAAAGTTTAGGTAGGCACTGAGTGGGTTTCACTCAACGCCTAGTCGTGTTGGTTTATTTCAACACTCTTCCTTTACCTTGTATTTCGTTTCCGAGTGGATTTCCAGTTGCATTTTCTGGGTTTTCCTTGTCGGCCGTTTTCTTTATTTTCCTAAAGGCCGAATCGTGGGTCGTGGTTAGTAGTGGTGGTTGTAGCTCTTTATGGGGGTGGAGTTGTGTGATATAGCCAAGGCCACCCATGTTTTTTCTTGCTCCAGGTACGGGCTGGGCAGGTCGGGTGGAAGGTCCCTTGTGTTTTCACGTATTGACCCTCGAGCTTTTGACTTGGACATGGTGGATTGGGGGACTGCGTTTGCCTTCGATCCGGTTCCTCGTTGTTGTTTTGCTACTATCACTTCCCACAGTTTAGGGTGTTAGAAGTTTCTTCTTTGGTAGTTGCAGCATTCTGGCTCTTGGTAGCCTAGTAGGCCCTACAGGATGTGGTTCCTGGGTTGGGTCGTTGCTGTTTCTTTGCACGTTGTGCATTTCTTGTGGTCCTGTTTTGGACAGTTGTGACTCTTTCTACTGCATGTTTTTCTGGTACTTTGTCCTTTGGTTGACTCTTTCATGCAGCTTTTTTTTCTTTGTTTAGCTTGCTGAGGTATTCTGTTTTCTTTTGGAATACCCCAGGTTCTGAGCTGTAGCCAGTCTGGTGGCTAGTTGGAGGTGGTGTTGTTGGTGGACTCCCGGACCTTGGAGTTCTGTTTACCTTGTTCGTGAGGTTGTTTTCAGTACACTCTTACAGACATATATTTGTGCTAGTGGGTTCGTGTCAGGTTGTTGGCGCCCACTGGTAGTTTTTACCTTGTACTAGATATATATACTATTGCTGCTACCATTTTCTGGAGATAGTCTACTTGCTCTGAGAAGGTTTTATGCTAGGTTGCTAGTTATTTTTAAACTATAATTGTTATTATAAATAAAGCTCATGATCAGCATGTTTTATAAAGCGTAATCACTATTTTCCAAATTACGTATAAAGACCGTTTTCTTATATATTATATAAATTAAATGTAGGGTCTTGCATAGCATGAGCGGTTCTCTTGGGACCCTTATGTGCTCCTTAGGATGTCAAAACTAAATAAAGTATTTTTCCGCAGCGTATAAATATAGTTTTCTTTCGTGGACTAGGTGATCCACTGAGCCGAGGGATACGGACTCTAATTATAACTGATTTTCTAATCATTAATCACATGATTTTCTTTCATTAAGTTGGTAGTTGGTTTTGCCTGAGCGTCAGCAGTTATCCCCTGCTTGACGTGGCATCACGACGCGTGTTTTCTCTTACTCTGATAATTCTTAATTCGGAGAAAATGCGGGTTGAGACAGTTGGTATCAGAGGGAGGTTGCTTGACAAGTTAGTTGAGCAACCTTCCTTGGATGCTTTTAGTAGTTCAGCATCATGTCATTCACACACCGATATGTCATCAGCACGTCTTGGCAAAAGCACGAACACTACACTCATAGCATAACATGAAGTATACGGGGCATATTATGTAGTATGGGATGCATAATATGTGTTCGTATATGGATCCACCATAGGGGCTACATGTGAGGGTTATGTAGTATGGGATGCATAACCTCACCACATGACTGCGACTAGCACGTTTCTTTTTCGTTGCATGGAAATGTTATGTAGTATGGGATGCATAACATTTTCATGCGTACGCCGCTCATAGTATGCATTAGGGCCTTTTTTTTAGAATGCATAACACAATCATGTATATCATATCATTGCATAAGCACAACGCGCCGAGCTAAAGATTTGCAGGATGACATTTGTACACACATGAGTTTTCAAATTAACATAAGTTCATGCATCCGATCTAGGCACAAGAGTTAGTAAGGTGGTGGTTAACCATCCTAGGTTAGGGCATATCATCTAATTATTGTGAAGAAGATAAACTCTCAGAGCAAGTTTAGCAGCTTTAAGTCTATATCTACATATGTATTGTCTGTACTGGTAATCGGTTCTAGTCGTTGGATTTGGATCTGATTTGCGTTGTAATGATTTTTAGGATGGCTAGGCGTCCTGCGACTCGATCGACTCCCCTTTCTGAGGGTGAATCTTCTGGAGCTCAGAACGATGCGGTGATCAAGAGTCTGCGTCAGAGTAGAGAAGCTATGGGCAGGCAGTTGGAGGAGGTGCAAGCCCAGATTCAGTCTTTGATGGCAGTTGTGGCAGGGCAGGCTCAGGGTGCGCAAGTTCCTACTGGGGGGTTAGCTGTTCCTCCTCCTGCACCCTTGAGGCCTCCAGTGGTGGTGCCAGCAGAGATGGCCTTCATCTCGCAGTTTCAGAGGCTGAGGCCTCCTACTTATGATGGGAAGTCAGATTTCTTGGTGATAGACGACTGGCTGATCTCCATGGAGGAGATGTTCTCGTACTCAGGGATTTCAGATGATCAGAGGGTGATGTTAGCCACCTATCAGCTCAAAGGGTTGGCTAAGAGTTGGTGGCTGAGAGAGAAGGAGAGCTTGGTAGCCGGATGCTCTTGGGAAGTGTTCAAGGAGATGCTGTTGAGGAAGTTCTTACCTTCGGTCGAGCGTGACCGCCTCATGAATGATTTCCTCTATCTGAAGCAAAGGCAGCTCACGGTGGGTGAGTATGAGATAGAGTTCAGCAAGTTGAGCCGTTTTGCACCTGGATTGGTCAGCATTGAGGCTGATCGAGTTAAGCGATTTCTTGGTGGTTTGAGGAGTGAGGTGCAGCAGTTGGCCAGTGCTTATGGGTCGGTGACTTATGCTGGAGTTGTAGAGGCTGCTCTTAAGGTTGAGGACATTGAGACGGCAAAGAGTAGAGGCCAGCAGTTGAAGAAGGATAAGAGGAAGTTGGTAGAGGAGAAGAAACCCCTGGTACCCGATGCTGTTCCGGGAAAGAGGAGCAGGGTGGTGTGCAGTTTTTGTGGCCGGTCAGGCCATCCTGTCGAGAGGTGTTTCAAGAAGGCGGCAGCTCTGAAGAAGGAGCAGGTTCATGCTATTCAGGGTGCTCCTAGGAGAGATGCCTCCTGTTCTGTTTGTAAGCGATCCGGCCATGATGCGGCCCAGTGTTGGACCAAGGATAAAGTCTGCTTTCAGTGTGGGCAGAAGGGACACATCAAGTCGAGGTGTCCTCTGTTTCAGCCAGCTCTTCCTGCAGTTCCGTTACAGGCTTTACCTCCACCTCAGCGTGTGGACAAGGGAAAAGGGAAGCTGAACGTGATTTCTTCCGAGGAGGCTCAGACTTCGACCCAGGTGATCTCAGGTTAGTTGTTTGTTGTTTTTCTTTCTAGCCTGGTAGTTTAGTTGCTAGATTATTTGCGGTACTGTTGTGCTAGTTCCTTAGCTTTGTGCGCTCCTATAGGGAAATTTAAGGTGAAGAACCGCTGGGCGCGTGTTCTGTTTGACTCCGGCGCTACCCACTCGTTCGTTGCTAGAGCATTTGTGGAGCGTCATCGGTTGTCTCTAGATCGGGTTCGGGATTCCTTCCGTGTCAAGTTTCCCTCTGGTGAATCTGTGTTGTCAGATTTGGGTATTTTGGATTGCCCGGTTTTGTTGGGGGATATTCTTGTGAAGGCGGACCTGAAGATGATTGATCTAGAGGACTTCGAAGTCATTTTGGGCATGGACTGGCTCTCTCGGAATGATGCGGTCATTCAGTGCAAAGGAAAGCGCTTGGACTTCATCAGGGACGACGGTCAGCCCGGCAGCGTGTATGCTGATCCGTGTCAGGATTCTCCTGTTCTCTCGGCGGTATGTGTTCAGAGATTGTTTCTTTCTGATTGTTGTGTTTGTTTAGTCTCGGCGGTTGGAACCGTTGTTAGCGTGCCACGCTTGGAGGAGATTCCTATTGTTCGTGGTTTCGCCGATGTTTTTCCTGATGATCTTCCTGGTATCCCTCCTGAGCGGGATGTGGAGTTTGTTATTGATTTGGAGCCGGGTACGCGTCCTATTGCTAAGGCGCCGTACCGGATGGCCCCTCGTGAGCTAGAGGAGTTGCGAATTCAGTTAGATGAGTTGTTGGCTAAAGGTTTTATCAGGCAGAGTTCGTCGCCTTGGGGTGCTCCTGTTTTGTTCGTAAAGAAGAAAGATGGGTCGATGCGGCTTTGCATCGACTATAGAGAGTTGAACAAGGTCACTATCAAGAACAGGTACCCTCTGCCGTGGATCGATGATTTATTTGACCAGTTGCGTGGTAGCACGGTGTTCTCCAAGATCGATCTTCGTTCGGGCTATCATCAGCTCAGGATCCGTGACTTTGAGTTTTCGAGGCATGGACACTGATTTTTGTCGTTCGGTTTGACCAACGCACCATCAGCTTTCATGGACATGATGAATCAGGTATTCAAGGATTTCCTAGACAAGTTCGTGGTGGTCTTCATTGATGACGTGTTGGTTTATTCTCGCAGTGCTGAGGAGCATGAGCAGCATTTGCGTCTGGTCCTATCAGAGTTGAGGAACCACAAGTTATTCGCCAAGTTGAGCAAGTGTGAATTTTGGTTGCCTCAGGTTTCTTTTCTAGGCCACGTGGTGAACAAGGATGGGATCTCGGTCGACCCAGAAAAGATTGCAGCAGTGATGGATTGGAGTAGGCCGAATACTCCTAAGGAGATCAGAAGTTTCTTAGGGTTGGTTGGCTATTACAGGAGATTCGTGGAGGGTTTCTCTTCTCTAGCCGCACCTTTGACCAAGCTGACTCAGAAGAATGTGGCTTTTGTTTGGAGCGAGAAGTGCGAAGAAGCTTTTTAGGAGTTAAAGAGGAGATTGTGTACTGCTCCCGTTCTGACCCTTCCTACTGAGGGCGTGGATTATGATGTGTATGTGGATGCTTCGCATATAGGACTGGGATGCGTATTAATGCAGGATGGAAAAGTAATCGCTTATGGGTCAAGGCAGCTGAAGACTCATGAGAAGAATTATCCTACGCATGACCTTGAGTTTGCAGCGGTTATCTATGCGTTGAAGTTGTGGAGGCACTTACTTTATGGGGCTCAGTGCAAGATTTTTACTGACCATAAGAGCCTAAAGTACGTGTTCACGCAGAAGGAATTGAATCTGCATCAGCGACGGTGGCTTGAGTATGTGGCGGATTATGACGTAGAAATCCAGTATCATCCGGGCAAGGCCAATATGGTGGCCGACGCCCTGAGCCGAAAGACGGGAAAGATCTTTAACCTCTCCGCCGATCGGTTAGTTGAGGAGTTCCTCCTTATGGATATTTCAGTAGGATGCTGTGGTTTGCAGAGTAGTTTGTCAGTGGCAGAGCCGTCCTAGATTTCTTTGACTAGACTGCATCAGAAGGACGATCCGGATCTGTTGCACCTTTTTACCAGGACAGAGAAGGGAGAGTTGCCAGATTTTGCTATTGATGATGCGGGTACTTTGAAGTACCGCGGAAGGTTTTGCGTTCCCGCTGTTGGGGACATTAGAGGTATGATTTGCAGTGAGGCTCATGGTTCCAGCGTTGCCTACCATCCAGGATCTACGAAGATGTACCGTGACTTAAGGCAAATTGCCTGGTGGTATGGTATGAAAGGAGATATAGCCCGATTTGTTGCTCAGTGTCACACTTGCAAGCGTGTAAAGGCCGATCATGGAAGGCCTGGTGGTAAGTTGACTCCGTTAGAGATCCCGACTTGGAAGTGGGAGAGTATATCTATGGACTTCATTACGGGTTTGCCAAAATCCCCGAGAGGATTTGATTCTGTTTGGGTTATAGTGGATAGATTGACGAAGTGTGCTCACTTCGTGCCTTATAAGATTGATTACCCGATGAAGAAGATAGCGGAGTTGTACTTGAATGAAGTCATCCGACTCCACGGTGTGCCGGTTAACATCATTTCTGATCGAGACTCCCGGTTTACTTCTCGTTTTTGGCAGAGTCTGCAGGAGGGTTTGGGTACGGATCTGAGGTATTCTACTGCGTACCACCCTCTGACCAATGGGCAGACGGAGCGGGTCAATCAAATTGTTGAGTATATGATCAGGTGCTATATTTTACACCACGGTGGAGCGTGGGATGAGCGTCTGCGACTCATGGAATTTGCTTATAATAACAGTTATCAGGAAAGCTTGCAGATGGCTCCGTTCGAAGCTTTGTATGGGAAGCGCTGTAGGACTCCGTTGTTTTGGGCCGAGGCTGGTGAGAGGCCGTTGTTGGGTCCTGATGCTCTGGAAGAGCTGGAAGTCGCCGTGAAGCTTATTCGTGAAAAGCTTCGTTTAGCTCAGGAGAGGTATGAAAAGAACGCCAATCGGCGTAGGTCTGCTTTGGAGTTTTTAGTAGGGGATCATGTATACCTCAAGGTTTCTCCAATGGTTAGTGTGAAGAGATTTGGTAAAAATCGGAAATTGGACCCAAGGTATGTGGGCCCGTTCGAGATTTTGGAGCGGATTGGTGTGTCTGCTTATAGATTGGATTTGCCAGCGAACTTCCCTGGTGTTCATAATGTTTTTCATGTTAGCCAATTGCGGAAGTGTGTGCGCAGCAGTGGGCAACTCTTGGATGTTGTGCCCCAGTTGGAGCCCAACCTCTCTTTTGTTGAGGTGCCTGTTCGTATTTTGGATACTCAGGAGCGTGTGCTGCGAAAGAAGTCCATACCGATGGTGAAAGTTCTACGGAAAAATCAGGATTTGGAGAGCGCGACTTGGGAGCTAGAGTCGGCCATGAGGAGGGCGTACCCTCACCTGTTTCGCTGATTTGATCGGTATGTTTCCCTTTGTAACTTCTGTTTGTTACTTTTCCTTCTTTAGTAGGAGGGTTGTGCGTAAAGTTTCGGGACGAAACTTTCTTTTAGGGGGAGTGACTGTAACGCCCCGTTTTTTCAGCGATTATTTTTATTCTCATTTGGCATTACGATGACGCGTTTCCGTGGCTTGTGCCATTTGTGGAGTGTGGTTTAGCTCCTTAGAACTGAGTGCCCTATTCTGTAGCCTGTTGGCAAGATCTCCCTAGCAAGCCGAGTCGTTTTGGGTGACCCGGTGTGGCCTCTCGGGGGGATGTTTGTGTTTGGCTTTATTTGGGTATAACTCGAGTTCTGTTCGTCAAAAATTAATTTCGACTTCGCCGTTGTGTTCGTAGCATGGTTATTTAACTACGGTGCGAATTTCGTCGAATTCCGAGGTAGTTCGGTTTTCGCGTCGATTTGGTGCTTTATGTAATTTTGTAATTAATTATATAATTATATAATTATATATATATATAGTATGAAAGAGCCACTCATCTTCTTCCCCGTTTGGAAACCGCCGCCTGTACGAGAGAAAGAAAACCGCCGGACTACCCCTTTCCTTCGGACGCCGATTCCCGGAGCGTTTGTGGACGGAGTCGTTTTGGGTGACCTGGTAAGTTGTGAATGCTACTTGTTGAGTCGGTGGGGCTGCAACTGTTGGATTTTAAGCTCCTGATCAAAAACTCAAAGGTTCTACTTGATCTACCTGAATCAGATCAGTTGGTTGCAGGGCACCTGAACAAAAACATGTAGTGGATTCCTACCAGGGTGGTAGAGGAGTAGATGTACCTATTGAGAAGGAACCATTATAAATCTTCTTGTGTTGTCTGTGTTGCTTATTTTAATTACTGCACTGTGGCTGGGAGTAGAATTAACTAGGATTGCTAGTTGCTGTGTTAGGACTAAATCTTAAACTGTAATTACAGTTAGCTTTCTCTTGTGCACCTCACATTGTGTTAGGCTCTAGGGTTTCATATATCTATAAACTCATTCCGCAAATTAACTCTAAGGGAGTTTAGTAGATTGTCATATTTTTGAATACTCTATTCACCCCCCCCCCCCTCTAGAGTTGTATCTATCCTCACTTTCAATTGGTATTAGAGGGAGGTTGACTGACTGTACAGGCTAACACCTGAGTCACAAGATCTAGATAGATATCAAGTTTATAGAGATTCACTTTATGGCCCAGTACATCAATTCCTCCCACAGTTTACCAACGTTTGGCACGCACAGACGACTGTCCTTCCATAATAGTCCATCAACAACACCAAATTGGGAATTTGACCCATCAAAAGCCTCATCCAGGATCGTCTTCATGTTGCTATCCAAAACTAGAGCCTGTCGAATCCTATCTGCAATGTCATATTGCACATAAGTCTAGTTCACCTGTACTCCGGCACTAGTTTGCTTGTCAACACAAGAGATCTCCAATGCCTCCAAATCCCGAATCAAACGCTCGTCATCAATCGACAAGCAGTTGGCCTGCGCGGTAGCCCTGCGACTTAACTCATCCTCTACCGCATTGCCTTTACCTGGCACATAATATATCTTAAATGTGTAGTCCCCCAGGAACTAAAACCATCTCTGTTGTCGCATGTTTAGATTATTTTGATCCAATAAGTACTTCAAGATCTTGTGATCGGTGTAGATATCGACCTTCACACCATACAGGTAATGCCTCCACGTCTTCTGGGAAAATATCACAGTTGCTAACTCCAAGTTGTGGACTAGATAATTCCTCTCGATTACCTTTAGCTGATGTTAGCCATAAGCTATAACACTCCAATGCTGCAGTAGAACGCAAACCAAACAATTGCCCGAAGCATCACTATAAATCCCAAAACCTTCGGTCTTACTCGGCGAACATAGAATTGGCACTGTGGTCAACCGTCACTTCTGCTCTTCAAAAGCTTGTGCGCACTATGGTGTCCAAACAAACTTCTGATCTTTTCTCGTCAAAGTCTTGAAGGGTAAGTCAATCTGCGAGAAGTTCTCTACGAAGTGCCTGTAATAGCCGGCCAGCCCTAGAAAACTCCGGACTTACACTACCATAGACAATACAGGACACTCCCGTATAGCAACTATCTTCGTCGGATCCACTGCAATCCCTTCTCCACTGACTACATGACCCAGGAACTTTAACGAGGACAAACAAAACTCGTATTTTGAGAACTTGGTGTACAGTTTGTTCCTCCTCAGTGTCTCCAAGACCAAGTGCAGATGCTGAAAGTGATCCTCTTCGCACGACGAGTATACAAATATATCATCGATAAAGACTATCACAAAGTGGCCCAGGAACTCTCTGAACATTCTTTTCATGAGATCCATAAACACGGATGGCGCATTAGTTAGCCTAAATGGCATAACGGTAAACTCATAATGCCCATACCTCGTGCTGAAAGCTGTCTTGGGGATATCACTTTCTCTTATCCTAAACTGATAATATCCGGATGTAAGATCCAATTTCGAGTACACCTATGACCCAACTAATTGAGCGAATAAATCATCAATCCATGGGATCAGATACTTATTCTTCTCCGTCAACTTATTCAGCTCTCGATAATCTATACAGAGTCGCAAACTTCCATCCTTCTTCTTAACAAAAAGGACTGGTGCGCTCCAAGGCGACGAACTTGGACGTAGATAACCCTTTTCCAACAGCTCTTCTAGTTGAAACTTTAGTTCCACCATCTCCTTAGGCGCTAAGCGATACGGAGAGCATGACACAGGTTTGGCACCTGACACTAGATCAATAGAGAAGTCGATCTCTCGCTGAGGTGGGGCTCTAGGTAGATTGTCAGGGAACACGTCAGGGTACTCGGATACCACTAGGATACTATCCAAAGTAGGCTTAGGCTTCGAAGCCTCCACTAGTGTGAAGAACAGCTCCGTACCAGCACAAACTGCATTAACCACCAGAAGAGCAGACATCAAAGTCTTGCACGACCCTTTCAAGCCCGCAAATGTCGTCTCACGACCAGTTCCCAATTGACCACCTTGCAGTTGCAATCAATGTATGCCTGCTTCTCCGTGAGCCAATCCATACCAAATATCACGTCAAACTCGACTAATGGTAGTACGACGCTTGAAAGTCGAACTCCTGACTAACACTTCGTATATTTACGCAAAAGACTCTATCCGCGCGCATTGAACACCCATTTAGCAACAAAACATCCATTTTGTCCTTTTCCATCGAAGAAGGTACTACGATACGCGATACAAATCCTTCATTCAAAAATGAGTGTGAATCCCTGGTATAGAAGAGTGATCTCGCAAGATTATCAAAAATCAAAACAAAGCCTAGTACAAGCAGTAATAAGCTAACATGCATAAGGTAACAAATATTTAAAGCTAAACAACTATAAATTTAAACCGTACCTATCACCACATTTGCTTGCTTTATGGCCTCCTGCTGGCCAAGGTTGTAAACCCTTGGCTGGGATGGAGCATAGTGCGATGCGATTGACCCCACCACTTTTCCATTCTCCTTATATGTTGATCCCGGCTTCCTCTCAGACATTGGGCGTCTGCTCTAGCAATCTCAGGATAAATCGACTTCCCACAATTGTAGAACGCGCCCGAGGTTCTGCCTGTAATCGCCCCAGAAGCACCAGAAGAAGGGGCTGGACCCGAAGTCCTAGCTTTCTTAATAAACCTACAAAACCCAGACTTTGATGTAGTCGGCACCTTGAACTATGTCCTCTTTGCAGTAGAGTCTTTCTTCTCTTGTACATTCCTCAAATCTTTCTCCAACGATCGGGCTGTATTGACCAAGGTTAGGAAACCCTACATCATTGGCCTCGAGAGTAGTAGCCTTAGGTCATCCTATAGACCCTAATAAAACTTGTTTGTCTTACGCTCCTCATTAGTAAATGTAGAGTACCGACCAAACCGTGTAAATGCGTGGAGGTGCTTGCCCACGCTACTTTATCCTTGCGTCAACTTTTGGAACTCATTCTCCATCGCAATCCTCTGAGCCGAGGAAAGGTACCTTGCCAACAATAGTTTGGAAAATTCCTCAATCGAGACGTCCGTGAGTTGCCTCCCCCCAAGTGGTGAAGCTCTAAACCTTCCCACCACAACCTTGCATCACCATCCAATAGGAAAGTGGCTATGTTGGTCTTTTGTCACTCCTATGTTTCCATAGCTGTCAAGACTCTCTTTACTCGGGAGAGCCAATCCTCAGCTTGAGATGGGGTTCCAGTCCCCATGAACACCGGAGGATTAAAGCCACACAGGCTTTTCCACAGTTGCAGCCCCACCGACTCAACAAGTAGCATTCACAACTACAAGGGTTGAGATCACATAGCATCAACCCCCCAAAAGTAGCACTCACAGCTACATGGGCTGAGATCACACAGCATCAACCCATCCACATACTATCCCGCTGCACCAAGCTGCAGGTGTCCACCAAGAACATCACACGCATCACAATATACAGAGTCTTGCTCTGATATGCATACAATCATCACAAATCCGGACTAACCTGTCTAGATGGGCTTCACACAGCATGCCTACCCGTACTTCTCGCTTCCGAGACTACTCCAACAATAATCAAGGGATGGAGTTCAATATCCCAAGAGAATTCAACTCTGCCTTTGTAGAGGATTCATGTACATGTAAACGGAAGGATTTCACATATCCAAGGAGGAAGTCGTTACCCTTGGAGGACGTTTTGGAGCCATGGCTAGCACTGCTTGGAGTTCTGCCTTCCCGAATATGGCCTCCGATCGCGAATCCGAGCTTGGCCACCTACTTAACATTGGCAGCCACCTTAGCCTTATCCGAGAGGGTAATCTCCCCCTTTTCGGCTTCTGCAAATCTGGGACATCACTTGGAGCCAAATGCTCCCCCTCAGTTCTTGCATTCGTGCTCGATCTTAAGTTCCTTGCTGATGCTCCCCCTGATCTAAGAGCCTTGAGCCCTTCAGTCTTCAATCTTCATAGTTCAGCATGCCGAGTTCAGTTTTGAAGAGACTTAACTTGGCCTCGTCTAGGGGCTTTGTGAAGATATCTGCAATTTGCTTATCCGTGGGGACAGAGCAGAGAGAGATATCTTTGTTTTCCACATGCTCTCAAATGAAGTGGTAGCATATTATCTCTTTTCCTAAATTTCGTGTTCCAGTGCAAGCCTAGAACATCTCTTGTCTAGGTCCCATCATGTTCCTGGGAACCTAGACTATCCTGCAAAATAGAATTACCTTTGTAACACCCCTACCCGTTACGTGCAACATTGTAGAAGTTCCGGTTGGGCCCTCACACAATGTCTTATAAACAGGCAGAGACGTTACGAAGTAATACCAAATACGCATCCTATCACAGAGCATTCTAGCAGAAGTTTAAAGGGTTGCAAGAATGAACTCAAACATCAACACAGAAGTCCACAGCTAAACCAAACATGCCATAATATAAAACCACAAGTACAGCCTTATGGCCTCTTACAAGTGTTTCTCTTTATACAAGAAGGTATCTTCAATACATCGGCACGCAGGTCGGCCATACATGAGTTCTTACACAAGGTACAAAACTAGCCTTCGAGGGCTAGCACTTAGCAGCAGCAGCTTAGGGTCTTCCACCCTCATCCCTGCTTGTCCCTTCTTGACCTGCACGCAAAAGATCCACCAAGCTGTGGCAAACAAAGCAATGGTCAGCATTTGGCTGACCATTTATAATGACCCTGTCCCTGGCACAGGACAGCGGAATTCCTTCCCTGAATAGCACTTATATACAATCAAAAGGGTATGCTTTAGCACATCACACTTGTACGCCCGTACAAGTCATCATCCATAACAAATGTCGGCACGACGGCCCGACGTTCCGTGCTCTCAGGGCACATTATCGGTGTACCGGAAAATCAGGGTCCCACCACCGTTCAGAGGTTCCAGACATGACAGCAATTCGTGAGCACTCCAATCCTCCTTGGCTCAAATAGCCGGAGCGATTCTCATTCTATGATCCTAACAGGGCCTTAAGCACCCCACGGTTAGACAACCAGAATGCGGGTACAGATCAGCCTTTCCCGTAGCTCACATACGTCAGACGTCGATCAGGACTGACACGGGTACAGCTTCACCTTGCCCGTTCGCCACACAGGCTTTTCCACAGTTGCAGCCCCACTGGCTCAACAAGTAGCACTCACAACTACAATGGTTGAGATCACACAGCATCAACCCCCCAAAAGTAGCACTCACAGCTACATGGGCTGAGATCACACAGCATCAACCCATCCACATACTATCCCGCTGCACCAAGCTGCAGGTGTCCACCAAGAACATCACACGCATCACAATAATACAGAGTCTTGCTCTGATATGCATACAATCATCACCAATCCGGACTAACCTGTCCAGATGGGCTTCACACAGCATGCCTACCCGTACTTCTCGCTTCCTGGACTACTCCAACAAGAATCAAGGGATGGAGTTCAACATCCCAAGAGAATTCAACTCTACCTTTGTAGAGGATTCATGCATATGCAAAAAGGAAGGATTTCACATATCCAAGGAGGAAGTCGTTACCCTTGGAGGACGTTTTGGAGCCATGGCAAGCACTGCTTGGAGCTCTACCTTCCCGAATATGCCCTCCGATCGCGAATCCGAGCTTGGACTAGCTGGATCTCCCTCTCCTTCCTCCCTCTTCTTCCTTCTTCCTTCTTCCTCCTTCCTTCACTCACTTAAGAAGATAAAGTGAGGATAAGTTTGCTGGTTCGGGGTCTTAAAGGGGTTGGGAAAACTGAAGACCACCAGATCTAGAAAGAGGGAAACAAACAGCCGAGATCCGCAGAAAAAGACGTTTTCGGCCCTGACACGCCCTGTGACACGCCCGTGTCACAGGCCGTGTCCCTTAAGCGGCAAAGAACCGCCTCACCACACGGGTTGAACACGCCCGTGACCACCGCCTAACCTGACACGGCCTGAGACACGCCCGTGTCTCTGGTCGTATCGCCTCTCTCGACGAATCTCGTCGATGGCCGAGATTATTCTCGCCGATCGTCGACATGATCTCGCCGATCGTCAAGAAGGACACACCCTGTGACACTCCTGTGTCACAGGCCGTGTCGCCTCTTCTCATCGATCGTCGATCAAGATGCTCAACGATCATCGAACGCGCGACCTGTAGCTACCCGAGGAGGACACGCCCTGGGACACGCCCGTGTCTCAGGCCGTGTCATTCCAAAAACACCCGAAACCCAACTTTGAAACTTACTCGAGACCAGCTCGAGTATTTGCTTGACACGCCCTGGGACACGCCCGTGTCCCAGGCCGTGTCACTTGGCCTGAAAACCAAAACTGGTTTTTGGGGTATTTTAATCCTCCCCTCCTTGCAGAAAATTTCATCCCGAAATTTGAATGACTGAAAAACTCAATTAAGTCCATACTTATTGATTATTACAAGGTCTAATACACAACCAATTACAAAATAACTCGGGAAATTCTGTCCGCATGGTTTGCTCACGCTCCCAAGTAAGCTCTTCTCGACCACAATTATCCCACCGGACTTTGACCACCCCGATTGTTTTGCTCCTCAATTGCTTCTCGGCGGCATCTTCAATCCGAATGGGCCTGACCTTTGTCGTTAGCCCACTATCGACTGATACCTGATCTGCAACTATCACTTTTGACGGCTCTTTTATTGCTCTCCGCAGTACCGAGACATGAAACACATCATATAAACTACTTAACTCAGGCGGTAGCCGTAACTGATAGGCTGCCTCACCGATGCATTCAATCACCTCAAAAGGTCCTAGATACCGCGGGCTCAACTTTTTCAGACGTCGTATCCTGGACACACCTTTAAAAGGCTTGATTTTTAAATATGCCCAATCACCCACCGCAAACTTTACGTCTCGGTGCTTGGCATTATAATATTTGGCCTGCCTATCTTGAGCAATTAACAACCTTTCACGAATTGTACGTACTGTTTCATCCATATCAGTCACATCTTGCCGCTTGTAAAGCTTCGTTTCACCCGTCTCCGCCCAAGATAACGGTGTGCGGCACTTCCTGCCGTACAAAGCTTCGAAAGGGGCCATCTGAATGCTAGTCTGGTAACTGTTGTTATAAGAAAATTCAATCATGAACAAATGATCTTCCCAGCGACTTCCGAAATCTAGCGTACACATCCGGAGCATATCTTCCAACGTCCTGTTGGTTCTTTCAGTTTGACCGTCCGTCTGGGGATGAAAGGCCGTACTGAAATGCAACTTTGTGCCCAACAGCTGATGAATTAGCCTCCAATCTCCTGATGTGATGCGTCCATCTTGATCGCTAATAATGCTACGGGGAATTCCGTGCAATCGTACGATCGAATCTACGTACATTTTAGCCAATTTGTCGACTGGATCATATCTTCGATTTGGAATAAACTTAGCAACTTTTGTTAACCGATCCACAATCACCCAAACCGCATCATTACCCCGCTGAGATCTCGACAATCCATGCACGAAGTCCATGGAAATATCATCAAATTTCCACACTGGGACCGATAATGACTTCAGGAATCCTCCTGGCCTTTGGCATTCCGCTTTCACCAGAGCACATGTATGGCACTTAGCAACATAACGTGCTATATCTTTCTTCATACCCGGCCACCAGAAGTTCTTTTTCAGATCCTTATACATTTTTGAAATTCCAGGATGAATCGAATATCTTGAAAAATGGGCTTCGTACATGATTTCTTCACGAAGATTTCTCTGACAAGGAACACATACTCGATCATCTTTTCTCCAAAGTCCATTGTCAAAAGAAAACCGAGAGCTCTTATCTTCCACTACATAACGCTGCAAACTACCATCCAATTCTGTCGCTTGGCGGACCCTATCCATTAGGTCACACTGTACCTCTGTCCAATTCAAACACATGGTCGCAGTAGTATTTTTCTCCACACAAGTAATATCCATCCATTCTAGCTCGTGGATCAACCGTTCATCATGGTATGACAACCAATTCTCCCTTGACGGAGTCCTACGACTCAGGGCATCTGCGACTACATTCCCTTTACCAGGGGTGTAATGAATTTGGAAGGTATAATGACCAAGAAATTCCATCCACCTTCTCGGTCGCATATTTAAGTCTTTTTGATCTAAAAGATATTTCAGACTCTTGTGGTCTGTATAAATATCCACCTTTACACCATATAAATAATGACGCCACAACTTAAGTGCAAAGATGACTGCGGCCAATTCCAAATCATGGATTGGATAGTTCCGCTCATGGGCTTTCAATTGGCGCAAACCATATGCTATCACCTTACCACACTGAAGGAGAACGCAGCCTAAGCCGCTACCCGATGCATCACTGTACACCTCAAAACCATCTATTCCACAAGGTGTTGTCAAAATTGGGGCCATAGTCAACCGACTCTTTAACGCTTCAAAAGCTCGTGCACACTCGGGCGACCAAATGAACCTTTGTTCTTTCCGCGTTAGGGTAGTGAGAGGCAATGCTATTCTTGAGAAATTTTCCACAAAACGCCTGTAGTAGCCCGCAAGTCCAAAGAAACTCCTGACTTCGGCTACCGACAAAGGAACAGGCCACTCCTGCACAACAACAATTTTGGCAGGATCCACTGCAATGCCTTCTCCACTAACTACATGGCCCAGAAAAGCCACGGATGACAACCAGAAATCGCACTTAGCAAACTTGGCATAGAGTTTCTTTTCCCTCAGGGTTTGCAATACCATCTTCAAATGATTTGCATGCTCTTCTCTAGATCGGAAATACACCAGGATATCGTCAATAAAGACGATCACAAAGAGATCCAAATATTGCTTAAATGTTCGGTGCATCAAATCCATAAACACCGAAGGTGCATTAGACAATCCAAAGGGCATCACCGTGAACTCATAATGCCTGTAGCGTGTGCCAAACATTGTTTTGGGTATGTCCTTTTCCCGAACCCTCAGCTGGTAATAACCTAATTTCAAATCCAGCTTAGAATACACCGAAGATCCCACTAGCTGATCAAACAAATCATCGATCCGTGGGATCGGATACTTATTCTTCTCTGTCAGCTTGTTCAGTTCTCGATAATCTATGCATAGACGCAAGCTGCCATCCTTATTTTTCACAAAGAGAACCGGCGCACACCAAGGTGACTGACTTGGCCTTATAAAACCTTGATCTAGCAATTCTTGCAACTGAACCTTCAGCTCCGCCATTTCCTTTGGCGCTACACGATAGGGGAAACGAGCCACAGGTTTTGCACCCGGTACCAGTTCTTTCGTGAATTTTATTTCTCTTTGGGGTGGTAACCCTGGAAGGTCTTTTGTAAACACATCAAGGAATTCCGACACAATAGGTACCTCATTCACACTAGCCTTTGGCTCTAGCGCTGCTACTAGCGTGAAGAACAACTCGGCACCCTTTCTAACGGCCTTCCGAACTTGCAGAGCAAATATAAACATCTCATTTATCCCCTGCATGCCGCTAAACCTTATTTCTTGTTCGGTGTTCTGTCCCAACACAACTTCCTTAGAATTACAATCAATGCGAGCATGCTGCTCTGACAACCAATCCATACTGAAGATTATGTCGAATTCCGAAATCGGCAACACAAGTGCTTCCAATCTGAAGTCCCAACTGCCTATTTTCGCTTCTACACACCCAGTCTGATCCGCGCACAAAACACATCCGTTAGGTAAGAGTACCTTCAAACTTTCTGTCGTGCCTCGTATCGGTGCGCTAATGTGCAATACGAAATCCTTTGACAAAAACGAATGTGACGTACCAGTATCAAACAGTGCTCGTGCCGGATGCTCCCAAATTAGGACGAAGCCTAACATAGCAACATCACAATAAACACCAAAAACATAGCAGCACTACACAAAGGGAAAAGAACTCAGAGATCACGCGCACCTGTGATGATGTCGGCCTGCTTAATGGCCTCCTGTTGTCGCAGATTGAAAACTCGAGGCTACACTTGCGAAGCAGAAGACTCCGCCACCGCCT